>CM031376.1:21488908-22688908 GCA_018208015.1 Medicago ruthenica
AGAAAAAAATAAAAATAAATAAATGAAGCAAAGTGAAATGACCTAAAATAATAGAAGCAAATAAGCAAGAAAATAAATGAAATAATAAAAAGGCAAGAAATAAATAAAGAAAACAAAGAAATTAAAAGATAAAAGAAAAGGGGGTGCAGGAGTAAACAGAGGGGGTGTAAAAAGCGACCAGAAGAAGAAGAGAGGAGAGGGAGATTGGGCCGAAAATGGGTTAGCATTGGGCCTGGCTTGGAGTTGTCTATTTAAAGGCAAAAATCAGATTTTTTCCCATTTTTACACTTCTCCCTCTCTCTTCCTCTTTCTCTCACTAGGAGAGCTCCAACTTCTCTCTTCTTCTCACCGACCGGAAAAGGTTTCCGGCGCGGTGGCCGGCCAGCCTTGACGGCGGCGCCACCGCGCCGGAGTAAAAAACCTCCTTTTTTTTAAAAACTTTTTAGGTTTTCTTTATTCCTTTTCCTTCCTCTTCTCAAATATCCTTTTAGATTTTTCGAAATCTTTTCAAAAGAGCCTAGATCTAAGTTTGAATTTATGAGGAAAAACTACCTTTATGATTTCTTTTTGGTTCGGTTTTGTGTTGTGGTTTGGTGTATAGGTTCGTGTTTGCTTGCGTGTGTGTTGGTGAGTTTGTTTAGGGTGTGTGTTGTGTTTGCTAGGCTGTGTAGTGATGCTGTTTGCGTGTGTTATGTGCATGGGGGAAAGGGGGCCGCGGTTGTGGTGGTTTTAGGAGAAGGGAGAGGGCGGCTGTGTGGTGGTTTTAGGAGAAGGGAGAGGGCGGCTGTGTGGGTATGGTGAGGAGGAGGCCGCGGTTTGTGTGGTGTTAAAGAGGGTGGCGCGGCTGAATTGATATGAGGGAAATGGGTGGCTTGTGTAGTGTTTTGCTGTTTTTTTTTTGTGTTTATGTTGCTATGTGTTTTTTCTTGTTCTGTTCTTTTTCCAATTCAAAAAAATCTCCCTTTTTTTTCTTCTTGCTGGATTCTCGTTCTCGTTATATAGGCATATGTGTGATGATTAAAAGTGGGACAGAAGCCTTTGCCTTGTCAATTTGGTGAAGGTTTTGTGTAAATTTTTGAACCAAAGGAACAGAAAGAAAACAGGAAAAGAAAGGGATGGGACGCTGCAGCAACAGTGTACAGTGTACACTGTACACTGTAGTGACTTTGACCTCAAAAATAAAAAAGAAATAAAAATAAAATTAAAAAAATTAAAAAAATGATAATAATAAAAAAGGAAATAATTAAATAGTAATAATAATAATAATAATAATGAACAATAAATAGTAATAATAATGATAATAACAATAATAATAAAAATGGAATAAATGAACAATAAATAAAAAATGAGACTAAAAGCAAAGATGAAAAATAAACATAAAAAAAAAAGATAACAAGTGGCCCTAAAACGAACCAAAAAAATGAGGTATTTTAAAATACCTCCCTGCCGAAATTTCGTCTGAAACGACGAGAATTTCGGCTTAAAAGGATGAGAAAAAACAAAAATAAAAATGGGTCAAAAAATGGGGTATGACAGATGCCCCTATTTAAATTTCTTCGTTACGGAGATTTAAAAGTGAAATTTTTAATTCGACGGGTCGAAGAGACTTAAATACAGAGTACACCATTTTTGACCAATTTTGACTGGAAAATCCTATGGATGCAATGTTATGCATGCAATGCTGTGAATGCTCGTGATGCAGGTATAATTGCAAGACGGCGAAGATGATCTGACTGGGGACAAAACTAGACAAAAGGATACCCGAGCTCGCTAAAGAAATGGGATCCGATTCCACTGGGGATTATGTAGTTTGACTGGGGAAGATTGATCATATCCAGCCGCTTAGGCTGAAGGTAGATCTCTAAGGACAAAAGTGATCATATCCGGCCGCCTGCGCTGGAGGTAGATCCTTGGGGATAAGGGTGATCTCATCTAGCCGCTTATGCTAAAGGTAGATCCTGAGGGCGAAGGCGATCTTATTCAGCCGTTGGTGCTGAAGGTTGATCCAGGAGGATAAGTGGTCTTATCTAGCCGCTTATGCTAGAGGTAGACCCTGAGGATAGAGTAATCTTATTCAGCCGTTTATGCTGAAGGTTGATTCACTAAGGAAATAGGTGATCATATCCAGCCGCCTGCGCTGGAGGTAGATCCCTGAGGATAAGAGTGATCTTATTCAGTCATTTATGCTAAAGGTCGATTCACTGGGGAAAGGTGGTCTTACTCAGCCGCTTACGCTGAGAGTCGATCCTTAGGGGAAAGTGATGCTTGACCGATTACCGCCAAGTGGGTCTTGGTGGAATGGTAAAGGGTGATATGATCATCGCCAGTCTGACGCTGGTGAAATGATAATGATATGATATGATTGTCGCTGGTGACATGATAATGATATGTTATGGTGGTTGACTCGCTGGGGGAGTTTTAACTGGAGAACCTTAGTGGCTGTGAGTTAGTCCACTGAAGAATGGGATAGTTTGGGAAGAAATCTGCTAGGGGATTTTTTTTGAAAAACTTACTGGTGAAGTTCTTGAATGAGGTTCACTGGGGAACACTGAGATGAATCACTGGGGAGTATTTGATTGAGGTTTACTGGGGGAACATGAGAAATTGTGAGGAGGAGTATGATATGAATATGAGATGCATGTTAATAAATGAATTTGATATGATGCATGTACTATGCTGACATGTGGGGTAAGCAAATGACATGTTGAGCTTTGGTTGTAATCGGATGCCAAGCATGGTTGGGCTTTTGGTTGTGATTGTAGGGGGTGCCAATGAGAATTGGGCTTTGTTTTGAAATTGCAAAGGGTGCCAATGAGAATTGGGCTTTGGGATTTTATGGGATGAAATGGTTAGGGTACGATATTTGGGGTTTCTGATCCTTCGGCATTCGCAAAACCCATCGCTCTTGAAGTTTAAAATGGATGGCTGCTGACGGAGCTTTCGACATTTCGTGTTTGCATGGCAGTTCGTTCGCATGTTATGTAGCTACCGATTCTGCTATAGAAGGGAATCACTTGTGGTTGCTCTGAGAATTCTGGGAGGTACAACACCTTGCCGGAAATCGTTAATCTCCTTTAGATATTTTCAAATCAAAGTAAATCATGATTTCAAATAGATTTTATGTTATTAATTTTATTTCAAAATTGTATCATCAAAATAAATAGCATTTAACGATGGGGAATGATAAAAGGTAAATAAGAAGATGCGCTTTATTGATGGTTAAACGAAATTTAGTACATGGAATGGTAGCACACTAAAGGTGTAATTCCACAAGACAAATAAGAGAAATGAAGATGGGAAGAGGGGAAACATTGGAAGTTCCCCTTGAGTCATGACGACTGCTACTTTCTTAATAACCCTAAACCCACAATACCCTGCTTCTGAGAATGGCGAAAGGATTGGTTCTTCAGCCGGTGTTAGGAATGGGCTGCCCCAATGTAGTTACATGCCTTTTTCTTTTCCCAACTTTTGCCTAAGTCACCTTTGCAGGTTTTCGACTTAGCGGGTTTTCTTTTGTTTTTTTTTTGTATCCCTAACTTTTGCCTGGACCGCTCTTTCGAGTTTTCGGTCCACCGGTATGCCCCTTTTTGCCTAAGTTGCCCTTTCAGGTTTTCAACTTAGCAGGCGTTCTTTTTGTTATTAGGCATAGTATTTCTTGACTACATCGGAATTCACAGGACGCGGGAAGTCCTCGCCGTCCATTGTTGTGAGAATCAAGGCTCCTCCAGAGAAAGCTTTCTTCACTATATAAGGGCCTTCGTAGTTCGGAGTCCATTTTCCTCGCGAATTCTTTTGTATAGGTAGGATCCTTTTGAGTACTAGATCGCCTACTTGGAACTCTCGAGGACGGACCTTCTTGTCGAACGCCTTCTTGAGCCTGCTTTGATATAACTGACCATGACATAAGGCTATCATCCGTTTCTCGTCGATTAAGTTTAACTGGTCAAACCTTGCTTGGACCCATTCTGCTTCTTCTAGTTTTGTCTCCGTCAAGACTCTCATTGAGGGAATTTCCACCTCAATGGGGAGGACTGCCTCCATGCCATATACCAGGGAGAACGGGGTTGCCCCTGTCGAGGTGCGAACCGAGGTTCTATAGCCATGTAAGGCAAAGGGAAGCATTTCATGCCAATCTTTATACGTTTTCACCATCTTTTGAAGGATTTTCTTGATGTTTTTGTTGGCTGCTTCTACGGCTCCGTTCATCTTTGGCCGGTATGGTGAAGAGTTGTGGTGTTCGATTTTGAAACTTTCACACAAATCTTTCATCATTTTGTTGTTCAAGTTGGTACCATTGTCAGTGATGATTTTGTTGGGGAGTCCGTAGCGACATATTATCTCCTTTTTGATGAATCGAACCACCACTTGCTTTGTTACGTTGGCATATGAAGTAGCTTCAACCCATTTTGTGAAGTAGTCGATGGCGACTAAGATAAACCGGTGTCCATTTGAAGCTCGAGGTTCGATGGGTCAACGTTCAAAGGAGTTGGAGGCACGTGCACCTTATCAGCATAGATTTGACATTTGTGGCATTTCCTTGCGTAGCTGAAACAGTCAGATTCCATGGTCAGCCAATAGTATCCAGCCCTTAAGATTTTTCTTGCCATTGCATGTCCATTGGCGTGAGTACCGAAGAACCCTTCGTGGATTTCTTTGATGAGCAAATCTGCCTCAGGTTCGTCCACACATTTGAGAAGAACCAGGTCGTGGTTTCTTTTGTAGAGCACATCACCATTCAGGAAGAATTTAGTTGATAGTCGTCTTAGAGTCTTTTTATCTCTACTTGAGATGTTTGCAGGGTATTCTTGATTTCTGAGGTAGACTTTGATGTCATGGTACCATGGCTTGCCATCAGACACCTCTTCGATTGACAAACAGAATGCCGGCTCATCTCGGCGCTCCACCTTTATAAGCGGCGCTTCATTGTGAAACTTCACTTTGTACATTGAGGATAACGTAGCCAAAGCATCTGCTACTTGATTTTCCTCTCTTGGGATATGATGGAAGGTGATTTCATCAAAGAACTCTATTAGCTTCGAGACATGAGCATGGTACAGGATCAGCTTGGGATGACGGGTTTCCCATTCTCCTTTTACTTGGTAAATGACTAGGGCCGAATCTCCATACACCTCCAAAATCTTGATTCTTAGATCGATGGCAGCCTCAAGGCCCAAGATGCATGCCTCATATTCCGCCACATTATTCGTGCAGTCAAAACATAGTCTTGCTGTGAAGGGGGTATAACCACCTTGTGGAGATATTAGAACGGCTCCAATCCCATGCCCCATGGCGTTAGATGCACCATCGAATGCAAGCTTCCATCGAGCCCCTGGTTCGGGTCCTTCATCATCTCCTATGACCTCATCTTCCTTCAAAGCCATAATATCTTCATCTGGGAAATCAAACGGTATGGGTTGATAGTCTTCCACCGGTTGATGAGCCAAGTGGTCTGCTAGCACACTTCCTTTGATAGCTTTCTGAGTCACATGCAGGATGTCATACTCGGATAACACCATTTGCCAACGGGCAATTCTTCCAGTCAGAGCGGGTTTCTCGAAGATGTATTTGATTGGATCCATCTTTGATACCAGCCATGTCGTGTGACAGATCATGTACTGTCTCAACCGGTGCGCAGCCCATGCCAAAGCACAACAAGTTCTTTCCAGCAGGGTGTATCTAGTTTCGACATCAGTGAATTTCTTGCTCAAGAAGTAAATGGCGTGCTCCTTCCTACCAGTTTCATCATGTTGCCCCAGCACACATCCCATGGATTCCTCCAATACTGTTAAGTACATAATGAGAGGTCTTCCAGGAACGGGCGGTATCAAGATAGGTGGTTCTTGCAAGTATTTTTTGATTTTCTCAAATGCCCCTTGGCAATTCTCATTCCATATGACGGCCTGATCCTTACGTAGCAATTTGAAGATTGGCTCACAAGTAGCGGTGAGATGAGAAATGAACCTAGAGATGTAGTTCAATCTCCCTAGAAAACCACGGACTTCTTTTTCAGTACGAGGAGCTGGCATATCTTGGATTGCGCGTACCTTGTCGGGGTCGACCTCGATCCCTTGTTGACTAACGATGAAACCGAGTAACTTTCCGGACCTGACACCAAAGGTGCACTTAGCTGGATTGAGTCGCAGTTTGTATTTCCTTAATCGTACGAATAACTTTTGCAAGTGAAGGACATGGTCTTCTTCAGTTTCGGATTTGGCAATCATGTCATCCACATAAACCTCTAATTCTTTGTGCATCATGTCGTGGAAGAGAGCCATCATTGCTCTTTGATAAGTTGCCCCAGCGTTCTTCAAGCCGAAAGGCATTACCTTGTAGCAATATGTTTCCCATGGGGTGATGAAGGTGGTTTTCTCCATGTCTTCCGGAGCCATCTTGATTTGATTGTAACCGGAGAATCCATCCATGAATGAGAACACCGCGAACCGGGCTGTATTATCTACCAGCACATCGATGTGAGGTAATGGAAAATCGTCCTTGGGACTCGCCTTGTTCAGATCTCGGTAATCGACACACATTCGCACTTTACCATCTTTCTTCGGTACTGGTACTATGTTAGCAACCCATTGTGGATATTTTGCCACGGCTAGGAATCCTGCATCAAATTGCCTCTTGACCTCTTCCCTGATCTTAAGTGACATGTCCGGTCTTGTCCTTCTCAATTTCTGCTTTATTGGCGGGTATTCTGGCCGGAGTGGTAGCTTGTGCTCAACTATCTCGGTATCCAACCCTGGCATGTCTTGGTATGACCACGCAAACACATCTACATATTCCCTCAAAAGTTCGACCAACTTCTCGCGCTCTTTTGCCTTTAAAGACGAACCGATCTTGACCTCTTTTACATCATGCTCAGTTCCCAAGTTGATTACCTCCACATGCTCTTGATTCGGCTGTATCTCTTTAGATTCACGCTCTAGCAGTCTTGCCAATTCTTCGGGAAGCTCGCAATCGCTTCCACCATCCTCTTCAGCTTGGTTAATGGGAAGTTCAAGGTTACGCGGGATTGTAGCAGTATCACATTCAATGGGTTTGTTCGGGTATCTGCATGTGTTTTTATGATGATTTTATTTTTAGAAGGATGAACAAAACAAAAATAAACAAAAGAACGGAAATGATTATAATTTTTTTTTTTTAAGAAAAATAAATGCAGAAATGGAAGAATAAAGAATGGTGGAAAACGAAATGCTTTTTATTGATGATTCAACATTTGAAATAAAGGGTGCCCTACAAAGTTATCCTTAAGCCTTGGGCAGAGCAAAAGGATTTGGAAAACATGATAAAAATTACTTTGAAAAAGAAACTATCTCGGGAATTTCAACGGCAGTCCAGTTGTTGAGGCTTGCATTCGGATAGCCCTGGTAGACCAAACAAGGTGTCTCCCCCTCTTTTGGATCATCTCCAATGACAGCTACTTGATCTTCACTAGCGAAACCCGCACTATGGAAAGTGTCTTGAATGTTACCAACGGGCATCTTTGCAGCATCACTCTCTCCCATGAATGGTTTGTAGCCCAATCCATACCTATCTCTTTTCATAGGCATATCCCACAAGTACTCACAGCCTTTGGAGCCTCCTCCTTTAGCCAATAGCGCATCATTCTTCCAAAAGGTAGCAGGGGCTTTTTCTTTGCAAACTTCCTTGTATCCTGCCACAGCATTGGCGACCTCTAAGGCTTGAAAAGCAGTTTCCAAAGATCCTTCACCCGCTTCCACATACCAGAAGGAAGACAGATGGCTTACAAATATGTCTTCTTCGCCAGCCACGGTGATCAACTTGTCATTTGCCACAAATTTTAGCTTTTGGTGCAAGGTAGATGTCACAGCTCCGGCCGCATGGATCCAAGGACGCCCCAAAAGGCAGCTGTAAGCTGGGTTGATATCCATAACTTGAAAAGTGATATCGAAGATGTGGGGACCTATTTGGATTGGTAGGCATACCTCCCCAATGACAGACCTCCTGGACCCATCAAAAGCTTTCACAATCAAAGAGCTAGGCTTCAAGCATACCCCGTCAATAGACATCTTATTGAGAGTGGACTTCGGCAGCACATTCAATGATGAACCCGTATCAACCAACACTCTTGCAAGGACGGTGTCGTGACACATTGTGGATATGTGTAATGCCTTGTTGTGAGCCCTCCCTTCCACAGGTAAGTCTTCATCACTAAAGCTTAGACAGCTACTAGTGGTGATATTGGCAACTATCCCACCGAAATGGTCCACTGTAACATCTTGGGTTACATGCGCCTGATTCAACACTTTCAACAATGCCTTTCTGTGTGCCTCGGAACTCAACAGCAGTGATAGGATAGATATCTTGGAAGGAATCTGATTCAATTGGTCCACTATTTTGTATTCGCTCCTTTTGACAATTTTTAAGAACTCATCGTCCTCCTTTGATGCTAGATGATCCCCACATTCTTGCCCCTTGTCTTGACTGGGCAGTTCTTTCCCTTTTTGGACTTCCTCGACCACCTTATTGCCTTCTCCTCTGAGCTGTTTGGGAGCAAAGATCCGACCACTTCGGGTCATGCCGCTAGCTTCAGAAATATGGGTAACACCACCCATCGCCTTTGTAGATTCTCTTTCCGACCTCCCCTCTGGTTCATAAACAACGGCTTTTGTATCATAAATCCAAGGCACTGTTTTGGAACTTTCGTACGGAAATGGCGAAGGAACACATATGACCACGGGCTGCCTATGGTTCGTTGATGGTTGAGCGTCTCCCTTTTGGTAGAGGATCTCAACTGGTTTGGGGACTTCTTTCTTGCTTTCAAAATGTGGCTCGATAACCGACACGTCCCCCATCTTCCTTGCTCGACTAACTTGCAAAACGCCTTGATCTATCATTTCTTGTACTTGTTTTTTAACCAACTGACAACCTTTGGGACTTAAAGCGCATTCTTCACAATTGTCATGGATTCCTTTGATCAAACCGCATTCGGCTAGCTTAGCGTGGAGCATCAATAGAGGAGTACTTATTTCCTCAACTCTCTTGATCTCATCGAAATCCGCATCTTCTTCCACAGCATTGACATTTGGGCCGTTATAACCCGGCAAAGGATTATTTTTCACGTCGGGCCCCTTTTCTTTGAAAGAAAGGCTTTTGTTATTGATTAACTCTTGCACCGTTTCTTTGAGTGCTCGACAGTCTTCAATGGAGTGACCAATGGCCCCAGAATGAAACTCACATTTGGCATTTGGGTTATACCAACGCGGATATGGTGGTTCCAAAGGCCTGACACTTCGGGGTACCACTAAGGAATTCTTTATCAAATGCGGCCAAAGTTGACTGTACGGAATGGGGATCGGGTCGATCCGACTTGGTCGCTGATTGTTGGGAGGTCGGTATTGATTTTGACTTGAGGTTTGATCCCAATGATTGGGACGAGCAGATTGGTAATGAGGTCTTTGGGGTGCTGGGTGTTGATACTGCATGGGTGCTGCGGCGGCAACATAATGCTGACCTTGGTATGGTACTTGAAGGACAGGGGGATGATAAGCATTCACAGGTGGACGGTAGGAATTTGGAAAACTGGTCATTACTGCATTGGTCTCTCCTTCCTTCTTTTTAGGGAAAGAGGTTGGAAACTTCTTTGCAGCCACTTGACTACTTGGAGCACCTTGAATTTTTCCATTTTTCAAACCCAACTCCACCATTTCTCCAATAATGACCAAGTCGGCGAAACCGGACGAGGCGCTTCCAATCACCTTCTCGTAATATGGAGCTTGCAGGGTGCCTATGAAAATCCTTGTCATTTCTTTTTCAGACAAGGGAGGCTCAACTTGCGATGCCAACTCCCTCCACCTTTGCGCGTATTCCTTGAACGTTTCCGTCCCCTTCTTGGTCAACTCTTGTAGTTGCATTCTATCTGGGGCCATGCCCATGTTGTACTTGTATTGCTTGACAAAAGCTTCGGCTAGATCCTTCCAAGTTCTGATCCGACTTTTCTCTAGATGCATATACCAATTCAGGGAAGCTCCACTGAGACTGTCTTGAAAGAAATGGATGAGGAGCTTATCATCTTGCGCAGCTACACCCATCTTCCTGCAATACATGATTAAATGATTGCGAGGACAAGTTAATCCCTTGTACTTCTCGAAATCCGGAGTTTTGAACTTTGGAGGACTCACCACATTCGAGACCAAACACATGTCAAGTGCGTCTAACCCGAATTCACTATTTCCTTCCATTGCTTTGACTCGTTCCTCCAAAGCAAGAATTTTTCCTTTAGCCTCTTCGTTTTCACCTTCCGAAGGTTCAGCATGCTCCTTATGAGGGCCTGACAGGTTGGGGGAATGGTACACCAACAATGGGTTTTCTGTCGTACCTTGAGGCACTGGAAATCTTGTGGCAGCATCGGCGTTCTCTTGCATCACAAGAGTTTCGGTGGGGCGAGGCACTGATGCTTGAGCCGGGCTGTCATACCCCATTTTTTGACCCGTTTTCGTCTCGTTTTATTTATCGTCTCATTTTACGCACTTTTTAAAAAGGCCGAGAATTTTCGTCGTTTCAGACGAAATTTCGGCAGGGAGGTATTTTAAAATACCTCATGTCAATTTTTGTTTCGTTCATTAATTTTATTTTTTATCATCTTTTATTTTTACTTTTAATTTCAGTTTTTTTATTATCATTAATTTTCATTTTTTATTATTTTCATTATTATTGTTTTATTATTGTTATTATTATTATTATTATTTTTATTAGTATTATTATTTTACATTTTTGTCCAAAAGTCCAAGTCCAAAATCAATGGTCAACACAGCCAGCTGCACTGTTCACGCGCCCCCAAAGCCTGGGTTTTCATCATCACAAATTTCTCATCATCACAAAAACCTGCAAAAATCCAGCAAATTGATCCCTCATTTAATGCTAGCAGAAATTTTATCCAAACCCAGCTTGCAAGCTTATCTCATCAATGACAAGCAGCTTAAAATAGTTCTATAAAACAAGGACAGAATCAACAGCAAATACACAGAAAAATTTTAACAGAAAGGAAATTTTTTGAGAAGAAGATTTTTAAACATAACAAGTTTTTTTTCCCAGCAAAGCAACTCAGCTAAAACAAACTTAACACAACCACATATACACGGCCACAAACCCACTCACAAACCAAAACTCAACACAACCACACACACACGGTCACATACTCACAGAACTCACGCAAGCTTCACAAACCCAGCAACCCCATTTTCACACACGAACCCACAACACAAACAGAACCCACACGGCCACGGACCCTCAACACACACATACGCACACACAGCACGCAAACATACAAAGCCGTACGCAAACACGCACGCAAATCACCATACAAGAGGCACAAAACCGAAGCAAAACAAAAACGAAAAGAAAGAGGAAGAAGGTAGTTTATTTAATTTTTTTCTTTTGTAGATCTAGAACGATTGAAAGGTTTTTGAGGGTTTTTGAGTTCGGATTTGGGTAGAGGGGGAGAAAAGGGTTTGAAAGCTTTAAAGTTTTAAAGAAAAGGGGCGTTTTTTTCCTTCCGGCGCGGTGGCGCCGCCGTGTTGGCCGGCGGCCACCCGCCGGAAAAGACGACCTACGGCCGAACCCTAGCAGAGGAAGGGGATGGGTGAGAGAGAGAGAGAAGAGGTCGGCTAAGGAAGAAGAGAAGGAGAGAGAATGAAGTTTGAAAATGAGAGAAAATGTGAAGGGAGGGGGTTTAAATACCCCTCCCTGATTAGGTGTGGCAGGGTGTACGTGTTATCGTACACCCACGCTCTCCAGGCCCCTATGATTTTAATCATACGGCCTTTGTTTCTTTACCTTGTGATCTAATCAGGGCCGTCTGATTAATCAGACGGCCCAGATTATTTTACGAGAGCCCAATGCTTTTTGGGCCCTTTCTTTCAAATCTGATTTAGTTTTGCTATTAGTACCCCCCAGTTTTAATTTTTACACCTCCCAAATTTTTATTTCTTTTATTTTCTTTGCAAATTTAATTTTTTCTTTTTGTTTATTTATTTCTTTTTATTGTTTTATTATTTTTTTACATCTCATTTATTTATTTACCTATCATTTATCTCATGCATTTATTTTTTTTTTATTTTTATTTTTATTTCTTTTTGTTCATTTCATTTTATATTTTTTCTTTATATGTACATTTAGGAACATATATATATATAAATATGCATTGTTCTTTTATTATTTTTATAATTCAATCCATGATAAACAAAAATCTTTTTATTTAAATCCAACGATCGTTTTATTAATTCCTCGCGTTTAGTTTATTTCACCGCATTTATTTTTCTTTCTTAACCCCAAATAAAAAAATCCAAAACAACAAAAACATTTTTTCATTAAGCGATAAACTTGTTCATTTCGGTTGCAACAACTAATTTGAACAATTTCTTTTCTTTTATTTTTATTTAAGTTCTAAAAACGAGCGTTTTTTTTTATATAATACATTTTTTTCTTAAAAATTCAAGCGAAACTTGAATGAAAAAGGGTGGTTTGACGTATGTCTCTCCTTTCCTCGATCGAATAAACACTTGACGTATGTCTCGTTGTTTAGACGATCGTCATTCTTTTCTAGCTTCACCAAAAATATGTTTTTAATTCAAACAAAACTTGAATGAAAAAGGGTGGTTTGACGTATGTCTCTCCTTTCCTCGGTTGTACGAACACTTGACGTATGTCTCGTTGCTCGGACAATCGTCATTCTATTTTCAAAGTGAATCCAACTCACCAATCTTGGCCCTTGTGGTCAATCCAAACCTTTCGCGCCTTTGCGTGTTATTTTTTAAACATTTACGCCTTGCGTAAATTTAACGCCTCCGCGCGTTTATTTTATTTTTCAACATTGTACGCCTCCGTGCGTTCGTCTTTATTTTTAAACATTTTACGCCTCTGTGCGTCTGTCTTTTTCCTTAAATATTTACGCCTTGCGCGAGTTTATCGCCTTAGCGTCTGTCTTTCACCTTTTTAAGCTTTTTACGCCTTTGGGCGTTTTCAAACAATTCTTTTTCAAGAACTACGTAAGCTTTGAATTCTCCGACTACCGGGAGATACGTAGGAGCAAGATCGACATCTTGTCAAGCCCATTATTAAAAAATCTTTTTTTCTTTTTCTCGTTCATTTGTTTTTATCTCTTTCTTCACCTCATGTTATATTTTCTTGTTCCTTTATATATATATATATATATATATATATATATATATATATATATATATATATATATGATTAAGCATGCAAGCAAAACGTCAAAAAACATTTTAAGCCTAAGTCAACTAAGAGGTTCCCGTTGAGTACAACGGATGTGAGGGGTGCTAATACCTTCCCCTCGCATAATCGACTTTCGAACCTAAAATCTCTTTTTCAAGGTAATTTCGAACTTTTTTCCTTTTCCCCCAAAAAATTAAAAGTTCAGTCGTGATTTAAATTTAGTGATTCAATGCTAGTCAATAGCTTGACATCCGAAATTCGACGCGACAGAAATGGCGACTCCGCTGGGGACTACACTTAAACACTTTGTTTTCGTGTATGATAAGTCAAGCCTATCTTAGTCGGCTTTTAGGCTAGAATGTTTTTATTTTGCTTGCACGCTTATGCCTTATCATCATTATTTGTTTATTTTTTCTCGCTTTATATATATTTGTTTCATATTGCTTTATATTTATATTATATATATGTTGTGGGGTTACTTGAGCGATGTTACTCCACATTGTTCGGGTTAATGCCGGACGTGTGAGGCTCTATTCCCGAGCTTGAGAAAAAATTAAGATAGGATGGGGTTGCGTAGCGGAGGCCCACTTGACGTATGTCTTGAAGGGAAGATGCGAAAACCCCGCCTAGAGTAGATTTCATTTGGAATTTATTGAGGTCTTGCGAGCATTTGCAATTGACGACAATAGTTCCATGTGAAGTCCGTGATCTCTAGGGACCTTTTAGAAAATCTCATCTTAGAGCCCACACGTGAGGATGGGGGGGAATTTTTGAACATACATACATATGCATACCATACATTTGTATTCATGGAAAATAATTTTGCACGTCATCTTGCTTTATAGGAAATTAAAAGGCAATCAAAAATTAGCAAAAAGATATGGCTTCCGGAAAAAGAAATACATTTCCTTTCAAGGTCAAAATCCCTAAAGTGGAGGGTTTGCTAGCTTTAAGTCAACGGCTCTCTTCGGTCGACAGGAACAGCTTTGAAGCAAGCTATGGTTTGATACTCGATCTCTTGCCCGTGAAGATAGATCCTATGGCCTTAACTACCTTAGCCCAATTCTTTGATTCACCTCTCCGATGCTTCACTTTCCAAGACTTCCAATTAGCCCCTACCTTGGAGGAATTTGAGAGGATTTTGGGATGCAATTTGAAGGATCATGGACCTTACCTCGGTTTGAAGGAAGATCCTACTCTAGAGGCCATCGCCGAATCTTTGCACCTTGGTATCCAAGAGATAGCACCGAACTTGGAAATTAGAGGAAATACCAAGGATTTTACAAGGAAATTTTTGGAGGCTAAGGCTCGAAGCTCATTGGCCAACAAAGAGGGAGAAGCATTCAACGCAATCCTAGCTCTCTTGATATACGGGCTAGTATTGTTCCCTAATATGGAAAATATCATAGATCTCCCGGCTATAGGCGTATTCTTAACTAAGAATCCGGTGCCTACACTTCTAGCGGATTTCTATCATTCACTTCATGCGAGACATGAAAAAGGGAAAGGAGGCATAGTTTCTTGCTGCACCCCTCTAGTGTACACATGGTTAATGTCGCATATGCCGAGAAGTCGGGACTTTGTGGAGAATCGGGCCAAGCTCAAATGGTCGCAAAGGATGTTAGCTCTCACCGAGAAGGACATCCATTGGTTTTCTCCGAATTTAGAGGACCCGGAAATTATCCTAAGTTGTGGGGATTTTCCTAATGTACCCCTCATTGGTACTAAAGGATGTATTAACTATAATCCGGTCCTCTCTCTTCGCCAGCTAGGCTATTCCATGGACGACAAACCCGGTGATCTCTTGCTAGAACCTTTCTTCTTAAGAGAGGGAGATCAAGACTTAACCTTGCTAGAAAGAATCCGAGGAGCTTGGAATCAAATGCACAAAGGAAAAGTGGGCAAGAGGAATTGTGTGGCCAAGCCGTTATATACTCAATGGGTGAAAGAGAGGGTGAAAATAATCAAGTTACCCTTCGGGGTCATATGCCCTCCTAAACCTCATACACCTAAACCGACCACTACCATTCCCAACAAAGAAGCGGAGGAACTCAAAGCTAAAATTCGAGAACTCCAAAACAAAAATGGAGAACTAGAATTAAAGCACCTCCAAGCTTTAGGAGAAACCACAAGGATGAAGAGATCTCGCGACGAAGCAACGATTTCTCTTCTAACGTGTGAAAAACGTTTAAGAATCTCCGAGGGGAAAAGAGAGTGGATCGGAGGTGGCTTGGTTAGTGCGGATTCCAATCTTATTGCCAAGGACGAGGAGTTGGAAAGAGTTTTACATTCCAACCAAGAACTTAAGAAATTCGGCGAGCTAGCTATCGAAGCTCAAAGGAAGTGGAGGTTGAAGTTTCAAGAGAAAGATCAACAACTCCAAGTAGTCGTCAAGGACTACAAAGAGCAGCTCCAAGCCGAACGCGTCCAAAGGCAAAGATATGAAAGCCTTTCTCATCAAGGAAAGCTACAATGCAATCGCCTCGAAGCGGATATCAAGAAATATGAAGAGTACTTCGACAAGATTGCAAGAGAGCATGGAAACCACATTGCACGACTCCTTGATGAGATTAGAAGTGCAAACATCCAGCTAGCTCAGCGCAAGGAAGTGATCGAATTTGTATGGCAAGACGCCACCCGGTTAAGTGAAGACTTCACGAGATTGGTCGCGTTCTCCAACATGGTCATCGCCAAGCTTCCAAAGAAACTAGCCAAGGCCGAGCTAGTCATGCCATACTTTGACATCCCTAAGAAAGTCAAGACCTTCATGGAGTTCTGCAAGGACACTTTAGACTTCTATAGGGAGGAAATCGCCAAGGCCGAAAAGCGAGCAGCTATTTGATTGTATTAGCATTAATTACCCTTTGTAATCTCAATGTTATTCAATCAAATAAAATATTTTGAACAATATTATTTTCTTGGCCTTTATCATTTTAATTGTTAATATTAATTGCGCACTTTTAAATTCCTAATAAAGCAAGACAAAATAAAATTTTTCATGCATTTTACTTTAACATCATTCAATATCATGCATATGTCCATCTTCGAGTCCAAAACTCATTCCCTTTTCTTTCTTATCCTCAGGATTTCTCATAATCCAAATCGAGTATTCAGTGTTCGCATTTTCTCCGCAACACTACGCGTCTTTCCATAAAGAGAAGTGGCTCATCGTCTTGAAGTGACTCACGCCTACAACACTCGAGCAGCTTTAAAGAAGAAAATGGAGAACCTAGAGCAAGAGAATCACGAGCTTCGTGAAGAATTAACATCCATGAAAACGGAGATGGAGAAACTAACGGAGTTAGTGAAGCTACTAGCTGCCGCGCAAATACCGACACCCCCTCCTCCCTCCAGTTCTCAAGAGCAAGCATCAGCATTTGCTTCGACTTCATCATTGCATGTCAATGCTCCACAACACTCTAAACCCCTCGGTTGTACGTGGGGCATGCCTTTTGAGTTCGGTGAAGAGTCTATCCCAATTCCCACATCTCTCCTAGAAGCTCCGGTATCTCAACCCGAGTTTACCTTCTCTCCAGCTACTGTGGCCTTTACAACGCCAGTGGTCCATACCACTCAACATGATCACGGGCCTATCTTTCGTGCCGAAAGCTTAGGTGTCCAGGATAAAATGGCCGATTTCCAAGAAAAATTCGAGGAAATGCAAAAGGAGATCAAGGCCCTCCGAGGGAAAGATTTATTCGGGAAGGACGCCCATGATCTTTGCCTTGTACCTAATGTCAAGATCCCTCCTAAATTCAAGGTCCCGGATTTTGAAAAGTACAAGGGAAATACTTGCCCGCAAAGTCACTTGGTAATGTATGCAAGGAAGATGTCAACGCAAACCGACAACCATCAGCTCCTCATACATTATTTTCAAGATAGCTTAACTGGTGCCGCTTTAAAGTGGTACATGGGTTTGGATAGTACTAAAATCCGAACCTTCAATGACTTGGGAGAGGCGTTTGTCCGCCAATACAAATATAATTTGGACATGGCCCCGGATCGGGACCAACTCCGGGCCATGGCCCAAAAGGACAAGGAGACCTTTAAGGAGTACGCACAAAGATGGAGGGAGATAGCGGCTCAGATCAGCCCGCCTCTTGAAGAAAGGGAAATGACCAAGATATTCTTGAATACTCTTGGCTCCTTTTATTATGAACGAATGGTTGCGAGTGCGCCAAGTGACTTCACCGAGATGGTAAGCATGGGCGTACGTTTGGAGGATGCGGTCCGAGAGGGACGCTTGGTGAAAGAAAGTGCTCCATCAAGCAGCACTAAGAGATTCGGGGGTGGCTACCCCAGGAAGAAAGAGCAGGATATCGGCATGATTGGCCATGGAGGACCTCATCAAGGGTACTCAACATATCCTCATATCTCCGCTATTTCACCTACCATCTCAACACCTCCAAGCTACCAAATCCAGGTCCCACAAAGGCCTCCCCCTCCTTATCAACCAGCATATCAACAACAACAACCTCCACAAAATCCACAACCATATTATCCACAACAACGCCCGCAAGGTCAGCAGCAATTCCGACCTCAAGCACCTCAACTACCCTTTAATCCTCAGAATCGCCCAAGGGCGGTATTCGATCCGATACCAATGAAGTACGCGGATTTGCTCCCGGCTTTACTTGCGAGGAACCTCGTGCAAACAAAGGCACCACCTCCCGTACCAAACGTATTACCCCCATGGTATCGCTCCGACCTTACTTGTGCATACCACCAAGGGGCATCGGGACATGACGTTGAACGTTGCCTCGCTCTAAAAAATGAGGTCCAGAAGCTAGTCCGTGCTAAGGTGTTGACTTTCAAGGACTCAAACCCAAACGTCCAAACTAACCCGCTGCCAAACCATGTCTCCTCTATCAACATGGTTCAAGAATGTCAAGGAGCCAGTCCTGTTTTAAAGGCCCAAGACATCAAGACGCCTTTAGTTCCACTGCACATCAAGATGTGTAGGGCAGCAATGTTCGAGCACGATCATGCTAGGTGTGAAGAATGCTCAGTGAGTCCTCGAGGATGTACAAAAATCCAAAGTGACATACAAGGACTGTTGGACAAAAAGGAGCTTGTTGTCACGAAAAGGGACAAAAGCATATGTGTTATAATCCCGGAATTTAATATCCCGGATTACTTGGAGTTAGCCCCCGGCAGCCAGGAGCCTGCCGCTCCTCGTCTCATAATATGCTTACCAGGGCCTGCCCCATACACTTCCAACAAGGCAGTTCCTTACAAATACCTTGCGACCATGGTGAATGAAGGTCAAGAGGTACCAATTCCTCCTTTAGCCCCTGTCGGTAATATCACGGACAGTAGCAAGGTGCTAAGGAGTGGACGGATTCTTCCCGCAGTAGTCCAAGAAAAGGTTAATACCCCGGTATTTGAACCAAGGCAAACCCAAGACCCCTGCATAAACAAAGATGTAGGTCAATCCAGTGGGGCAAATACCGATTCGGATCTTGATGAGGTTTTGAAACTAATCAAGAAAAGCGAATATAAGGTTGTGGACCAATTGTTGCAAACACCTTCGAAGATCTTTATGCTGTCCTTACTGTTAAACTCCGAAGCACATAGAGAATCATTGATGAAGGTTTTGAACCAAGCCTTCGTGGAGCATGATATAACCCTCGGCCAATTCGGGGGCATTGTCGGAAACATCACTGTGTGTAACAGCTTAGGCTTCAGTGATGAGGAACTCCCGGAGCAAGGAAGGCACCATAATTTGGCGTTACACATCTCGGTAAACTGCAAGTCGGATGCTTTAGCAAACGTACTTGTAGATACCGGTTCTTCATTAAACGTAATGGCCAAGACAACCCTTGATCAGCTTTCTTACCAGGGGACCCCCATGAGGCCAAGTGGGGTGGTTGTCAAAGCTTTCGACGGCTCAAGAAAGTCAGTAATTGGAGAGGTAGATTTGCCCATCACAGTCGGGCCGCACACATTCCAAATCACCTTCCAAGTAATGGACATACAAGCAGCATACAGCTGTTTGTTAGGACGTCCATGGATCCATGAAGCCGGAGCAGTAACGTCCACACTTCACCAAAAGCTGAAGTTTGTGAAGAATGGGAAGCTAGTTACTGTAAGAGGGGAGGAGGCTCTGTTAGTCAGCCATTTGTCGGCCTTCTCGTTCATCGGTGCTGATACCGTTGATGGAACATCATTCCAAGGTCTTTCCTTGGATGAGGGGAGTGCTATAAAGAAGGGAGCATCCATGATGTCTTACGAGAGTGCACAAAGGACAGTGCGAGATGATTTACTCCCGGGTTGGGGAAAGACGATAAACCTTCCGGAGCATAGGCATAGAGAGGGGTGTTGGGTTTCACTTCAACCACAAAGGTTGCCGAACCAAGTACTAGCATTGAATCGCTCAAGGACATTTTCCGCAGCGCCAGCTTAGAAACTAACGCCATCACTGAAGATGGACCGGAAGAAGCGGCACATGTCCATGTAATGCCCGGAGGAGTTTGCTGCAATTGGGATGCTGTCGACATTCCTTCTGTTATTCCATTGTCAAAGTAATGTGTTTATTTATTTATCGCTTTCAAAAAAAAAAGGATCCCTTCGTCTTGCCCAAAGCGAAGAAGGACTCATGTAGGGCTTGTTTAAAGTACTATTATCATAAATAAAATTTGTCGTTTTTATCACGACCTTTCTATTATTCTCTTTGTTGTTTTATTGTCGTTTTTCCAAAAAAAAAAATGGTAACACAAAACCAAAAAAATCAATCATAAGTATATTTTCTTCTTTTTTTAAATTCAAAAAGTCTGCATTTTCTCTCATTTCACTAAAATCAATCATCCATCATTTGCAGACTAAACGTCCATAAACCCGTTGAACACCTTAACCCTAGGCTCTCTCCCAACTTTGAATTCCCTGTTTACGAAGCGGAAGAGGAAGAGGATGAAGAAATTCCGGACGAAATCAAGCGTCTATTAGAACAAGAGAGGAAGACTATTCAGCCTCATGAGGAAGAAATAGAGGTTATCAACTTGGGTTCCGAAGAGGACAAGAAAGAAATCAAGATTGGGGCATTGTTAGATGCATCCGTCAAAGAAAGAATCATCAAGCTTCTTGGGGAATATGTGGATATCTTTGCATGGTCATACCAAGATATGCCAGGATTGGATCCTGAGATTGTGGAGCATCATCTACCTTTAAAGCCTGAATGTCCGCCAGTCAAGCAGAAGTTGAGAAGAACTCGCCCTGACATGGCCCTCAAGATTAAAGAGGAAGTGCAAAAGCAAATTAACGCTGGATTTCTTGTCACATCAGAATACCCTCAGTGGTTGGCCAACATAGTGCCTGTTCCCAAGAAGGACGGTAAAGTTCGAATGTGCGTCGACTACCGAGATTTAAACAAAGCTAGTCCAAAAGACGACTTCCCTTTACCCCACATTGACATATTGGTCGACAATACTGCCAAGTCCAAAGTATTCTCCTTCATGGATGGCTTCTCTGGGTACAATCAGATTAAAATGGCTGTTGAAGATAGAGAAAAAACGTCTTTCATTACACCATGGGGCACCTTTTGTTATCAAGTGATGCCTTTTGGCTTAACAAATGCGGGTGCTACCTATCAAAGGGGCATGACCACTCTTTTCCACGACATGATACACAAAGAAATTGAAGTATATGTCGACGACATGATTGTCAAATCAGGAACTGAAGAGGAACATGTTGAATATTTGCTAAAGATGTTTCAACGTCTAAGAAAATATCGGCTTCGCCTGAATCCCAACAAATGTACATTCGGCGTGAGATCTGGAAAACTCCTAGGTTTCATTGTCAGTCAAAAGGGTATCGAGGTAGATCCCGACAAGGTCAAAGCCATCAGAGAAATGCCTGCTCCTCAAACTGAGAAGCAAGTAAGGGGATTTCTAGGACGTTTAAATTACATCTCTAGATTCATATCCCACATGACAGCCACTTGTGGACCCATCTTCAAGCTACTTCGCAAAAATCAAGAAGTAGTATGGACAGAAGATTGCCAAAAAGCCTTCGACAGCATCAAGGAGTACCTGCTAGAACCTCCAATACTTATCCCTCCAGTCAAAGGGAGACCTTTAATCATGTACTTAACCGTATTGGAGGACTCCATGGGTTGTGTACTCGGACAACAAGACGAGACCGGTAGAAAAGAGCACGCTGTCTACTACCTAAGCAAGAAGTTTACGGACTGCGAGTCCCGATACTCTCTACTCGAGAAGACTTGTTGTGCCTTAGCTTGGGCTGCTAGGCGTCTTCGCCACTACATGCTTAACCATACTACTTGGTTGATATCCAAAATGGATCCAATCAAGTACATCTTTGAAAAACCCGCCTTAACTGGAAGGATCGCCCGTTGGCAGATGTTGTTATCAGAATACGACATCGAATACCACACTCAGAAAGCTATCAAGGCCAGCATTCTTGCCGATCATTTGGCTCATCAACCAATCGAGGATTATCAACCAATCAAGTTTGACTTCCCCGATGAAGAAATCATGTATCTAAAGATGAAGGATTATGACGAGCCACTATTCGGCGAAGGTCCAGATCCCGAATCTAGATGGAAGTTAATCTTTGATGGAGCTGTCAATGTCTATGGCAATGGAATTGGGGCAGTGATCATCACCCCCGACGGCAAACATCTCCCTTTCGCTGCAAGACTTTCATTCGACTGTACAAACAATATGGCAGAGTATGAAGCTTGTATTTTGGGAATTGAAGAAGCCATTGATCTAAGGATCAAGAACCTCGACATTTATGGAGACTCAGCTCTTGTGATCAATCAAATCAATGGAGATTGGGAAACTCGCCACACCGGCTTGATTCCTTACAAAGATTACGCAAGACGTTTGCTAACTTTTTTCAACAAAGTTAAGCTGCATCATATTCCTCGAGATGAGAATCAAATGGCGGATGCTTTGGCAACCTTGTCTTCCATGTATGAGATCAGCCGCCGGAGTGAGATTCCAACAATCAAGGTTGAGCATCTAGAAAGGCCTGCACATGTGTTTGCAGCCGAAGCAGTCATAGATAACCAGCCATGGTTCCATGACATCAAAAGTTTCCTCCAAAAGCAAGAGTACCCGCATGGGGCATCCAACAAGGATAAGAAAACTTTGCGAAGATTAGCCGGCAACTTCTTTCTAAATGGAGAAGTTTTATACAAGAGGAATTTTGATATGGTGCTACTCAGATGCGTTGATGAGCAAGAAGCCGATCGTATAATGCATGAGATACATGAAGGTTCCTTCGGGACTCATTCCAGTGGGCATACAATGGCTAGGAAGATCTTAAGGGCCGGATATTACTGGATGACCATGGAGAGTGACTGCTGCAAGCATGCCAGAAAATGCCATAAATGTCAAATTTATGCGGACAAGATCCATATGCCACCAACGGCTCTGAATGTCCTCTCTTCCCCTTGGCCTTTCTCCATGTGGGGTATCGATATGATTGGTAGGATTGAACCTAAAGCTTCTAATGGACATCGCTTCATCTTAGTCGCGATTGACTACTTCACCAAATGGGTCGAAGCTGCGTCATACGCCAACGTCACCAAACAAGTGGTGGTCCGATTTATTAAGAATCATATCATCTGTCGATATGGTATTCCCAGCAGGATTATTACCGACAATGGGACCAATCTGAACAACAAAATGATGAAGGAGCTATGTCAAGAGTTCAAGATCGAGCATCACAACTCATCTCCTTATAGACCTCAAATGAATGGTGCAGTTGAAGCTGCAAACAAAAACATCAAGAAAATAGTGCAAAAGATGGTGGTCACCTACAAGGATTGGCATGAGATGTTGCCATATGCCTTGCACGGGTATCGTACTTCAGTACGTACATCGACAGGGGCAACCCCTTTCTCTTTAGTATACGGCATGGAAGCAGTGCTCCCCGTAGAAGTCGAAATCCCGTCATTGAGAATCTTGATGGAAGCTAAATTGTCAGAGGCTGAATGGTGTCAAAACAGATACGATCAGTTGAACTTAATTGAGGAGAAACGCATGACCGCCTTGTGTCATGGACAACTGTATCAACAGAGGATGAAACAAGCTTTTGACAAGAAGGTTCGTCCTCGTGAAATCCAAGAAGGAGACCTCGTGCTTAAAAGGATCCTATCTTTTCAACCCGATTCCAGGGGCAAGTGGACGCCTAACTACGAAGGCCCGTATGTAGTCAAGAGAGTCTTCTCCGGAGGAGCTTTGATTCTCACAACAATGGACGGCGAAGATTTGCCGCGTCCTGTGAATTCCGATGTAGTCAAGAAATATTTTGTCTAAAAACAAAAGAACAGCTCGGTAAGTCGAAAACCTGAAAAGGCGGCTTAGGCAAAAATGAGCGTCTCGGTGGATTGAAAACCCGAAAGGGCGGTCCAGGCAAAAATTAGAGACACAAAACAGAAATAATCATCCTGATAGGTCGAAAACCCGAAAGGGGCACCTATGCAAAAGTTAAGGATCAAAAGACAAGATAACTGCATCGGATTGACTACAGTTTACTTGGGGCAAATCAACTGTCAAAAGACTCGGAATCTGAAGCATCCAAACAGTGAATTCAAAGTTGTTAGGGAGAATAGCGGTTATTGTTCAATGAACCTTCCCTGTATATTTACCATTTTTTTCAAACTTTGTAAGGTCCGTGGAACCACGCCGTTGGCGGGCCACCACCCCATTAATAAAATTTCTTCCTAGTGAAGTCTTTACATTTTGTTGGGAATTCCCATTTATTTTGCTTAGTCATTTCTTCTATTTTTGATAATGATACTTGGAACGAAACTCTTTTTCAAAAGAAAAATTTAAATCTTTTTAGAAAGCATAAATAATAAACACATTCTCTTTGGACTTACGAATAATTGAAGCGCGCGCCAGCAGCTATCCCGAGAGCGGATAAACTTCGCAGACCAAATATGGTCAATTGTTAAACAGATTTCCCCAGCGGAGTTCCCCCCGTGAATCAAAGGGAATAGCCCCAGTGAATCAAAGCCCGACCTCGCTCGGCATTCAATCATAATCCCCAGTGGATTAGCACAATCCCCGGTGGATTAACAAACTCCCCAGGAAATCAACCTTTGTCCAAAAACAATCAAAAGCCCAATTGTCATTGGCACCTACTTACAAAAGCCCAACCACCGTTGGCATCTAAGGCTGGATATCGATCATGCTTCCAAAATGATCCTTATATCCCCAGCGAAACCACAAATAAAGCCCAATTTTATTGGCATCCCTCCAGTGGAGTCTCAACCCCTAAAGCCCAATCATCATTGGCACAAATACAAAAAGCCCGACCTCGCTCGGCACCCCAAATCAAAGCCCGACCTCGTTCGGCATCCAAACAAAACATAAACATTCCCGGCGGAATCACAAATTCTTTTCCCAAGCGGATTAACACGATTCCCCAAGTGAAGTAACAATTTCCCCATGAAGTACGCATTCCTTATCAATGGTTACGGCTTCACCCGTCCATATTTTGGATGTGTTCCCTGCGACATCATCCCGGCAAAGATTACCGAGTGTTTGCAATGCGACGTCGGCCCGCTTCTCATTTCACCGGTCTAAATCTTGTTTCACCAAGTTATCGGTCATGCAATAAATCAAAACATTTAGGGTATCCCCCAATGCAAGTCAATCTTTCACACATCCCCAGTGGGAGTCCTGCATTAGTACATTCATACATTCATGCATTTGTACATTTGTACAATCATACAAATCATGTGATCACGCATTCATGCATATGCGCATTCATGCATGCAACATACTACAATATCATCTGTACATGGTTGTTTTAACCACCACGTTTCTTACCAATTTATCATAAACAATCTGCATTTTTCTCCAATGTCATCCTCCAGTGATGTTACAAAACAAAGCCCAATTTTATTGGCATTCCCCAGTGAGTCATCATTCACACTCACAAATACCAAATCATAACCAAAGCCCGACTTTGCTCGGCATCCCATCATGGTCACCAGAAAATGTTCCCCAAGTGTCATCCCCGGTCCAGTTGGTCAAGTGATGTCACCCTTTTACGCCAAGTGGCAGTTCAAACGAACAGCTTGCGCATCTTTTTTATCATGTCTTTATGCCAAGTGGCAGTTCAAACGAACAGCTTGTGCATATTCCCCAGTGTTGTGCCAAGTGGCAAGTTCTTTAATGGACAGCTTGTGCATCCTTTCTCCCCAAGTGAAGGGGCAATTTGTAACACCCTAACCCTTAACCGCCGATTATTAACTTTAATAAAAGAAAACGTTAAGGCCATAGGAAGTTACAACATTAAGAAACTCATTTACGTAAAACATCACCTGAAATCAAAAACATATTTGATTTGCAAACACAGCAGCGGAAAACAACAAAACAAATGCTTATAATTAAGCTTGCATATATTACACAAAAATATATACATAATATTTTCAAAAGAGGCAATTCTACAACAAAGACCATTGCCAAATCTATACATAACGTTTAGATACCCCAAAATGGTGTTACAAATATCAGAGCCCTAGACTCTAACTAGGATACAACACCTAGTACCAAAAAATGTAAGGATAGCTAAGCTATGCCCTCACCACTACGCAGCTTCTAAACAGCAAGCTACTCCTCTACGATAACCTCGTCAACCTGATGATCTGGATCCCCAAAGATCCAGCACATAACACAAAACAGAGAGTGTTAGCATCACAAAACAATAAACATGTATAAATATCAAATAATTATACATAACCAAAACTCAACACGTAATTGACAACACACCAAACTCATCTAATACAAATACCATTCACAACCATTATGCACACATAATGTCTAAAATGCACACTAATGTCAATTAGGATGCATGCCTCAAAATGCATTCTCTAATGCATGTGGTACCCAATCATTTCGGATAAACTTATATCCTTATCAAGCTCTCTTGATAACCACGCTCTCATGGATTTCATATCCGCTCCGGATATCATCAAATAATGAAATGCATGATGCTTCACTAGCAAATATATGATACTCTTATCACTATACTTACTAACACAACTAATCATCAGCTCTCTGATAATTATCACAACAATAACAAACTCAAACAACACAACTAGTTATCAGCTCTCTGATAATTATCACAATCATCAACAACAACAACAAACACCACTACTAGGCTCTCATGGCCAAATCATAAGACACAACATGAATATACTCACCAAGTTCAACAATCTCAACTTTACTTGAACAATTACTCTCTAGGAAGCACTAAGAATAAGTTAAAATGGTGGCCAAGGTTTCCAAAACATATTTTAAGAATACAGTGGCAAAAAGCCATCCCCGCGCGTACCAGGACCCTCAAAACAGCTCAACAAAGTTGGCAAGAACAGGGCTGGTCGCTACAAGCGAGCACGTGGTCGCTACAAGCGAGCATAGGCAGGGAATCATCCTGCTTGGTCGCTACAAGCGAACCATTGGTCGCTACAAGCGAGCATAGGCAGGGAATTATCCTGCCTGGTCGCTACAAGCGATGCTCCGTCGCTACAAGCGACCGTATCAGTACACAGTCATAAAAATGTGATATTTCCACCATTTTAGCCTATTCAAGGTTACCCAACTTCCAGAACTTGTTAAAAACAACTTTCCATCATAAAACATCATTTATAAACCATCACAAACAAGGATTACATCCATCAAGAAATTAGGGTTCAAAAACAATAACTTTTCATAACTTTTCTTATGAATTCACAACACAATAACTTCAATAAAACATGCTAGCATCATCACTTAGCATTCAAGCAAGCAAAACAGAAATCATTAACAACTTTAAACCATAAAAACTTCTATCAAAAACCTAGACAAAGTGAGGAGAAGTTTGGGATGGAGAAATAGACATTCTCCCCTTCTCAATCACTTGTAATAATGTAATACTAACTCTCTTACCTCACAAAATCAAGCTTCCTCTTGATCTCTTGCTCTTGCCCTAGGTTTTCCTCTTGCTCTTCTCTTCTCCTTCTCTCACGTTTTTCTTCTTTTCCAAAGGCAATGAATAGTAAACCAAAAAGTTCTAGTGTTATCTCTTATATTCCAATCCAATCAATCTTGGCCATCCATCCTTACTAACTCTCAAGGGTTAATCCTAGCCATACAATCTCACAAGGCTTACTACATTCATCCACATAGGATTATTACTACTCATAAACTTAAAAGCCCAACACTATTCACCCTCTAGGCCCAAAACCTTAAAAACTCGGTTACGAACTTATCTTCGCGCTAAAATAATTATTCCTCGATTACTAGAAAATATTTTTAAATACCAATCCATAAAATAAAATATATAAAAATATAATATACGAAAATAGGGTCGTTACACAATTCTGTAAGGAACGACTTGTCAGTCGCATCCTCACTGTCGTCAATGTAAGGTCCAGTAACCAATCCGGACAGTTGACATGTCTTTTATTTCCTGTCGTCAATGTACGGTCCAGTAACCAATCCGGACAGTTGACATGCTTTTATTTCCTGTCGTCAATGTACGGTCCAGTAACCAATCCGGACAGTTGACATGCTTTTATTTCCTGTCGTCAATGTAAGGTCCAGTAACCAATCCGGACAGTTGACATGCTTTTATTTCCTGTCGTCAATGTACGGTCCAGTAACCAATCCGGACAGTTGACATGCTTTTATTTCCTGTCGTCAATGTACGGTCCAGTAACCAATCCGGACAGTTGACATGCTTTTACTTTCTGTCGTCAATGTAAGGTCCAGTAACCAATCCGGACAGTTGACATGCTTTTGTTTCCTGTCGTCAATGTACGGTCCAGTAACCAATCCGGACAGTTGACATGCTTTTATTTCCTGTCGTCAATGTACGGTCCAGTAACCAATCCGGACAGTTGACATGTCTTTTATTTCCTGTTGTCAATGAACGGTCCAGTAACCAATCCGGACAGTTGACATGTCTTTTATTTCATGTTGTCAATGTACGGTCCCGTAACCAATCCGGACAGTTGACTTTCCTGTTTTATCGTCAATGAACGGTTCGGTAACCAACCCGGACAGTTGACGCGACATTTACTTTCTTGTAGTCAATGGCAGTTCGGAATTCAACCCGAACAGTTGACATTTTATTTCTTGTCGTCAGTGGCAGTTCGGCAACAACCTGAACAGCTGACCTTTACATTCAATCCTTGTCGTCAGTGGCAGTTCGGCAACAATCCGAACAGCTGACATTTTACCCCTTTTGGTTCCCGTGGTTAATTGTCCACTCTCCTCAGTGAACAGTTCGGCAATAACCCAAACGGCTACCCTTTTCCCCAGTGGAACATTATCCCCAATGGAGTTGGATCCCGTTTCTTCAACGGACTCGGGTATTCCTTTTGTCTCTGTTTGTCCCCCAATCAGTTTATCTTTGTCATCTTGCATTTATACGTGCATCGCATGCCTTCATAACATTTGCATACATGGCATCGCATCCATTTTGTTTTACTGTCCAAAACTGGTCAAAAAATGGTGTACTCTGTATTTAAGTTTCTTCGACCCGTCGAATCAAAATTTCACTTTTAATCTCCGTAGCGAAGAAACTTAAATAGGGGCATCTGTCATACCCCATTTTTTGACCCGTTTTCGTCTCGTTTTATTTATCGTCTCATTTTACGCACTTTTTAAAAAGGCCGAGAATTTTCGTCGTTTCAGACGAAATTTCGGCAGGGAGGTATTTTAAAATACCTCATGTCAATTTTTGTTTCGTTCATTAATTTTATTTTTTATCATCTTTTATTTTTACTTTTAATTTCAGTTTTTTTATTATCATTAATTTTCATTTTTTATTATTTTCATTATTATTGTTTTATTATTGTTATTATTATTATTATTATTTTTATTAGTATTATTATTTTACATTTTTGTCCAAAAGTCCAAGTCCAAAATCAATGGTCAACACAGCCAGCTGCACTGTTCACGCGCCCCCAAAGCCTGGGTTTTCATCATCACAAATTTCTCATCATCACAAAAACCTGCAAAAATCCAGCAAATTGATCCCTCATTTAATGCTAGCAGAAATTTTATCCAAACCCAGCTTGCAAGCTTATCTCATCAATGACAAGCAGCTTAAAATAGTTCTATAAAACAAGGACAGAATCAACAGCAAATACACAGAAAAATTTTAACAGAAAGGAAATTTTTTGAGAAGAAGATTTTTAAACATAACAAGTTTTTTTTCCCAGCAAAGCAACTCAGCTAAAACAAACTTAACACAACCACATATACACGGCCACAAACCCACTCACAAACCAAAACTCAACACAACCACACACACACGGTCACATACTCACAGAACTCACGCAAGCTTCACAAACCCAGCAACCCCATTTTCACACACGAACCCACAACACAAACAGAACCCACACGGCCACGGACCCTCAACACACACATACGCACACACAGCACGCAAACATACAAAGCCGTACGCAAACACGCACGCAAATCACCATACAAGAGGCACAAAACCGAAGCAAAACAAAAACGAAAAGAAAGAGGAAGAAGGTAGTTTATTTAATTTTTTTCTTTTGTAGATCTAGAACGATTGAAAGGTTTTTGAGGGTTTTTGAGTTCGGATTTGGGTAGAGGGGGAGAAAAGGGTTTGAAAGCTTTAAAGTTTTAAAGAAAAGGGGCGTTTTTTTCCTTCCGGCGCGGTGGCGCCGCCGTGTTGGCCGGCGGCCACCCGCCGGAAAAGACGACCCACGGCCGAACCCTAGCAGAGGAAGGGGATGGGTGAGAGAGAGAGAGAAGAGGTCGGCTAAGGAAGAAGAGAAGGAGAGAGAATGAAGTTTGAAAATGAGAGAAAATGTGAAGGGAGGGGGTTTAAATACCCCTCCCTGATTAGGTGTGGCAGGGTGTACGTGTTATCGTACACCCACGCTCTCCAGGCCCCTATGATTTTAATCATACGGCCTTTGTTTCTTTACCTTGTGATCTAATCAGGGCCGTCTGATTAATCAGACGGCCCAGATTATTTTACGAGAGCCCAATGCTTTTTGGGCCCTTTCTTTCAAATCTGATTTAGTTTTGCTATTAGTACCCCCCAGTTTTAATTTTTACACCTCCCAAATTTTTATTTCTTTTATTTTCTTTGCAAATTTAATTTTTTCTTTTTGTTTATTTATTTCTTTTTATTGTTTTATTATTTTTTTACATCTCATTTATTTATTTACCTATCATTTATCTCATGCATTTATTTTTTTTATTTTTATTTTTATTTCTTTTTGTTCATTTCATTTTATATTTTTTCTTTATATGTACATTTAGGAACATATATATATAAATATGCATTGTTCTTTTATTATTTTTATAATTCAATCCATGATAAACAAAAATCTTTTTATTTAAATCCAACGATCGTTTTATTAATTCCTCGCGTTTAGTTTATTTCACCGCATTTATTTTTCTTTCTTAACCCCAAATAAAAAAATCCAAAACAACAAAAACATTTTTTCATTAAGCGATAAACTTGTTCATTTCGGTTGCAACAACTAATTTGAACAATTTCTTTTCTTTTATTTTTATTTAAGTTCTAAAAACGAGCGTTTTTTTTTTATATAATACATTTTTTTCTTAAAAATTCAAGCGAAACTTGAATGAAAAAGGGTGGTTTGACGTATGTCTCTCCTTTCCTCGATCGAATAAACACTTGACGTATGTCTCGTTGTTTAGACGATCGTCATTCTTTTCTAGCTTCACCAAAAATATGTTTTTAATTCAAACAAAACTTGAATGAAAAAGGGTGGTTTGACGTATGTCTCTCCTTTCCTCGGTTGTACGAACACTTGACGTATGTCTCGTTGCTCGGACAATCGTCATTCTATTTTCAAAGTGAATCCAACTCACCAATCTTGGCCCTTGTGGTCAATCCAAACCTTTCGCGCCTTTGCGTGTTATTTTTTAAACATTTACGCCTTGCGTAAATTTAACGCCTCCGCGCGTTTATTTTATTTTTCAACATTGTACGCCTCCGTGCGTTCGTCTTTATTTTTAAACATTTTACGCCTCTGTGCGTCTGTCTTTTTCCTTAAATATTTACGCCTTGCGCGAGTTTATCGCCTTAGCGTCTGTCTTTCACCTTTTTAAGCTTTTTACGCCTTTGGGCGTTTTCAAACAATTCTTTTTCAAGAACTACGTAAGCTTTGAATTCTCCGACTACCGGGAGATACGTAGGAGCAAGATCGACATCTTGTCAAGCCCATTATTAAAAAATCTTTTTTTCTTTTTCTCGTTCATTTGTTTTTATCTCTTTCTTCACCTCATGTTATATTTTCTTGTTCCTTTATATATATATATATATATATATATATATATATATATATATGATTAAGCATGCAAGCAAAACGTCAAAAAACATTTTAAGCCTAAGTCAACTAAGAGGTTCCCGTTGAGTACAACGGATGTGAGGGGTGCTAATACCTTCCCCTCGCATAATCGACTTTCGAACCTAAAATCTCTTTTTCAAGGTAATTTCGAACTTTTTTCCTTTTCCCCCAAAAAATTAAAAGTTCAGTCGTGATTTAAATTTAGTGATTCAATGCTAGTCAATAGCTTGACATCCGAAATTCGACGCGACACGGGCGAGGCTGAGACGGACCACTTTCATTATGGTTCTCCAACTGCGGAGGTGTATAACCTGGAGGAAGACCATATGGAGGCCAAACGACAGCCGCTGCGGGGGTCGGTTGTGGTTCGGGAGTAACATTTTCCACTACTTGAGGTTGCGGGTTCTGCTCCCTATTTGCTAGTTCCTGGAGAGTGTCCATCAAGCGGTCCAACTTCCCATTCAACTGATTGATCTCTTGTCTCATGACTTCTTGGTTTTGCTCGATCTCGTCCATGACCCTTCTTGCGTTGTTTCGAGTGTAGTGCGAGTGCCGACGAATCAGTTTGGGTTGTAGGGGTTCCTGGTAATAAAAGGGGGATAAGTTTTGGGTATGAAAACAGATGTATGCATGTTATGGTTGATGCTAATGCAAATGTATGAAAAAAGTTTTTTTTTTTTGTTTTTGTTATGATTAATTTTAGGGAACTGCAAGGCTTTTGGTGCTCCTGCAAGTATCTTCCAATTTGTAAAGGCATTGAGATAAAAGAAACAAAGGTAACCAAAAAGCGATACAGATTTTTCATTAATAATCAAGGAGTTACAAACAAGCAAGTTACAAACTTTTTAGATTGCCTCAATTTTCTCCCTAAAGTCTCTTATCATGGTTTTGCAAAATTCAACAAAAACAATGACTTCCGAAGGAGTGTTCAAAGGATGCATTGAGGCGTCAGCTGCTTCCAACTTTGTGGGGATGGTCTCGATCACATCGTTGGCCAACTTTGCTAGTCTTGCAAACATATTCTTCCAATGCATACCCTCGTCCCGGAGTATTCGGAAAAGTGTTCCATTTTCAACCGAGTCGACCAAATTCATATAGCGATGTTCCCACCTTTCATTTTCCCTTTTGAGGTCTTCATACGCCTCTTCTTGACGGTCACTGAACCTCTTGAATTCTTCCAAATTCTCTTGTTCCTTTTTCAGCTCAAGTTGACTCCTCACAAGCGCTCTCTCCACCGCTTCCCTTTGTAGCCTTTCACCCAACACATATCCCTCATACTCATTTGCCATGCTGTTGAGTTGTTGTTTTGCACCTTCAAGCTCTTCCTTTAGCTTCTTCCTCTCAACTTGAGATCCCTTCCACAGCTCTCTCAACTCGTGGACCCTGCTCAAGAGTTCATCCCGCTCTTTGTTCTTATGTTTAAGCTGAGAATTCGCTCCTCCCAAGCAATCTTGCACTTTGCGCTTGTCATCCTCCTCGAGCTTTAGCCTTTTGCTGCTACTCTCAATGATTTCGTCCTTTCGGGCTCCTTCCCTTTTCAGCTCACAATTATCTTGAGTAGCTTTGAGTAAAGCAGCTTGCAATTCCTCTTTTTCTTTGTTGAGTCGGGCAATGGTTGCTTTAAGCTCGTCTGCTTCCTCTATGGAGACGGGAATAGGCTCTGGAGACTTGGGTGGAATAGGGGCTTTGACAATGAATGGTAGCTTCACCTTTTGGACTCTTTCTTTGACCCACTGTCGGTAAGTCTCTTTGGTGGCGCCAACCTTGTGTTTCCAATCACTACCCTTCTTGCTAACATTTCCCCAAGCTCGAATGATCTTTTGCAACATCACAGGGTCATTGGCACCCGCGTCATGTAACACTAGACATTCCAAAGACTTCTCTTCGGGCTTTTCCCACATGGGACGTCCCAACTGCCTTAGGGCCAAAATTGGATTGTAGTTTATGCATGATTTGGACCCTATGAGTGGTACATTTGGGAATTCCCCACAGCTGATGATAATTTCGTTGATATCAAGCTTCCTTGGATACCATCGGATCACATTTTCGGTAAGAGATGCCAAAAAGTGAGACCATTCATTCTTGTCCATCTTGTTCATTCGCGACTCGTCCTCACACATGTGAGATGTGAACCATCGATAGAGTAAAGGGAAACAACAGACAATATTGCCACCTTGCTTCTCATGACGCATGTGCAGAGTGTAGTACACATTAGCCAAGAGCGCAGGAACCGGATCTTTGTCTTTTGTAAGGACAGCCCAAAAAACACTGATTGCGGCAAAGTCAACAAAATTCTCGGTTGAGGGGAATAATACCAAACCATAGATGAGGAGAGCTAGCACATTGTTGAAGGACTTCATATCTCGGGATGCGGCAAACTCACGAGCTTTTTTCTCTAGATAACTTCGGAGGAAACCGGGAGCTTTTCCTCTAGTCTTCACATTGCTAGCAAGTTCAGGCACTTTTATGTTTAGAGCTTCAGCCAATTTTTCAACCTTTGGAGAATGGCCAATTTCTACATATGGACCCTTGCCTTTTGGAGGAATGCCCATAATCCTTTCAAACTCTTCAAGTGTAGGTGCTAGTTGAAAATCTTGGAACAAGAAACTTCTCATCGGGGGGTCATAGAACTGTGCTAATGTCGTGAGAGCGTCTGCCCGAACATTGGTGAACAAAAGATCAAGGATGTCGCCATATTTGAAGACAAAAGCACTCTTTGGAATTGCTGTTAACTCGGTACTCAAATTTCTGAGACTTTCCAAATCCGGGAGCTCAACCTTTAATGACAGAGTTCTTCTTTTCTCAGAGCCCATGCTCAATTTGTTGGATACTTGCAACACAGATTTAGCCCTTGCAATTTCCTGAAACAATCTTGTATATTAAAAAAAATGATTTTTATGCATGTGGATGCAATGCATGTATGCTTTGTGTGGATATGGATAATTGGAAAATAAAACTTAAAGGGAAGGCTCCCTAGGAGGGCTTAGTTCTACGTGCTTTCTATATCAAGGTTCTCACCGAGGGTAGCTCTAAAGTTTTTGTTTAGGGGGTACCTAGAGTCATAGAAACATCTCGGAATTTTGCCATAATAACGGGTTAACCATTACATGACAACCTGTAACACCCATACTAACTTTAACTAGTATATTAGTATGTGCATTAAACTGATACTGGATACATTTAAAATTTACAATAATTAATATATACAAACCTCTGAATGAGTACAATTTGCTCGTTTACATAAATATCCAGATGTCAGATACAATTACTATTTCATATACATACATAAAATCTATCAACCTCCTGAGCTTGCCTTGACGAGCATCTGCACTCCATCCAGCGTCTTCCTGAAGATCTTCATGAACAACACCTGCTAACCTATGAACCTGCACCAGAAGGATAGGGATGAGACATAATGTCTCAGTGAGCTCCTACCCTACCTACTGTTGGCAACCACGGGGGAAACCTAGGGTCGCCGTGCCTACTCTCGGCAATCTTGGGAATACCTATGATCGCCGTCTTTCTCTACATAATCCGCGATCAAGGGGAAACCTAGGATCGCTACATATCTTATCTTTCTTATACTTTCATGTTCATAATCTTACGTGTTTCATACTCTAATCTTATCTTAGTCTTATAAGTAGTGATCTTGGGGACATCCTATGATCACATCGCGTTCACTAGGAACTAGTCTTCATGTCTCGTATTACATATAAAATATACGTATTCATTTCATATTCGTATCATCTTTTCATGTCATTAAGTTAGAAGTTAGCGTTGAACAAACAATCATTATCTTGGTTCGTTTTACGGAGTGCATCCGGGTGGAGTAACCCCGAAGTACATCTCCCATCATACCGGTGAAATTCCTATCATATCAGGCTAACACCGGACTCCTCTTATCTTTGTGTAGGCAACCCTCTCGGTGAAGCCCCATCCGGCATAATCCGGAGCCTGCTGGACACATCTTGCATGTAGACAACCCTCTCGGAGAAGTCCCATCCGGCGAATCCCGGAGCCTGCTGGACATGCTTAAATCTTTTAACATACGTGTGGACAATCCTCTCGGAAGAGTCCCATCCGGCGAAACCCGGAGTCTGATGAACACGTTTAATATCGTCTTATAACTTACGTGTGGATAGCCCTTTCGGAGAAATCCCATCCGGCATAATCCGGAGTCTGATGAACACGTGATCGTAATCGTATAGCATATTCATATCGTATCCTTATAGCATAAACTTAACTTGTTCTTATTCTTGTTCTTATTCTTGAATAATCTTTCATAAATGCTTAACCTATAAAAGGCTCTAAGCTTTGAATATATAGCGTTCTTGTACTCATCGTTCTCATGAGCCATTATCTAAAAGTGGGGAACCAAGTCCCTAACATACTGGGTATCTTAGGTATAACTCTACCCATCGTCTTAATTAATTTCCTTGATTCTTAATGAGGTTAATCCTCAACATTATGTGATGTTTCTAACCCCACACTCATGCTAATACGAGGTATACTATGATCTATTCTTCCATTTTTAAATGCACAAAGGCATACTGGCGCTGTGCGGATGGTTTCTGGCATTAAAACAAGTTTCCAAAAATAGGGTAGCACACTGCCCCCATCGTGGCACGACAGGCTCCATCGTGGCACGATGGCGTGCTGATCCTTATGATCATGGCACGATGGAAGCCATCGTGGCACGATAAATCCAGGGATGCCAGGCCCTGTAGCTGTTCCAGAAAGTTCAAAAACGTGTTTTCCAATCCAACACAGTTCAGCAAGCATTTATACATCAAAATCCAAGGTTTTTAACACATAAGATCATAGCATAACATGTATTAACAAAAGGGAAACTAACTTATACAAATCTAGCCTAAAATCATTCATGAATTCCTTTCCTCTCTAACCATAAAACTACCCAAAAAGGGGGTAAAATCATAGGGAGCTCACCTTGATTTAGCTAGCTTTCTTCCTTGCCAAGCCCTCCTTCAGATCCTAGCTTGATCTCTCCCAAAACCCTAGCTTCCAATTCCTTTCCTTTCTCTTGTTTTCTTGATCTCCAAAGGCTTAAGTGTTCCCAAAATTGATACTTGCTCACAAACATGTCCTTATGGAAGGAGGATTAATGAAGATTGAAGTGAGGAGGGAAGGGGGTGGCGTGAGATGAAGGAAGGAGAAGGGAGAGGATGATGATAGAAGGAGAAAGAAGAATGTAGAATGAGGTAGAAATATGACTTTTGTCATATTTATAACCCATGAGTGGTAATTTACCAAAATGCCACTTCTTATGATATACCTCTGATACGTCGTCTCGACATTAATAAATATTCGAGTCATAAGTGGGATATTACACAACCTTTCGCGAATGTATCTCCTCTAGGTGGGGTTTGCATTAACCAAAACGAGGTGTCTACCTCGAAAGCTAATACAAACACCCAAAATTTGAAAAGGTTCTAAGAATAAGGTCCTTAGAGTTAGGGGTCCAATTCGGAATTTCGCCATAATAACGGGTTAACCATTATACGGACGACCTTTCGCGAAGAGGACCATCTCTAAGTGGGGTCTTCGTATTGACTAAACGAGATGTCTATCTCGAAAGCCAATACTACGCAACCACCATCCTAATCCTAGGTTTTTTCAAGCTCGGTGCAGAGCTCCACTAAAAAATGTTTTGAATAACCCCGATATGATAGCACAATAACATAAAAGGTGAAAAATAAACAAAGAGGAAATAAAATAAAGCAAATAGACCAAAGATAAACAAATATGAAGGAAAGAAACTAACACTAAAAGCTAACTAACTAACTAGGTTTGATTCTCTAAGGGTCCCCAGTGAAGTCGCCAGCTGAAGCGGCGGGGAAAATGCGCGGGCGAAAAACGCTCGCTAGACAGTAAAGTCGCCACCGAAGTTTTATTTTTGAAAAGGGGAACGTCGATAAACCCCTTTGAGAACGAGAACAAGGTCATCGCAACCAAATTCGGGTTCGGGAATCGATTATGCGAGGGGAAGGTATTAGCACCCCTCACATCCGTTGTACTCAACGGGAACCATTAATTAGTTAGCTTTCAAAATGTGTTAGTTTCATAAAAAAAATGTTTGTAAAGAAAGGAAGAGAAAGAAAAAAAAGATTTAAAGACTAAAAATGAGTTTTTTATTAGGGTGCTTGACAAGAGTTTGATCTTGCTCCTACGTATCTCCTGGTGCGATGGAAAATTCAAAGCTACGTAGTTCTTTGTAGAAAATGTTTGTGTGTTGATTGATTTTATTTATGAAAATGGTTTAGTCGCACTTGGGCGAAAAAATTTGCTTTAGAAAAAAGACGGATTCGCGCTTGGGCGATGGTATCCGTTTGAAAACGCGCATGGACGTGAACGAAATAAAATTTGGTGGGTTGAGATTGATTTTAAGCGGAGGACGAATATCCGAAAAGTGAAGTGTCTACCTCTTTTCCGAATATTCGGGGAAGCGTCGGGTGTCTACCCAAGTTTTCCTTTTTGACTCACAAAAGAAAAATGTTTTTATTATTTTTGTTTTATTAAAAGTTTAATCGAAGGATGAATACTTTGAACGTGACCGAGACGGGGATCTCGCGTTCCGCATTCGGGGAAGCGTCGGGTGTCTACCCAAGTTTTTCTTTTTCCGGTCGATTGAACCTTTAATATTTATTCTCATTTGTATTACATTGTTCCTAAATACATTCTAATAAAATAATGAAATAAGAACAATAAAGCAATAAATAAAGAAAAATAAATTGCAAATGCATAAGAATAAATAAATATGCAAGATGCACAAAACTAAATAAAAAAATGCATGAGATGGATTTTACATTAAGTAAACATGTTACATAAAGTAAAAAGAAAATAGAAATACATGAAGTGTTGGGCATAAAATAAATATGTTGCATTGGAATAAATAAAAAAATAATAAAAAAAATAAAAATAAAAATGCATGTTATGCAAAGCATTAAATAAATAGGTTGCATAAATAGATAAAAGAATAAAAGTAAGAATGCATGGTATGCTGGACATTTAAATAAAAATGCAAAGAAAATAATGAAAATAAACTATACTAAAAAGGAAAATGCATTAAAAAAAAAATCTAAGCTATAAAGAAAAAAAATGACAAAAATATTAAAGAAAAAAAATAAAAATAAATAAATGAAGCAAAGTGAAATGACCTAAAATAATAGAAGCAAATAAGCAAAAAAAATGTGAAAAGAAAATAAATGAAATAATAAAAAGGCAAGAAATAAATAAAGAAAACAAAGAAATTAAAAGATAAAAGAAAAGGGGGTGCAGGAGTAAACAGAGCGGGTGTAAAAAGCGACCAGAAGAAGAAGAGAGGAGAGGGAGATTGGGCCGAAAATGGGTTAGCATTGGGCCTGGCTTGGAGTTGTCTATTTAAAGGCAAAAATCAGATTTTTTCCCATTTTTACACTTCTCCCTCTCTCTTCCTCTTTCTCTCACTAGGAGAGCTCCAACTTCTCTCTTCTTCTCACCGACCGGAAAAGGTTTCCGGCGCGGTGGCCGGCCAGCCTTGACGGCGGCGCCACCGCGCCGGAGTAAAAAACCTCCTTATTTTAAAAAACTTTTTAGGTTTTCTTTATTCCTTTTCCTTCCTCTTCTCAAATATCCTTTTAGATTTTTCGAAAACTTTTCAAAAGAGCCTAGATCTAAGTTTGAATTTATGAGGAAAAACTACCTTTATGATTTCTTTTTGGTTCGGTTTTGTGTTGTGGTTTGGTGTATAGGTTCGTGTTTGCTTGCGTGTGTGTTGGTGAGTTTGTTTAGGGTGTGTGTTGTGTTTGCTAGGCTGTGTAGTGATGCTGTTTGCGTGTGTTATGTGCGTGGGGGAAAGGGGGCCACGGTTGTGGTGGTTTTAGGAGAAGGGAGAGGGCGGCTGTGTGGTGGTTTTAGGAGAAGGGAGAGGGCGGCTGTGTGGGTATGGTGAGGAGGAGGCCGCGGTTTGTGTGGTGTTAAAGAGGGTGGCGCGGCTGAATTGGTATGAGGGAAATGGGTGGCTTGTGTAGTGTTTTGCTGTTTTTTTTTTGTGTTTATGTTGCTATGTGTTTTTTCTTGTTCTGTTCTTTTTCCAATTCAAAAAAATCTCCCTTTTTTTTCTTCTTGCTGGATTCTCGTTCTCGTTATATAGGCATATGTGTGATGATTAAAAGTGGGACAGAAGCCTTTGCCTTGTCAATTTGGTGAAGGTTTTGTGTAAATTTTTGAACCAAAGGAACAGAAAGAAAACAGGAAAAGAAAGGGATGGGACGCTGCAGCAACAGTGTACACTGTACACTGTAGTGACTTTGACCTCAAAAATAAAAAAGAAATAAAAATAAAATTTAAAGAATTAAAAAAATGATAATAATAAAAAAGGAAATAATTAAATAGTAATAATAATAATAATAATAATAATAATAATAATAATGAACAATAAATAGTAATAATAGTGATAATAATAATAATAATAATAATAATAATAATAATAATAAAAATGGAATAAATGAACAATAAATAAAAAATGAGACTAAAAGCAAAGATGAAAAATAAACATAAAAAAAAAAGATAACAAGTGGCCCTAAAACGAACCAAAAAAATGAGGTATTTTAAAATACCTCCCTGCCGAAATTTCGTCTGAAACGACGAGAATTTCGGCTTAAAAGGATGAGAAAAACAAAAATAAAAATGGGTCAAAAAATGGGGTATGACAATGATGTGGTCCTGAAGTGTAGAAGTGTAGTGGTCCTGAAGAACTTTAGTGTTCAGCTCCTGAAGTGTTGGTTTGTGCTCTGATACCATTTATCACTGCAGTTCAGTAGTAAGGAGGGAGTTTGTATGAGAAGCTGAGTTGCAGGGGGAGTGTTGTGAAGCTGGAGTATTTGTTTTTGCTTGAGAAGCTTCAGGGGGAGTATTTGTGAAGATCAGGAGTTGATCAGTAGTAAGATCAGGAGTTGATCAGTAGCTCTGATTACCATGATTGTGATGATCAGAAGCTGAAGCTGTTGTTTAACATAGCTGAATCCGCTGTTTATGTTTATGCTATGATGTATTGTTGTGGAGTTCTTCATTGCTGAGTTGATTGGGAGATTGAAGAACTTGGATGGTTTTAGCCAAAAATTTGCCAAAGGGGGAGATTGTTGAGTCTTTTGGTGTTGGCTGCATGTTTTGGCAAAACCAAAGTGTTGTTTGGAAGCATCTCCATATTTATAACAAGTCTTCAGTTGCAAGAAATTTCATTTGAAGATGTTCAGAAGCTCAAAATGACATCAGAAGCTGAATACCTCATCAGAAGCACTGTAGCTGTTCAGAAGCTGAATTCAGGTTCTGATGGACGCGTTGACTTTTGTTGACTTCATCAGAAGCTGATATTTTCAAGTTATTTTTATGCGAATCTTAGCGAAATTTGGCAAGGATTTGTTCCAGGTTTATTGCTTCTAGATTGCTGTTGAATTGGAGAAGATTTAATGAAGATTTGGTATTATATTATGAAGCTCGTATTATTTCTGCAGAATCTTTAAAAGATACATTCCTGGTTTATTTGTTTCCTTATTGGATTATTCATAATTCAGAAACAAATCCAATTCAGAAGATTGGTTACATAATTAAGAGACTTGTTGGAGCTTATAAAAGGAGGAGTGCTGATGCTTTCAAGACACACGCATAATTGAAGAAATTCAGAGAAAAGAGTCTTAGAGTTTTAAGCTGTTAGTTTTTGTTGTGCACCACTCTGTTAGAGTTGGTTTAGGTTTGTTTTGAGTTGTAATCACTCTAAGCCTGTAGGTATGAGTGCTGTCTTTGTGTGTTGAAGTTGTCTTCAAAAACAGGGGAGTTTTTGTGTTTCAGAACTGGTTAAGTTCAAAGGGTAGTTCAAGTGGCTGGGGTGTAGTTACTTGAATAGGAAGTTAGAGGTTTTTCTAATACTCAACGTGTTGGGTAGAATTCCAGACTAGGTGGAGATTAATTTCTTGGGATAGGAACTGGGAGTCAGTGTCTGAGTCTTAAGGGTTAATTCCAATAGTGGAATTCCTTCCTGGATTGGTATCCCCCAGAGTAGGAGGTGTTTACTCCGAACTGGGTTAACAAACCTCTGTGCCTTTTTACTTTCCTGCACTTTATTTTGCTGCTCTTGTATTGTGTTTACTTGTGCTCTATTTTGCGATCTATTGTGCCCTGTCTATTGTTCAGAACCTGTCTGGTTCAGAACCTGGTATTCTCTGCGTCTGATGAACAGTTCTGCGTCTGAAGGCCAGTTTTGCTTCTGATGAACAGTAAATCCAGTTTTCAGCTTCTGAACCTTCTGAAATCCAATTTCCAGCTTCTGAAGACACAAGTAACTTCTCGAGACGCATTGCTTGCACATTTTGAATTTACCAAACATGTAGCCAACCTTCAAATATCCAACAGATGGTAATACTTAAAGCAAAATTTTTCAAAAAAATAAAAATTTTCGTGTTTTTTGAAGATGTAAACAACAAACACACTCTCTTTGAACTCATGAGTAGGAGAAGTGTACGTCAACGTCTGCCTCGAAAATGGTTAAACTCCGCAAGAGAAATATGACTAAACGCTATGAGAAGACTTCTGTGAGGAAATACAAAAATATAAAAGGAAAGCTCGCTAAGTTGAAAACCTGAAAAGGCGGCTTAGGCAAAAATGAGCGTCTCGATGGACTGAAAACCCGAAAGGGCGGTCCAGGCAAAAGTTAGGGATTTTCAAAGAAAAACAAAAGAAAAACATGGCTACTGAAGTGTGCCCACGAGAGAACACTCTGTGTCGGTTAAGAAATGGCGACTTCCGCCAGATTTCAGATTAACGGGTTTCCTCCCCAAGAAGTGTTTACTTCCCAATAAATTGCTACCTTGTGCCGGGATTCACCTCGTCAATGGCTCGACTTCTTCTCCAAAGGCATCATCCCCGATAAAGATTGCCAAGTGTTTGTACTGCCAGTCTTATCTCATCAAGTTATATACAGTCGTACGGTGACACCGTCATACAAGTTGTACTTTCGTACATACATTCATACATTCATGCATATACACATTCATGCATATACAACATGCACACATCATCATTCACATATGGTTGCATTAATCACCCTGAGTCTTGTTTTAGCTCTATCTGTTTTTCGTTTCGATCCCCAACTATTTCGAGCGGCAAAGTTCTACAAACGAACAACCTGAATTCTCTTGAAAAGTGTCATCCCCAGTGTGTCTGGTCCAGAGATGTCACCAATCAAACATTTTCCGGTGGCAAGCTCTACAAACAAACAGGCCTGCGAACACGTTAAATTTCCCCAAGTGTGTCTTCCCCAGTATGACAGGTCAAGAGAGATTTTGCCTTCATTAAGCTATCACTACACGATAATAGGTAAAACATTTTGTCTGTCTTCATTAAGCTATCCTCACACCGATAGTAGACAATGTCATTTCTCTTATATTTTACCTTTATTAAGCTATCCTCACAACGGTAGTAGGTAAAATATATTGTCTGTCTTCATTAAGCTATCCTCACACCGATAGTAGACAACGTCATTTCTCTTATATTTTACCTTCATTAAGCTATCCTCACAACGTTAGTAGGTAAAATATGTTGTCTTTCTTCATTAAGCTATCCTCACACTGATAGTAGACAATGTCATTTCTCTTATATTTTACCTTCATTAAGCTATCCTCACAACGGTAGTGGGTAAAAATATATTGTCTGTCTTCATTAAGCTATCCTCACACCGATAGTAGACAATCTGTTTTCTCTTATATATTACCTTCTTTAAGCTATCAGTACACGATAGTAGGTAATACCTGTCATTTGTCTTCTTTAAGCTATCATCCTTGTTGATAGTAGGCAGTGTCTCCTTCTTTTACCTTCTTTAAGCTATCGTCTGTACGATAGTAGGTAACATTGGTCTTTTGTCTTTATTAAGCTATCGTTCTGAATCAATGCGATAGTAGACGACCTTTTTCTCCCAGTAAAACTACATCATCCCCCAGTGGAGTCGGATCCCTTTCCTTAACAAACTTGGGTATCCTTCCCCGATTGAGTCACATTTGCCGTCGTGCATTCATACTTGCATCACGAGCATTCTCGGTATCTTAAGGTCAAAATTGGTGTATTCTGTATTTAAGTCTCTTCTTCCCGTCGAAGCGAAGATTTCATCTTCATATCTCCGGACGAAGAAACTTAAATAGGGGCATCTGTCATACCCCAATTTTTGACCTTAAATTCTTTTTTTACTCGTATTTTTGGTTCGGAATTTTTTCGTCTTTTCAGACGAAATTTCGGCAGAGAGGTATTTTAAAATACCTCATTTTTGTTCGTTTTTAGGTCCACTTTTTATTTGTATTTATTTTATTTTATTTTTAGTCTTTATTTTTATTCTTATTATTGTTATTCTTTTTTATATTATTATTATTATTATTATTATTATTATTATTATTTATTTTATTATTTTAATTTTATTATAAAAAAAAAGTCAAAAAAGTCAAAAATCAGATCACTGCAGCGCCACTTTCCTGTCCTTTTTCAGAATCTCTTTTTCCAAAAAAACTCCAAATCTTCACCATTTTTCTAGCTAATCAAAAGCCAGGTCTAATCCATCCCTTTTTAATCAATCTTAACCAAAACTTTTGCAAAACATACACAAAAATCCAGCATTCAATTACGTCCTATGGTTACAAAAGAACACCAAGAATGCCTATATATTGTGGACGAAAATCAAAGGCAGGGGAGGAGAAAAAAATTTCATCAGCAAAAAAAAAGAAATTTTTTATCAAAAGTAACAAAAACAACACAAAACCAGCAAAACAGAAGATAATCCAAACATAACCACTTCCTCCCTAATACCACACAAAAAACCAAACCAACATACCAAAAACTGAACCAACACACCGAAAACTGAACCAACACAACAAAACTAAACCTAACCCACAAAAAACCACACAAAACCACCTTCTCCCCAAACACAAACAAAACAGAACCGGCCACCTCCCACAACCAGCCGCGCCACCACCCCTCTCCCACAACCACACTCGCTCCACTCCCACCTCCTCCCAACCGCACGCAAACACCCCAATCCGAACCAAACAAAAAACAAAAAAGGTAGATTTCGAAAATTTTAAAACTTAGATCTAGGGCTTTGGGAATATTTTGAGTTTTTTTGAAAGAAGAATTGAAAAGAGGGAGAAAAAGGATGTTAGAAAAGTGATTTTTTTTTTAAAAAAAAAAGGGATTTTTTTCCGCGCGAGGCGCCGCCACCGCCGGCCGGTGCCGGAATCCCTCCGGCCGGAAAACTAGAGGAGAGAGGAAAGAAGAGAGAAGAGAGAAGTGTAGAGAGAGAAGGAAAAAGAAAAATGAAAGAATTTGTGAAGGGTTTGGGTATTTATACCTCTCCCTAATCATGTGCATGCTGGTGCATGCTTTAGCGTGCACCCTCACCTCCTAGGCCCTCTGATCTGGATCAGACGGCCGTTAGTGCATCTCCCTGTGATCAGATCAGGACCCTCTGATTTTAATCAGACGGTCCAGATCTAATCATGCTGGCCCAATGCATTTGGGCTTGTTTATTTCCTATCTTCACTTTTTCTTGCTTCCCACACCCTTTTTTCTTATTTTTTGCACCCCCCTGTTATTTCATTTATTTTTCCTTGCATTTTTTTATTATTTCTTTTGTTGTCCTTTTATTTTTAGCATCTTATTTACTCATATTTAGCATCATCTCATGCATTTTATTTTGTGCGTCATTTTATTCTTATTCGTCATTTTTTTTTATGTATTTATGCCATTAGAATGTATTTTAGGATAAATGTAAAATATAAATAAGAATATGCATTGCATTCATTTTTATGCCGAAAAGTTTAGTTAACCCAAGGAAAAGGGAACTTTCATTTTGATCCAACATCATTATGAAATCTCTCGCGTTTAGTTTATTTTATCACACTTAATCTTTTAAACTCCAAATAGAAAAACCATAAAAATCAAAAACATTCAAATATTTAAAACTTCATCAAAAATATATTTTATCAACAAACCTTGGAATTCAAACCAAGCGGCTTTTTTAATCAAACTTTAATCAATTTTAATCATATTAGACTTTATTTTCTACAATTAAAATCAATCAATTTTACTTCACTCTTTTGCCACTTTGACTCATTTTATCGTTAACAACATTTTCAAACTTTAAAATCAACCAAACAAATCACTCGGCTTTTTACCCCGAACTACGTGATTTTGATCCCGCTCGGGTACGTAGGCAAAAGACTCTGTCTTTCCAAATCAACAAAAAAAACCTAAAAAATATTTTCTCTTTATAATTGTCGCACTAACTTTTTCACAAGCAAATAATAATTTTTTTTAGCGCAAAAAAATAAAAGCAAGAGGTTCCTATAGACTACTATAGACGTTTAGGGTGCTAATACATTCCCTTTACGTAACCAACCCCCGAACCTTTAATCTCTAAAATTTTTTTAGGGTTTATTCGAACTTTTCCCCTTTTCCTTCGAAAAAATAAAAGCTCGGTGGTAAATCTTAATTTTGTGAGTCAACGCTAACCAATAGCTTGATATCCGAAAATCACCGCGACAATAGGTCCACAATTCTTCTCACAATTCATAATTTACACTTCATTAAACATGCTTCATTCACAATTCATTAATTAACTTCAACTATTACTCATCACATTCTCATCATTAATTACTCATAGAACATCATTAAAAATCACAACTTCATAAATACATACTCGTTTATTAGCTCTAAAGAATTCCTTAGACTCATTATTAATTTTAAGGATGTTTAATGGTCCACTGAAAAAGTTATGTTGAAGTTTCATGAAAAATGTAACATGACTTATGTGTGGTATTTTAATCATAACTAAAGTTCTAGAAATCTAAATGAAGTCAAACCAACGGCAAATGAAAGATAACATCCATATCTACAACTTTCATGTTTACACCGAAACTCAGTTCAGAACGGAAAATGGTGAAAAAAGTTGATTTCCCAAGTTGGTCTAATAAAAATCGTGGCCTGATTTTTTCAAATCGTGGCTCGGTTTTTGTCGAGCCAAACCACCCAAAATCTGGGTCAAAATCGTGGCTCGATTTTCCAAATCGTGGCACGATTTTCGCTGATAGACAGCCAACAAAATCAGTTTCTAAAATGCATTTTCACCAAATAATCACTTTTAAATCGCTTAACTCAATCTCAACATACTCAAATCATTACCCATGATCAAAACACCTATAATTAACACTTTCACCACTTCGTAACACTAATTACACATTCAAAATCATAATTTCTATCCACTTTTCCAAAAATCTAAAAACAACACATAATCACAACTTAACCATTAAATTATCACATTAAATCTCATACAAACAGAACATTCTCATACCCAATATCATAACAAGAATATAGAACACGGATTAACATCATTTCATCATCAAGTTTCATGAATTATATTCATTTTAGCTTAAAACTCAAAATCACTTATTCAACATAATCGAACATGGATTTTAACACCACAACAACATGATTTCATCAAATAACACATACCCAAAATAACAACAATTAAAGCACGAATTTAGCACATAATCAACATCAATTCATGAAATTAGAGAGAATTCAAAACACCCACAACTACCCAATTGCCTATAAAATCCATATGGTGAAAATAAATTTCCCTCTTACCTCTTAATCCACTCCAATAAGCTCTTTATGCTGGTGCACGCTTTAGCGTGCACCCTCACCTCCTAGGCCCTCTGATCTGGATCAGACGGCCGTTAGTGCATCTCCCTGTGATCAGATCAGGACCCTCTGATTTTAATCAGACGGTCCAGATCTAATCATGCTGGCCCAATGCATTTGGGCTTGTTTATTTCCTATCTTCACTTTTTCTTGCTTCCCACACCCTTTTTTCTTATTTTTGCACCCCCCCCCCCCCGTTATTTCATTTATTTTTCCTTGCATTTTTTTATTATTTCTTTTGTTGTCCTTTTATTTTTAGCATCTTATTTACTCATATTTAGCATTATCTCATGCATTTTATTTTGTGCGTCATTTTATTCTTATTCGTCATTTTTTTTATGTATTTATGCCATTAGAATGTATTTTAGGATAAATGTAAAATATAAATAAGAATATGCATTGCATTCATTTTTATGCCGAAAAGAGAGAAGCGTAACAACACTGCACTCAGAAGCAGAACCCAAATTTGCAACTACCACCCACCATCAACTAGTCTTATCGCCGCCGCTCTCCAACGCCATCCTCCGCCGTCGCCCTCCAATGTTGTTTTCAAGTTTCAGGTTTCTTTCTTCTTTATTAAATCACTCAAACTCACGTTCACCTTTGGTGTATAGGTTTTACTCTCACTTTAGATCCATTCCCAATGATTTTGATTTTGATTTTGATGTTCATAATGCTGTTTCGTCGTTTAATCGCATGCTCCGAATGCGTCATACTCCGTCCATTGTTGAATTCAATAAGATCTTAACCTCCCTTGTTAAGACCAAAAACCACTACCCCACTGTTCTTTCTCTTTCAAGACAAATGGAATTTAACGGAATTATTCTTGATTTATGTACTTTAAACATCTTGATTAATTGTTACTGCCACTTAGGTCAAATCAATTTCTCTTTTTCTATTTTAGCCAAGATTCTCAAATTTGGTTATCAGCCCAATACCATTACCTTGACTACACTTATCAAAGGTATGTGTCTTAATGGTAAGGTCAAAGAAGCTCTACATTTTCACGACCATGTGCTTTCACTTGGATTTCACTTAGATCAAGTTACTTATGCGACTTTGATCAATGGATTGTGTAAAATGGGAGAAACAAGAGCCGCCTTGCAGATGTTGTGACAGATTGATGGGAAATTGGTCAAGGTCAATGAGGTAATGTATAACACAATCATTGATGGTTTGTGCAAAGATAAACTTGTAAATGATGCATATGAGTTATATTCTGAAATGATTACAAAGAGAAATTATCCTACTGTTGTCACTTTGAGCTCTCTAATATATGGATTTTGCATCGTTGGTCGACTGAAAGAAGCATTTGGTTTGTTCCATGAAATGGTATTGACAAACATCCTCCCAAATGTTTATACTTTTAATATCTTGGTTGATGCTCTTTGTAAGGAAGGAAACGTTAAACAAGCTAAAAATATGATAGCTATGATGATGAAAGAAGGTGTGGAACCTGATGTTGTTACATATAACTCTCTAATGGATGGGTATTGCTTAGTTAATCAAGTGAATAAGGCAAAGCATGTATTCAACATCATATGCAGATTGAGAGTGACACCTGATGTTAAGAGCTACAATATCATTATTAATGGATTATGTAAGATTAAAATGGTTGATGAAGCCTTGAATCTCTTCACAGGAATGCATTGCAAACCCAATACAGTAACTTACAATTCTCTTATTGATGGTTTGTGCAAATCTGGGAGAGTTTCTCATGCTTGGAAGCTTGTTGATCAGATGTGTAATAGAGGCCAACCTCCCGATGTAATCACTTACAATTCCTTATTACATGCTTTATGTAAAAACCATCATGTTGACAAGGCAATTGCATTGGTCAAGAATTTTAAAGACCAAGGCATTCAACCAAATATTAACACATACAATATAGTTATTGATGGACTATGCAAACAAGGAAGACTTAAGGACGCACAACTGATTTTTCAGGATCTTTTGATTAAAGGCTACAATGTAACAACCTGGACATATAATATTATGATCAATGGTCTTTGTTTAGATGGCTTGCTTGATGAAGCTGAGACCTTGCTGTCAAAAATGGAAGACAATGGATGCATACCTGATGCTATAACTTATCAAGCGATTATTGACGCTCTATTTGAAAAGGATGAGAATGATAAAGCAGAGAAACTTGTACGTGAAGTGATTGCTAGAGGTTTACTGTAAGAAAAGAACCAATTTGAGCTAAAGTTTCCATTGGTTCCAATGCAGGAATGGACATACATGGATTTCAGGCGTATTATATTCCCTAATCTTAACTCATCTCAAGGACTCTTGGTTAGCATAAGCAAATCATTTTTTCTCATCAAATTTTTAGCTTATCATGAGTATGACAATGGTTATATTGTTGCTTTTCTTGTTCTCCCAATAATTCAATTAGTTCAATTTCCTTTGTAAATTTGTACCTTTTTTAGAGAACTAATTTGTAAATTTGTACTTGTTGGACCTTTGTATGTGAAATTTTGTGTTACGTGGTCATTGGCTATAGGTTTATTCCACTATGAGATTTTGCCCTTTTAATGGCTATTTTGCGAAAACCAAACACTAAGTTCATTGTCTTATTATAGTTGCATTTACAAAAGATGATGGACTACACAATGTACTCACTATTAATTTAATTTTAATTTAAATATATGTGTTCTGTTCATTTGGATATTTTCATGATACCAATGGTTCCTTTTGGCTTTAAGAGTTTTGAATTTAAGTAGAGCTAGAGTTGTTTGTGAGATTGAGTTCAACAGTGTATTTGTGCTATGATGTCAGTTTGAAATTTGCTAAGAGATTATATAAAGTAAGAATTAGAAATGAACTTTCTCATCAGTTTTGCAAAATGAATGTTGATAGAACTCGTAAAATCCAGAAACAAAAATCTATATTATTGAATGGTTTAATGATGAGCTCAAGAGCTGTACAATGGTGGAAACAAAAAATGAAAAGATAAACCTAAGTGTGAGCACTTCTGCTAGAAGAGCTTAATGCTCTTAACCAGAGAGAAATCTCTTCTAACCAACTCTAACAATATCTCTAAGTGAATTACTCACTACCCTTCCCTCTCTTTTATAACAGAAAATCCCCTAAAATCGATCAGTGCTAACTAACTTGTATTCTCTCTCCCTAGCCCTACTTTTCCCTTCCAGGTTCCTATCAAATGCATATCACTCTATTATTTCTTTTTATCAGTTTTTGGAACTGCCTTGCTACAAACTGAAAGGAAGAAGGTTTGATAGATTTTATGGTTTCAAGTAATATGAACAATCTGGTTGTCTAGAAACTACATGCAATTTGTCCTAAACAAATATTCAGTTGGGGTAAATAATTGAAAAAGCCAGTGTCAGAACATGTAAGTGGATAACAATTAAGGTTCTAGGTTTGTCATGTTCATTCTCTATCACCCTGGCTTTGTCATGTTCATTCTCTATCACCCTGGCTTTGAATCCTGCAGGGTTCTTGATATTTCAATCTAATTAGAGGTCAATTCTAAAAATTAACAGGGGAGGTAACTCCTGACACATGGAGCAACTTGTTTTCAAAGGACATTTGGAATGAGATTATAAGCTAGCATGTTTTGATATTTCTGGTTATTGTTTCTGGTTGTGTTATAATTTGTTTATACCTTATCTTTCTTGGAGTATTTGTGATATTTTTTGCTGTCTTGGAGTATTTTTTGTTGTCTTGAAGAAAGTAGAGGATATTGATGCTTACTGTTTCTTGCTTACTGTCATAGTTTAAACCTTGATGATGGCTAAATGAGGGGATGGATTTCTGTTAAGGAATGGTAAGAAAAGGTTAAGTGTGATAGTGGATGCTAGCCTGTATTGAATGAATTGGTGTCTCTAATGGAAGGTTAGAATAGATAAATTTTCAAGGAGAGTTGTGTTCTTGATAAGGTGTTGGCTTGTTATTGTTTCATTCAATGAATAAGTCCTTAGCTTCAAGTAGCACGTGCTGGTTTTGGTCATGTGATGTTAATCTCATGAATTTTATATTTTGACTTGGGTGGAATATGCAGCTCTTATTGTTACAACCTCAGCATGGAAAGCTGCTTGCTTGTATCTTCACAAGGGATCGTTTACTCTACTGTCATGATTCTTTTGGGCTGATTTTATCATTTTGCGATTATGTAGGGTTGAAGAAGTGATTGCTGTAATGCATAAATGGTTCATGGTGGAGGTGGAGTGTGTCACTAAGGAGTCAAAGAAATTATTGGTTGTTGCCAATTTTGATTAATTTCTGTTACTGAGATATTTACGCACTTCATAAAGCGGTGTTTTGTTTTTTACGAGGCGTGTTACTGCTATTAGTTTGATGGAAGGATGTTGTTTGCTATTCACCAGTGCTACTCTTGGTGTTTATAGTGTATGTAGTTTGGTGTTCATGGATCTTGCTGGTCTAGGTGTATCATAGTTTAGTGTTGGAGTAATTATATTTTGCTTTTATTTACTTTCATAGTCAAGGATAGTGTATTTGTTATTACTCTTGCATTATATCTTATGGTTGTGGACTACATATGAAATGCTAAGATTACAGTATATCATATGCCCTGTTTGGTTTCAGATTATACTCTCAATTGTTTGGAGGTGTCATTATATATGTTAGCTGGTTCATGTTCTAGTGATTGGAGTTTTTTCTCGCAACTTAAATTTGAAGAAATCTACCCTGTTCGTGTTTAGGAAACTTTTTACTCCTCATGTTATAGTTTAATTCGTTTTGATGTGTCCTTGTTCTCAGTTTGTATTTGGGATAGAGTGAGTACCTCTTGGCTCTTATAGTTAATTCTATTTAAAATATCTCTCTCTACTGTTTAAAGAAAACTAGTAGCTGAACAATTAAAACTCAAATCTCCTATTTATTTGAGAGAGAAGTCTCCGAGGACATACATAAAACAAATTTTTAATTTACACCCATTAGTCAATGTATTAGTCAATGTACTCGGTTCATTCTGCTGTCCTTTTTCTGCATGTTCATTTCTGCATTTTTTTGGCATTGTTTGTTGGACCGTAGATCTCACTATCTAGGAATTAAGACCCCAAAGCCAAGGGTGTGAACCCTTAAAATAGGGCTGGACGTCCTCCAAGAGGGCAGGGGGCCCACTTGACAATCACAAATAGCCCTTTGGGGGCGCCCTCAGCAGCTTACGAGGGCGCCCAAGTCATGGTTTTGGCCCTTTACGATTTAGGCCCAAAACCATAACCGGGTAGGCCCAGGAAAGGCTACAAATAGTAACCTTGGGATCATTCCCGAGGCATGACCAAAACACAGCACAGAAACCCTAGTTTCTAGAAGTATTGTACTCACTGCCAGTACAGTTGGCGCCCACCGTGGGGCTACGGTAAAACTGACCTAGCCACCGTCTCCAAGAGAAAAACGATCGATCCACGGCCCCTGAAAGTCATCAGAGCGCCGTGTATCCACCGTATTTCCCAGAAGCAGCCTCAAAACCTTCGAATCCGCCGTGATTCAACCCTAGACCTTCCCCTAACTCCACCAAACGACTGACCCACATCTGTTCGGAAAACCCTGCTCTAAACCTGGGATTCGAGGTTTTGGGTGCGAACCTCTGACCACCAGTCATAAACTCAACATACAAACTCAAACTACCGTCGTCGCCGGCGCGATGGCAGACCCAGCGGCCTTAGAGGCTCTACAACAACAGATCCAGCAGCTTCGCGACCACAACGAAGCCTTGCAAGCAACCATGGAAACCATCCAACAGCAGCAACACGCCGAAGGAAATGGGTCTCAGCAAGATGAATCGGCCGACCCCGATCCTCAGCCACTTTCCGCCGAAGTTTGGAACGCGCCAGTGCCAGAGAATTTCAAGCCACCATCTCTTTCCTCTTTCGACGGAAAAAGCGACCCAGTAGAGCACGTGACCGCCTTCAACACGCAAATGGCCATCATCGGTGCTGCCGATTCCCTCAAATGCAAGTTGTTAGCAGGGACCCTTAAAGACGCCGCCCTGAGGTGGTATATGAACCTGCCTCGATTTTCCGTCATCAGCTACCAGGACATGACGCGCAAGTTAACGCACCAGTTCTCAGCAAGCCGCCACCGCAAAGTTTCGTCTACCAGCCTTTTCAACGTCCGTCAAGGACCCAACCAGACTCTCCGCGAGTATCTTGCACGTTACAATGACGCCACCATCAATGTCATTAACCCTAACCAAGAGTTGTTTGTGGGAGCCTTCCAGAACGGTCTCCGCGCTGGCCAGTTCAACGAGTCGTTGGCGCAAAAACCAGCAGACTCCATGGAAGAAATCATGTCCAGAGCAAAATGTTATATAAAGGGGGAAGAAAGCAACGCCGAGAAGAAGGCAAGAGATTCCAAGGAGCGTGCTCCCTACGGATATGATCATCGACGCAATTATTACCCATCCAGTAGCAGAGACCGAGCGCCATACAAACGCCAAGGTCAGGATAGGCGCGCACCCCCCCCCCAGAATCCTTCACGGCCCTCAACACCCGACGTGAACAAATATGGAGAGAGGTTTGCCATTCCAGAATCATCCCTGAACCTCAGCCGCCGAGAGGAGCCATCATGGGGAACGATAAGGACGCCTGGTGCAAATATCACCGCATCAAGGGACACGCTACAGACGATTGTATACATCTGAAAAGGGAAATAGAGAAGCTGATTCAGAACGGCAGATTGAGGGGATATGTGAAGGAAGGTAGAGGAGAAGACAGGCGCCCCCACGAAGACCCCCAGAGAGAAAAAGATGTGGCGAAAGAAGGAGAGCGCCACACCTTGAACACCATATCTGGCGGTTTTGCAGGAGGCGGGGAGTCCAGCACCTCCCGGAAGAAGTATGTCAGACAAATAATGTTGCTTGATGACCACACCAGGAAAGGATCAGAGCGCCAGGTGGATATCACCTTCTCAAGTGAAGATCGTGGGGGGGTAATTCCTCACGATGACGATCCCATGGTCATCACCGTCCAAATCTTCAACTGGGATGTCAAGAGGGTATTGATTGATCCCGGCAGTTCTGCGGATATCCTCTATTATTCCGCGTTTGAGAAGATGGGTTTAGACGAGGAGCAGTTGCAGCCTTTTAAGGGGATACTGGCCGGCTTTACAGGGGAACAGGTGCACGTCCGGGGATACGTCACGCTGAAAACAACGTTCGGTACAGGTAATAATGCTAAGACCATCAGGATTAGATACTTGGTAGTCAACTCGCCCTGTTCCTACAATGTCATCGTAGGCCGCCCAGCCTTTAACGCCCTCGATGCCTACCTTTCCACCAAATTCCTCGTCATGAAATACCCGCTGGATGATGGGCGGGTTGGTACCATTAGAGCAGACCAGCGAGCAGCCCGAGAGTGTTACCACAACAGCTTGAAGATTCAGAAGGAGAAGAAAGGAAGCAGTAACCTAAAAGCGCACCGAGTGAACCTCATTGTCTCCAGCCTAGAAGAGAAGATTCATGTCCAGGAAATCAAGAAGGTCGAGGAAGAAAGTACTCCCTTCCTGATACTCCAGTGAAGTCAGCCAATTCAAGTACTAATGTTGAAGAAAAAGATACGGAGCCCGAGGAGATCGAGAGGGTCGAGGAAGAAAGTACTCCCTTCTTGATACCCCACTTGAAGCCAGTCAATTCGAGAGCCAATGCTGAGGAGGAAGATGCAGAACACGGAGAGGCCAGGAAGGTTGAGGAAACGAGTACTCCTTTCCGGACGCTTCGCCCAAAGCCGGCCAATCCAATTCTCAGGACCAGGAAGGAAGAAGTAGAATCTGATGAAATCAAGAAGGAGTTGATATTACAGGCCGAACCAGCTAACCGCAGTATGATGAAAAAGTTGAGCACAATGCAGGAAAGAACTCGCCATGACAACTCAAGGGCGAGATAGAGGGAAGACAAAGCCATTTTAGTTCTTACCGTTTTTTATCTTATAAATTTGCTTTTTGTACAGTTAAGTAGTAAGACAGTAAGGGGCACTCTTTTCCCCCCGCAGTAATGGGGGTTTTTAACGAGACCCCGGTTTTTTATTAATGTTATGTATATATTGCTTGTTCATCTTACTCTCATTGCATTTAGCTGATCGCCATCGCCGAATCTCAAATGAGCTCGCCGTATGATACGTTAACCACAAAGAAATTGCCACCTAATTCCTTAACCCTAAAAGACAGGGCTCTAAGACGTCGTGAGCTTAAAAAGAAATTGCCACCTAATTCCTTAACCCTAAAAGACAGGGCTCTAAGACGTCGTGAGCTTAAAAAGAAATTGCCACCTAATTCCTTAACCCTAAAAGACAGGGCTCTAAGACGTCGTGAGCTTAAAAAGAAATTGCCACCTAATTCCTTAACCCTAAAAGACAGGGCTCTAAGACGTCGTGAGCTTAAAAAGAAATTGCCACCTAATTCCTTAACCCTAAAAGACAGGGCTCTAAGACGTCGTGAGCTTAAAAAGAAATTGCCACCTAATTCCTTAACCCTAAAAGACAGGGCTCTAAGACGTCGTGAGCTTAAAAAGAAATTGCCACCTAATTCCTTAACCCTAAAAGACAGGGCTCTAAGACGTCGTGAGCTTAAAAAGAAATTGCCACCTAATTCCTTAACCCTAAAAGACAGGGCTCTAAGACGTCGTGAGCTTTAAAAGAGATCTCCGCCTAATTCCTTAACCCCAAAGAGGGCTCTAAGACGTCGCGAGACGAAAATAAGATCGCCGCCTAATTCCTTAACCCCAAAGAGGGCTCTAAGACGTCGCGAGACGAAAATAAGATCGCCGCCAAAATTCCTTAACCCCAAAGAGGGCTCTAAGACGTCGCGAGCACAAAACAAGATCGTCGGGAAAACCTTATAAAGGAACCCTGTAGCGTCAAGCGCTAAAAGAAACACGCCTGCAACGGTCGACGCCGTTACGAAACAAATAGAATCACCGCCCAGGAGAAACCTTCCGAAATGCTTAAATTTGCAGGAAAATAAAAAGTTTAAAAGCGGAGATGATACATCACGAACACAAATTCAAAGCAGAGTAATGAATTTAAAGATAAGTCAAGGAGTTAAAATTACAACAAACAAAATTAGGGTTCGTCCACTAGGACGCCATCTACAATGATTTTAAAAGGATCAAAAGCGGAAGTATCGGCGTCAGGATGGAGGAGGGCAAATTGTGCCTTGGCTCTTTCAAAGCCAGCATCAAAGTTCAGAGCCAGCTCGCCCTTCGCTTCAGAAACTTCGGCCTTGAGTTGAGCCTCCCTTTCTGCTCCAGCCGCGACATCGTTTTGTAGCTTGGCGATGACACCGTCCTTTCCAGCAAGGTCTGCCGCATAACCAATCTTCAGATCGGAGATGCGTTTCTCAAACTCAAGCGTCACCGCCTCCCTAGCCTCCCGCACTTCTTTCTCCCTAGCATTCCCGGCCTCCTCCAACTCTTTCTCCAACGCCCTCACCGTAGCTTGAAGGGCCTCCTCATTCTGCACCACTTCCTCATACTTGCGATCAACCGAGTCTATAAGCAACATAGTCCGCAGACAATGGATCCCCATATCCTTCATCATAAAAGGCACAGCGCCCTGACTTCCCGACTCTGCATCCTCAGGATTAAATACCAGCCTCTCCTTCACGTAGGCACCATAGTCAAAACCTTTGTCCCAGAAAGACGGCACCGAGCTGCTGGTTTTGACGGCGCCAATCAGGGAAGGAGAGGGCGTCTTCTTCCCTTTTTTCTCTGATACTGCCTTCCCTTTGTTGTCTTTTCCGGGCGACCTCCTATCGCGCGGAGCCGCCGGAATGCTCTCAACTGGAACTTCGATCGGGTGATCAGCTTTCCTCTTTGGTTTACGAGTAATAAGCCCCGCGGGATCAGTAGTCGCCGTCCCCTCAGCAGCCTTCCTTGCTTTCATCTCTTCAAGATATCTTTTCCTCTCTGCCGCAGTCATGGGCGCCATGTCCTCTACAGAAAATAAAGCAAAAAGTCAAGGGACAGACAATATAAATACAAAACATAGGCTTGAGTAAATGAACGTGACTCACGTAAATACTCGTCTAGGCTATCTACGTCCCCTTCCCTGTTCAATAACTCCCGGATATTCATAGGCAACATCTTGTCCAAAAAACAGACGACGCCCTGGTCATACTCTTCCAGCTTCTCATATTCAAAGCCCATGATGGACGCCGGAGCACCCGTCCAACATGTGGGAAACCTCAGCTTACCATCCACCCATACCGCGGCTGCCTCACAACCCTTTCGCCCCCGAACCCGAAGGAAGGTTTGTCTCCAATTTTTGTAATGAGAGGCGTAGGGCGGGAACAGCCTCTTACCAGGATGCGCGCTGACAGACACCCAAGACTGCTTATCCACCCCCTTCGTGCCATAGAAAGTAAAAAAGGATCCAATCGAGGGCTGGAAGCCCAATCCTTCACAAATAATCTCAAAAGCGCGGATGAAAGCCCAGCTATTCGGCTGCAGCTGAGAAGGCGCGACATTGAGACAGTTGAGTATGTCAACTTCAAAAGGCGTGAAGGGATACTTCACACCCAGATCTTCAAAAACGGCGGTGTACATATGGAACATCTCACTCTTCAAACTCTTCGGCCTCTGTGCGCACACTTTCTCGCCCGGGCGACAAGGTTCCAAAACCACGTCCTCCTCAAATCCCGTAGAAGACACATGCAGCTTACTCCGGAAAAACGCCACCCGTTGCGAATCCAAATACACAGACTCAGAACGAAGCACCTCGTCGGCGAAACTCTCTTGTTCTGAATCACTAGAAGACGCCATGTAACAAATCCCCTTCCTACAGAACGGACCTGGGCGAACAGAACGAACAATAGAGTCAGATGAATCCTCACTAATACTTCCCACTTCACCCCTGTCCAAACCACTCGAAGACTTCGTCACAAGGGAGTGGCCATAGTAGGCCTTATCGAACACCACCCAATCCATGGTTCCATCAGAGCGTCTCGCATGCCTAACGCTCTCCCCCCACAACCTACACCTCTCCTCCGAATTAGCTGGGGATAACTCCCTACCCGCCGCATCGCACTCTCTAATCCTCACCATACTACGGATGTTAAAGTAAAAAGAACGAGATCAAGTAAGGGTACCTGGATCTAGACAAATGGAGGGCTTGAGAAGCGAACAGTAAGCTGCAATTCCCTCACGAACAACGCAACCGCTTGAACGAGAAAAAGAGAACGAGTAGGAAGGAAAAGACGGAGACGAAGGAGGAGAAAAGGATAAGGAGAATCTGAAAGTACAAGGGAAAGTAGATCTGTTTCAGTTAAAAGCGAAAAAGCCTGGGAAAACGCGCAGATGACGTCACTTAAGTTGGCACGATTTCCGAAAACCGCTAAGATTACGACACGTCAGCGAGAGCGAACGGTCGCCTCACGCCAGCCGTCGAATCCCAATAAGAGGCGTCCTCAACACGCGGTCCAAAGGACGCGGCGGGCTACACGCAGTTTAATCACTTCGCCTTGTACCAAGACTTGTGCTTGTTGGGCTAGCATAAATATTCCTGTTAGGCTGGCGCCCACACTCTCGTAGGGCTAATGCCGCCCACTAAGGTACTCAAAACAAAACATGGAGCTAATACCCACGTTGGGCTAGTATCCGTGTTGGGCTAGTACCCACGCAGGGTTTAAACACCCACGTTGGGCTAGTATCCACGTTGGGCTAGTATTCATAAAATTTTCACGGCTTCGTGACTGGTAAGCCCCACTTGCCGGGCAAAGGATCATAGACAAACCCCCTGTAAGCAGTTTAATCACTTCGCCTTGTACCAAGACTCGTGCTTGTTGGGCTGTGGACCGTAGATCTCACTATCTAGGAATTAAGACCCCAAAGCCAAGGGTGTGAACCCTTAAAATAGGGCTGGACGTCCTCCAAGAGGGCAGGGGGCCCACTTGACAATCACAAATAGCCCTTTGGGGGCGCCCTCAGCAGCTTACGAGGGCGCCCAAGTCATGGTTTTGGCCCTTTACGATTTAGGCCCAAAACCATAACCGGGTAGGCCCAGGAAAGGCTACAAATAGTAACCTTGGGATCATTCCCGAGGCATGACCAAAACACAGCACAGAAACCCTAGTTTCTAGAAGTATTGTACTCACTGCCAGTACATTTGTAGTGCTTTCTAGACCTGGTCGTGTGGTACTGGTGTAGTGGCTTTCTCGAATGATTAGTTTCCAAGCAAATGTGCTTCTTGACTCGCTACTTGATACATCTTGTGCACTGGTTTGAAAGAGCAATTCTTCGCAACTCATGACTAATATACTTTGAAATTACAATTGTTCAATGACAATGATGGTTAACAATTAAAATCAAGCACACGCAACTCAACGGACCTAACCACACAGATATTGCCTCTACTCTTTACAGATCAAAACTGCATGTTTTCATTAAATTAATTATTGCCAAAAATAGTTCAAAAATAGATATTCTATAAGGAAATGCACAAAATAATTCAAAGATAGTTGGAATCCAAATCGCATTAAAAAAAAATAAGATTACCTCAATTTTCCTAATTTCTATGTAGCTTTTTAAAATTCAGTACCATGTTCTTGGAAACCTTAATATCAATATTGCATTGTGGTTGTGCATAAAACCATCAGTCACTCAACATTTTAACTAATTGTTGATGATGTAGCCAGTGTTGTCTAGAAAAAACTAATTAGGAAAAGACCTCAAAATAAACCATGCTCAAGCAGCCAAAGTCAAACACATAATTGAATCAAAAATTTCTGAAATTTTGTGGTCTCAACATGATGCATATCATAAAAAGAAGGTCAAGAGTATACACTTATTAGAGCGTGATTGCAGGACCAGGTACATGTAAGTTGATAACACCGTAACAATAAATTGCTATTCTTTGAAAATAAAAATACAACACCCCATTCTCAGGATTAACTAATCCAAATAAAAAAAAATTTGAACCTTTCATAGTCACAACATGATGCTTAAGAAATAGTTGCAATACTCCATAGCCACAACAGTTGAAGATAGACCAAACGCATCTCATTTCCTTATCTTGCTGCAAAATAGACATGAAAGAACTTATATAATCTTAGAACTCTCATCCCAAAACTGCACCAAACTACATATAGTTAACATTAGAACAATTAAACATTATTTTCAACAAAAACGTGAAATCTAAATGCTAATAACTTGATTGTATTTACACTATTCAAGCCATGCTTGTAAATTATATACAAATCATTGTAAACCATATTAGAGTACTTACCATCCTTGTAGCCATCCTTCAAGTTCAAAACCAATTGAGCTTTTGAAACCACTTAGTTATGTGTTTTTAAATGCATTAGAATGTAATTTTAAATACATGGAGCATGTTCCTAATAAGCATAAATAATATTCAAATCTATGTGTCTTGAGTCATGTACCATATGTTCAAATCGATGTGTCTTGAGTCATGTACCATATGTTCAACAAACCTGAAAAATGGAAACTAACGATTCACAAAAAGAAAATGATGTGGAGTAAAAGGAAAAGTATATAGAAGTAGTAGTAGATGAAGAATGGTGAGAATCATTTGATTGAACAGTATACCTTTCCAATGAGATATGCAGCGCCGTTTTCCATATCTAAAGCCACACGTCTGCATATTCCAGTTTCTTATGGTAGGCCTAAATACTTGTCTAGCATTATTGAGGGCCTTTACTTAGATGATGAAATATGAGATGCAAGCTTAAAAACACAGGCTCAAATCATATGGTACAATACATTTCATAGCGAAAAATATTTGTCATGATATTATTAACATAACCAGTCCTTTATAGCACCCTTTAAGAGAGAAGTCGCTACTATTTGTAGCATAAATTGACACATGATTCAATAACCTAGCTGTAGTCTTATACACCAGACCACCACCGCCAAAATCTAAACCAAAAGCGCAAAGACTATCTTGACTCCCAACTTTTAAACTCAACCATTGTTGCTTCAGGAGTATAAGTATATGTAATCTTCTTGATTTCACTTATTTGAGTTGATCAACTGGCATAAGCACTTGTGAAATTGTTTGGAATAACTTATAGAAATAATTTAATACATCTCCATAAGCACTTTTGAGAGAAATTATAGAAAATGAAAATCACTTTATTTTATAATCTATAGCAAACTGGTCATTTATTTTTGTTACAAAGATAGCTTAATTAGGTCATTTATTGAATCAAGGTGCTTCATTTAAAAATTTCATCTTATGAACACTTAAAACCTAAAAAAAAAGTGAGTAAAAAATAACAAAAATACTATTGTGCTTGTAACGAAAACTTCAATAAGCCAAAAATAAGAGTACACAACTCAACAAAATAACTAATAAGATCACGAATCTCAATTTGAGTTTCTAGACAATCAATTTAACAGTACTCCCAATTCATTTTCAATTTCAATTCTAAGAATCTGCAAAATCTAACTGGTTGAATGAATGTGAGCATGAGTGAATAATAGAAGGAGAAGGGAGAGCACCGACATTAAGCGAAGAGGAGACAATGGGCAAGACTTCCCATATACATGGTTTTCGTCTTCGAAGAACTAAGCTTCCATCATCAGATCAGCTTCCAATATATTGCCCTTTTAAGTCAAAGCTAAGATCATCAACAACAATATCATGAGTAGAGAATCATTTAATTTGTCATGTAACAAAGTCACTTGATCAAAAGCAAGAGAATGGGCATGGCATGACAACAACTACAATCATTTAGCAATATATGAATTATGGATTTTATAAAGCATTGGTTATATAATGTAATAAATTCTGACTTTTATAACAACAACTCATTTGAAGAACATGTAAAGCAGTTCAAAATATTTTCAAGCAAAAGAAATCTTCAATGTCATCTCCAAACCTTACACTTCATACAAATAACCTTATGTACAAAATATCAATCAACAACACTAAACCGAAATAGAATAGAAAGGTTAATTAATTGTGTAACCAACTTTGTTATTATACTTGAAAGAAATGGAAATAGTTCAAAAATTTAAAAACTAAAAATGATATGTGTAGTATTGTGAATCCATAAAAATGATTTGTTGAGAAAGAAAAATATGGAAACAAATCGTCACCAAAATGCTTCCCAAGATGTAGAAGAATCCAAAGGCTTTGTAATCACCTCAATCATTGTAGAAGAATAACCATGTGTATCGTATTAGGTTCCCTGGCTATAATTAACCGTCACAACCCAAAGCCATCGATCGGTCGTCGAGTTCAGCGCCATTGGAGTTGAAAAAGGGAGAAGCATAAGAAGAGTAGGAGCATGGCATTAACATTCTGGAGGTGAGGGACAAACCGAAGGAGTAGGGAGTGGCAGCTTTGCAGTGAGGAGGTGTAGAAATTAGAAGACAGGGGAGGAGAATCCAGAAGGTATGGGATGATGAAGGAAGAAGATAGATAGGAACAAAATTCAGAAAAGGAAAGGGAGATGGAACAATATCTGAAAGTTAGATTGAAGTTGAGGAGATGGCAAAGATAAATTTTGCTTTTTGGAAAATGAAACAAATTTCACGTGGGAGACAAAACCATAAATGCACCTTGGGGTCTTGCAAAATTTGTATGTCTTGAGCAGTGTGCATCGCATTTTTCATTTTATCAGGGTATTAAAGAATTCCATTTACCGATGAGTCAAGTATAAAGGAAGGTGGTTAGATGAAATGGCGGGATTAGAACCTTAATTGAAGGTCATTTTAGTAATTTTTGAACATTAGGGTTAGGTTTGAGGTTATGGAAGTAGGGTTTGCATTGTAGATTAGGATTAGATATTAAGGATGTATTGAAGAAGTCATGCTATGTGATACATTGTCCTATTTTAGACTTATATAGATTGCTGTTGTTGAGTCAGGTACAAGTTGTGTCACTCTTGTGGGAAAAACTGGATGAGTTCCTCTCTTTTTTCTTCTCTAGTGTTGGTGGTGTCTTATTTTGGTACTATCTAGAATTTGGTATAGGATACATGACTCGTGGGGAAAAATTTTCCTCGCCTCTCGACATGAAATCAGATTTATACATTTGAGATCCCACATTGTTTTCACAAATTCTACCAGTATCATAATTGAAGATAGTGATAATATATGGTTGCATTGTGATTTTTCATACATGTATGTTAATAAGGATATGTGGCATTGAACCACCCTTTATGGATACTGCCCATTAGCTCATTGTAGCTCTCGGTGTTCTCTTGAACTCTATCAAGTGAGCTTTGGTCCGGCTTGATGGGGGAGCGAGAGTAGATGAGGGTGTAATGGAATCTTGTATAAGTCTGTTTGGTGGTTATGTAGGGTGGTGTGTTCAATTGATTGGAATTTGTCTTACCTTGATTATGAATGAGCTGAATGGAAGGAAAAATAATGAGAGATGACATTTATGCCCAAAAGTTATAGATTTTTGAAAGAGATGTGGTGTTCAATAGCCCGTTGTTGTTCCCGTGCAACCGGACTCCCCCAACAAAAATGTATTGTACTTTTATATTTGTTCATTGATCTGGAATGAAATTCTTTGATATTTTAACTCAAAGTTATTGAAAATTATAAAACATAAAAATGAAAACTGGCAACTTAATTTAGACTACAATGTATGTATAATATTAGCCTAATTATTTTTCACGTGACCTTATAGCATATATAATAAGGCTTATGTAACATCCCGCTTTTAAGTATTAGTTATCGGTGTTAGAAACTTGAGAAGCAAGCGAAGCAAATAAGAAATTAAGAGGAATGGCGATTTTGTAATTAATGTTAAGGGGGAGATTATTTTGAAAAGGGACAAGATATTTATTCCCTTCATTTTCATTCTTCCATAACCATTCCAAAAATTCAGATTTCTCCTCCTTCCTTCCCTAATCACACGCCCTCCCCACTCTCTTGCCATAACCCATCAATTCCATTCCAATTCTTGAGAGAAGACTTCACAAGCAAGTTTGGTTAGTAAAGCTAGTATAAGAGAAAGAAAGAAGAACAAGGAAGAACCAAGAGAAGAAGTAGATTGGAGCAAGCTAGGGTTGTTGGATTCAAGCTTAAACAGCACCAATAGTGGATTAAGGTGAGCTCCACAGGGTTTTAGAACCCGTTTAAGTAAGTTTGAGAGTTTACAGCTTAATTACCTAGTTTAGGGTTTTTAGTACCTAATTGCCTTTCCATGTTGATTCTTGATTATACATGATGTAAACTGGCTATATGCTTTAGAAATTGAGCCTTAAGGATGTTATGATGTCTGGATATGTTGGATAAGCTGAAATGGTGAAAAATCACATTTAAAACTTGCCAAATGTTGTCTAACTGCAGGTAAAATCGTGTCACGATTTTCCAATCGTGTCACGATTTCACAGGCAGGAACAAACTGATTTTCTGGGTAGAAAATCGTGTCACGATTTCCAAATCGTGACACGATGTGACAGGGCAGAAAATGTTATGTTTTTTCATCATTTCTCGCACCATTCCGGCTTTCCAACGCTACCTCGGACTCCATAACGATAAGTAATGGTTAAGCATTGCTAAAGAGCACCTATAGTCCTATCCATGAGTATGATTAGATTCTTATTATAGAGTGAGGATAGGCATAAGCTTGAGAGAATGGATGACTTAATCCTCAAGTCAAAATAGTGAAGTATATGAGCTAGTTTTGGGATTATCCCTTACTAAGCAATTTATTCATAGACAAATTACGTATATGCAAGTTCAAGAATGATATAGGCTTTAAGTCTAGAACCTTATATAGGTTAAGAGTTCAAGAATTATTAAGATTTAAGCCGTGGCCTTCGTCGTTCATGCTAGTGGGACACGAATGGTACACACAACAGTAGACTATTATGAATAATCCTAAGTCGTGACTTTCGTCGTTCACGCTAGTGGAACACGAGAGGTTCATGCATAAGTTAAGACATAAGTATTCGCGTCTCTCATTGTTCACGCTAGTGGGACATGGGAGGTATACGCGCAGTTAAGATTATTAAGTCGTGTCTTCTGTTGTTCACGCTAGTGGGACACAGGAGGTTCACACTAGTGGGACGTGTTATTCCGCAAGGATGACCGCACGACGACAAGAGGAGTCCGGTGTTAGCCTGATATGATAGGAATTTTCACCGGTTAGAAGGGAGATGTACTTCGGGGTTACTCCACCCGGATGCACTCCGTAAAATGAACTCAGATAACTATTGATTGTTCAACGCTAACCTCTAACTTAAAATATGAGAATGATAAGTTTATTTATATTTGTATTGAGGTATAGGACAATTAGTTCCTAGTCATAGAAGGTGGTTATAGGTTGTCCCCAAGACCACTGAGTATAAGTCAAGATAGCATATGATGAGAATATTAAAGACAAGAAGCGATCTTAGGTTTTTCCCTCGATCGCGAATTAAGTAAAGAATGACGGCGATCATAGGTATCCCCAGGATTGCCAAGAGTAGGCACGGCGACCCTAGGTTTCCCCCGCGGTTGCCAACAGTTGGTAGGGTAGGAGCTCACTGAGACGTTATGTCTCATCCCTTTCCTTCTGGTGCAGGTTCTTCGCAGGTAGCACGACGTAAAGGTAAAGAGAAGGCTACGAATTGATCGTGCTGCTTACGTTTTATTATTGTGGTCATTTGTATAAGAATGATGTATTATGATGTATGTTATGGAGAATGTTGTATCGGATAATGTGTTGTATCACAAGTTTATGTATTGTACATTAATAAACCAAATTTTCTGTATTGTATTTAATGTATCCGGTACGAAATTTTAATACTCGTAAGAGATCCTAGGCAATCTCGATATGGGTGTTACAATTTGGTATCAGAGCAGGTCGATTCGGACCGTGCCTTGGGTCATTAAAGTACAATCCAAGTTTGTGGACCTCTTGGATCCAGGACATTATTCTAGAGGTTATGTTCAGTTAAAACTGATCACTTTGACTTGTATATGACAACTAGGATAAGATGTCTGGGAGAAGAAGAGGTAGACCTCGTGCCAATCAAGCTAGCGATGAAAGTGGAGGACCCAGTTTGAATTCATGGGAACAGATGATGCAACAACAGCAGGCCTGGCAGCAGCAATACCAAGAGCAACAAGCTCAGAATGCGTTACAGTATCAGCAAATGATGCTGATGATGCAACAGCAATCCCAGCAACAGGCCCAAGCTCAACAACAATGGATGGAAATGATGCAACAGGGGCAGGGTTTCCATCCACAACAACCACCTCCTCCAGTAATTGGTAATCCCGTGTTCCGGGAATATAATAGGCATCACCCTCCGGAGTTCAATGGAGAAGGTGAACCTCAAGAAGCAAGAAAGTGGATTAAGCAGATGGAGAAGATTTTTAGAATGGCGGAATGTTCAGAAGAGGACAAAGTGGTCTATGCCACGAACCAACTCAGAGGCGCAGCAGAAGACTGGTGGGAATCTGCTCAGCGCAGGATGGAAGCCAATGGCGTAGAATGTGAATTGGGTGAATTTTAAAGAAGTAATGTTGGAGAAGTATTTACCTGTGTCTTACAAGGTTAAGAAGGAACAAGAGTTCTTGGAGTTGAAGCAAGGTAGTATGTCGGTTGCTGAGTTTACAAAGAAGTTTGAAGAGTTGTCCTATTACTCCACACACAATGAATATGCTGAGAATGAAGTGTGGAAAATGAATCAGTACAAAAGAGGTTTAAGAGGTGAGATTGACACTGCTGTGAGTCTCCAAAGAACAGCAAGTTATGATGAATTGGTACATGATAGCTTAGTAGTTGAGGCTGGACTTGCCAAAGCTTCGAAAGAGAGAGCGGCAGCTTTTGAGAAGAAGAAGAGTAGAATGTCTGATAAGTATCATGACAAGCTTAAACCTAAAGGTTCCCCTCAGAGGGGGAAACAGGCATACTCTCCACAACATAATCCTTCACGGCCTTATCCTACTTGCAAGACGTGTGGTAGGATGCATAAAGGAGAGTGCTTGATGGGAGCTGGTATTTGTTACGGATGCAAGCAGCCAGGGCATTTTATCACAGAGTGTCCTAATAGGCGTATTAAAGGAACAGCTGAAGGAACAACTACTAGTAGGGGCAGAGTGTACTCCCTTGACGGCGCAAAGGCTGTAGCCAATGAAGATTTAATTGCCGGTATGTGTTATTTGGGTACTAATCCAGTAAAAGTTCTTTTTGATTGCGGCGCTACATGTTCTTTTATTTCATATAAATGTGTGGAGACGCTGCAATTACCTTTGTCTCCGTTGAACCCTCCAATGTTAGTATCTACCTCTACTGAAGGCGGAATTGAGGCAAAGTATGTTTGTGAAAACTGTCCTATCACTGTGTCTAGTAAGACCTATTATGTTGATTTAGTATGCCTCCCGATGGAGCAACTTGACGTGATTTTAGGCATGGATTGGCTCTCTGCTAACCATGTGTATATTGGATGTTCTGAAAAGAGTATTTATATGCCGACCAGTGATACGGCGGAAGGTGTAGCTCTATCTGAATTGATTAACCGCACCCATCAGTTAATTCAATTTATTTGTGCACAAGATAAAGGATTTTATGTCATGCTCACTGTGGCCTCAGAATCAGAGTTAAGCCCCAGTGAAATTCCTATTGTGAATGAGTATTTAGATGTTTTCCCTTCAGAAGTAAATAGTTTGCCTCCAGAGCGTGAGGTGGAGTTCTCAATTGATTTAATTCCAGGAGCGGAGCCGGTATCTGTGGCACCGTACAGAATGTCGCCTACGGAACTAAAAGAGCTGAAATCTCAGCTAGAAGAGTTGATCCAGAAACATTTTATTAGACCCAGTGTGTCACCTTGGGGTGCTCCGGTCTTGTTAGTCAAGAAGAAAGATGGAAGCATGAGACTGTGTATAGATTACCGCCAACTTAATAAAGTGACTATCAAGAACAAGTATCCTCTTCCAAGGATTGATGATCTCTTAGATCAGCTCAAGGGAGCAACTGTGTTTTCCAAAATTGATCTTCGGTCAGGTTACCATCAAATCCGTATTAAGTCTTCGGATGTGTCTAAGACGGCGTTTCGAATGCGTTACGGGCACTATGAATTTTTGGTTATGCCTTTCGGTGTAACTAATGCTCCAGCAGTATTTATGGATTACATGAACAGAATATTTCAGCCTTACCTTGATCAATTTGTGGTGATTTTCATAGATGACATCTTGATCTATTCTAAGGATCCTCAGGAGCATGCTCAGCATTTAAGAATTGTATTGGATGTTCTTAGAGACAAGCAGTTATATGCTAAATTCAGTAAATGTGAGTTTTGGCTATCTGAGATTAAGTTTTTGGGTCACGTTATTTCTCAAGGAGGGGTAGCCGTTGATCCATCTAAAGTTGAAGCTGTACTTAGTTGGGAAAGACCCAAGAATGTAGCAGAGGTCAGGAGCTTTCTAGGCTTGGCCGGTTATTATCGAAGGTTTATTATGAAATTTTCTCAGATTGCCTTACCTTTGTCACGCCTTACCAGAAAAGATGTACCCTTTAATTGGGACGAGGAATGTGAAGAGAGCTTCAGAGTTCTGAAAAGAAAGTTGACTAAAGCGCCAGTGTTGGCAATACCCGATCCTGAAAAGAGATACACCGTATTCTGCGATGCATCTTCCAAGGGACTGGGAAGTGTTCTTATGCAAGGGGAGAGAATGTGATAGCTTATGCGTCCAGACAGCTCAAGACTCATGAAGAGAATTACCCCACTCATGACCTCGAGCTAGCAGCTATAATTTTTGCATTGAAGATATGGAGACATCATTTGTATGGGGCACAATTTGATTTGTTCAGCGATCATAAGAGTTTGAAATACTTGTTTGATCAGCGAGACCTCAACATGAGACAAAGACGATGGATGGAGTACTTGAAAGATTTTGATTTTGATCTGAAATATCATCCAGGAAAAGCAAATGTAGTAGCTGATGCCTTGAGTCGTAAAGCTTTAGTTAAAGCTGAAGTAATGATGCATACATGTGGGTTATATGAGAAATTCAGAGATCTTAACCTTCATGTTACAGAGTTAGAAGGTGGCGTCTTGCTGAACAAGATGGATATTATGTGTGATCTACGGTTTAGAATTGCACAAGCTCAATCCGTGGATATGGATCTTCAGAGGAAAGTTGGCCAAGCAGAATTTTCATGGGCACCAGATGGTGTGTTACTGTTTGAAGGAAGGATTTATGTTCCGAATGATATGGAATTGAAAAGGTTGATTTTAGAAGAAGCGCACAAGAGCAGTTTTAGTATTCATCCAGGTACCACCAAGATGTATCAAGATTTGAAGAGAGATTATTGGTGGCCTAGTATGAAAAGAGATGTTGCGGAATTTGTGTCGCGATGCATTGTATGTCAGCAGGTGAAGATTGAACATCAAAGGCCTGCGGGAATGTTAGTACCTTTGGAAATTCCACAATGGAAATGGGAAGATATAACCATGGATTTTGTGAGTGGATTACCTCGAACACAGCGAGGACATGATTCCATTTGGGTGATAGTGGACCGGTTAACTAAGTCAGCTCATTTCTTGCCGGTTAAGACTACTTACCGAGCTTCTCAGTATGCCGAGTTATTTATTTCGAGGATTGTGAAACTCCATGGTGTGCCAGCTAGTATTGTGTCGGATAGAGATCCCATTTTCACATCCCACTTTTGGAAAGCTTTTCAGAAGGCTTTGGGAACAAGATTAAAGATGAGCACGTCCCATCATCCTCAAACAGACGGACAATCCGAGAGGACTATTCAGACATTAGAGGATATGTTACGTGCATGTATCCTAGAAGATGGAGGAAGTTGGAACGATCACCTACCATTGATTGAATTTTCATACAATAACAGTTACCATTCTAGCATTGGAATGGCACCATATGAAGCTTTGTATGGTAGGAAATGTAGAACCCCACTTTGCTGGGCTGAGGTTGGAGATAAAAGTATTCTGGGACCTGAGATAATTCAGGAGACGACCTTGAAGATTAAATCCATTCAGGATAAGATGAGAACAGCCCAAAGTCGTCAGAAAAGTTATGCGGATAAACGGCGAAGACCCTTAGAGTTTGAAGAAGGAGACCATGTATTCCTTAAAGTTACACCCAAGTTGGGATTAAGAGGAGCGTTTAGAACTAAGAAGCTTTGTCCAAGGTATGTTGGGCCGTTTCAGATACTTCGACGTGTCGGTCCAGCAGCTTATCAGTTGGCGTTGCCACCGGCCATGTCAGGTTTACATGATGTATTCCACGTCTCTCACCTGAGGAAGTTCATTCCCGATCCTTTCCAACCAGTGGAACTGGATAGTATTGATTTAAGACCGGACTTGACTTTTCAACCTGAACCAGATCGAATAATTGATCGTGATGTTAAATCTTTGCGGAACAAAGAAATTCCTATTGTTAAGGTTGTTTGGAAAGGTTCTCCCGACGGCGAAGCGACGTGGGAGCTAGAGTCAGAAATGCAAGAGCACTATCCTCATCTATTATCAGGTAAATTCTAAATTTCGAGGACGAAATTTCTTTAAGGGGGGTAGATTGTAACATCCCGCTTTTAAGTATTAGTTATCGGTGTTAGAAACTTGAGAAGCAAGCGAAGCAAATAAGAAATTAAGAGGAATGGCGATTTTGTAATTAATGTTAAGGGGGAGATTATTTTGAAAAGGGACAAGATATTTATTCCCTTCATTTTCATTCTTCCATAACCATTCCAAAAATTCAGATTTCTCCTCCTTCCTTCCCTAATCACACGCCCTCCCCACTCTCTTGCCATAACCCATCAATTCCATTCCAATTCTTGAGAGAAGACTTCACAAGCAAGTTTGGTTAGTAAAGCTAGTATAAGAGAAAGAAAGAAGAACAAGGAAGAACCAAGAGAAGAAGTAGATTGGAGCAAGCTAGGGTTGTTGGATTCAAGCTTAAACAGCACCAATAGTGGATTAAGGTGAGCTCCACAGGGTTTTAGAACCCGTTTAAGTAAGTTTGAGAGTTTACAGCTTAATTACCTAGTTTAGGGTTTTTAGTACCTAATTGCCTTTCCATGTTGATTCTTGATTATACATGATGTAAACTGGCTATATGCTTTAGAAATTGAGCCTTAAGGATGTTATGATGTCTGGGTATGTTGGATAAGCTGAAATGGTGAAAAATCACGTTTAAAACTTGCCAAATGCTGTCTAACTGCAGGTAAAATCGTGTCACGATTTTCCAATCGTGTCACGATTTCACAGGCAGGAACAAACTGATTTTCTGGGTAGAAAATCGTGTCACGATTTCCAAATCGTGACACGATGTGACAGGGCAGAAAATGTTATGTTTTTTCATCATTTCTCGCACCATTCCGGCTTTCCAACGCTACCTCGGACTCCATAACGATAAGTAATGGTTAAGCATTGCTAAAGAGCACCTATAGTCCTATCCATGAGTATGATTAGATTCTTATTATAGAGTGAGGATAGGCATAAGCTTGAGAGAATGGATGACTTAATCCTCAAGTCAAAATAGTGAAGTATATGAGCTAGTTTTGGGATTATCCCTTACTAAGCAATTTATTCATAGACAAATTACGTATATGCAAGTTCAAGCATGATATAGGCTTTAAGTCTAGAACCTTATATAGGTTAAGAGTTCAAGAATTATTAAGATTTAAGTCGTGGCCTTCGTCGTTCACGCTAGTGGGACACGAATGGTACACACAACAGTAGACTATTATGAATAATCCTAAGTCGTGACTTTCGTCGTTCACGCTAGTGGAACACGAGAGGTTCATGCATAAGTTAAGACATAAGTATTCGCGTCTCTCATTGTTCACGCTAGTGGGACATGGGAGGTATACGCGCAGTTAAGATTATTAAGTCGTGTCTTCTGTTGTTCACGCTAGTGGGACACAGAAGGTTCACGCTAGTGGGACGTGTTATTCCGCAAGGATGACCGCACGACGACAAGAGGAGTCCGGTGTTAGCCTGATATGATAGGAATTTTCACCGGTTAGAAGGGAGATGTACTTCGGGGTTACTCCACCTGGATGCACTCCGTAAAATGAACTCAGATAACTATTGATTGTTCAACGCTAACCTCTAACTTAAAATATGAGAATGATAAGTTTATTTATATTTGTATTGAGGTATAGGACAATTAGTTCCTAGTCATAGAAGGTGGTTATAGGTTGTCCCCAAGACCACTGAGTATAAGTCAAGATAGCATATGATGAGAATATTAAAGACAAGAAGCGATCTTAGGTTTTTCCCTCGATCGCGAATTAAGTAAAGAATGACGGCGATCATAGGTATCCCCAGGATTGCCAAGAGTAGGCACGGCGACCCTAGGTTTCCCCCGCGGTTGCCAACAGTTGGTAGGGTAGGAGCTCACTGAGACGTTATGTCTCATCCCTTTCCTTCTGGTGCAGGTTCTTCGCAGGTAGCACGACGTAAAGGTAAAGAGAAGGCTACGAATTGATCGTGCTGCTTACGTTTTATTATTGTGGTCATTTGTATAAGAATGATGTATTATGATGTATGTTATGGAGAATGTTGTATCGGATAATGTGTTGTATCACAAGTTTATGTATTGTACATTAATAAACCAAATTTTCTGTATTGTATTTAATGTATCCGGTACGAAATTTTAATACTCGTAAGAGATCCTAGGCAATCTCGATATGGGTGTTACAGCTTATATAGAACCAAGAGTATAAGCATAACTGCTTTTATATAACCATATATCATAAGCTGCCCCTTTTTCCATAAAGGGATGGTGTTTTCCTTTCTAATAGGGCTTCAATGATGTTGAATGATGAAGAATCATTGACAGTGACTAATTCAGACAAAATGTTTGGCAGAATTGCCTTAAATTGCATATGCCTAGTGGTCCATGTGTGTGACAAAATGTGTAAAATAATAAACCAATGAAGCAGCCATGTGCCCTTGCTCTTAATAAGGGAAAAACATGTGATGTGAGATTCTGTGTAGTCAAATACTAAATGAAACTTGAGTGGGGGGAAAAAACAAAAGTAATATAAAGTTTTTGAGATTTTTGTAACTATATAAATATGATGAATTTAATTGAAAACACATCACAAACAACCTGTTAAGTTGTGCATTGTCTGGGTTAACTTGGACGTATATATATTACTGATATTTGAAATGTTTAATTTCAGATTAAAAGGTTAAGCAACATGTATTCTGAGTTAAAGGAAGAAGAACAAATAAAATTTGGTGCAACTTGCTTGTTCATTGGCAATTAGTCTTACATACTATAAGAATGGAAGTATAATTTTCAATTCTGGTATTTCCTTCTATGGTGGGTCTTATTGAGATTCTTTTGTAACATTTTCTTTGCATTGTATTTTTTTGTCAATTACCTAATGTCATACAAAAAATAGTTTTGTCTTCAAATATTGGTCAAATTAAAAGCCATAAGATGCAGTGTTTGCACCAAGTTGAAAAATATAGGTCCAATTGGAAGTAATAAAATGTAGTTTTTGCACTGAGTCGAAAAACATGGATCAAGTTTTTGTAATATCCCGCTTAAATGTGACAGTTATAAGTGTTAGAAGCTTAATGTGCAAGCAATGGCAAGGTGGTAATTAGAGGGAGTGGCAAAGTTGTAATTAGGGGATAATGGCTTAATGGATAAATATGAAAATTTTCTAAGTTATCTCTCATTTTCCTCTAGCAAAGAAAATCAGAAAATTGCATTTCCTCTCTCCCTCATTTTCGTCCCCCATCCTCACCATTATCATCTCATCAATCATCATCCTTAGAATCAAACTCCCACCTAAACCCTTGTGTTCCAAGCAAGCTTGTGTTGGTGAATTTTGGAGCAAGAAGAAGAAGGAAAGTCAAGGATAGGAAGTTCTCTTGAGTGAGGCTTTGAGTTGAAGCTAGGGCTTTGGATTTTTGAGCTTAGCAAGCATCTTTTGAGGTTAAGGTGAGCTCCTTGAGGGTTTTAGAAACCCATTTTGTATAAGCTTTGAGGTTTATAGTGTTAAGAGCTAGTTTGCTAATTTTATGCCCTAAATCCTTTTGGCTTGTAATTACATGATCTCATATGTTAAAAGCTGTTTATATGCCTTAGAAATATGCCCTAAGTTGTATGATGTTTGAGTATGTTTGGTTGTGCCAAGAATGGTGGAAATCATGCTTTGAAATTGCCCTATGCTGTCCAACTGCAGGTAAAATCGTGTCACGATTCTGCAACCGTGTCACAATTTTACAGGCAGAACATTACACGATTTCTGGGTAGAAAATCGTGACACGATTCCCAAATCGTGTCACGATTCCACAGCTTACAGGAACAGCTTGTTTTTCTTCTTTACTTGCACCATTCCAGCCGACCAATACTACTTCAAACTCATTAAGCAACGTGCAATGGCTATGTATCTCTTTTAAATGTTAAAGGACCTATCCCTTAGAGAATGAATAGATCTTTAGGGAAAGCATATGGCTTGATAACTTGAGAACCTAAATAGGTGAACAAGGTTATAGAAGTATTCATTTAGAATACATGGGCAATGGGAGTGCTTCGGCAATCATAGTTACATATAGGTTTATAGTGTTGGTCCTCCAACGATTATAGGTGGCTTATGAGAACGATAAGCCAAGAATCATAGGTTATAGGTTATATGTTACAGGAATGCTACATGTTTATAGTAACAGATTATACGTTCATATGTTAAAGTTAAAGAATTATTCAAAGATAATGGCGTGTTCGCACGTTTCACAGTCATAGGGCGTGTTCATCAGACTCCGGGATTCGCCGGATGGGACTTCTCCGAGAGGGTTGTCCACACGTTTCATAGGGAGTCCGGTGTTAGCCTGATTGTCAGGAGTTTCATCGGGTCATAGGGAGATGTACTTCGGGGTTACTCCACCCGGATGCACTCCGTAAAATGAACTCAGATTAATTGTTTGTTCAACGCTAACAGCTAACATAAAACACTTTATTGTATTATGTTTTACAGTTATAGTTAAAGTTATAGTCATAGAAAGTTTACAGTTACAGGCAGGTTATAGTTAAAGTTATAGGCTGGTTTATAAGACTTGACGATTCTAGAATTCCCTTAAATTGCCAAGGTAGGCATGGCGACCCTAGGTTCCCTGTGGTTGCCAACAGTAGGTTGGGTAGAGCTCACTGAGACATTATGTCTCATACCATTCCTTCTGGTGCAGGTTCACAGGCAGGATCGCAATCAGCACGCAACAAGGGTAAGGAGAAGGCTACGGACTGACCGTGCTGATGTTACATGTTTTGTAGTTGGATTGTAATATTACAATGTGATGTAATATTTTGAATGAACTTTTATATTGTAAATTAATGTATCCAGTACGAAATTTTAATACTCATGTAAGATCCTAGGCAATCTTAATATGGGTGTTACAATTTGGTATCAGAGCAGGTAGATTCAGACCGTGCCATGGGTCATTAGATACAATCCAAGTTTGTGGATCTCTTGGATCCGGGACATTATTCTAAATGTTATATCTGGTTGAAACTGATCACTTTGACTTGTGTATGACAGTTAGGATAAGATGTCCGGGAGAAGAAGAGGTCCTGGCAGGCCTAGAGTAAATCAGGCAAATGCTGAGGAAGCCGGAAGAGATCCTAATATGAATTTTTGGGCTCAAATGTTGCAACAACAACATGCGTTACAGCAACAGTACCAAGAGCAGCAAGCTCAGGCTACATTACAACATCAACAGATGATGCTGATAATGCAGCAACAAGCCCAACAACAGACTCAAACTCAGCATGAATGGATGGAGATGATGCACCATGGACAAGGTGCTCAGCAGCAGACACCACCACCAACAGTGGCAAATCCATCCTTCCGGGAATTTAACAGAAACCACCCTCCTGAGTTTAATGGGGAAGGTGAACCTCCAGAAGCCAAGAGATGGTTAAAGCAGATTGAGAAAGTGTTCCGGATGGTGGAGTGCCCAGAAGAGAGTAAAGTATTGTTGGCTACTAACCAGTTCAGAGGCGCAGTAGAAGATTGGTGAGAATCTGCTCAACACCGAATGATAGCAAATGACATTGAGATTAATTGGGATAACTTCAAGGAAGCAATGCTTGAGAAGTATATCCCGATGTCGTACAAAGTAAAGAAAGAACAAGAGTTCCTTGAGTTGAAACAAGGTGGCATGTCAGTCACCGAGTTTACCAAAAAGTTTGAAGAATTGTCGTACTACTCCTCTCACAACGAGTATGCCGGTAATGAGAACTGGAAGATGAATCAGTATAGGCGTGGGTTGAGAGGTGAAATTGATACAGCAGTGAGCCTTCAAAGGAATATCAGTTATGATGAAATGGTTCACGACAGTTTGGTTGCTGAGGCGGGTTTTGCCAAAACCGCTAAAGAGAAAGCTGCACTATTTGAAAAGAGAAAGGGCAAGTTTCAAGATAGGTACCATGAGAATAAGCCTAAGGGCTCTCCTAAGAGGGGCAAGCAGTCATTTCCACATCAGGCGAGTGCTGCTTGTAAATATTGTGGGAAAATGCATTACAGTGAATGCATGAGGCAAACAGGTGTGTGTTTCGGGTGTAGGCAGCCGAGGCACATTTTAGCAAATTGTCCAGAAAGAGAAGTTGAGTTTTCTATTGATCTCATCCCAGGATCGGAGCCAGTATCAGTGGCGCCGTATAGAATGTCACCGTCAGAGTTAAAGGAATTGAAGTCTCAGTTAGAAGACTTAATTCATAAACATTTTATCAGGCCTAGTGTGTCACCTTGGGGTGCACCAGTGTTGTTGGTTAAGAAGAAGGATGGTAGTATGAGATTGTGTATCGATTACCGTCGGCTGAATAAAGTAACAATTAAGAACAAGTATCCGTTACCAAGGATTGATGATCTTTTGGATCAACTCAAAGGAGCTGCAGTGTTTTCAAAGATTGATCTCAGATCAGGATACCACCAGATTCGTATCAAATCGTCAGATGTGTCCAAGACGGCTTTCAGAACACGTTACGGACATTATGAATTTCTGGTTATGCCGTTTGGAGTGACTAATGCTCCAGCTGTGTTTATGGACTACATGAATAGAATTTTCCAGCCTTACCTGGATCAGTTTGTAGTAATCTTCATAGATGATATTTTGATCTATTCAAAGGACTCACAGGAGCATGCTCAGCATCTGAGGATCGTTTTGGACATTCTCAGAGAAAATCAGTTATATGCAAAATTCAGCAAATGTGAATTTTGGTTATCGGAAATTCAGTTTTTAGGCCATGTTATCTCTAAAGGAGGAGTGTCAGTAGACTCATCTAAAGTTGAAGCTGTCCTTAATTGGGCCAGACCAGCGAATGTAACAGAAGTTCGGAGTTTCCTGGGTTTAGCAGGTTACTACCGAAGATTTATTATGAGATTTTCACAAATTGCTTTGCCTTTGACACGCCTCACGAGGAAAGATGTGCCTTTCGTCTGGGACGAAGATTGTGAGAAAAGTTTCCGGACTTTGAGAAAGAAATTATCCAAGGCTCCAGTATTAGCAATACCGGATCCCGAGAAGAAATATGTTGTATATTGTGATGCGTCCTCTAAAAGACTAGGTAGTGTGCTCATGCAAGAAGGTAATGTGATAGCTTATGCTTCTCGGCAGCTTAAATCTCATGAGGAGAATTACCCTACTCATGACCTTGAATTGGCAGCTATAGTTTTTGCTCTGAAAGTATGGAGGCACCATTTATATGGAGCACAATTCGACTTGTTCAGTGACCACAAAAGTTTAAAGTATTTGTTTGATCAACGGGAATTGAACGTGATGTCAAAGCATTGAGGAACAAAGAGATTCCAATTGTTAAAGTCATATCGAAAGGTTCTCCCTACGGTGAAGCTACATGGGAATTGGAATCAGAGATGCTGGAGAGTTATCCACATCTATTTACAGGTAATTTCTAAATTTCGAGGACGGAATTTCTTTTAAGGGGGGTAGAGTGTAATATCCCGCTTAAATGTGATAGTTATAAGTGTTAGAAGCTTAATGTGCAAGCAATGGCAAGGTGGTAATTAGAGGGAGTGGCAAAGTTGTAATTAGGGGATAATGGCTTAATGGATAAATATGAAAATTTTCTAAGTTATCTCTCATTTTCCTCTAGCAAAGAAAATCAGAAAATTGCTCTTCCTCTCTCCCTCATTTTCGTCCCCCATCCTCACCATTATCATCTCATCAATCATCATCCTTAAAGAATCAAACTCCCACCTAAACCCTTGTGTTCCAAGCAAGCTTGTGTTGGTGAATTTTGGAGCAAGAAGAAGAAGGAAAGTCAAGGATAGGAAGTTCTCTTGAGTGAGGCTTTGAGTTGAAGCTAGGGCTTTGGATTTTTGAGCTTAGCAAGCATCTTTTGAGGTTAAGGTGAGCTCCTTGAGGGTTTTAGAAACCCACTTTGTATAAGCTTTGAGGTTTATAGTGTTAAGAGCTAGTTTGCTAATTTTATGCCCTAAATCCTTTTGGCTTGTAATTACATGATCTCATATGTTAAAATCTGTTTATATGCCTTAGAAATATGCCCTAAGCTGTATGATGTTTAAGTATGTTTGGTTGTGCCAAGAATGGTGGAAATCATGCTTTGAAATTGCCCTATGTTGTCCAACTGCAGGTAAAATCGTGTCACGATTCTGCAACCGTGTCACGATTTTACAGGCAGAACATTACACGATTTCTGGGTAGAAAATCGTGACACGATTCCCAAATCGTGTCACGATTCCACAGCTTACAGGAACAGCTTGTTTTTCTTCTTTACTTGCACCATTCCAGCCGACCAATACTACTTCAAACTCATTAAGCAACGTGCAATGGCTATGTATCTCTTTTAAATGTTAAAGGACCTATCCCTTAGAGAATGAATAGATCTTTAGGGAAAGCATATGGCTTGATAACTTGAGAACCTAAATAGGTGAACAAGGTTATAGAAGTATTCATTTAGAATACATGGGCAATGGGAGTGCTTCGGCAATCATAGTTACAGATAGGTTTATAGTGTTGGTCCTCCAACGATTATAGGTGGCTTATGAGAACGATAAGCCAAGAATCATAGGTTATAGGTTATATGTTACAGGAATGCTACATGTTTATAGTAACAGATTATACGTTCATATGTTAAAGTTAAAGAATTATTCAAAGATAATGGCGTGTTCGCACGTTTCACAGTCATAGGGCGTGTTCATCAGACTCCGGGATTCGCCGGATGGGACTTCTCCGAGAGGGTTGTCCACACGTTTCATAGGGAGTCCGGTGTTAGCCTGATTGTCAGGAGTTTCATCGGGTCATAGGGAGATGTACTTCGGGGTTACTCCACCCGGATGCACTCCGTAAAATGAACTCAGATTAATTGTTTGTTCAACGCTAACAGCTAACATAAAACACTTTATTGTATTATGTTTTACAGTTATAGTTAAAGTTATAGTCATAGAAAGTTTACAGTTACAGGCAGGTTATAGTTAAAGTTATAGGCTGGTTTATAAGACTTGACGATTCTAGAATTCCCTTAAATTGCCAAGGTAGGCATGGCGACCCTAGGTTCCCTGTGGTTGCCAACAGTAGGTTGGGTAGAGCTCACTGAGACATTATGTCTCATACCATTCCTTCTGGTGCAGGTTCACAGGCAGGATCGCAATCAGCACGCAACAAGGGTAAGGAGAAGGCTACGGACTGACCGTGCTGATGTTACATGTTTTGTAGTTGGATTGTAATATTACAATGTGATGTAATATTTTGAATGAACTTTTATATTGTAAATTAATGTATCCAGTACGAAATTTTAATACTCATGTAAGATCCTAGGCAATCTTAATATGGGTGTTACAATTTGGTATCAGAGCAGGTAGATTCAGACCGTGCCATGGGTCATTAGATACAATCCAAGTTTGTGGATCTCTTGGATCCGGGACATTATTCTAAATGTTATATCTGGTTGAAACTGATCACTTTGACTTGTGTATGACAGTTAGGATAAGATGTCCGGGAGAAGAAGAGGTCCTGGCAGGCCTAGAGTAAATCAGGCAAATGCTGAGGAAGCCGGAAGAGATCCTAATATGAATTTTTGGGCTCAAATGTTGCAACAACAACATGCGTTACAGCAACAGTACCAAGAGCAGCAAGCTCAGGCTACATTACAACATCAACAGATGATGCTGATGATGCAGCAACAAGCCCAACAACAGACTCAAACTCAGCATGAATGGATGGAGATGATGCACCATGGACAAGGTGCTCAGCAGCAGACACCACCACCAACAGTGGCAAATCCATCCTTCCGGGAATTTAACAGAAACCACCCTCCTGAGTTTAATGGGGAAGGTGAACCTCCAGAAGCCAAGAGATGGTTAAAGCAGATTGAGAAAGTGTTCCGGATGGTGGAGTGCCCAGAAGAGAGTAAAGTATTGTTGGCTACTAACCAGTTCAGAGGCGCAGCAGAAGATTGGTGGGAATCTGCTCAACACCGAATGATAGCAAATGACATTGAGATTAATTGGGATAACTTCAAGGAAGCAATGCTTGAGAAGTATATCCCGATGTCGTACAAAGTAAAGAAAGAACAAGAGTTCCTTGAGTTGAAACAAGGTGGCATGTCAGTCACCGAGTTTACCAAAAAGTTTGAAGAATTGTCGTACTACTCCTCTCACAACGAGTATGCCGGTAATGAGAACTGGAAGATGAATCAGTATAGGCGTGGGTTGAGAGGTGAAATTGATACAGCAGTGAGCCTTCAAAGGAATATCAGTTATGATGAAATGGTTCACGACAGTTTGGTTGCTGAGGCGGGTTTTGCCAAAACCGCTAAAGAGAAAGCTGCACTATTTGAAAAGAGAAAGGGCAAGTTTCAAGATAGGTACCATGAGAATAAGCCTAAGGGCTCTCCTAAGAGGGGCAAGCAGTCATTTCCACATCAGGCGAGTGCTGCTTGTAAATATTGTGGGAAAATGCATTACAGTGAATGCATGAGGCAAACAGGTGTGTGTTTCGGGTGTAGGCAGCCGAGGCACATTTTAGCAAATTGTCCAGAAAGAGAAGTTGAGTTTTCTATTGATCTCATCCCAGGATCGGAGCCAGTATCAGTGGCGCCGTATAGAATGTCACCGTCAGAGTTAAAGGAATTGAAGTCTCAGTTAGAAGACTTAATTCATAAACATTTTATCAGGCCTAGTGTGTCACCTTGGGGTGCACCAGTGTTGTTGGTTAAGAAGAAGGATGGTAGTATGAGATTGTGTATCGACTACCGTCGGCTGAATAAAGTAACAATTAAGAACAAGTATCCGTTACCAAGGATTGATGATCTTTTGGATCAACTCAAAGGAGCTGCAGTGTTTTCAAAGATTGATCTCAGATCAGGATACCACCAGATTCGTATCAAATCGTCAGATGTGTCCAAGACGGCTTTCAGAACACGTTACGGACATTATGAATTTCTGGTTATGCCGTTTGGAGTGACTAATGCTCCAGCTGTGTTTATGGACTACATGAATAGAATTTTCCAGCCTTACCTGGATCAGTTTGTAGTAATCTTCATAGATGATATTTGATCTATTCAAAGGACTCACAGGAGCATGCTCAGCATCTGAGGATCGTTTTGGACATTCTCAGAGAAAATCAGTTATATGCAAAATTCAGCAAATGTGAATTTTGGTTATCGGAAATTCAGTTTTTAGGCCATGTTATCTCTAAAGGAGGAGTGTCAGTAGACTCATCTAAAGTTGAAGCTGTCCTTAATTGGGCCAGACCAGCGAATGTAACAGAAGTTCGGAGTTTCCTGGGTTTAGCAGGTTACTACCGAAGATTTATTATGAGATTTTCACAAATTGCTTTGCCTTTGACACGCCTCACGAGGAAAGATGTGCCTTTCGTCTGGGACGAAGATTGTGAGAAAAGTTTCCGGACTTTGAGAAAGAAATTATCCAAGGCTCCAGTATTAGCAATACCGGATCCCGAGAAGAAATATGTTGTATATTGTGATGCGTCCTCTAAAAGACTAGGTAGTGTGCTCATGCAAGAAGGTAATGTGATAGCTTATGCTTCTCGGCAGCTTAAATCTCATGAGGAGAATTACCCTACTCATGACCTTGAATTGGCAGCTATAGTTTTTGCTCTGAAAGTATGGAGGCACCATTTATATGGAGCACAATTCGACTTGTTCAGTGACCACAAAAGTTTAAAGTATTTGTTTGATCAACGGGAATTGAACGTGATGTCAAAGCATTGAGGAACAAAGAGATTCCAATTGTTAAAGTCATATCGAAAGGTTCTCCCTACGGTGAAGCTACATGGGAATTGGAATCAGAGATGCTGGAGAGTTATCCACATCTATTTACAGGTAATTTCTAAATTTCGAGGACGGAATTTCTTTTAAGGGGGGTAGAGTGTAATATCCCGCTTAAATGTGATAGTTATAAGTGTTAGAAGCTTAATGTGCAAGCAATGGCAAGGTGGTAATTAGAGGGAGTGGCAAAGTTGTAATTAGGGGATAATGGCTTAATGGATAAATATGAAAATTTTCTAAGTTATCTCTCATTTTCCTCTAGCAAAGAAAATCAGAAAATTGCTCTTCCTCTCTCCCTCATTTTCGTCCCCCATCCTCACCATTATCATCTCATCAATCATCATCCTTAAAGAATCAAACTCCCACCTAAACCCTTGTGTTCCAAGCAAGCTTGTGTTGGTGAATTTTGGAGCAAGAAGAAGAAGGAAAGTCAAGGATATGAAGTTCTCTTGAGTGAGGCTTTGAGTTGAAGCTAGGGCTTTGGATTTTTGAGCTTAGCAAGCATCTTTTGAGGTTAAGGTGAGCTCCTTGAGGGTTTTAGAAACCCACTTTGTATAAGCTTTGAGGTTTATAGTGTTAAGAGCAAGTTTTCTAATTTTATGCCCTAAATCCTTTTGGCTTGTAATTACATGATCTCATATGTTAAAAGCTGTTTATATGCCTTAGAAATATGCCCTAAGTTGTATGATGTTTGAGTATGTTTGGTTGTGCCAAGAATGGTGGAAATCATGCTTTGAAATTGCCCTATGCTGTCCAACTGCAGGTAAAATCGTGTCACGATTCTGCAACCGTGTCACGATTTTACAGGCAGAACATTACACGATTTCTGGGTAGAAAATCGTGACACGATTCCCAAATCGTGTCACGATTCCACAGCTTACAAGAACAACTTGTTTTTCTTCTTTACTTGCACCATTCCAGCCGACCAATACTACTTCAAACTCATTAAGCAACGTGCAATGGCTATGTATCTCTTTTAAATGTTAAAGGACCTATCCCTTAGAGAATGAATAGATCTTTAGGGAAAGCATATGGCTTGATAACTTGAGAACCTAAATAGGTGAACAAGGTTATAGACGTATTCATTTAGAATACATGGGCAATGGGAATGCTTCGGCAATCATAGTTACAGATAGGTTTATAGTGTTGGTCCTCCAACGATTATAGGTGGCTTATGAGAACGATAAGCCAAGAATCATAGGTTATAGGTTATATGTTACAGGAATGCTACATGTTTATAGTAACAGATTATACGTTCATATGTTAAAGTTAAAGAATTATTCAAAGATAATGGCGTGTTCGCACGTTTCACAGTCATAGGGCGTGTTCATCAGACTCCGGGATTCGCCGGATGGGACTTCTCCGAGAGGGTTGTCCACACGTTTCATAGGGAGTCCGGTGTTAGCCTGATTGTCAGGAGATTCATCGGGTCATAGGGAGATGTACTTCGGGGTTACTCCACCCGGATGCACTCCGTAAAATGAACTCAGATTAATTGTTTGTTCAACGCTAACAGCTAACATAAAACACTTTATTGTATTATGTTTTACAGTCATAGTTAAAGTTATAGTCACAGGAAGTTTACAGTTACAGGCAGGTTATAGTTAAAGTTATAGGCTGGTTTATAAGACTTGGCGATTCTAGAATTCCCTTAAATTGCCAAGGTAGGCATGGCGACCCTAGGTTCCCTGTGGTTGCCAACAGTAGGTTGGGTAGAGCTCACTGAGACATTATGTCTCATCCCATTCCTTCTGGTGCAGGTTCACAGGAAGGATCGCAATCAGCACGCAACAAGGGTAAGGAGAAGGCTACGGACTGACCGTGCTGATGTTACATGTTTTGAAGTTGGATTGTAATATTACAATGTGATGTAATATTTTGAATGAACTTTTATATTGTAAATTAATGTATCCAGTACGAAATTTTAATACTCATGTAAGATCCTAGGCAATCTTAATATGGGTGTTACAGTTTTATTCCAAACCTGCTTTTAAAATAAAAACATATAAACATAAATCACTTCTATTGTCTTCACGTCAACCGAATATTTGGCATGTTGATTACTGTTTCCCTTTATCAAGGGCCTATTCATCAATAATGTCAATGAAAACATACGCTTATTCCGACCTCCTAATCCAGTCGATAATAAGTTTAACTTTTGCGATGGATATTTCATCTAAACATATCTCTGTTGTCTCAACCTTAAACATTCATATCACTAATCTTCGTCATTTGCACTCACACCATCATTTGCAATTCACATGGCCTCGTTCTCAACTTGTTATATCCAACTCCCCACCATTTACTACCTTTTTCAATCGGGTTCGATCATTGGCAATTTTATTTTTCAAAGATTCGAATTTGTCCACAACAAATCTTTCCAGCTTTCCACAAGCCATTGACCTACTTGCTGACACATCCACCCGAATGTAAAGTTGTATTGCCAGTTGTGTCGGGTCGGGGGTCGGGACGGTAAACAGATTTTGTCCAATCCTACCCCATTGGAGAGCATGCCAACGCTCTTGAACATGTTATGTTGTGTGCCTGAACTTCTATGAATATATGTACAAGACCGTGAGCATTATCCTCACATATTGATCATGAACGTCCCCACGTATATATAGGAACAAATACAACCTTTTTTTTATAAACAACAACAAAATTCTTCAGACCAACCTTCAATGTGGGCATTTTCCTACATCCTAGGCCGTGTTACCCTACCTCAGGGTTCTTATTCTAGCATCTTATCATTTCTTTTTTAATTTTAATTTTATATATTGCCAGTATAGAGATCTCAACATTTTATTTAGATATCTAATAATATTGCCCAAAGAAAATATGAGTAATAATATTATGTTATATCTTAAAATATTCACACAAGTAGTTAAATAGTGAAGTTTGATTGGACATTTGTATACAACTATTTTATACCGTCGATGCATATATGATTTTTTTTACGGATATATGATTTTTTGTTTGAATAAGCCTAAGAGTGTGTTTCGATGAGGGAGTGTTTTTCGGTAAAGTAATGTTTTGAGGGAATTCAAATACATTTAGATGAATTTCATTGTTTGGATAATAATATGGAGAATTTTCAAAATGATGGAAATTTATGAAGTATTTTGTTCAAGTTAAATTTAGAGAATTTCAAATGACACCTCAAAGCTAAGTGTACTGGCAGTGAGTACAATCTCTAGAAACTAGGGTTTCTGTGCTGTGTTTTGGTCATGCCTTGAGAATGCCTCTCAAGCTGGTATTTATAGCCTTATTTGGGCTTGGTTCCCCGTGGCTTTGGCCCCAAGTCACTTGGGCCCAAAGCCACATTTGGAGCGTTCTGGAGCATTCTAGAGGCTTCTAGAAGCTCTTTAAGGTGGCGCCCCCTAGCGGGTTCGCCTAAGGCCCTTCTAGCCCTTTTTGGAGGGCGTTGAGCCCTTTCTTGAGGGCGCCAAGCCCTTCTGGAGGGCTTTGTGCCCTAAATGATAAGATTCATAGTCCACAGCCCAACAAGCACAAGTCTTGGTACAAGGCGAAGTGATTAAACTGTTTACGGGGGGATTTGCCTGTGACCTTTTGCCCAGCAAGTGGGGCTTACTAATCGTGAAGCTATATGAAAAAAATTTATGAGTACTAGCCCAACATGGATGCTTGCCCAATCATGGGTGCTCGCCCACGATGAGTGCTAGCCCAACATGGGTGTTTAACTCTGCATGGGTACTAGCTCAACACGGATACTAGCCCAACGTGGGTACTAGCCCAACACGGGGACGAGCCCAACATGAGTACTAGCTCCATGTTTCTGTTTTGAGTGCTATAATGGGCGCTAGCCCAACGAGAGTATTCATAGCCCAACAAGCACGAGTCTTGGGATAAGGCGAAGTGATTAAACTATGTGTAGAAACGGTTCCTTTGAGTAGACTAGATCGCCACGCCGGAAATACCCAAACGTGGGCGTGATCCCTTTTGAAGGTTCAGGTTGAGACGTGCCTTAGTGGGATCCGACGGCTGATATGAGGCGACCTTTCACTCTCGCTGACGTGTTCAGGCTCAAGTCGCCCTTCTCCATCCTGGCGTCGACATTTCCGCCCTTGATTCCTTTAAAATTATTGTAGATGGCGCCCTAGTGGACGAACCATAATTTCTCTTGTTGTACTATTTTAATTTATTTCGAACTCAGTACTCTTCTTTCAATTTGTAACGATACATTGTTCCTTTTACCCTCAAATTTATTCATTTTAGAAAGCATCTCTTAGGCGGTGGTCGTTATTAGCGTTCATTTCGTAACAACGTTGAGAATTGCCGGGTTGTTTCATTTTCGGCTCATGACGTCTTAGAGCCCTCATTGGGGTTAAGGAATTAGGTGGCGACTTCATTTTCGGCTCGCGACGTCTTAGAGCCCTTTTTTAGGGTTAAGGAATTAGGCGGCGACTTCATTTTCGGCTCGCGACGTCTTAGAGCCCTTTTTTAGGGTTAAGGAATTAGGCGGCGACTTCATTTTCGGCTCGCGACGTCTTAGAGCCCTTTTTTAGGGTTAAGGAATTAGGCGGCGACTTCATTTTCGGCTCGCGACGTCTTAGAGCCCTTTTTTAGGGTTAAGGAATTAGGCGGCGACTTCATTTTCGGCTCGCGACGTCTTAGAGCCCTTTTTTAGGGTTAAGGAATTAGGCGGCGACTTCATTTTCGGCTCGCGACGTCTTAGAGCCCTTTTTTAGGGTTAAGGAATTAGGCGGCGACTTCATTTTTGGCTCGCGACGTCTTAGAGCCCTTTTTTAGGGTTAAGGAATTAGGCGGCGACTTCATTTTCGGCTCGCGACGTCTTAGAGCCCTTTTTTAGGGTTAAGGAATTAGGCGGCGACTTCATTTTCGGCTCGCGACGTCTTAGAGCCCTTTTTTAGGGTTAAGGAATTAGGCGGCGACTTCATTTTCGGCTCGCGACGTCTTAGAGCCCTTTTTTAGGTTAAGGAATTAGGCGGCGACTTCATTTTCGGCTCGCGACGTCTTAGAGCCCTTTTTTAGGGTTAAGGAATTAGGCGGCGACTCATTTTAGCACACGACGTCTTAGAGCCCTTTTTTAGGGTTAAGGAATTAGGTGTGCAACCCTCGCTGGGGTTTGGCGATCTCTTTTTCTTGGCGTTGTTGATCTGTTGCGGGCGGTGTCTGCAATACGAAATAGATGATATAGATATAATTTAATAAGAAAGCGGGGTGCCTCATTGAAAACCTCCGCTACTGCGGGGAAAAGAGTGCTCCCTGCTTTTTACGTTAAACAAAAGGTACATGAAACTAAAACAAGATAACCGGTGTGACGGCTTCACGAGCTTCTGAGATCGCCCTTCGGATTGTCATGGCGAGTGTCTCTCTGTTGGCCGCAAAGTCTGGGAGTTTGTGCAGTTCTTGAACTGAGTTCGCTCCATGCGGTGGGCATGTCTCACTAGCTTTCTCTGTGAAACTACCATGACGCTAGGTTGGCGTGTTGGCCGGCTTGAATCTTGGATCTACAGCTAGGCGACGACACGCTTCGGCGGGGTTGATGTTGAGCGTATCTGTCTTCCGCTATTGTTTAGGTTGAAAGCTGGGCGGCCTATTATGATGTTGTAAGAACAGAGCGAGCTGACCACTAAATATTTAACTCTGACGGTTTTGGCATTGTTACTCATTTGATCCTTGACGGACGTTGATGAGGCTGGTGGATGATATTGCGGTGACAACTTGCTTCTGAGGGCGGCGTCTTTGCGGTGATACTCGGTAGATTTTACCTGAAAGAAAACAACATGTACCTTCTCGCCATAATAAAATAATTGGCTTGTATGGCTGATTCTAATTAATCTTTATGATATCAAATATGTTCACAGTTCAAAGGGTAAGATGGTACTTAAATAAGTGGAAGAAAAAACATGATTTTAAAAGACAAACATGTTTAGAATAACAAACCATTCTTTTAGTGATATCCCATCATGTATTTTTACCGAGTGGTCAATTATAACAATTTAACAAATAATAATAAATAATTATTTGAAGTGGCGTAACATCATGAGCGTCAAATGAGAAAATAAAGAAGATAAGCATAGCCGCCCCTAAGATCTCTCTTGAGCACAATATAACAAATAATAATAAATAATTGAGAAAATAAAGAAGATAAGCATAGCCGCCCCTAAGATCTCTCTTGAGCACAATACAACAAATAATAATAAATAATTATTTGAAATACAAAATCAATTTACGTTTTTGTTTCCTTCGATTATGGTTCATGAAAGATAAAATAATATAATTGAATCGGTTACCATGGCTATATTTGAATCGCTCATAATAATAGAAAACTAGGGTATTGTTAAATTTAGAAAATCCGCTTAATTCGAGGACCAAATAAAGAATGATCATATGCGATTCCATGATGATAATGACATAGGATGCCAACGTATGTAAATTGCCTGACGTACTCGATAAAGAACCGTATGATTCTATGGCGTTTGATAAATATAGTTTGGAAAGATTAAACCTGATACGGCTGCAAGGCGATGCCATGATGATGATGAGGATCTCGCCGTGTTGGGTGCTGATTTTGGGTTGAGTGGTGGCGGTTACGATGTAGGAGTGGTGGTTCCAAATCGCAAAAAGGGTTTCCGATTCAGAAGTGGCTCCCCATCGCAAAAGGGTTTACCATCTAGAGGTAGGTGCGGCCTAGGTTAGTTTTACCGAGGCCCCACGGTGGGCGCCAACTGTACTAGCAGTGAGTACAATCTCTAGAAACTAGGGTTTCTGTGCTGTGTTTTGGTCATGCCTTGAGAATGCCTCTCAAGCTGGTATTTATATCCTTATTTGGGCTTGGTTCCCCGTGGCTTTGGCCCCAAGTCACTTGGGCCCAAAGCCACATTTGGAGCGTTCTGGAGCATTCTAGAGGCTTCTAGAAGCTCTTTAAGGTGGCGCCCCCTAGCGGGTTCGCCTAAGGCCCTTCTAGCCCTTTCTTGAGGGCGCCAAGCCCTTCTGGAGGGCTTTGTGCCCTAAATGATAAGATTCATAGTCCACTAAGAATTTCAAATTTCTTCATTCTTACAATTTTCAAATTTTGCATTTTGGTCCTCAAATTTTCCAAAATTTTCAAATTGACCCCAGTAAATTTACTAAAAATTGCAATTTGACCCCTAATATTTTTTGGAAATTACAAATTTACCCCTCAACTTATTCAAAATTATAAATTGACCCCAATTTTTTTTGAAATTTACAAATTGACCCCTAATTTCAATTTTCTAATTTGGCCAACAAAAAAAATAAAATTTATAAAAGTTGCCTAAAAATGATGACAATGAAATTTTTGATTACTCTATCCAAACAAGAATATTTAGAAATGAAGTCAATTTAATTGATTCATTTGAATTGTCTAGAATTCTAAATTCTTCAAAATTTCTCAATTACCTCATCCAAACACACTCTAAGAGTGTGTTTGAGTGTGTTTGGATGTGGTAATGTTTTGAGGTAATGTAATATTTTGAGAAAATTCAAATATTTTGAGGTGAATTCCATTGTTTGGATGTTAATTTGAAGAATTATCAAAATGATAGAAATTTATAAAGTATTTGGTTCAAGTTAAATTTAGAGAATTTCAAATGACACATAAAACTAAGAATTTCAAATTTATTCAATGTTATAATTTTTCAAATTTTGCCTTTTGGTCCTCAAATTTTCCAAAATTTTCAAATCGATCCCCTTAAATTTCCAAAAAATTGCAAATTGACCCCACAAATTTTCAAAAATTATAATTTGACCCCTCAAAAATTTTGAAAATTACAAATTGACCCCTAATTTCAATTTTCAACTTTGGCCCCAAAAAATTAAAATTTATAAAAGTTGCCCAAAAATGATGACAATAAAATTTTTCATTACTTCATCCAAACAAAAGTATTGAGAAATGAAAGTAATTTAATTGAATCATTTGAATTGCCTAGAATTCTAAATTCTTTAAAATTTCTCAATTAGATCATCCAAACACACTCTAAATGTAACAGAGAGGGGGTTTTGATTGTGTGTTAAGTTTGAATGAGAATTTTATATTGGATGAAAAATGGATATTAGAAGTAAGTGAAATGACTCATATATGATGAATAATATTTTCCTTACAGTGATAGTCAAATTCCACTTATGATGTCCCGTTGGTGATGAGCCAATGGCGGTCAGGGGCAGACCTAAGCAGGGCAGGGTGTGGCAATAGCCACACCAGCCGAGGCCCATTTAAAAAAACTATATTTTTTTGCCCAACCTAGTATTTGGCAAACGCGATTTACTTTCCCTCTATTTTCCAAAGGCGATTTCCAGACTCCAGTATAGGCAAAAAGCGATTTCCTTTCCCTCTCTCCACCACCAGACAACACACCACCAGTCTACCATCGTCCACCACCAGTGAACGTTCTCTCCTTTCTCAGTCGGTCCATCTCTTCTCCTCTCTCAGTTGTGTGCCAGTCCATTCCCATCTCCTTTCTTCTTCTCTTTCAGGTTAGTTTTAAAATTGAAATTGAAATCGAATCATGATATTGAAATTGATATTGAATTAAGATAGTGAGAGTAGTACTGATAACAGTACTGAAATTGAAATTGAAATTGATTTTAACTTTTAGGGTTTGGTTATTAAATTTGATTTTATATTGTTTGAAGTTGAAATTGAATTAAGATGCATTGTTTTGAATATTGTTCTTGGTCTGCTTACACCCATGATGGTTTTGAAAGTGAGAGTTATTTATTTCTATACCTTAAATTATATACTTGATTTTAACTTTTAATAAGGCATCCCTTGTGTCATTTATCTTACTGATGATGGTGCTAATGTAGATTTTGATAACTAACTTGGTGTGTATGAATGAGTTAACGTGGTATTAAGGCCTTGAATCCCTTATCTTGTGAAAACCAATTCTAAATGTGTTTGATAATGTTAAAAGTATAAAATAGTAATTGATTTGAACAGCTTGGTGTTCTAAGGCAGTCAACGTTTTTGTCTTAGTGAAGATGATACTAGTGAAGTAGAATGTATACAATGTTGATTGTTGATGCCTTAAACCTTATAGACCACCTTCACTTATAATAGTAATCCCAAAAATGGTGATTTATTGCTCTTACTGTAATTTCTATGAATTCCTCTTACATTGTCATGTTTACTGTGTAACTTTCTTCTTAGATATTGCCCCACTGATATTGGAACTCCAGGTCCGCCCCTGATGGCGGTGCAAGTATATGTAGGTGAAAAAACTTTTGTTTGTGGAGGAGTAATTCAGACGAGTGTCTCACATTGTATGAAAAACTGGATATTGAGTAACATATAATGAGAAGACCTATACACTTAATACTTTAAATTTTGAATGAAAATGTGATGTACGTGGTTTTAGCTCAATGTGATGGTTAATGGGACTCTCCTAATGACTCAGCTGGAATTAAGTCATATACAAAAACTACAATATAGTAATCACTGAGTAAATGAATAAACTTTGCAAATATATACTATGAATAGAATACGCTACAACAGACAGTATGCAAATCAAAGATAAATATTGAATTGAATATATTAAAGAGTGGACTTTATAACTTATAAATTGGAGGGTGCCTGATACAGAAATTGGTAGAATTTTGTTAGAGGTAATTTGTTGACTAGAAGAGCTTCTGTTACTTGGATCTTGTTATTGGAGAATAATTTTTTCTTTATAGTGTTGTTATTAAAAAATAGAATCCATTCGTAGACTAGACATGTTAGTTGCTATATTCTTTCAAAAAAATATAAAAAATTTAGTTGCTATATGTTTTAAATTTTTATTTTATTTCATTGGTCCTCGATCACTCTTTAGTTAACCTAGTCAAAGGCAAGGACAGATTTAAGTGCAGAAAAGAGAGAGAAGCGTAACAACACTGCAATCAGAAGCAGAACCCAATTTTGCAACTACCACCCACCATCAACAATTCTTACAGCCGCCGCTCTCCAACGCCATCCTCCGCCGCCGTCGCTCTCCAATGTTGTTTTCAAGTTTCAGGTTTCTTTCTTCTTTTAATTCCACTTTCCTTTATTCTTCTTTATTAAATCACTCAAACTCACGTTCACCTTTGGTGTATAGGTTTTACTCTCACTTTAGATCCATTCCCAATGATTTTGATTTTAATTTTGATGTTCATAATGCTGTTTCGTCGTTTAATCGCATGCTCCGAATGCGTCATACTCCATCCATTGTTGAATTCAATAAGATCTTAATTTCCCTTGTTAAGACCAAAAACCACTACCCCACTGTTCTTTCTCTTTCAAGACAAATGGAATTACATGGAGTTACTCCAAGTTTTGTTACTTTGAATATTTTGATCAATTGTTACTGTCATGTTGGTCAAATCAGATTTTCCTTTTCTATTTTAGCCAAGATTCTCAAAATGGGTTATCAGCCCAATACCATTACCTTAAATACACTTGTCAAAGGTTTTTGTCTTAACGGTAAGGTCAAGGAAGCTCTACACTTTCACGACCATGTGCTTGTACTTGGATTTCACTTGAACCAAGTTACTTATGGTACCTTGATCAATGGATTGTGTAAAATGGGAGAAACAAGAGCCGCCTTGCAAATGTTGAGACAAATCGAAGGGAAATTGGTCAACACCGATGTGGTAATGTATAGCACAGTCATTGATAGTTTGTGTAAAGATAAACTTGTAACTGATGCCTATGAGTTATACTCTCAAATGATTGCAAAGAGAATTTCTCCTACTGTTGTCACTTTGAGCTCTCTAATATATGGATTTTGCATCGTTGGTAGACTGAAAGAAGCATTTGGTTTGTTTCATGAAATGGTATTGAAAAACATCAACCCTGATGTTTATACTTTTAATATCTTGGTTGATGCTCTTTGTAAGGAAGGAAAGATCAAAGAAGCTAAAAACATGATTGCTATGATGATGAAAGAAGGTGTGGAACCTGATGTTGTTACATATAGTACATTAATGGATGGGTATTGCCTAGTTAATCAAGTGAATAAGGCAAAGCATTTATTCAACATCATATGCAGATTGAGAGTGACACCTAATGTTAAGAGCTACAATATCATTATTAATGGATTATGTAAGATTAAAATGGTTGATGAAGCTTTGAATCTCTTCACAGAAATGCATTGCAAACCCGATACAGTAACTTATAGTTCTCTTATTGATGGTTTATGCAAATCTGGGAGAGTTTCTCATGCTTGGGAGCTTCTTGATCAGATGCGTGATAGAGGCCAACCTCCCGATGTAATCACTTACACTTCCTTATTACATGCTTTATGTAAAAACCATGATGTTGACAAGGCAATTGCATTGGTCAAGAAAATTAAAGACCAAGGCATTCAACCAAATATTAACACATACAATATACTTATCGATGGACTATGCAAAGAAGGAAGACTTAAGGACGCACAAGTGATTTTTGAGGATCTTTTGATTAAAGGCTACATTGTATCAGTCTGGACATATAATATTATGATCAATGGTCTTTGTTTAGAGGGCTTGCTTGATGAAGCCGAGGCCCTGTTGTCAAAAATGGAAGACGATGGATGCATTCCTAATGTTGTAACTTTTCAAACAATTGTCTACGCTCTCTTTGAAAATGATAAGAACGAAAGGGCAGAGAAACTACTGCGTGAAATGATTGCTAGAGGTCTTTTGGAAGAGAAAGACTAGTTAAGGTGATTTCTTGTTACATATTTGGTTATTTTGAATTTTGATGAAAGTGATAGAATTGTTATTTTATTTACTTATAGTTGCATTTACAAATGATGATGGACTACACAATGTACTTGCTATTAATTTAATTTTAATTAAAATATGTGTTATGTTCATTTGGATATTTTCATGATACCAATGGTTCCTTATGGCTTTCAGAGTTTTGAATTTAAGTAGAGCTAGAGTTGTTTGTGAGATTGAGTTCAACAGTGTATTTGTGCTATGATGTCAGTTAGAAATTTGCTGAGAGATTATATAAAGTAAGAATTAGAAATGAACTTTCTCATCGGTTTTGCAAAATGAATGTTGATAGAACTCGTAAAATCCAGAAACAAAAATGTATATTATTGAATGGTATAATGATGAGCTCAAGAGCTGTACAATGGTGGAAACAAAAAATGAAAAGATAAACCTAAGTGTGAACACTCCTGCTAGAAGAGCTTAATGCTCTTAACCAGAGAGAAATCTCTTCTAACCAACTCTCTAACAATATCTCTAAGTGAATTACTCACTACCCTTCCCTCTCTTTTATAACAGAAAATCCCCTAAAATCGATCAGTGCTAACTAACTTGTATTCTCTCTCCCTAGCCCTACTTTTCCCTTCCAGGTTCCTATCAAATGCATATCACTCTATTATTTCTTTTTATCAGTTTTTGAAACTGCCTTGCTACAAACTGAAAGGAAGAAGGTTTGATAGATTTTATGGTTTCCAGTAATATGAACAATCCGGTTGTCTAGAAACTAGATGCAATTTGTCCAAAACAAATATTCAGTTGGGGTAAATAATTGAAATAGCCAGTGTCAGAACATGTAAGTGGATAACAATTAAGGTTCTAGGTTTGTCATGGTTATTCTCTATCACCCTGGCTTTGTCATGTTCATTCTCTATCACCCTGGCTTTGAATCCCACAGGGTTCTTGATATTTCAATCTAATTAGAGGTCAATTCTAAAAATTAACAGGGGAGGTAACTCCTGACACATGGAGCAACTTGTTTTCAAAGGACATTTGGAATGAGATTATAAGCTAGCATGTTTTGATATTTCTGCTTATTGTTTCTGGTTGTGTTATAATTCGTTTATACCTTATCTTTCCTGGAGTATTTGTGATATTTTTTGCTGTCTTGGAGTATTTTTTGTTGTCTTGAAGAAAGTAGAGGATATTGATGCTTACTGTTTCTTGCTTACTGTCATAGTTTAAACCTTGATGATGGCTAAATGAAGGGATAGATTTCTGTTAAGGAATGGTAAGAAAAGGTTAAGTGTGATAGTGGATGCTAGCCTGTATTGAATGAATTGGTGTCTCTAATGGAAGGTTAGGATAGATAAATTTTCAAGGACAGTTGTGTTCTTGATAAGGTGTTGGCATGCTATTGTTTCATTCAATGATAAAGACCTTAGCTTCAAGTGGCACGTGCTGGTTTTGGTCATGTGATGTTAATTTCATGAATTTTATATTTTGACTTGGGTGGAATATGCAGCTCTTATTGTTACAACCTCAGCATGGAAAGCTGCTTGCTTGTATCTTCACAAGGTATCGTTTACTCTACTGTCATGATTCTCTTGGGCTGATTTTTTCATTTTGCGATTATGTAGGGTTGAAGAAGTGATTGCTGTAATGCATAAATGGATCATGTTGGAGGTGGAGTGTGTCACTAAGGAGTCAAAGAAATTATTGGTTGTTGCTAATTTTGATTAATTTCTGTCACTGAGATATTTATGCACTTCATAAAGCGGTGTTTTGTTTTTTACGAGGAGTGTTACTGCTATTAGTTTGATGGAAGGACGTTGTTTGCTATTCTCCAGTGCTACTCTTGGTGTTGACAGTGTATGTAGTTTGGTGTTCATCGATCTTGCTGGTCTAGGAGTATCATAGTTTAGTGGTTGGAGTAATTATATTTTGCTTTTATTTACTTTCATAGTCAAGGATAGTGTATTTGTAATTACTCTTGCATTATATCTTATGGTTGTGCACTACATATGAAATGCTAAGATTACAGTATAGCATATGCCCTGTTTGGTTTCAGATTATACTCTAAGTGTTTTTGGAGGTGTCATTATATATGTTAGCTGGTTCATGTTCTAGCGATTGGAGTTTTTTCTCGTAACTTAAATTGGAAGAAATCTACCCTGTTCGTGTTTAGGAAACTTTTTACTCCTCATGTTATAGTTTAATTCGTTTGGGATAGAGTGAGTACCTCTTGGCTCTTATAGTTAATTCTATTTAAAATCTCTCTCTCTACTGTTTAAAGAAAATGTATTGAAGAAATCATGCTATGTGATACATTGTCCTATTTTAGACTTATATAGATTGCTGTTGTTGAGTCAGGTACAAGTTGTGTCACTCTCGTGGGAAAAACTGGATGAGTTCCTCTCATTTTTCTTCTCTAGTGTTGGTGGTGTCTTATTTTGGTACTATCTAGAATTTGGTATAGGATACATGACTCGTGGGGAAAAAATTTCCTAGCCTCTCAACATGAAATCAGATTTATACATTTGAGATCCCACATTGTTTTCACAAATTCTACCAGTATCATAATTGAAGATAGTGATAATATATGGTTGCATTGTGATTTTTCATACATGTATGTTAACTAGGTTGTGCACTCGTGCAACGCACGGGGAATAATCTCTTCGATATATTTATTATTTGATACTATTATGATAAAAACTTACATTAATACATAAATTAGTTATCAATATGTCATAGTAATAACATATTTATTGTCAATGTGTTAAAAATCATAAATATAGCACAACAACACTTTCGAATATATCCATTACAAAGTGTCAGTCAATTCAAAAGAAGTGTAGCAAAAAATCACTGTGAATGATAGCTTTAACATTACGAAAGAAAATCTCAGTTTCTCAAATTAAATTACTGCACAACAAAACTTTTGAACTTAAACCTAATACATATAGCCCCTTGTTTGAAAAATATATAACTGACTTAATCAAATAAATAGCATACCTTGTTTGAGGAATATAAAATGTTGAATTTACATCACATACTTATAAAAATTAACGACAATGGAATGTGTAATTTTAAAAAACAAACATTGATATAGTCAATAACAAAAATTTAAAAAATATTTTGAAAAGAAAAAAAAAATGAAAAAAGCATATACTACCTCATAATGTCAATTCCATAGACAATAAAAGTATTTGATATTGCAAGTTGAACCTACTAATACTAATTGCTAAAAAAAACAGCAACTAAAGTGAAGCCAATTATGACAACCAACTAATATTAAGTAATAATGCAATTAAGAACATATTACAAACCACATAAAGTAGCAAAATAAAGTAACAAAAAAAAGTAGCAAAATAAACTGATTAAACAAACAGTTAAAGTTAGAGTATCAAAATAATACACCCTTTGATCCAAAACATATTAAGAGTTTGACAAAAGACCATTAGTTTAACTAAACTCCCCGTCAATATAACCTAAATATTCATATGAGCTTTGCTAAACTTCATATTGTTTTTCAACAACTTGAGGGATAAGTTGATGTCTTCAACTTCCTTGCCGGTATGAGTCTTTATTTGTAGAAGAATCAGCCTCATTCAGTTCAGCTCCTTTTATAAACATTTAAAACCAAAAAAAAAAAAGGATACATAAAAAAGGATATAATCAAACCAAAAGATAATCAAACCATTATGAAGGCGTGATCACGTAGGTCTTGTTAATCAAACCATTTAGACCATTAGTTCATGATTAGTCTTTTTTAAAAATTGCCAATAAACAACAATTTCATCATTAAGGCATGATCACGTATGTTGTCAACAATTCCATCCTTTAATGTACACAATACTTGACATCATGAAATAAAAAGATAACTATATTACCTATTATTAGTTGTAATAATTTGAATACTATAAATAAAAGACTAATCAAGAAGACCATTACAAAAAGTTACCTCCATAAAAAGGATGAAAAAGAAGATGAAAGAGGATGGGTCATCTCCCTATTGCGATGTCTTCTACGTTGGTTGACTCCCTTTTTATCTCACCTTGAAAGGTTTAATTCCACATGAGTTAAAGTGATTCCATGTGCCTGCACATTCAAAAAAGAAGCACATTTAGTTCCATTTCAATAATGAGCATACCACTCTAAATCATGCTAGAAGCATGTAGCTTTATGCAAGAAAAAAAAAGAGAGGACAATATGCATCTTTTGAAGCAATAATTTATATGCAGCAAAAATGAATAACCATGTTATCAGTTTAACATATCATCAAGATCACAAAAAAAACATTTCAAAAAGTAAAAAATGAAGACTCAAACTATTTCAAAAAGATTATGACATAAGCTTGTACAGATGTTAATGTTGCTTGATTTCACATTATGACTGAAACTAATACAAATTTCAAACTGAAGGAAAGATAGAAATTAGCAAATTTCAAATTAGCAAAGTAATACAAATTTTAAAGTAATACAGAAGTTAAGTTCATGATATAATACAAACAATAAAACAAATTTAGAAAAGCCAACTTAGCAAAATTCAGAATACAATTCAATCTCAATTTACACATAGTGGCCGCATATAAAATATATTACCTTTCCATTAGAATTGAAAAGAAGAAATGAACCTGTAACAAAAGGAAAATCAACGGTGTTAGTTCATTGTTAAGAAAAATCAAAATGCAAGTTCAGACACATTCAAAAAAATAAATACACATTTAAAAAGATAAAGACAGAAATAACCCTCAAAGAGAGACTTATGTTTTTAAAAAGTGATTGCATTTTCATTTTGTTAGAAGTTTAGATTACAATTAAATCTTCATCCCCTAAATTTGAAGTCTCATAAACAATAAACAAATTCAAAAAAAACCTTCATATTCACAAAATAAGGGTTATAAATTTGGTACCTATAGAGCTATTTTTGTGTGGCATGTGTGATGGAAGCATTGTGTGTGTCAGCATGTCGATTGATGAAAAAGATCATAACTTTCATTAGCAAAACAATTACTACATTCAAGTACAATATTTACTGCATTGTAAGCCTTATAAATTGAAAGAGAACTATTAATTAGAATTTTGATTGTATATCAAGTACAATTATTACATTCAAGTATATATTTAATGTATTGTAAACCTTATTTAGTGCATTATAAGCCATATCAGATCGAACATATAGATAATAAGAACTCCAATTAGTAAATTAGAACTAATCTAGAATGATAAGCCAATTTGTCCGATATCATTATAAAAAATTAGAAATCCAATAAGTAAATAAGAGTTGTCCTAGAACAGAGATGTGTTTTGAACTTACGGCCAATATCAGGATGTAACATGTAAGAGCCAACATCTTTGTAATGAATCTTGTAGAATACATGGACATAAATCAGAGAGAAAAAATAGAACAGAGATGTAAAAGCAAATTTTGGACCCTGAAGTAATTGTTTCTATGTATAGTTGCATCAATATTGTATCATTCTCAACCACTACATAAAATTACAAATTATAGTGGATTATGATACCTATATAAATCCAGCTCATGATACATATTTGTCTAGTTTCAAGCCATTATTAAAAACCACGATTATACCTTAAGTTTGATTGCCTCTCCAATGTCATTTATTTGAACTCTTTCAAAATTGAAGCATAAAACTTGTCACCAAACAAATCCAGAGATTAAAAAAACCTAAAATAACTTTGAAATTGATACAACATTAACGGAATAAAAAAAATAGACATGGAAAACAACCATTCGCAAATCGCAATTGCTCCAACTCCTAAGATCTTCATGATTTGTCCATCTTTTACCGAAAAAAAATCAAAACAAAAAATTGTTCTATATCAATACCAAAACTAACAATATCATCCATTTTCCTATTGAGACATTTTCCATTTTCCTATTGAGACATTTTCTCAAACACCTTGTGAGTGCTCTGATTTCATAACAAAAAAAACCAGATACAAAACCATGTAAAAATAAGACATGTTCAATAAAATCTAAATACTCTTGTTGATGTAAAAGATCCAAAACCATGAGAGTAAGAGAGAAGGGGCTTACGCTGGAAAGCCTTCACGGTGGCTGTTTTCGAATCACTTTTGGTTTTTGATTGATTTTTGATTCGGAAACTATTCGAAATAGCGGTGAAGACTGATTTTTGACGAAACTATGAAATATATAGGAGAGAAGATGAAAAAGAGAGTGAGAGATTGAATTTGTAGAGAGAGTGAGATATTGGAGGTGATGATTTGAATTTGAATTTGAATTTGAATAGAGTGAGGTGGCTGTAATGAGATTTGTTTGCTGGCAAAATTTTCACTATGAAGATGATACCAGGGATGGCAGGGAAAGCTTTCCTTTCTGTTGCCTTGCATTGAATGATTCTGAAAAGAGAAGAGTTTGAGTGCTGGACTTAGCATACTCATTTCAAATAGGACATCTGTTTTTTTTCTTAATTATACACCCGAAAATGACATTTCTTGGAGGGAAATTAACACATTCAAATTTTCATGATCTAAATTGAATTTTGCTGATTTTTTTATTGTAAACATTTTAAATTGTTATGATTTTGTGGTCCCTATTACTAAATGTGACGATAAAATGTACTTACAAAATTTGATGATTTGGCAAGAATGGTTTAAGAATGTGACACCTAGGATTGGTGGTCTAAAACTTGATTGGTGTTTGTATATTATTAAGATTACATACTCTGAAACTGAATTCCCTTTCTTCTTTGTTTCTCCTTACACCTGCAAATAAAAAAGGTACAAATCAGAACATACAAACAAAAATCCAAAATCTTTCACAGCTCAAATTCAAACTAAAAAGGCTGAATCAGAATATACATCACCTTGGGTCTGAAACCAAACCATCTTCTTCTAATATTCTCAAGTGAAAACCTTTAACATTCAAATTATGTCATTTGCTCTCCCAATTTGTTCCTCAACAATCCAATTGAACCATTTCTAATTTTTATCCACCTTTTACTGCACGAAAATGAAAATAGAAAATCATACATCATAGAAATTCAAGCCATGATTAAAAACCACGATTATACCTTCAATTTGATTGCCTCTCCAATGTCATTTATTTGAACTCTTTCAAACTTGATGCATAAAACCTATCAACAAACAAAATCAGAGATAAAAAAATTGAATAAAACATGTCATCATATATTTATTTAATTAAAATTGCATGTCTTGCATATTGGGACATAGAGTAATTGGAACAAACCAAATTAGAACAGACCAACTTAGAACAAAACAATCTAAACAAAAGGGTCATATATTTTTACCCAAATTAGAACAAACCAAATTCAACTCAAACAACACGCAAACAAAATCTTCAGTACCATGTAAAACTAACAATATCATCTATTTTCTTATTGAGACATTTTCTCAAACACTTTGTGAGTGGTCAATTTCACAACAAAAAATCAAAGGCAAAACCATGTATAAATAAGACAAATTCAATAAAATCTAAAACTCTTGTTGATGTAAACACAAAATCATTGGTTTTCTTATTAACCCTTATTTTTGAACCCTAAAATCAAATGACCATTACTAACAATATCATTGGTTTTCTTATTTGAGACATTTCCTCAAACACATTGTGAGTTCAAATGAAATGCAAACAATTTTGTTAATCTAAACACAAAAATAAGACAAATTCAACACCAATTCAAAACCAAATGACCAAACAACAAAATTTGCATTTCATCAAAATTTGCATTTCGTCAATAATCATGAAACAATTAAAGATATTAATAATGATTATCATCAAGGTAGTAAAAGTGTTGAGACTAAAATAAAAGACAAAGTGAATTGATAACACAAATTCAAAAAACTTCACCTGAGTTGTAGATGATCCATTCACTTGGAGCTGCCTCATTTTTTCAGTCTTCTCATTCTGAAAAACAAAAATTGCAAAGAAGAAATATCAGATCCAAGGTTTTCAAGTAAGAGAAAGTAATACAACAGGTACCTGATACGGCGGCAGTGGCAAGCGGCGGAAGCGATGGATGCTACGACGACAAAGGAGTTGAGAAAAAGATGAAGATTTGTGGTGAGTTTTTTGCAGAGAGAGAGAGAGAGAGAGAGATTTGTGAAATAATGGAGAAAGAAGAGAATAGAGAGCAAGGAGGGAAATTTGAGAGATTCAAATGTCAAATTGAAGGAAGGATGGAAGTGAGGATGAAAAGGGGAGAGGGATTCAGACGTTTGAAGAAAAGTATGAGGGAGTACGTGTTTCTGTGTGTACGGTGAGAAAGGGATATATTTTTCCATTTCCTTGTATAACCCATTTATTGCTTCTACAAAAATTGTCATGTGGGCCTAACTTATTTTGTGCTATTTTTTAAAAGGGTTTTGTTTGCTTTTGCAAAATAGGCCCAAATTTTATATTTCATGGAGGGAAATTTAGCAATTCAAATTTTGATGGTTAAAAATGATTTTTGATAATTTAAAAAATGTGAAAATTTGTGGATTTCATGGTTTTCTGATCCAAATTACTATAAAAGATGATAAAATGTATTTTGAAAATTTGATGATTTGGCATTGGATGCTTGAGAGGTTGACACATTGGATTGGAGACCTAAAAAATGTTCCATGATTGTATATTATTAAGATAAGGATACGTGGCATTGAACCACCCTTTATGGATACTGCCCATTAGCTCATTGTTGCTCCCGGTGTTCTCTTGAACTCTATCAAGTGAGCTTTGGTTCGGCTTGATGGGGGAGCGAGAGTAGATGAGGGTGTAATGGAATCTTGTATAAGTCTGTTTGGTGGTTGTTGAGTATTTTGGTGTTGGCTGCATATTTTTGGCAAATCCAATATGTTGAATAGTAGCATCTCCATGTCTAGAACAAATCTTCAGTTGCAAGTTTTTCATTTTGAAGCTGTTCAGAAGCTGAAAATTCCATCAGAAGCTGAATGCACTGTAGCACTTCAGAAGCTGAATTCAGAGTCTGATGCCAGCGTTGACTTTGGTTGACTTCATCAGAAGCTGATCTTTTTCAAGTTGTTTCTGCGCGAATCTTGGCGAAATTTAACAAGGAAATATCCTCGCATATTGCTTCTAGAATGCTGGTTGTTTTGGAGAAGATTTAATAAAGATTTGGTTTGTTTTTATGAAAACGCGTATTTTACTGGTGTAATCTTTCAAAGATACATTGCAGAATTATCTTAGCCATTCATAAATCAATAACAAATCAATTTCAGAAGATTGGACTTTATTTTATGCTGCTGGACTGAAAGCTATATAAGGAGAGCTGCTGCTGCTATTCAAGAGACACAAATTAGAGAGTTAAAAAATCAGAGAATTGAGTCTTTGTTATTTTAAGCTTTTAGCTTTGTTGTGCACCACTCTGTTAGAGTTGGTTTAGGTGTTTGATTGAGTTATAATCACTCTAAGCCTGTAGGTACGAGTGCAGTCATATGTATTGAAGTATTTCTTCAAAAACAGGGTAGTTTTGATTAAGGGGTTCAGTAACAGGTTTGTTACTTGAATAGGAAGTTAGAGGTTTTCTAATACTCAACGTGTTGGGTAGAATTCAAGACTAGGAGGAAGTTAATTGCTTAGGCTGGGAACTGGGAGTCAGTGTCTTGAGTCATAAGGATTAATTCCTATAGTGGAATTCCTTCCTGGATTGGTATCCCCCAGAGTAGGAGGTGTTTACTCCGAACTGGGTTAACAATTTTGTGTGCCTTTTTTTTTCCTGCACCTTTATTTCTGCTGTTAACCTGTTTTTAGTTGTGCTCTGTTTTTGCAACTTATTGTGTCCTGCATCGTGTGTTTAATCTGTCCAGCCAGAATTTCAATTGGCATCAGAGCAGGCACCCTGCCTGTGTTTTGGGTGAGATCCAGAGAAAATTATTTCTGGCAAGCATGGATAGAGAAGGAGGTTATGTCAATAGACTACCCCTACTAGATGGCACAAACTATGAATATTGGAAATCTAGGATGTGTGCTTTTCTAAAGTCTATTGACAGCAGGACTTGGAAAGCTGTGATTAAAGGATGGGATCATCCTGTGGTTTTGGACAAAGATGGGAACAAGACTGAGGTTCTGAAGCCTGAAGAAGAATGGACCAAAGCTGAAGATGATCTGTCATTGGGAAATTCAAAAGCTTTGAATGCTATTTTTAATGGTGTGGATCAGAATATGTTCAGACTTATCAAACAATGTACTATTGCAAAGGAGGCCTGGGAAATTTTAAAAACAACTCATGAAGGAACTTCTAAAGTGAAGATGTCCAGATTGCAGCTGCTGACCACCAAGTTTGAGAACCTGAAGATGAAGGAGGATGAATCCATTCAGGATTTTTACATGAATGTGCTGGACATGGCTAATTCTTTTGATTCACTTGGGGAAAAGATGTCTGATGAAAAGATAGTAAGAAAAATCCTCAGGTCCCTGCCTAGAAGATTTGACATGAAGGTCACAGCAATTGAGGAGGCTCATGATATTTCTGCTATGAAGGTTGAAGAGCTCATTGGTTCTTTGTTGAACTTTGAGACTGCTTTTTGTAAACAGCCTGAGAAGAAAGGAAAAGGTGTAGCTTTTACTGTGAATTCTGAAGCTGATGATCAACAAGAGTCTGATGAGGATGATTTATCAGAAGCTCTAGTGTTCCTTGGAAAACAATTCAACAGAATTCTGAAGAAGGTTGACAGAAAATCCAAGACCAAAGGTCAGAATTTCAGATTCAAGAAGCAACAAACTGATGAGAAGAAGACCAAGTCTGAGGAGAAAAGTAACCAAGCCAAAGGTGTGCAGTGCTTTGAGTGTGAGGGGTATGGACATATCAAGTCTGAATGTCCTACTTTTCTTAAGAAGCAGAAGAAAAGCCTAGCTGTGTCATGGTCTAATGAAGATTCAGAAGAAGATTTTGAGAATGAATCTGCTAAGGGTGACACAAGTCTGATGGTTAAGCTGCAGTCTCAGAAATCAGAAGTTCTTACAAAGTCTGAAGAGTATTTAGAGACTGAAACCTTGTCTGTGTCTGACTCAGAGTCTGAGGGTTCACTAGTGTCTGAAGCCAGAGCTGAAAAACTCTCTTATGATGAACTGGCTGACACTTACAGAAAGCTGTACAGTAGAAGTGCAGATGTTTGCAAGGAAGTTCTGGATCAGAAGGAGATAATCTTTCAACTGGAGGCTGAAAAAGGAGAACTTTTGATGCAAAATTCAGAACTAAAAGAAGAAGTGAACCAACTAAATTCCCAACTTGAGCATATGAAAAAGCAGGTTATAATGATGAATACTGCTACTAATGTGTTGGATGAAATTTTAGAGAATCAGAAACAAGGAAAAACTGGTTTAGGATTTGTGGATGAGAGTCTGAACCTCAAGCAGAAAAATCCAGTTAAACAGTTTGTTCCTGCTACTCAGACTCATGATCCTATGATTGGAACATCTAAGATGAAGGTAGCCTAGATGCAAGGTCAGAAGCATATACAGATGAGACCTCAAAAGCATACTCAGATGAGACCTCAGAAGCATACTCAGATGAGACCTCAGGAGCATGTTCAGATGCAACCCCAGAAGTTCAACAGAAGAAGGAGGGATCATACTTGGACCTGTCATTATTGTGGTAAGAAGGGGCATATTAAACCTTTTTGCTTTAAACTGTATGGTTATCCTGAACACTTTCAATATAGAAGAGTGCAACCAGCTGCACCCAGACACAATGTTCAGAAGGTGTGGAAACCTAAGGTTCAGAATGTAGGCCTGATTGCTCATACTTCATTGAGAGCCACCTCAAAAGAAGACTGGTATTTTGATAGTGGGTGTTCAAGACACATGACTGGTGTTAAGAAGCTGCTGAGTAATATAAGACCTTATTCCAGAAGCTATGTGACATTTGGAGATGGAGTAAAATGTCAGATTCTGGGTATTGGTGATTTGATCAGTGAAGGTCTGCCCAGACTTAATGATGTGCTACTGGTGGAAGGATTAACTTCTAATCTGATCAGTATTAGCCAACTTTGTGATCAAGACTTGAAGGTTAATTTCAACAAGCAAGAGTGCTTTGTGACTGATCAAGAAGGTAAAGTTCAGATGAGGGGCTGCAGATCCAAAGACAACTGTTATTGAAATTCCTGGCAACCTGACTGACAGATGCTGTGCACAATGTTGGCACAACTGTCCGAGCGCCTGTCTACTCAGAACTACAATTAAAATAACACAGCGTAACAAAGCACAAATTAAAAGGAACACAGCGGAAATAAAAAGTACACAGTGAGTTTGTTAACCCAGTTCGGAGCAACTCTCCTACTCTGGGGGATACCAATCCAGGAATGATTCCACTATTATAGTTCTAGTGAAAAGACCAACGCAGACACACTACTTGACTTTGCACCTAGACCCTACCAGTGTCAACTCTATCTAGGAACTCCTAGATATGAGACCCCGTCTCAATTCCTACTAACACCACAAACAGTATTGTAATCAAACACGCAAAACACACCAAGAGACACACTCTAATAACACATGCTCACTCCGTACTTAAAAGCTTAGGAGCAGCTTACAATTACAACTCAAACAAACTCAGTCCTTAGCTTGAATCAGGGAGATACAAGCAAGGCTCACAATTAACAAAATAAAACCCTAAAAACCTTAAACACACGCTTTGCTAACACACACGGTTTTTAGTTGCCCAACTAGGGTTTGCCTTCACGAATATATAGTACTGAGATAACACGGGTTTGGGCTTCAAAATAGAGCGTGGACATTGTCTGGTCCAGCCAGAAAAAACTTCTAGAAATAACAAAAAGCTTCCAAATATAGAACAATATCTTGTGGAAAAATACCAAGGCAAATAAAGCTTCAAGCAAATCTTCAATCAGATATACGCGCCTTGATCAGCAAGCTAGAGGAAAATAAACTTCAGGCAAATCTTTTGGAAGATTGCGTACACAAATATAAAGCGCTAGCTTGCGCGAAAAACCACAAGTCACATAAAGCTGTTCCATATGCTACAACATTTGTCCCAGCATCTGGCTAGTAGATGTTTTTGCAAAATGTAGCCAATCTACAAAAACCCAACAATCTCCCCCTTTGGCACAATTTTGGCTAAAACACTCTAGAGCCAGTTCTTTGGGAGATACAAAAAAAATTTCCTTCACGTCAACATAGGCACACAACAAGGAAAGAAAATATCGTAGCATATAATGAGATTACTTCCAAGCGAGAAGATTGGACAAGGATAACTTGCAAGTAGTATCAGAGGCATGCACCAGATAACATAAACATCTAGCCTCATAGGAACAAATAGAGAGAAATAAACTCTCAAATAGTGGATTCTTCACATAGAGAAGGGAAAAAATAAATTTCCACACACCAAAAACAACAACAAGAAGCTCCCCCTCAAAACATGTACCAGCACTCCCCCTCAACATATACTACACTGCCCCTCAACACAACCATACAAAATATAAGCTTCAAATCATGCACACAACTAGCCAAGATAATATAAGCTATAATCTACTCCCCCTTTTTAGCCATAAATTCTGACAAATAACAGATAGGGCATACTCATAGAAAGTGCATAGAAACCATAGAGAGTGCATAGAGACCATAGAGAGTGCATAGAGACCATAGAGAGTGCATATTACAGACCAGAAGCACACAAGGTGCATATGAATATTCAGGGCATAGCCCAGTCACCAACAAAAGTAAAAGAGTACATCAAAAAAAAGATCAGAACAAAACAATAAGATCAGAAATCCTCAGAATCATCAGAGGCATCCTCAGTAGTATCAGCAGAAGCAACAGGCATATTTCCTCCTTCTCCTTCATCCTGCTCACCCTCAGCATCAGCTTCAGCCTCCAAAGCTGCAATGATCCTGTCAATCTTCACCTTCCTAGCTCCAAGAGCCGCACTTGTCTCAGTAAGATCAGCAATCATCTGCTTTCTGGAGAGCACACCAGATGTCCGGACAGAAGTACCAGCTACATCAGCATCATGTGTCTCAGACAGCAAACTGCAATCCAAAGCCATAGGACCAGGCCTCTTGCAGGGCTCATCACTACTGATCAAAATATCAGGGTGTTGCTGAAGAATAATTCCACACAGGAGGGTAGGAAAAGCAATTGGAAACTTAATAGCAAAAGATTTAGCATGCTCCAAAACTTGATAATAAATGTAGGCTCCATAATCAAAGGGAGACTTGGTCCCCACAGCATAAATGAACTTAGCCAACCCAGAAGCAACAGAATTTGAGTGAGTGGTGGGAGTCCAATTATGAGCACAGATCCTATTCAAAGCAGCATACATAGGAGACAGTTGAGCAGAAGACAAATGCTTTGGCCAATGCCTAATCTTGTTATCAGTGATTGCCTTGCAGATTGTGTCCTCAGTGACCTCAAGCTCAGGGGTCTCCTCAGCAGACCTCTCAAGGTATGCATTGACCACCATAGGAGAAAAGTTGACACACTTACCACGAACAAAAACCTTCCTATACTCGGGGTTTCTTGTGTCATCACACTCATCAGAAACATTCACCAAAAACTGCCTGACCAGCTTATCATAACATGGACCCAGATTTCTCACAGTCTTCATCAGTCCAGCAAATTCCAACACATCAACCAGCTTTTTGCACTTGAAAACTTCTTCCTTCAAATTTCTTTCAAGACCCAGTCTTCTGTGGTATATGAACTTCCACCTAGAGGAACCATTTTCCAAATGAAAGGAAACATTATCAAGAGGGGCTGGAGGGATAGTTAGAGGTATCTTCATACCCTTCATTGTTTTTCTGGAAGCCCCACCAGATGTGGCAGCTTTAAGCTCATCAACCTCAAACTCAGAGTCACTAGAGGGAGGGTCTTTTCTTTTGAGGCTCTTCTTCTTGTGACCACTTTGAGCCACCTTCTTGCTCCCAGCCTTGGGGGGACCATACACAGGCCTCTTCCCAGCATTAACAGCTTTCTTCTTCCTATCCTTTTGTCCTTCACTAACAGTAGTAGCAATTTTGTCACATTTGCTCCTAGTCCTGCGAGCAACACCACTAGCACCAGTCTCTTCCTGAGGTCTTTCTTCAGGCACAGCTTCCTCAACAGCAATAGTGTCAGCATGGTCTAAAATAACAGTCTCAGCATTTTCTACAACATCCTGAGTCTCAGTACCTTCATCTTCAGACTCTGAGGACTCATTCTCAGGGACACTCACAGAACCAGAGATGTTTGGAACCACCACATCAGGCTCCTCATGAGCTTGTGACAAAGATGCTTGAGAATCTGTCACAGCATCCTTTGTTGTGGCAGGAGGAATAGCAGGTGTCTCAGAAACATCCGGATTAACAACAGTCTTTTCAACAGAAATAGCGGTAACAGCTTGCTCAGTAGGGGAATTTGAAGAATCATCAACTAATTTGTCATCTACCTTAGGATTATCAGGACCTAGGGTTTCAGACGTAGCTACAGTACTTTCAACCGCAATATTCTCAGATTCGGTGACAGAAGGTTCAGCATTTGGTTCAACAACAGTTGATATAAATGGATTGTCCTTAACATACAAATCATCCATGCTAAGGCCTACTCGTTGAACAGCGGGAGTGGTAGAAGTCTTACCTTTCGATTTTGACCTCGTGTTCACAGCAGTAGAGGAGGTAGCTTCGCTAGATTTGGCAGGAGTCTTTCTTCGTGATGCAGACGACCTAGTTCGTCGCTTCTTAGTAGGAGAGTTGAGAATAGTAGTGAGGGGTTGCGCATCGGTGATGACGGCTTCAGGAGCTTGATCTTGCATAGTTTGATGAGAGGTAGAATCAGCCATGGTGATGACTTTGAATATGAAGGTATGAAGAGAGGGCGATTTTTGAATGATGATGTGCGCGGTAAGAGAGGAGATGAGAGGTTTTGAGAAGTTAAGACACAGATAACAATGAAAGCGTGTGAGCGGTCCAAAAAGGGAAGTTCAAAATAACCTCCTTGAGTGACGTGCATCAAGCAGTTGAGGAGGGAGAAAATTTCAGCTGCACGCCTCTCGCACATTAATTGCTACAATTCCTCAAATAAGCATATCCCTAACTTCCGTCTTAATTTTTCAAATTGATTAGCATCAAGGGCTTTGGTAAAAATATCTGCTAATTGCTCTTCAGTTGGAACATGTTCAAGAGTAACAATTTTTTCTTCAACGAGGTCCCTGATAAAATGATGTCTAATGTCAATGTGTTTGGTCCTGCTATGTTGTATAGGATTTTTGGAGATATTAATTGCACTCAGATTGTCACAATATAATGTCATAGCATCTGTCTTGACATTGTATTCACTCAGCATCTATCTCATCCACAACAATTGAGAACAACTACTACCAGCTGCTATGTACTCAGCTTCAGCTGTAGACAAAGAAACGCAATTTTGCTTCTTACTGAACCAGGATATAAGATTGTTGCCTAGAAAGAAACATCCACCAGAGGTACTCTTTCTATCATCTGCACTTCCAGCCCAGTCAGCATCACAATACCCAAACAACACAGTGCTTTCCCCATGAGAATACAACATACCATAGTCACTAGTACCATTCACATACTTCAGAATTCTCTTTACCTGAGTCAGATGACTTATTTTTGGTTCAGCTTGGTACCTGGCACATACTCCAACTGCAAATGTGATATCTGGCCTACTTGCTGTAAGATATAGAAGACTCCCTATCATACTCCTATACATGCTTTGGTCAACATCCACACCTTTCTCATCCTTTGATAATTTTACATGTGTGGGAGCAGGAGTTCTTTTATGAGCAGCATTTTCCATCCCAAATTTCTTGATAATATTTTTAGCATACTTACTTTGAGAGATAAATATAGTATCTTCCATCTGTTTCACTTGAAGACCAAGAAAGAACTTTAGCTCACCTACAAGACTCATTTCAAATTCAGATTGCATTTGCTGAACAAAATGCTCTATCATCTGGTCAGACATTCCTCCAAAGACTATGTCATCTACATATATTTGAGCAATCATCAGCTGTCCATTTTCATCTTTCACAAACAAGGTTTTATCATTTCCTCCCTTCCTATAGCCATGGTTAATTAGAAACTCAGCAAGTCTCTCATACCAAGCTCTAGGGGCTTGCTTTAGGCCATATAGAGCTTTCTTCAATTTGTAAACATGGTTTGGAAAACTTGGATCAATGAACCCTTTAGGCTGTTCCACATAGACCTCTTCATTTAAGTACCCATTGAGAAAGGCACTCTTGACATCCATCTGATACAACTTGAATTTTAGTATGCAAGCAATCCCAAGTAACAATCTAATAGATTCCAACCTAGCTACAGGAGCAAAAGTCTCATCAAAGTCTACACCTTCAATTTGAGCATATCCTTGTGCAACCAGTCTAGCTTTGTTTCTAGTGATTGTACCATTTTCATCAGACTTGTTTTTATAAACCCACTTGGTACCTATGACATTCACATTATCTGGTCTAGGAACTAAGTCCCACACATTACTTCTCTTGAACTGAGTTAGTTCTTCTTGCATAGCATTTATCCAGAACTCATCAGTTAGAGCTTCCTTGACATTCTTTGGTTCAAATTTAGATATAAAGCAAGAATTTGATACCTCATCATAGTTCCTTCTAGTTGTAATCCCTTGGTTAGGATCGCCAATGACTTGATCTATGGGATGGTTTTTCTGAACTCTGATAGATGGTCCTTTGTTGGGAGCAGTCTTCTCTGGACCAGTTACTTTAGAATCTCCCTTACTACTTGCTTCATCTTCTTTCTTCTCTTCCTGTAGGTCAGATGCTGAGGCAAACGTCGCATCATCTGGCACAGCATTATTACCTTCATCATCTACAACAACATTTATAGATTCCATCACTGTCTTGGTTCTGGAGTTGTATACTCTATAGGCTCTGCTGTTTGTTGAATAGCCTAGAAAAATTCCCTCTTCACTTTTAGCATCCATCTTTCTTCTTGGTTCCCTGTCAGCTAAAATATAGCACTTACTACCAAACACATGAAAGTGCTTCACTGTTGGCTTCCTGTCCTTCCATAGCTCGTACAAGGTTGTAGATGTACCTTTTCTCAAAGTCACTCTATTATGAATATAGCAGGCTGTGTTCATGGCTTCAGCCCAAAAGAAAAATGGCAGCTTCTTTGCATGTAGCATAACCCTGGCAGATTCTTGCAAAGTCCTGTTCTTTCTCTCAACTATCCCATTTTGTTGGGGAGTAATGGGTGCAGAGAACTCATGAAATATTCCTTCAGAAATACAGAAATCAGAGAACTTACCATTCTCAAACTCCTTCCCATGGTCACTTCTGATTCTAACAATTCCACAATCCTTTTCTCTCTGAAGTTGTAAGCAAAGATCCTTGAATTTTTCAAAAGTGTCTGATTTCTCCTTAATGAAATTTATCCAAGTATATCTGGAAAAATCATCAACAACAACAAATGCATACTTCTTACCACCTAAGCTTTCGACTTGCATAGGTCCCATTAAGTCCATGTGCAATAGCTCAAGAACTCTGGATGTGGACAGATGTTGCAGCTTCTGGTGAGGCATCTTGGTCTGTTTTCCTATCTGGCATTCTCCACATATACTTCCTTCCTGAATTTGGAGTTTTGGTAGACCTCTGATGGCTCCTTCAGCAATAGCTTTCTTCATGCTTCTGAGATTCAGATGTCCAAGCTTTTGGTGCCATAGCTTAACTTCATCTTCTTTGGTTATTAGACAAGTAGATAACTTTGCTTTATCTTGAGAGACCCACAAGTAGCAATTGTCCTTTGATCTAACACCTTTCATCAGGATGTCCCCTTCACTGTTGGCAACTAAGCATTCACTCTTTGTAAAGTTGACCTTCATTCCTTGATCGCACAGTTGACTAATACTAATTAAATTGGCAGTTAATCCTTTCACAAGAAGCACCTTGTCAAGTTTGGGTAGGCCCTCTTCCACAAGATTTCCAACACCCTTTATTTCTCCTTTGGCTCCATCCCCAAAAGTCACAAAACTTGTAGCATAAGGCTTAACATCAGTTAAGTAATTTTTATCACCAGTCATATGTCTGGAACATCCACTGTCAAAGTACCAATCATTTCTGGATGACACTCTCAGAGATGTATGAGCAATTTGAGCAATCTCATCAGCTTCTGGTTCTATTTTTCTAGGATCCACAGTGTTGCTTGTGAAATTATCATTTTTTTGCTTCCACTGCTTCTTGGTGATCTTTACTGTGGGATCAGGTTTTGGTGAATAGGTCCTGTCGGGGTAACCATATAATTTGAAACAGAAAGGTCTGATATGACATTTTCTTCCACAGTAGTGACATACCCAACCATAATTCCTTCCTTTTGATCTGGGCCTATATCCAGATGTCTGTTGTCTCACCTGATGTTGGGGCATCTGTCTTGACATAATATGGTCATAAGTACTAACAGATGGCACAAACTGTCTCACTGGTAGTTTTTCCTGCTGAGGCAAGGATCTGTAGTCAAACCCAATCCCTTTAGAATCTCCAGGTTTCTGTCCTATTTCCAGAATTTCGTCTAAAGCATCAGTACCTTTGTTCATCATCCGCAGTTGCTTGTTCATATTGTCAATCTTGGAAGAAAGTAAGATAACCTCATCATTGAGATCTGAGTTTATTTTCAGAAGTTTGTCTTTCTCAGCTTGCAAGAGAGCAATGGTCCTCTTTTGTTTTTCTAAAGTTCTACAAACTTCCTCACTTTTGAGATATAGCTCCTTGTAGGAATCAGCCAATTCATCATATGTTACCTCTTCATCACTAGATTCATTGTCAGATGTGCACACTCCAGTCAAGGCATTCACATGTTTTGCAGTTTCAGGTTCTTCTTCTGATTCATCCTCATCAGTCCAAGACACAGTCATCACCTTCTTTTGTTTCTTCAGATAAGTTGCACACTCAGTTCTGATGTGACCAAATCCTTCGCATTCATGGCATTGCACCCCTTTGCTTTGATTGATTTTGTCATCAGTTCTAGGTTTCCTCTGATTGTTGACATTTTTATAGATGCTGCGACTGTTGTCCGGAGCATTTGTCCTAGGGCGTCTGTCCATCCTCTTCACAACTTTATTAAATTGTTTGCCCAACAACACAATAGCTTCAGAGATGCTCTCATCAGTATCTAAATTACTCTCCACATCATCTTCATCAGTGTTGGAGATGAAAGCAATGTTCTTGTCTTTCTTTTCAGATCTTTCATTAGCCTTTAATTCAAAAGTTTGAAGAGATCCAATCAACTCATCAACTTTCATATTTCCAATATCTTGGGCCTCCTCAATAGCACATACTTTCATATCAAATTTCTTAGGCAGGGACCTGAGAATTTTGCTTACCAGTTTTTCATCGGATATCTTTTCCCCCAAGGATTCAAATGTGTTAGCATATTCTAGCACATTCATGTGAAAGTCATGAACACTCTCTCCTTCCTTCATTCTCAAATTCTCGAACTGTGTTGTTAGCAGTTGTAGCCTTGACTTCTTGACCTTTTGAGTACCTTCATGAGCTGTTCTTAGGATATCCCAAGCTTTCTTAGCAATAGTACATTGTTTAATCAACCTGAACATGTTCTTGTCTACACCATTAAACAAAGCATTCAGGGCTTTAGAGTTTCCAATAGCTGCAGTGTCTTCTGCTGTAGACCACTCCTCTTCTGGTTTCAACTCATCAGTATCAACATTATTCGCATCTTTTATTTTAGGAGGGACCCATGCCTTGATCACAGCCTTCCAAGCTCTGCTGTCTAGAGATTTCAAGAATGCTGTCATGCGTGATTTCCAAATGCCATAGTTCGACCCATCCAACAAGGGTGGTCTGTTCACCAGTCCTCCTTCTTTATCCATTAAGCCAGAAAATTCTTTCCCTGGAGCTCACCCACACAGAACAGGGTGCCTGCTCTGATGCCAATTGAAATTCCTGGCAACCTGACTGACAGATGCTGTGCACAATGTTGGCACAACTGTCCGAGCGCCTGTCTACTCAGAACTACAATTAAAATAACACAGCGTAACAAAGCACAAATTAAAAGGAACACAGCGGAAATAAAAAGTACACAGTGAGTTTGTTAACCCAGTTCGGAGCAACTCTCCTACTCTGGGGGATACCAATCCAGGAATGATTCCACTATTATAGTTCTAGTGAAAAGACCAACGCAGACACACTACTTGACTTTGCACCTAGACCCTACCAGTGTCAACTCTATCTAGGAACTCCTAGATATGAGACCCCGTCTCAATTCCTACTAACACCACAAACAGTATTGTAATCAAACACGCAAAACACACCAAGAGACACACTCTAATAACACATGCTCACTCCGTACTTAAAAGCTTAGGAGCAGCTTACAATTACAACTCAAACAAACTCAGTCCTTAGCTTGAATCAGGGAGATACAAGCAAGGCTCACAATTAACAAAATAAAACCCTAAAAACCTTAAACACACGCTTTGCTAACACACACGGTTTTTAGTTGCCCAACTAGGGTTTGCCTTCACGAATATATAGTACTGAGATAACACGGGTTTGGGCTTCAAAATAGAGCGTGGACATTGTCCGGTCCAGCCAGAAAAAACTTCTAGAAATAACAAAAAGCTTCCAAATATAGAACAATATCTTGTGGAAAAATACCAAGGCAAATAAAGCTTCAAGCAAATCTTCAATCAGATATACGCGCCTTGATCAGCAAGCTAGAGGAAAATAAACTTCAGGCAAATCTTTTGGAAGATTGCGTACACAAATATAAAGCGCTAGCTTGCGCGAAAAACCACAAGTCACATAAAGCTGTTCCATATGCTACAGCATTTGTCCCAGCATCTGGCTAGTAGATGTTTTTGCAAAATGTAGCCAATCTACAAAAACCCAACAGTTATTTATGGGTGTCTGAAGAAGAAAGAAGGCTGACTTCTTGTCTTATGAGCTCAGAAGAGGAAGTCAAACTCTGGCACCAGAAACTTGGTCATCTGCATCTGAAAGGCATGAAAAAAATCCTAAGTACTGAAGCTATCAGAGGTGTACCTAATCTGAAGATCAATGAGGACAACGTTTGTGGTGATTGTCAAATTGGGAAACAAACAAGAAAGTCTCATCCCAGATTAGTTCACCAGGTAACTACTAAAGTACTAGAACTTGTTCATATGGATTTAATGGGGCCTATGCAAGTAGAAAGTATTGGAGGAAAAAGATATGCTTTTGTAATGGTAGATGACTACTCAAGGTATACATGGGTCAGTTTTGTTAGAGAAAAGTCTGATATTTTTGAAGTATTTAAAGAGTTGTGCATTCAATTACAAAGAGAGAAGAACAGTGGTATTGTCAGAATCAGAAGTGATCATGGCAAAGAATTTGAAAACAAGAGTTTCTCATAATTATGTGCTTCTGAAGGTATAAAACATGAGTTCTCTGCACCTATCACACCTCAGCAAAATGGTGTAGTTGAGAGGAAGAATAGGACATTAGCAGAATGTGCAAGGGTTATGCTGCATGCTAAGAAACTGCCTTATATGTTTTGGGCTGAAGCTATGAACACTGCATGCTATATCAATAACAGAGTTACTTTGAAGAAGGGAACAATGTGTACTTTATATGAATTATGGAAAGGAAGAAAGCCAACTGTGAAATACTTTCATGTGTTTGGGAGCAGATGTTACATTTTGGCTGACAGAGAAAATAGAAGAAAACTGGATCCTAAGTCTGATGAAGGCGTATTTTTGGGATATTCAGTAAACAGCAGAGCCTATAGGGTGTTTAACTCAAGAACTAAAGTTGTGATGGAGAGCATAAATGTGGTTATTGATGATCTGTCTGCTGAGAATGAGAAGAATGAATCTGAAGTTATTCCAGAGTCTGAAGCCTCAGAAGAACAAACTTCAGAAGCAGAAAAGCATCCAGAGTCTGAAGAAGCAGAAGTGCATCCAGATCATGATCTTACCAATAAAGGGCCATCAATTAGAATTCAGAAGGATCATCCTAAGGAGATTATCATTGGGAGTTTGGATCAAGGGGTCAGAACCAGGAGATCAGACTCAGCTGCTACAGATTCCTGTTTTGTGTCTAAGTTTGAACCCAAAAATGTGAAAGAAGCCCTAACTGATGAATTTTGGATTGAAGCCATGCAAGATGAGTTGAATCAATTCAAAAGGAGTGAAGTGTGGGATCTGGTACCTAGACCTGAAGGGCTGAATGTGATTGGTAAATGGATATACAAGAATAAAACAGATGAAAATGGTACTGTGGTCAGAAACAAAGCAAGGTTGGTTGCTCAGGGTTATACTCAAGTTGAGGGACTTGATTTTGATGAGACCTTTGCACCTGTGGCCAGACTAGAGTCCATAAGATTACTGTTGGGTGTATCCTGCATTCTAAAATTCAAGCTATTCCAGATGGATGTGAAGAGTGCATTTCTGAATGGATATCTGCAAGAAGAAGTGTATGTTGAACAACCTAAGGGTTTTGTGGATCATCAGTTTCCAGATCATGTGTACAAATTGATGAAAGCCTTATATGGATTGAAGCAAGCACCAAGAGCATGGTATGAAATACTTACTCAGTTTCTTGTTGCTCAAGGTTACAGAAAAGGAGGTTCTGATAAGACATTATTTGTGAAGAATGAACATGGAAGTCTGATGATTGCTCAGATCGATGTTGATGACATAGTATTTGGTGGAATGTCTCAGAAGATGGTCAAATTGTTTGTTCAGCAAATGCAGTCAGAGTTTGAAATGAGTTTGGTTGGTGAGCTGACATACTTTCTTGGATTGCAAGTCAAGCAAATGGAAGATACCATCTTTATTTCTCAGAGTAAATATGCTAAAAACATTGTGAAAAAGTTTGGTATGGAATCCGCTGCTCATAAGAGAACACCAGCTGCTACTCATCTGAAGTTAACCAAAGATGAACATGGAGTATCAGTTGATCAAAGTCAGTATAGGAGCATGATATGAAGCCTATTATACTTGACTGCAAGCAGACCTGACATTACATTTGCTGTTGGAGTTTGTGCAAGATATCAAGCTGATCCCAAGATGAGTCATTTAACTCAAGTTAAGAGAATTCTGAAATATGTGAACAACACAAGTGATTATGGGATCATGTATTCTCATAGTTCAAGTTCTGATTTAATGGGGTTTTGTGATGCTGACTGGGCTGGAAGTGCTGATGACAGGAAGAGCACCTCAGGAGGTTGTTTCTTTTTGGGAAATAATCTAATTTCTTGGTTCAGCAAGAAACAAAACTGTGTTTCATTGTTGTCATACCCCATTTTTTGACTCATATTTTTCTTTGTTTTATCTTTTATTATTTCATCATTTATTACTTTTTATTATTTCATTTTTGTTATTGGATTTTATTTGCACTTTTCACCATTTTGCATTACTATCATTTTTATTAAATATTATCATTGTCATCATTGTTATTAATATTATTGTTATTATATTTTTCATTTAATAGTATCATATTTATCCTTTTATTATTAATGTTTTATTATCATTATTTCTAATTACTAGTATTATTAACCTTTTTCATCATTTTATTATTTTTACTATTATCATTTCTATTTTATCATTTACCATCTTTGTTATTTGCATCATTCATCATTATCATTTGTTTTTATCATTTATTTACTTTTTATCTTTTATTTTATTTTAAAGAAAACAAAAATTCAAAAAAAGGGGAGTTCGCACTGCGAAGTTGCCTTTGCACTGCGAACTCTGCGAAATTTCTGCAGAATTTTTATTTTTTGATTTATCTTGCTTTTGTTTTCATTTTAGTTATTGTTATTATTATCTATTATTGTTATGATCATCAATTATGGCAAATTGACTGCACAAAGCAAGGATCAAGGTGTGACATTAAAGGTAAAGGTAAGAAGGATTTTCATCCAACCTAGCATGTGCTCAATCAAATTGGCTGCCCCTGGTCAGCTCTTGTCCCTCCCAATTGACCTATCATCCAACCTGAGCTTGCCAGCCAGCTGCTTGATCCCTTTCCTTCCTTATTTCTCCACCAAAACCAGTCAAACACAAGTGGTTTTGCTTGCAAAAAAGCTGTTTGGTTTGCCCTGTTTTCAGCTGGATTTCTCCTCCCACACACCAGCCCACATGCTCCTTTTGCTTCCCCCAATCTCTCTGTACATGGCAGTACACGTTTTCATTGCTTGGCCTTCCAAGATTGCAAGGATTGATCCCAAGAATCACACAATTTGCAGCTGCCCTGTTTTTCAGTTTTTTTTCTCATCATTGCATTCTAGAATCAGCTGCATTTTGTGGCTGAAATCAGTCAAGGTCTTGACCCTTGGCACAAGGCAAGTAACTTCTATCCTTTAGCATTAAATGCAAAGCCATTTAGCCTGAATTTAGCCCACAAATCAGCTAGGTTCTAGGATTTTGTTCATCATTGCATAGATTTGGTTTTTGGCCTATAAAAGGGAATGCAAGGCACAAGGATTACACACATTCATTTTACAAATTCAGACCAGAAAAAACAGCCATATACACACACAATACACACGAAATTCACACCAAAATCCATCACATTGCAGCATTGAGAGGGTAGCAAAACAGTTCATACCCAAAGCAAAACCAATTAGAGTTGTTTGTTCATAACCTCTAATCAATCAAGCAAGCCACTTCCTACCTCTTGCACAAGCATTGCTAGGAGTTCTGTAAGTCTCCTAAAGCCTTTATCTTTCATTTTGCTTGCTGTTTGCATTTCTTGTTTTGGTTAATTTCATTTTGTGCACAAAAACCCCTTTTGAAACTCAAAAGGAATCTCAAGGTGACCAAGCACTAAAACTGAGTTTTTACACTCCTTCTCATCCAAATTTGCAAAGCTTTTCAACCCCCTTTAGGTTCTGAAGCTTGCTAAGGAGCATTTTCTGAACTTCTGTTCAGAAACAGCTTCTGAGTTCAAAATTTCGCATACTTCGCAGAGCAAAGTATTGTTCACAGTGCGACCACATCAGAACCCGACTTCACAGAGCCAAGTTCTGGTTGCTCTGCGAAGTATGTGAAACTCAGAATGTGAATCAGGCTTCCAAATGCCAAATTTTTTGGGGTTCCAACCCTTGATTCAGAACCTAAAGAGTGTTAAAATGCATTTTTGTTCAAATACATCAAGAATCATGCATGACTTTGGAAATTTTACAAGTTCGTGCATTTAATTTTGAGTAACTTGTGAAACAAGTTATGTTCTAAATTTTCAAAATCAAGTTTGAGCAATAAGCTAAGTTCTTTATTTTCAAAGCCAAACTTGAACAACAACGTTGTTCATAATTTTCAATCAAAACATGAACTTGAGCCGAGCTTGCTCACTCTTTTTTAAACCAAAACTCGAATTGAGCCGAGCTTGTGCATTTTCTAAATTTATGCATATTTTTATGATTTGTTCATCTTGCTAACCAAGTGTTTTGGTTCCCTTTGAGATTTCTCCGAGCTTAAACCAAACTTGAATGAAACGGGAATGGCTTGACGTATGTCTCCCCAAACCTCGGTTGCACGAATGCGTGACGTATGTCTCGTCGTTCGGGCAATCGTCATTCCACCTTCGACGCGTATAGCACGCTTAACCTTTCTTTGGTCCCTCGTGACCATTTTTAACCTTTTTTTGGCCCTCGTGGTCAATCCGAACCTTTCGCGCCTTTGCGCGTTTATTTTCAAACCTTTTACGCCTCTGTGCGTCTGTCCATTTATTTTCAAACTTTTTACGCCTCTGTGCGTCCGTCCTTTTATTTTCAAACTTTTTACGCCTCTGTGCGTCCGTCTTTTTATTTTTAAAACATTTAGGCCTTGCGCGAGTTTATCGCCTTAAAGCGCGCTTGTCTTTATCATTTAAACATTTTACGCCTCTGTGCGTCGTCAAATCTTTTTTTAATTAAAACGAACCAACATACAAACTTTTTCTACCAAAGAACTACGTACACTTTGAATTCTCCGACTACCGGGAGATACGTAGGAGCAAGATCGACATCTTGTCAAGCCCATTAATAAAAACTTTCTTTTTTCCCCTTCGTTTGTTTTTATCTCTTTTTTTTTTCTTCCTTTATATCATACTTTCTTTTTTCCTTTTTATATGTTCAAACACGCAAGCAAAACTTTGGAAACATTTTAAGCCTAAGCCGACTAAGAGGTTCCCGTTGAGTACAACGGATGTGAGGGGTGCTAATACCTTCCCCTCGCATAATCGACTCTCGAACCTAAAATCTTTTTTTCAAGGTAATTTCGAACTTTTTTCCTTTTCTCCCCGGAAAATTAAAAGTATAGTCGTGATTTAAAATTAGTGATTCAACGCTAGCCAATAGCTTGACATCCGAAATTCGACGCGACAAAAATGGCGACTTCACTGGGGAATATGCACATGCATAAAACACTTTGTTTTTGTATGACGAGTCAAGCCTATCTTAGTCGGCTTTTAGGCTAAAATGTTTTATTTTACTTGCGTGTTTGTAGCTTGTTATCATTATTTGTTGTTATTCTTTTGCTCCATATTTATATATCGTTTTGCTTCATATCCATATATGTCAATTGTGGGGGTTACTTGAGTGATGTTACTCCACATTGTTCGGGTTAATGCCGGACGTGTGAGGCTCTCTACTCGAGCTCGAGAGAAAACTAAGTTAGAATGGTGGTTGTGAGCGGAAGCCCGCGTTGACGTATGTCCGTGAGGTAGGATGCCAAACCCCGCTTAGAGGAGATTTTCACGTGGAATGAATTGAAGTTATGTGACGTATATCCATTGACGACCTTAATTCCATGTGAGATCTATGACTCTAGGGACCTTTTTTAGGAAATCTCGTCTTTAGAGCCTACACGTGAGGATGGGGGAAGTTTCGAACCTCCGTATGCCGTACCTTTGCATATCACCCATTCGCATTCATTCATGATTGTTGCATTTTGTTTCATTTTGTCAGGGGCAATCAATAATTTTTGTTTATTACTGCTTTTTTAATAACCATGGTTGGGGATGTAAAGGACCAATTTGTTGAAAGGTAGTAATTTTGAAAATTTCAGAATCTGATTGACTTCGCAGAGCAAAGGTATCTTCGCACTGCGAAGTTAACTCTGAGGTTCGCAGAGCAAACTTACTTCGCAGTGCGAAGTATGCGAATTCTTTCAGCTCAGTTTTCAAAATTTACTAACCCTCATTTACTCTCCCCAACCACCCATTTCCCTCTCTCTTTCTTATCTAACCGTTTTTTATTATTAAACATCTAACAAAAAAAACTTTTCATTTCTTTTTATAAAAACTCTTCAAAAACATACCCGTTTCATTTTTTCTTCATAAATCTTTCTTTTTAGTAATTTCAAGCTTTAATCTCCCATTTGTGCAAGCAGAAGGTACGATTTCTTCCATCTTTCTCCTCTTTTACTTCTGATTCGTGTTATAACAGTTTTGGGTCTTAGGGTTTTTTTTTTTAATTTGTTGAAACTTCCATTTTTAGGGTTTAAGTTTACGATTAGCTTCTTTTCCTTCTTACCTTGCTATGATAAGTTGTAATTTAGTAAATGTACATTATGGGTAGTTGAAATAGGCCCATTTCCTTTTCATCTTTAAGTGATTTTTACACGAATTCATTTTACCCATTTTTGTAGAAATTGAACCAGAACTAGTTGATGTTAATGGTTTTCATACCCATTCATTTATTCTTAATCATCTATCTAACATGCATTGTATGAAGCTTAGCTTGAGAGTTTAGGGGGGGTTTCTGGGGATTTTGGTTTTTTTTTCTTTCTGTCAGGGTCACAGAGCAAAGTTCAACTTCGCACTGCGACCCCTTTTTCTGGGCAACCCAGAATTTCACGAGCAACTTCGCACTGCGACCATGCCTTCGCAGTGCGAAAATAGCAGAACAGAACCCCTGTTTTTCTATGTTTCCTTTCCAATTCCATTGATTTCACCCCATATCACTTGTAATCATGAATGCTGTTTACTGACTTTGTCTTTTTCTTGTAGATGGCGCCAAGACCAACCGGAAAACGATCAAGGGGCGAATCATCAGGGTCTAGATCCCTAGGGGCATACGATGCCTCCCGCTTCCTCAGCCTCCGAAATCAAGAGAGGTACGAGGAGCTTCTCAGCAGGACGTTCTGGGCCGAGAGACAGTTTACCATAAGTGAGCAGGGCACCTATCGAGAGTTGGCACGGCTGATTGATTCCCGCCATTGGGGAGTTTTGGTGAATCCTCCGCTAAATCTAAACTACGACATTATCCGGGAGTTCTACGCGAACGCCATTCCCGCAGATCCTGAAGGAGAGTTCACCTACCAAACCATGGTTCGTGGTCGGGTCATTAGATTTGATCGCGACGCCATCAACACCTATCTCCGCAACCCCTTCCAACTTGAGAACGATGAGCTTTGTGCTTTCCATAAGCACCAAAACCGGGGCAATTGGAATCACGACCTCTACGCCCAAACCATCTTCCAATCCGGGAAAGGTTATGAACTCAATGCGGCGGGGCAGCCTACCAAAGCCCTCAAAAGCAACCTCACTACCTATGCCCAAGTCATCTTCCACCTCATTGTTCACAATATAAAGCCAAAAAGCCATACCTCCTCCACCACTTTGGACGTCACACCCTTAATCTACTATATCCTCACCCACAAGCAAGTAGATATGGCTAGGGTGATTTGTCAGGAGCTTAAGATAGTGGTCGAGAGTGGCATTAAACCACCGGCCAAGAAGATGTGCCCGCTCGCTTTCCCGGGTCTGATTATGGGACTCTGCCAAGAGGCACGAGCCCCTCATGTTTCCAAGACTATAAAAAATCCGATCACGGATGAGTACATCGCGAGACACTGCACGGGGAGGAGAGCGGCGAGGGCGCAGCAGCCACGGCCCAGACCCCCACCTGCATCACAGGGTCATCACACTTGTACTTTCACATGGGAGCAGAATGCTTCCAACCATAGATACATGACCATGATGCACGATTCCATGTATCGGCTTCAGATACAGTTGGGTAGGCCAGCAGACCCCGCCATCCAGATACCGACACCAGAGATGTTTGCAGCTCATGGTGCTTGGCCCGGGGATAGGCCCGAATACTCGGAGGGTGGAGGTAGTGGTACAGCAGCCGGAGGCCAAAGAGGTAATGAGGGGGGAGATGATGATGATGAAGATGATGATGATGAGGATGAGGAGACCGAGGACGACGAGGCTCTCACTCCTTGAGTGGCTCCCTTTTTGATGTTTTCTTATGTTTTTGTTGTTTATGTTATTTTATTTTCTCGTACACTCTTCAGAACTTCCTGTGTTTAAAACTTTGTATCCGTATTTGTACTCTGTTTTGTATTTATATTGAGTACTCTTTCTTTTTATTATCTGGCTTACGAATCATCATTACTAATGCCTGTTAAATTTTAATGTGCTTTAAGTGTCAAAATTTCTTGCTATAGATCATTGGTAATTTGAATTTGACAAATCTTCCCACAATGGTTTGATCCAAAATTAATTGATTTAGCCACGGATAAATGATAATGATAAATTTGATTAATTTGCGCAAAGCCAAAATGCATGTTTCCCTTTTTTTTGTGATTAAACTCAAAATGAGAATATATACTTAGTACGAAAGTTATATCATGTCATTTGTATTTTTAATATGTTTATTCGGTGAACCATTTAGAACTAGCCGAAATGTGAGGAAGCCTCAAAATCATTATACATATGCAGGAGACCGGTATTTTGTTAACTCGATCTTTTTATGTTAAATCTAAAATGTTGTTTTAAATTGTATGAAAGCATTGGCATGATCAAGGCATTTCTTGAATATGAGTGAAAATACTCGACCACAAATAGCCCACCCTGTGAGAAGTGAGTATTTGTCAACCCCTTTGAGCCTAACGAATCAGAATTATTAACTATGAACTGCCGATTTTCATAAGCTCAATTGCTTAATGAGATTGCCGGAGTTTGTAAAAAAAAAAAAAAAAATTCCAGTTCATGGTTAAATCATCACTGAATTCTGATAAATTTTCTTTCAATTTTTGAACCCTTAACCATCATGATTATTGTCCCTTGCCAAAAGAAAAAGGAACATTCAATTAGGGTATCACCTTTGATTAAGTTGAAAAAAAGGAGGTTGAGAAAATCAAGAAATAGTGAATTTTGCAATTGATCTTGACAACCAAGAAAAAGAAAAAGAAGAAAGAAAGAAGAAAAGCAAACCAAGAAAAAGAAAAGAGAAAAGAAAAAGAAAGATCAATAAATCAAAGAGTTGTCAAGATCAAAGAGAAAGCGTTTGTAAATCACCAAAAGTTGTGATTGAATAAGAAAGAAGGAGGGGTGTGAATTAGAAAGAATGTTCCTTGTTGCTTGGCATTTTGAATTCAATTTCCCCACATATGACATTTCTTGTGTAACCAAGCCAAATTACAACCCTCAAAGACCTTGTGATCAATGCTTTTGTGCTTTTAGAAACGATGATTAGATGGATACATAACTTGATCGGAATGTTGGCAAATTTGCCGGGTGAGTGTTCAAAACCCCCCACATTAATATTCAATTTGTTCATTTATTTAAATGAGTGATAGGTTGGTTCATTGATAAACATGTTTTTAACTCAAATTATACGATATAAATTTTGTGTTTGGTATTGTTTCAATTTTTTCAGTGCAATCGTGGATTAATGGGAACATCAAAATTGCCTGCGCAAATCTCATATGGATCATACCAAATCCAACCAAAGCCCAATTGTCATTGGCACTCCCAAAAGCAATTCACAAAGCCCAACCATGCTTGGCACCCAATCATAGCAAAAGCCCAATTTTCATTGGCACACACAAATACAATTTCCATCCAAAGCCCAATTTCCATTGGCACTCACATACCCCATTTCCAATAAAAGCCCAATTTTCATTGGCCCTTACAAACACAATCACAAATAAAGCCCAAATTTTCATTGGCATTCCCACTCACAAATCATAAAAAGTCCGACCTCGCTCGGCATCCCATCATAAAAAGCCCGACCTCGCTCGGCATCCAATCATAAAAAGCCCGACCTCGCTCGGCATCCAATCATAAAAAACCCGACCTCGCTCGGCGTCCAATCAATCAAAAACCCAATTGTCATTAGCACTCCCAAGCACGATCACAAAAAGCCACACCTTTGGCAGGCCACCACCCCATTAATAAACTTTCAATTCCCAACATTATTTTGCCTTTTATCAAAATTCTCATTTTATTCTTTCTTTCATTTCTATTTTTTGATGATAGTACTTTAAAACAAAACTCTTTTTCAAAATGTTTTATGAGTCTTTTATCTTTTATAAATTAACAAACACATTCCTAATAAGCTCGTGAATGTTTGAAGTGTGCATCGATGTCTGTCCTGAAAGCGGGTAAACTTCGCGGGTCGAGCATGGCCAATTGCAAAGAGGGATTCCCCAACAAAGTCGTCAGTCAATCAATCGGGAATATCCCCGGTGAATCGAGAGCCCGAAAGGACGACTCAGGCAAGGACTTGCCAACCAAAGCGTAAGCATTCCCAGCGGAATCATCAGTTCTTCTCCTCAGCGGATTAGCACGGTTCCCTAGTGGATTAACAATCTCCCCGTGAGGTATTTATCCTTTTATCAGTTATTGCGGCTTTACCCCGTCATTCTTGGGATGTATCCCCTACAACATTGTCATACCCCATTTTTTGACTTATATTTTTATTTGTTTATTTCATTCTTGTCATATCATTTTATTTTTGCATTTTTTATCACTATTAGCATTACTATTATCATCATCATTATCCTTAATATTATTAATATTATTGTTATTCTATTTTCATTAATAATATCATTATTATCTATTATTATTATTAAGGTTTTACTAATTAATAATATTAAGCTTTTCATCATTCTTATTATTATCATCATTTTCATTCTCATTGCTTTTATTATTTTTATTTTTATGTGCATTATCATTTTTATTATTACCATTTTCATTATCATTATTGTCATTATCCTCATTATTATTATTCATTTCCACTTTTTATTTTATTTTAAAATACAAAAAAATTCAAAAAAAAGAAGAGAGAACAAAAAGTCAACAAAAGTCAACATTGCTGAAATGAGGACTTCGCAGAGCGAAGTCTCCCAGAAATGAGGACTTCGCAGAGCAAAGTCTACTTCGCAGTGCGAAGTCTGCGAATTTTCTGCAGATTTTCAGATTTTTGATTTTTCTGTTTTCCTTTTCTTTTATTGCATTCCAGTCATTGTCTATAATTATTATCATGTATTATTATCATGGATAATGATGGATTTAACCAAGTGGAAGAATAGAAACATGTGACAATTGGAAAAGCAAAAAGGAGAGGAAGAGGAAGCAAAGTTGATCAAGTAACCCAACCACTTGCTGACTTTGGGCAGTCCTTATGCCTCCCACTTGACCTGCAACTGACCCTGCTACTTGCCAGCAACCACCTTGCCATAGGCTTTATCAAAACCACTCAAGGATTGAGGCAAAGTGGCTGCCCCTGTTTTGCAAACAGCTTTGCTTTCATCATTTCCATTATCTTTCTGTCAGAATTCAACTGCTTTGGGAGCTGAATTCGTCCAAGGTCTTGACCCTTGCAGCAAGGAAAGGTCACCTCTTATCCTTAGCATTAAATGCAAAGCATTTCAGTCATGATTATAGCCCAAAAACAGCCCTGCTGCAGATTTTTTCATCATGACCATTTGATCTCATTTTGGCCTATAAAAGCAAGGCATTGCTGCTGAATCAAGGACAGTTCAAGAGAGGAAAAGAGAGAGTTTTTAGAGGGTTAACACACAGAAGTTTGAGAGTTCAAAACCAGTGCAAATTCGAGTGAATTGCTGCACACTTTTTCCTCACAAAAACAGAGTTGGTTTTGGTAAGTTTTAGAGGAAAATCTCCAATCCTTTCTTACACAAATCATCCTAAACCAACACAAAGCAACCAAGCCAGCAAAACAGCCTCTAAACCTCTCACAAAGAGGGAGAAACAAAGGCAAATCGTCATTGGTTAAGTGTTGTTCATCAAGCTTGTCCAACCTTGCAAAACCATAAGCATCCAAGCATTTTCCATTTCCTTGCAACAAAGGCCTTGGATTAGGAGCAGGTAAGTCACTCTAACTTGTTCATATTGCATTTACATACTATTTGCATTTGCTTTTGATTCCACTTTGTTTCAATCTCAACTTTGCATTTTTAAGTTTCACTCATTTTTGAGTTAAAACCCTTTTTGGATTTCAAAGAAATCCCAAAGTTTGCAAAACCTTTAAACTAAGTTGTTGCATTCATTTCATTGCTATTTTCAAAGCTTTTCACTCCTCCTAAGGTTCTGAGGCTAGTTCAGAAGTTGCTTCTGAACAGAAGTTCAGAAGCAACTTCTGAACTCAAATTTTCGCATACTTCGCAGTGCGAAGGTCTAGTCGCAGTGCGACCATGACAGAATTCAGAACATGAATTCAAAAGCCAATTTTTGAGGTTCTAACCCAAAGCTCAGAACCTAAGAGTTTTGAAACTCATTTTATTCAAACCATAACAAGGGTTTTGCATAATATTGACAAATTCACAAGTTCGTGCAACGCTTTTTTGGAATAACTTGCAAAACAAGTTATGTCCACAAACTTTCAAAACAAGCTTGAGCAATAAGCTAAGTTCTTTATTTTCAAAACCAAACTTGAACAACAACGTTGTTCATGATTTTCAATCCAAACACGAACTTAAGCCGAGCTTGCTCACTCTTTTTTTAAACCAAACTCGAATTAAGCCGAACTTGTGCCTTTTCCAAACTCATGCATGTTTTTTATGATTTTTGTTCATCTTTTCAAACTTGAATAAACACTTGTTCTTGAGTTCCAGTAACTTAAGCAACAAGCTATGTTCATGATTTTCAACAAAACTTGAACAACAAATTTGTTCATGATTTTCAAATAACCTTTCGAGCCGATTTTGCTCGTTTTTCTCAAAACCAAGCTTTTTTAGGCCGAACTACATTGGTTTTGATCCCACTTGGGTATGTAGGCAAGGGACTTTGTCCTTCCAAATCAATCAATCAATCAATCAATCAATCAATCAATAAAATCAACAAAAACATTTTCTTTCTTTTTTTTTCAATAACTTGAACAACGCTTGTTCATGACCTTTTTTTTTAACTAAGTGTTTGTTTCCCTTTGAGATTCCTTTGATTTTCCACAAAACCAAACTTGAATGAAACGGGAATGGCTTGACGTATGTCTCCCCAAACCTCGATTGCACGAATGCGTGACGTATGTCTCGTCGCTCGGGCAATCGTCATTCCACCCTTGACGCGTCTAGCACGCTAAACATTCCCTTGGCCCCTTTGTGGCCATTTTTACCCTTTTCTTGGCCCTTGTGGTCAATCCAAACCTTTCGCGCCTTGCGCGTTTATTTTTTAACCTTTTTACGCCTTGCGCGAATTTTTCGCCTCGATGCGTTTGTCTTTTGTTTATTCCTTTTAAAACATTCACGCCTTGCGCGAGCTTATCGCCTAGCGTCCATCTTCCACCATTTTAAAACTTTGTACGTCTTCGTACGTTTTTAAAACCTTTGCTCAAGTCCGAGCGGAAAACTTTTTTCCATCAAATCATTTACTTTTATGCATTGTCGTCAGTGGCCAGCTCGGCAACAACCCGAGCAGCTGACTTTTTACTTTCTTGTCGTCAATGGCCAGTTCGGCAGCAACCCGAACAGTTGACATTTACTTTCATTACATCTTTTTTCTCAAACTTTTTCGCTCGGATGCGATCAAACTTTTTTTTAACTAAAACGAACCAACATACAAACGTTTTCTACCAAAGAACTACGTACGCTTTGAATTCTCCGACTACCGGGAGATACGTAGGAGCAAGATCGACATCTTGTCAAGCCCATTAATAAAAAACTTGTTTTTCCCTTTTCGTTTGTTTTTATCTCTTTCTTTATCCCGCATTATGTCTTTTATATATTTCCTTTTATACATATTTAAACACGTAAGTAAAACATCGAACCATTTTAAGCCTAAGCCGACTAAGAGGTTCCCGTTGAGTACAACGGATGTGAGGGGTGCTAATACCTTCCCCTCGCATAATCGACTTTCGAACCTAAAATCTTTTCTCAAGGTAATTTAGAACTTTTTTCCTTTTTTCCCCGAAAAATTAAAAGTTCAGTCGTAATTTAGAATTAGTGATTCAAAGCTTCCCCAATAGCTTGACATCCGAAATTCGACGCGACAGAAATGGCGACTTCACTGGGGAATTTGCATAAAACACTTTGTTTTTGCATAAACGAGTCAAGCCTATCTCAGTCGGCTTTTAGGCTAATTTGGTTCATTTTACTTACGTGATTTATGTCTTCTTGTCATTATTTGTCTTGTTTATTCTTATACTTTGCATATATATATATATATATATCATTTTGTGCTTCATATTCATATATATCTCAGTTGTGGGGGTTACTTGAGCGATGTTACTCCACATTGTTCGGGTTAATGCCGGACGTGTGAGGCTCTCTACCCGAGCTCGAGAAAAAACTAAGTTAGCAGGAGGTTGTGTGCGGAAGCCCGCGTTGACGTATGTCCGTGAGGTAGGATGCCCAACCCCGCTTAGACGAGATTTTCATATGGAATTAATTGAAGTCATGTCGACGTATGTCCATAGACAACCCTAATTCCATGTGAGATCAATGACTCTAGGGACCTCTTCTTAGGAAATATCACCTTTAGAGCCTACACGTGAGGATGGGGGAAATTTTTGATCATACATACCATACCATATGCATGCCATACATTTACATTCATAAAAATGATTTTTGCATATGCATTTTCAAAAAAAAAGGGGCATATTTTGTCATATACATTGCATACATACATTAGCATCATGCATGACATGCATACATTTGTCTTCGAGTCCAAAACTCGTTCCCCTTCTTACCTCAAGGATTTCTTACAATCCGCATTGAGTCTTCAGTGTTTGCATTTCGTTCGCAACACTATGTGTCAACCTTTCACGAAAAGTGGCTCGTCGTCCCAAAGCAACCCACACATATAACAATAGGCCCCCGGTTGTACATGGGGCATGCCGTTCAACTTTGGTGAGGAATTCATCCCTGTTCCCACTACTCTCCAAGAGATTCCGGTACCCCTACCCGAGGTTACCTTCCCCCGGGCTACTGCAGCCTTTTTACCCACATTTCCATCCAAAGCCCGACCTCGCTCGGCATTCAACCAAATAAAGCCCAATTCTCATTGGCACCACGTGTACTTAATACATAAGTTATATCATACAATTTTATTTTTGATGTGTTTATTCTGTGAACCATTTAGAACCAGCCAAAATGTGAGGAATCCTCAAAATCATCATTATACATATGCAGGAGACCGGCATTGTTTGTCTAACTCGATTTTGTTATGTTAAATCTGAACGTTGTTTTAGATTGTATGAAAGCATTGATAGGATCAAGGCATTTTTTGAAAACGAGTGAAAACACTTGACCACAAATAGCCCACCCTGTGAGCAGTGAGTATTTGTTAAACCCCTTTGAGCCTAATGAATTAGAATCATTAACTATGAACTGCCAGCTTTCATAAGCTCAATTGCTTATTGAAATTGCCGAAGTTTGTAAAAAAAAAAATTCAGTTCATAGTTAAATCATTTTGAATTCTGATATTTTTCTTCCATTTTGAACCCTTAGCCTTCATGATTATTGTCCCTCGCCGAAGGAGGAAGGAACATTCAATTAGGGTATCATCTTGAATTAAGTTAAAAAAGGGAGGTTATGTGTATCAAGCAATTGGTGAATTTCTTATTTGATCTTGACAACGAAAAGAAAAAAAAAAGAGAAAAAAAAGAAAGAAAAACAAATCAAGAAATCTCAAAAGAGAAAGAAAAAAGAGAAAAAATCAGTAAATCAAAGGGTTGTCAATATCAAACAAAAGTATTTGCAAATCACCAAAAGTTGTGTGCGAAATAAGGAGGAGGTGTGTAATTAGAAAGAATGTTCCTTTGCTTGGCCTTTTGAATTCAATTTCCCCACATATGACATTTCTTTTGTAGCCAAGCCAAATTACAACCCTCAAAGACCTTGTGATCAATGCTTTCATGCTTTTAGAAACGATGATTAGATGGACATATAACTCGATCGGAATGTTAGCAAACTTGCCGGGTGAGTGTTCAATACCCCCCACATTAATATTTCAATTTATTCATCTACTTAAATGAGTGATAGGTTGGTTCATCGATAAACATGTTTTTAACTTAAGTTGTATGATATAAATTTTGTATTTAGTGCAACCTTGGAACATCAAAATTGCCAACCCAAAACAAAGCCCGACCTCGCTCGGCAACCAATCAAAAAGCCCAATATCCATTGGCAAACCCAAGCCCAATATCCATTGGCAAACCCAATCCCAATATCCATTGGCAAACCCAAGCCCAATATCCATTGGTAAACCCAAGCCCAATATTCATTGGCAAACCCTAAGCCCAATTTTCATTGGCACCTAACCAAACAAAGCCCAACCATGCTTGGCACCTAATCACAAGCAAAGCCCAATTGTCATTGGCAATCACAACTACAATTTCACATTAAGCCCAATCGTCATTGGCATTCCTCACAATCTCCCACAAAAAGCCCAACCATGCTTGGCATTCCCCCCACAATTCACAAAAAGCCCAATTCTCATTGGCACACACAAATACAATTTCCATCCAAAGCCCAATCATCATTGGCACCTACATTACCATAAAGCCCAATTCCCATTGGCACTCACAAACCTCATTACCAACAAAAGCCAAATTTTCATTGGCCCTTACAAACACAATCACAATCAAAGCCCGACCTCGCTCGGCACCTTATCAAAGCCCGACCTCGCTCGGCACACCAACCAAAGCCCGACCTCGCTCGGCACCTTACCAAAGCCCGACCTCGCTCGGCAACCAATCAAAAAGTCCGACCTCGCTCGGCAACCAACAACCAAAGCCCGACCTCGCTCGGCATCCAATCATATCCCAAGTGGATTAAAACAATCCCCCTATGAGGTATGTGTTCCTCATCAATAGTTGCGGCTTTACCCCGTCAACATTTGGATGTATCCCCTGTGACATCATCCATTGAAGATTACCGAGTGTTTGCAAGACGACGTCGGTCCACTTTTCATTTTACCGGTCTAAATCTTGTTTCATCAAGTTTATCGGTCATGCAAGGCTCTTTTATGCCCGAACTACATCGGTTTTGATCCCATTCGGGTATGTAGGCAAAGGACCTTGTCCTTCCAAACCAAACAAACAAAAAATCTTTAACAAACATTTTCTTTCTTTGAACAATCTTTGTTCATCGGTCAAACAAACTCCCCAGGAAGTCAATTTTTGTCCCACTCACAAAAAGCCCAATCACCATTGGCATCTAAGGCTGGATATCGATCATGCTTCCAAAATGATCCTTATATCCCCAACGAATTCACAAGCGAAGCCCAATCTTATTGGCATATTCCCCCAGTGGAGTCTTATTTCACCAAAGCCCGACTTTACTCGGCACTCAAATCATAATCCCCAGCGTCCCACGTGACGTCTGTCATCCCCCAAGTCAGCATAATTAATGCATCATATCATAGTCATTCATTAACATGTATTTCATATTCATATCATGCATTTCCCACGAATAGTCGAATGTCCTCCCCAGTCTATCCGGTCTAGGGATGTCATCCTCATTTTCGCCAAGCGATAGTTCTTTAATGAATAGCTTGTGCAAGTTTTTCTTTGTATCCAGGGGCAATTCCTTAACAAACAGGTTGGGTACCCCCAGTACAAGTCCATCCCTCACATAACGTCCTCAGTGACAGTCATACATTCATACATTCATACATATGCATACAGCATGTCATACATGGTTATTTCTAACCATCGTGAGTCTCACCAAACAATCGCGAGCAATTCGTGTATTCTTTTTTCCCAGTGTCATCCCCAGTTCGTCTGTTTTAGAGATGTCATCCTTTTACGCCAAGTGGCAGTTCAAACGAACAGCTTGCGCGTCTTTTTTGTTAAGCCTTTACGCCAAGTGGCAGTTCTTTGATGAACAACTTGTGCGTACTCCCCAGTGTTGTGCCAAGTGGCAGTTCTTCAATGAACAGCTTGTGCATTCTTTCTCCCCGATTGAAGGGGCATTCTTTGTAAGGAACGGCTTGTCAGCCGCATCCCCAGTATCGTCAGTGGCAAGTTCGGTAACCATCCGAACAGCTGACATCTTTCATTTATTTTCCTGTCGTCAGTGGCAAGTTCGGTAACCATCCGAACAGCTGACATCTTTCATTTATTTTCCTGTCGTCAGTGGCAAGTTCGGTAACCATCCGAACAGCTGACATCTTTCATTTTATTTTCTGTCGTCAATGGCAAGTTCGGCAACATCCGAACAGTTGACATTTTATTTTCTGTCGTCAATGGCAAGTTCGGCAACATCCGAACAGTTGACATTTTATTTTCTGTCGTCAATGGCAAGTTCGGCAACATCCGAACAGTTGACATCTTTTTTCCTGTCGTCAATGGCAAGTTCGGCAACATCCGAACAGTTGACATTCTTTTCATTCTTTTGTCGCCAGTGGCCAGTTCGGCAACAACCCGAACAGCTGGCATTTACCTTTTCATTCTTTGTTGTCAGTGGCAGTTCGGCGACAACCCGAACAGCTGACACTTATCCCCGGTGTGGTCTTCCTTTTTTATCGTCTTTGCATCCATGTTTACATTACAAGCATTCATAACATTTGCATACATGCATTCACAGCATTTACAATTCATGAAAATATTTAGTCAAAAAATGGCGTACTCTATATTTAAGTCTCTTCGACCCGTCCATTTCAAATTTCACTTCCAATCTCCGGGACGAAGAAACTTAAATAGGGGCATCTGTCATACCCCATTTTTTGACTTATATTTTTATTTGTTTATTTCATTCTTGTCATATCATTTTATTTTTGCATTTTTTATCACTATTAGCATTACTATTATCATCATCATTATCCTTAATATTATTAATATTATTGTTATTCTATTTTCATTAATAATATCATTATTATCTATTATTATTATTAAGGTTTTACTAATTAATAATATTAAGCTTTTCATCATTCTTATTATTATCATCATTTTCATTCTCATTGCTTTTATTATTTTTATTTTTATGTGCATTATCATTTTTATTATTACCATTTTCATTATCATTATTGTCATTATCCTCATTATTATTATTATTCATTTCCACTTTTTATTTTATTTTAAAATACAAAAAAATTCAAAAAAAAGAAGAGAGAACAAAAAGTCAACAAAAGTCAACATTGCTGAAATGAGGACTTCGCAGAGCGAAGTCCCCTTCGCAGAGCGAAGTCTCCCAGAAATGAGGACTTCGCAGAGCAAAGTCTACTTCGCAGTGCGAAGTCTGCGAATTTTCTGCAGATTTTCAGATTTTTGATTTTTCTGTTTTCCTTTTCTTTTATTGCATTCCAGTCATTGTCTATAATTATTATCATGTATTATTATCATGGATAATGATGGATTTAACCAAGTGGAAGAATAGAAACATGTGACAATTGGAAAAGCAAAAAGGAAAGGAAGAGGAAGCAAAGTTGATCAAGTAACCCAACCACTTGCTGACTTTGGGCAGTCCTTATGCCTCCCACTTGACCTGCAACTGACCCTGCTACTTGCCAGCAACCACCTTGCCATAGGCTTTATCAAAACCACTCAAGGATTGAGGCAAAGTGGCTGCCCCTGTTTTGCAAACAGCTTTGCTTTCATCATTTCCATTATCTTTCTGTCAGAATTCAGCTGCTTTGGGAGCTGAATTCGTCCAAGGTCTTGACCCTTGCAGCAAGGAAAGGTCACCTCTTATCCTTAGCATTAAATGCAAAGCATTTCAGTCATGATTATAGCCCAAAAACAGCCCTGCTGCAGATTTTGTCATCATGACCATTTGATCTCATTTTGGCCTATAAAAGCAAGGCATTGCTGCTGAATCAAGGACAGTTCAAGAGAGGAAAAGAGAGAGTTTTTAGAGGGTTAACACACAGAAGTTTGAGAGTTCAAAACCAGTGCAAATTCGAGTGAATTGCTGCACACTTTTTCTCACAAAAACAGAGTTGGTTTTGGTAAGTTTTAGAGGAAAATCTCCAATCCTTTCTTACACAAATCATCCTAAACCAACACAAAGCAACCAAGCCAGCAAAACAGCCTCTAAACCTCTCACAAAGAGGGAGAAACAAAGGCAAATCGTCATTGGTTAAGTGTTGTTCATCAAGCTTGTCCAACCTTGCAAAACCATAAGCATCCAAGCATTTTCCATTTCCTTGCAACAAAGGCCTTGGATTAGGAGCAGGTAAGTCACTCTAACTTGTTCATATTGCATTTACATACTATTTGCATTTGCTTTTGATTCCACTTTGTTTCAATCTCAACTTTGCATTTTTAAGTTTCACTCATTTTTGAGTTAAAACCCTTTTTGGATTTCAAAGAAATCCCAAAGTTTGCAAAACCTTTAAACTAAGTTGTTGCATTCATTTCATTGCTATTTTCAAAGCTTTTCACTCCTCCTAAGGTTCTGAGGCTAGTTCAGAAGTTGCTTCTGAACAGAAGTTCAGAAGCAACTTCTGAACTCAAATTTTCGCATACTTCGCAGTGCGAAGGTCTAGTCGCAGTGCGACCATGACAGAATTCAGAACATGAATTCAAAAGCCAATTTTTGAGGTTCTAACCCAAAGCTCAGAACCTAAGAGTTTTGAAACTCATTTTATTCAAACCATAACAAGGGTTTTGCATAATATTGACAAATTCACAAGTTCGTGCAACACTTTTTTGGAATAACTTGCAAAACAAGTTATGTCCACAAACTTTCAAAACAAGCTTGAGCAATAAGCTAAGTTCTTTATTTTCAAAACCAAACTTGAACAACAACGTTGTTCATGATTTTCAATCCAAACACGAACTTAAGCCGAGCTTGCTCACTCTTTTTTTAAACCAAACTCGAATTAAGCCGAACTTGTGCCTTTTCCAAACTCATGCATGTTTTTTATGATTTTTGTTCATCTTTTCAAACTTGAATAAACACTTGTTCTTGAGTTCCAGTAACTTAAGCAACAAGCTATGTTCATGATTTTCAACAAAACTTGAACAACAAATTTGTTCATGATTTTCAAATAACCTTTCGAGCCGATTTTGCTCGTTTTTCTCAAAACCAAGCTTTTTTAGGCCGAACTACATTGGTTTTGATCCCACTTGGGTATGTAGGCAAGGGACTTTGTCCTTCCAAATCAATCAATCAATCAATCAATAAAATCAACAAAAACATTTTCTTTCTTTTTTTTTCAATAACTTGAACAACGCTTGTTCATGACCTTTTTTTTTAACTAAGTGTTTGTTTCCCTTTGAGATTCCTTTGATTTTCCACAAAACCAAACTTGAATGAAACGGGAATGGCTTGACGTATGTCTCCCCAAACCTCGATTGCACGAATGCGTGACGTATGTCTCGTCGCTCGGGCAATCGTCATTCCACCCTTGACGCGTCTAGCACGCTAAACATTCCCTTGGCCCCTTTGTGGCCATTTTTACCCTTTTCTTGGCCCTTGTGGTCAATCCAAACCTTTCGCGCCTTGCGCGTTTATTTTTAACCTTTTTACGCCTTGCGCGAATTTTTCGCCTCGATGCGTTTGTCTTTTGTTTATTCCTTTTAAAACATTCACGCCTTGCGCGAGCTTATCGCCTAGCGTCCATCTTCCACCATTTTAAAACTTTGTACGTCTTCGTACGTTTTTAAAACCTTTGCTCAAGTCCGAGCGGAAAACTTTTTTCCATCAAATCATTTACTTTTATGCATTGTCGTCAGTGGCCAGCTCGGCAACAACCCGAGCAGCTGACTTTTTACTTTCTTGTCGTCAATGGCCAGTTCGGCAGCAACCCGAACAGTTGACATTTACTTTCATTACATCTTTTTTCTCAAACTTTTTCGCTCGGATGCGATCAAACTTTTTTTTAACTAAAACGAACCAACATACAAACGTTTTCTACCAAAGAACTACGTACGCTTTGAATTCTCCGACTACCGGGAGATACGTAGGAGCAAGATCGACATCTTGTCAAGCCCATTAATAAAAAACTTGTTTTTCCCTTTTCGTTTGTTTTTATCTCTTTCTTTATCCCGCATTATGTCTTTTATATATTTCCTTTTATACATATTTAAACACGTAAGTAAAACATCGAACCATTTTAAGCCTAAGCCGACTAAGAGGTTCCCGTTGAGTACAACGGATGTGAGGGGTGCTAATACCTTCCCCTCGCATAATCGACTTTCGAACCTAAAATCTTTTCTCAAGGTAATTTAGAACTTTTTTCCTTTTTTCCCCGAAAAATTAAAAGTTCAGTCGTAATTTAGAATTAGTGATTCATAGCTTCCCCAATAGCTTGACATCCGAAATTCGACGCGACAAACATCATCCGCATTGAAGATTACCGAATGTTCGTAATGCGACGTCGGTCCACTTTTCGTCTTACCGGTCTAGCCTTGTCTCATCAAGTTTGTCGGTCATGCAAACAATCAAGTCAATCTTTTTCCATTCAACCAAAGCCCAATTTTCATTGGCACACATAAATGCAATTCTTAACCAAATCCCGACCTGGCTCGGCATCTAATTCACAAAGCCCAATTTTATTGGCATTTCCCCAGTGGAGTCTTAACCCCAAAAAAGCCCAATCATCATTGGCACCACACCACCAAAGCCCGACTTTGCTCGGCATCCAAATCGTAACCCCCAGCGTCCAACATGACGTCTGTCGTCCCACATGTTAGCATAATTCATGCATCTTGTCAAACTTATTCATTAACATGCATCTCATATTCATATCATGCGTCCCCCCACAATTTACAATCTCTGAGTGTCATCCACAGTCTATCTGGTCTAGATGATGTTACCTTCCTTTTTGCCAAGCGGTAGTTCCTTAACAAACAGCTTGTGCACCTGTCATCATATTCTTATACCGATGGGCAATTCCTTAACGAACAGTTTGGGTATCCCCAGTACAAGTCAATCTTTCACACAACATCCCCAGTGAGAGTCATTCATTCGTACATTCGTACATTCATACATTCGTACATCCATGCATTTGTACATTCGTACATTCAGGTGTTTGTACATTCATACATTCATGCATATGTACATTCATGCATACAACACACTACAATATCATTCATACATGGTTACTCTAACCATCTTGAGTCTTACTAATCGATCATGAACAATTCGTGAACTCCTTTTCCCCAAGTGTCATCCCCAGTCTATCTGGTCCAGAGATGTCACCTTTTATACCAAGTGGCAGTTCAAACGAACAGCTTGCGCATCCTTTTATTATGTCTTTATGCCAAGTGGCAGTTCTTTAATGAACAGCTTGCACATCTTCCCCAGTGTTTGCCAAGTGGCAGTTCGAACGAACAGCTTGCGCACACTTCCCAGTGTTATCGCCAAGTGGCAGGTTCAACAAATGAACAGCTTGAGCGTGTCTTTATTATGTCTTTATGCCAAGTGGCAGTTCTTCAACGAACAGCTTGTGCATCCTTTCTTCCCAGTTGAAGTAGCGGTTCTGTAATGAACAACTTGTCAGTAGTTTCCCCAGTGTCGTCAATGGCAAGTTCGGCAACAACCCGAACAGCTGACATTTACTTTTGTTTCATGTCGTCAGTGGCAAGTTCGACAACAACCCAAACAGCTGGCATTTACTTTTATTTCCTGTCGTCAGTGGCAAGTTCGGCAACAACCCGAACAGCTGGCATTTACTTTTATTTCATGTCGTCAGTGGCAAGTTCGGCAACAACCCGAACAGCTGGCATTTACTTTTATTTCCTGTCGTCAGTGGCAAGTTCGGCAACAACCCGAACAGCTGACATTTACTTTTATTTCCTGTCGTCAGTGGCAAGTTCGGCAACAACCCGAACAGCTGACATTTACTTTTATTTCCTGACGTCAGTGGCAAGTTCGGCAACAACCCGAACAGCTGACATTTACTTTTATTTCCTGTCGTCAGTGGCAAGTTTGGCAACAACCCGAACAGCTGACATTTACTTTTGTTTCATGTCGTCAGTGGCAAGTTCGGCAACAACCCGAACAGCTGACATTTACCTTCATTCCTTGTCGTCAGTGGCAGTTCGGAATTTAACCCGAACAGCTGACATTTTACCCTTTTGTTTCCCGTGGTTAATTGCCCACTTTCCCAAGTAATAGTTCGGCAATAACCCGAGTAGCTAACGTTTATCCCCGGTGAAGAGACCTTGTCTTCTTCTTACTTTTTACCTTCATTAAGCTACCAATCACAACAGTAGTAGGTAAAATATTCTTCCCCAGTGGAACCATGTTCCCCAATAAAGTCGGATCCCGTTTCTTTAACGAACCCGGGTATCCCTTTGTCTCTTTTATCCCCAGTGTGGTCATCTTTGTCGTCTTTGCATTCATATTTGCATTACAAGCATTCATAACATTCGCATACATGCATTCATAGCATTTTCAATTCGAGAAAAATATTTAGTCAAAAATGGTGTACTTTATATTTAAGTCTCTTCGACCCGTCAATTTCAAAATTTCACTTTCAATCTCCGGGGCGAAGAAACTTAAATAGGGGCATCTGTCATACCCCATTTTTTGACTCATATTTTTCTTTGTTTTAACTTTTATTATTTCATCATTTATTACTTTTTATTATTTCATTTTTTTTATTGGATTTTATTTGCACTTTTCACCATTTTGCATTACTATCATTTTTATTAAATATTATCATTGTCATCATTGTTATTAATATTATTGTTATTATATTTTTCATTTAATAGTATCATATTTATCCTTTTATTATTAATGTTTTATTTATCATTATTTCTAATTACTAGTATTATTAACCTTTTTCATCATTTTATTATTTTTACTATTATCATTTCTATTTTATCATTTACCATCTTTGTTATTTGCATCATTCATCATTATCATTTGTTTTTATTATTTATTTACTTTTTATCTTTTATTTTATTTTAAAGAAAACAAAAATTCAAAAAAAGGGGAGTTCGCACTGCGAAGTTGCCTTCGCACTGCGAACTCTGCGAAATTTCTGCAGAATTTTTATTTTTTGATTTATCTTGCTTTTGTTTTCATTTTAGTTATTGTTATTATTATCTATTATTGTTATGATCATCAATTATGGCAAATTGACTGCATAAAGCAAGGATCAAGGTGTGACATTAAAGGTAAAGGTAAGAAGGATTTTCATCCAACCTAGCATGTGCTCAATCAAATTGGCTGCCCTTGGTCAGCTCTTGTCCCTCCCAATTGACCTATCATCCAACCTGACCTTGCCAGCCAGCTGCTTGATCCCTTTCCTTCCTTATTTCTCCACCAAAACCAGTCAAACACAAGTGGTTTTGCTTGCAAAAAAGCTGTTTGGTGTGCCCTGTTTTCAGCTGGATTTCTCCTCCCACACACCAGCCCACATGCTCCTTTTGCTTCCCCCAATCTCTCTGTACATGGCAGTACACGTTTTCATTGCTTGGCCTTCCAAGATTGCAAGGATTGATCCCAAGAATCACACAATTTGCAGCTGCCCTGTTTTTCAGTTTTTTCTCATCATTGCATTCTAGAATCAGCTGCATTTTGTGGCTGAAATCAGTCAAGGTCTTGACCCTTGGCACAAGGCAAGTAACTTCTATCCTTTAGCATTAAATGCAAAGCCATTTAGCCTGAATTTAGCCCACAAATCAGCTAGGTTCTAGGATTTTGTTCATCATTGCATAGATTTGGTTTTTGGCCTATAAAAGGGAATGCAAGGCACAAGGATTACACACATTCATTTTACAAATTCAGACCAGAAAAAACAGCCATATACACACACAATACACACGAAATTCACACCAAAATCCATCACATTGCAGCATTGAGAGGGTAGCAAAACAGTTCATACCCAAAGCAAAACCAATTTGAGTTGTTTGTTCATAACCTCTAATCAATCAAGCAAGCCACTTCCTACCTCTTGCACAAGCATTGCTAGGAGTTCTGTAAGTCTCCTAAAGCCTTTATCTTTCAGTTTGCTTGCTGTTTGCATTTCTTGTTTTGGTTAATTTCATTTTGTGCACAAAAACCCCTTTTGAAACTCAAAAGGAATCTCAAGGTGACCAAGCACTAAAATTGAGTTTTTACACTCCTTCTCATCCAAATTTGCAAAGCTTTTCAACCCCCTTTAGGTTCTGAAGCTTGCTCAGGAGCAGTTTCTGAACTTCTGTTCAGAAACAGCTTCTGAGTTCAAAATTTCGCATACTTTGCAGAGCAAAGTATTGTTCGCAGTGCGACCACATCAGAACCTGACTTCGCAGAGCCAAGTTCTGGTTGCTCTGCGAAGTATGTGAAACTCAGAATGTGAATCAGGCTTCCAAATGCCAAATTTTTTGGGGTTCCAACCCTTGATTCAGAACCTAAAGAGTGTTAAAATGCATTTTTGTTCAAATACATCAAGAATCATGCATGACTTTGGAAATTTTACAAGTTCGTGCATTTAATTTTGATTAACTTGTGAAACAAGTTATGTTCTAAATTTTCAAAATCAAGTTTGAGCAATAAGCTAAGTTCTTTATTTTCAAAGCCAAACTTGAACAACAACGTTGTTCATAATTTTCAATCAAAACATGAACTTGAGCCGAGCTTGCTCACTCTTTTTTAAACCAAAACTCGAATTGAGCCGAGCTTGTGCATTTTCTAAATTTATGCATATTTTTATGATTTGTTCATCTTGCTAACCAAGTGTTTTGGTTCCCTTTGAGATTTCTCCAAGCTTAAACCAAACTTGAATGAAACGGGAATGGCTTGACGTATGTCTCCCCAAACCTCGGTTGCACGAATGCGTGACGTATGTCTCGTCGTTCGGGCAATCGTCATTCCACCTTCAACGCGTATAGCACGCTTAACCTTTCTTTGGTCCCTCGTGACCATTTTTAACCTTTTTTTGGCCCTCGTGGTCAATCCGAACCTTTCGCGCCTTTGCGCGTTTATTTTCAAACCTTTTACGCCTCTGTGCATCTGTCCATTTATTTTCAAACTTTTTACGCCTCTGTGCGTCCGTCCTTTTATTTTCAAACTTTTTACGCCTCTGTGCGTCCGTCTTTTTATTTTTAAAACATTTACGCCTTGCGCGAGTTTATCGCCTTAAAGCGCGCTTGTCTTTATCATTTAAACATTTTACGCCTCTGTGCGTCGTCAAATCTTTTTTTAATTAAAACGAACCAACATACAAACTTTTTCTACCAAAGAACTACGTACGCTTTGAATTCTCCGACTACTGGGAGATACGTAGGAGCAAGATCGACATCTTTTTTCCCCTTCGTTTGTTTTTATCTCTTTTTTTTCTTCCTTTATATCATACTTTCTTTTTCCCTTTTTATATGTTCAAACACGCAAGCAAAACTTTGGAAACATTTTAAGCCTAAGCCGACTAAGAGGTTCCCGTTGAGTACAACGGATGTGAGGGGTGCTAATACCTTACCCTCGCATAATCGACTCTCAAACCTAAAATCTTTTTTTCAAGGTAATTTCGAACTTTTTTCCTTTTCTCCCCGGAAAATTAAAAGTTCAGTCGTGATTTAAAATTAGTGATTCAACGCTAGCCAATAGCTTGACATCCGAAATTCGACGCGACAATTGTCAACTACTGAAGCTGAGTATATTGCTGCTGGGAGTAGCTGCTCACAACTGGTGTGGATGAAACAAATGCTTGAAGAATATAATATTCAACAAGGTGTTATGACATTATTCTGTGATAATTTAAGTGCAATTAACATATCTAAGAACCCCATACAGCACAGCAGAACTAAACATATAGATATCAGACACCACTTTATCAGAAATCTTGTGGAAGATAAGATCATTCAGCTGGAACATGTGGTTACTGAAGAACAAGTTGCTGACATTTTCACAAAGGCCTTGGATGCTAAACAGTTTGAGAATCTGAGAAGCAAGTTAGGTGTGTGTTTACATGAAGACTTATAGCAATTAATGCAAACTGGATAGAGTACCTGCCAGTTGTGCCTATGCTGAGTTTGTTCCTAAGTCAGAGTCTGAGACTACTTTTTCTGGATATTTAGTTTTGATTCCCTATTTGAAGTCTGAAGTTTGTCATAATTTTGTGGCTAAAAAGGGGGAGAAAAACCTATGTTTAAGTTCAGACTGTAGTTGTTCAGAATCAGAATGTACTGTGTCTTAGAAGCAGTTGATTATTCTGCTCAGCGTTCAGAATCAATGTAACAAGAGCTGTTCAGAATCTGAAGATGTATTTGAGCTGTTCAGAATCTGAAGATGTGTTTGAGGGGGAGTGTGTGTCTCAGGGGGAGCACTTTGGTATTAAAATCCTGAGTAATGATGTGTTTCAGTATGTGTGTTGTGTGCTGCAGTTCAGTAGTAAGGGGGAGTTTGTTGTGTGCTGGGTTGCAGGGGGAGCTGAAGTATATGTGTGTTGCTGGTTGTGTGCTTTGTGAACTCTCAGGGGGAGTATTCTTATGAAGATCAGATATGCTGAAGTAATGCTGAGCTTGTTCAGAAGCTGCTATGTGTGCTTTAGGAGTTCAGAAGCTGAAGCTGTTGTTTAACATAGCTCAGAAAATGTTTTGTCCGCTGCCTAATCTGTGCTAATCTGTTTGCTATGTTATATAACTGTGGAGTTCTTCATTGCTGAGTTCATTTGATGGGAGATTGAAGAACTTGAGTGTGTGACATTGGTTTTAGCCAAAAATTTGCCAAAGGGGGAGAATGTTGAGTATTTTGGTGTTGGCTGCATATTTTTGGCAAATCCAATGTGTTGAATAGTAGCATCTCCATGTCTAGAACAAATCTTCAGTTGCAAGTTTTTCATTTTGAAGCTGTTCAGAAGCTGGAAATTCCATCAGAAGCTAAATGCACTATAGCACTTCAGAAGCTGAATTCAGAGTCTGATGCCAGCGTTGACTTTGGTTGACTTCATCAGAAGCTGATCTTTTTCAAGTTGTTTCTGCGCGAATCTTGGCGAGATTTAACAAGGAAATATCCTCGCATATTGCTTCTAGAATGCTGGTTGTTTTGGAGAAGATTTAATAAAGATTTGGTTTGTTTTTATGAAAACGCGTATTTTACTGGTGTAATCTTTCAAAGATACATTGCAGAATTATCTTAGCCATTCATAAATCAGTAACAAATCAATTTCAAAAGATTGGACTTTATTTTATGCTGCTGGACTGAAAGCTATATAAGGAGAGCTGTTGCTGCTATTCAAGAGACACGAATTAGAGAGTTAAAAATCAGAGAATTGAGTCTTTGTTATTTTAAGCTTTTAGCTTTGTTGTGCACCACTCTGTTAGAGTTGGTTTAGGTGTTTGATTGAGTTGTAATCACTCTAAGCCTGTAGGTACGAGTGCAATCATATGTATTGAAGTATTTCTTCAAAAACAGGGTAGTTTTGATTAAGGGGTTCAGTAACAGGTTTGTTACTTGAATAGGAAGTTAGAGGTTTTCTAATACTCAACGTGTTGGGTAGAATTCAAGACTAGGAGGAAGTTAATTGCTTAGGCTGGGAACTGGGAGTCAGTGTCTTGAGTCATAAGGATTAATTCCTATAGTGGAATTCCTTCCTGGATTGGTATCCCCCAGAGTAGGAGGTGTTTACTCCGAATTGGGTTAACAATTCTGTGTGCCTTTTTTTTTCCTGCACCTTTATTTCTGCTGTTAACCTGTTTTTAGTTGTGCTCTGTTTTTGCAACTTATTGTGTCCTGCATCGTGTGTTTAATCTGTCCAGCTAGAATTTCAGTGGTTATGTCGGGTGGTGTGTTCAATTGATTGGAATTTGTCTTACCTTGATTATGAATGAGCTGAATGGAAGGAAAAATAATGAGAGATGACCTTTATGCCCAAAAGTTATAGATTTTTGAAAGTGATGTGGTGTTCAATAGCCCGTTGATGTTCCCATGCAACCGGACTCCCCCAACAAAAATGTATTGTACTTTTATATTTGTTCATTGAGCTGGAACAAAATTCTTGGATATTTTAACTCAAAGTTATTGAAAATTATAAAACATAATAATGAAAACTGGCAACTTAATTAAGACTGCAATGTATGTTTAATATTAGCCTAATTATTTTTCATATGACCTTATAGCATATATAATAAGGCTTATATAGAACCAAAAGTATAAGCATAACTGTTTTTATATAACCATATATCATAAGCTGCCCCCTTTTTCCATAAACGGATGGCGTTTTCCTTTCTGATAGGGCTTCAATGATGTTGAATGATGAAGAATCATTGACAGTGACTAATTCAGACAAAATGTTTGGCAGAATTGCCTTAAATTGCATATGCCAAGTGGTTCATGTGTGTGACAAAATGTGTAAAATAATAAACCAATGAAGCAGCCATGTGCCCTTGCTCTTAATAAGGGAAAAACATGTGATGTGAGATTCTGTGTAGTCAAATACTAAATGAAACTTGAGTGAGGGGAAAAAACAAAAGTAATATAAAGTTTTTGAGATTTTTGTAACTATATAAATATGATGAATTTAATTGAAAACACATCACAAACAACCTGTTAAGTTGTGCATTGTCTGGGTTAACTTGGACGTATATATATTACTGATATTTGAAATGTTTAATTTCAGATTAAAAGGTTGAGCAACATGTATTCTGAGTTAAAGGAAGAAGAACAAATACTATAAGAAAGGAAGAAGAACAAATAAACTTTGGTGCAACTTGCTTGTTCATTGGCAATTAGTCTTACATACTATAAGAATGGAAGTATAATTTTCAATTCTGGTATTTCCTGCTATGGTGGGTCTTATTGAGATTCTTTTGTAACATTTTGTTTGCATTGTATTTTTTGTCAATTACCTAATGCCATACAAAAAATAGTTTTGTCTTCAAATATTGGTCAAATTAAAAGCCATAAGATGTAGTTTTTGCACCAAGTTGAAAAATATAGGTCCAATTGGAAGTAATAAAATGTAGTTTTTGCACTGAGTCGAAAAACCTGGATCAAGTTTTATTCCAAACCTGCTTTTAAAATAAAATCATACAAACATAAATCACTTCTATTGTCTTCATGTCAATCGAATATTTGGCATGTTGATTAGTGTTTCCCTTTATCAAAGGCCTATTCGTCAATAATGTCAATGAAAACATACGCTTATTCCGACCTCCCAAGCCAGTCGATAATAAGTTTAACTTTTGTAGTGGATATTTCATCTAAACATATCTCCTTCGTCTCAACCTTAAACATCCATATCACTAATCTCTCCATATCACTAATCTTCATCATTTGCACTCACACCATCATTTGCAATTCACATGGCCTCGTTCTCAACTTGTTATATTCAACTCCCCACCATTTACTACCTTTTTCAATCGGGTTCGATCATTGGCAATTTTATTTTTCAAAGATTCGAATTTGTCCACAACAAATCTTTCCAGCTTTCCACAAGCCATTGACCTACTTGCTGACGCATCCACCCGAATGTAAAGTTGTATTGCCAGTTGTGTCGGGTCGGGGTCGGGGGTCGGGCCGGTAAACAGATTTTGTCCAATCCTACCCCATTGGAGAGCATGCCAACGCTCTTGAACACGTTATGTTGTGTGCCTGAACTTCTATGAATATATGTACAAGACCGTGAGCATTATCCTCACATATTGATCTTGAACGTCCCCACGTGTATATATATATATATATATATATATATATATATATATATATATATATATATATATATATAGGAACAAATACAACCTTTTGTTTTATCAACAACAACAAAATTCTTCACACCAACCTTCAATGTGGGCATTTTCCTGCATACTAGGCCGTGTTACCCTACCTCAAAGGTTCTTATTCTAGCATCTTATCATTTCTTTTTTAATTTTAATTTTATATATTGTCAGTATAGAGATCTCAACATTTTATTTAGATATCTAATAATATTGCCCAAAGAAAAGATGAGTAATAATATTATGTTATATCTTAAAATATTCACACAAGTAGTTAAATAGTGAAGTTTGATTGGACATTTGTATACAACTATTTTATACTGTAGATGAATATATGATATTTTTTATGAATATATGATTTTTTGTTTGAATAAGCCTAAGAGTGTGTTGGATGGGGTAATGTTTTGAGGTAATGTAATGTTTTGAGGGAATTCAAATACTTTGAGGTGAATTCAATTGTTTGGATGTTAATTTGAAGAATTATCAAAATGATAGAAATTTATGAAGTATTTTGTTCAAGTTAAATTTAGAGAATTTCAAATGACACCTAAAAGTTAAGAATTTCAAATTTCTTCATTGTTATAATTTTTCAAATTTTTCCCTTTGGTCCTCAAATTTTCCAAAAAATTGCAAATTGACTCCTCAAATTTTCAAACATTATAATTTGACCCCTAATTTCAATTTTCAACTTTGGCCCCAAAAAATTAAAATTATAAAAGTTGCCCAAAAATTATGACAATAAAATTTTTCATTACTTCATCCAAACAAAAGTATTGAGAAATGAAAATAATTTAATTGAATCATTTGAATTGTCTAGAATTCTAAAATCTTTAAAATTTCTCAATAATCTCATCCAAACACACTCTAAATGTAACAGAGAGGGGGTTTTGATTGTGTGTTAAGTTTGAATGAGAATTTTATATTGGATAAAAAAATGGATATGAGAAGTAAGTGAAATGACTCATATATGATGAGTAATATTTTCCTTACGGTGATAGTCAAATTCCACTTATGATGTCCAGTTGGTGATGAGCCAATGGCGGTGCAAGTATATGTAGGTGAAAAACTTTTGTTTGTGGAGGAGTAATTCAGACGAGTGTCTCACATTGTATGAAAAAGTGGATATTGAGTAACATATAATGAGAAAACCTATACACTTAATACTTTAAATTTTGAATGAAGATGTGATGGTTAATGAGACTCTCCTAATGACTCAGCTGGAATTAAGTCATATACAAAAACTACAATAAAGTAATCACTGAGTAAATGAATAAACTTTGCAAATATATACTATGAATAGAATACGCTACAACAGACTATGCAAATCAAAGATAAATATTGAATTGAATATATTAAAGAGTGGACTTTATAACTTATAAATTGGAGGGTGCCTGATACAGAAATTGGTAGAATTTTGTTAGAGGTAATTTGTTGACTAGAAGAGCTTTTGTTACTTAGATCTTGTTATTGGAGAATAATTTTTTCTTTATAGTGTTGTTATTAAAAAATAGAATCCATTCGTAGACTAGACATGTTAGTTGCTATATTCTTTCAAAAAAATATAAAAAATTTAGTTGCTATATGTTTAAGAGAGAGAAGCGTAACAACACTACAATCAGAAGCAGAACCCAATTTTGCAACTACCACCCACCATCAACTAGTCTTATCGCCGCCGCTCTCCAACGCCATCCTCCGCCGTCGCTCTCCAATGTTGTTTTCAAGTTTCAGGTTTCTTTCTTCTTTTAATTCCACTTTCCTTTATTCTTCTTTATTAAATCACTCAAACTCACGTTCACCTTTAGGGTTAAGGTTTTACTCTCACTTTAGATCCATTCCCAATGATTTTGATTTTGATTTTGATGTTCATAATGCTGTTTCGTCGTTTAATCGCATACTCCGAATGCGTCATACTCCATCCATTGTTGAATTCAATAAGATCTTAACTTCCCTTGTTAAGACCAAAAACCACTACCCCACTGTTCTTTCTCTTTCAAGACAAATGGAATTTAATGGAATTATTCCTGATTTATATACTTTAACCATCTTGATCAATTGTTACTGTCATGTTGGTCAAATCAGATTTTCCTTTTCTATTTTTAGCCAAGATTCTCAAAATGGGTTATCAACCTGATACCATTACCTTGACTACACTTATCAAAGGTATGTGTCTTAATGGTAAGGTCAAAGAAGCTCTACATTTTCACGACCATGTGCTTTCACTTGGATTTCACTTAAATCAAGTTACTTATGGTACCTTGATCAATGGATTGTGTAAAATGGGAGAAACAAGAGCCGCCTTGCAGATGTTGAGACAGATTGATGGGAAATTGGTCAACACCGATGTGGTAATGTATAGCACAGTCATTGATGGTTTGTGTAAAGATAAACTTGTAACTGATGCCTATGAGTTATACTCTCAAATGATTGCAAAGAGAATGTCTCCTACTGTTGTCACTTTCAATTCTCTAATATATGGATTTTGCATCGTTGGTCGACTAAAAGAAGCATTTGGTTTGTTCCATGAAATGGTATTGACAAACATCCTCCCAAGTGTTTATACTTTTAATATCTTGGTTGATGCTCTTTGTAAGGAAGGAAACATTAAGCAAGCTAAAAATATGATAGCTATGATGATGAAAGAAGGTGTGGAACCTGATGTTGTTACATATAATACATTAATGGATGGGTATTGCCTAGTTAATCAAGTGAATAAGGCAAAGCATTTATTCAACATCATATGCAGATTGAGATTGACACCTAATGTTAAGAGCTACAATATCATTATTAATGGATTATGTAAGATTAAAATGGTTGATGAAGCTTTGAATCTCTTCACAGAAATGCATTGCAAACCCGATACAGTAACTTATAGTTCTCTTATTGATGGTTTATGCAAATCTGGGAGAGTTTCTCATGCTTGGGAGCTTCTTGATCAGATGCGTGATAGAGGCCAACCTCCCGATGTAATCACTTACACTTCCTTATTACATGCTTTATGCAAAAACCATGATGTTGACAAGGCAATTGCATTGGTCAAGAAAATTAAAGACCAAGGCATTCAACCAAATATTAACACATACAATATACTTATCGATGGACTATGCAAAGAAGGAAGACTTAAGGACGCACAAGTGATTTTTGAGGATCTTTTGATTAAAGGCTACATTGTATCAGTCTGGACATATAATATTATGATCAATGGTCTTTGTTTAGAGGGCTTGCTTGATGAAGCCGAGGCCCTGTTGTCAAAAATGGAAGACGATGGATGCATTCCTAATGTTGTAACTTTTGAAACAATTGTCTACGCTCTCTTTGAAAATGATAAGAACGAAAGGGCAGAGAAACTACTGCGTGAAATGATTGCTAGAGGTCTTTTGGAAGAGAAAGACTAGTTAAGGTGATTTCTTGTTACATATTTATTTATTTTGAATTTTGATGAAAGTGATAGAATTGTTATTATTTGTTATTTTATTTAGCATTTACAAATGATGATGGACTACACAATGTACTTGCTATTAATTTAATTTTAATTAAAATATGTGTTATGTTCATTTGGATATTTTCATGATACCAATGGTTCCTTATGGCTTTCAGAGTTTTGAATTTAAGTAGAGCTAGAGTTGTTTGTGAGATTGAGTTCAACAGTGTATTTGTGCTATGATGTCAGTTAGAAATTTGCTGAGAGATTATATAAAGTAAGAATTAGAAATGAACTTTCTCATCGGTTTTGCAAAATGAATGTTGATAGAACTCGTAAAATCCAGAAACAAAAATGTATATTATTGAATGGTATAATGATGAGCTCAAGAGCTGTACAATGGTGGAAACAAAAAATGAAAAGATAAACCTAAGTGTGAACACTCCTGCTAGAAGAGCTTAATGCTCTTAACCAGAGAGAAATCTCTTCTAACCAACTCTCTAACAATATCTCTAAGTGAATTACTCACTACCCTTCCCTCTCTTTTATAACAGAAAATCCCCTAAAATCGATCAGTGCTAACTAACTTGTATTCTCTCTCCCTAGCCCTACTTTTCCCTTCCAGGTTCCTATCAAATGCATATCACTCTATTATTTCTTTTTATCAGTTTTTGAAACTGCCTTGCTACAAACTGAAAGGAAGAAGGTTTGATAGATTTTATGGTTTCCAGTAATATGAACAATCCGGTTGTCTAGAAACTAGATGGAATTTGTCCAAAACAAAAATTCAGTTGGGATAAATAATTGAAATAGCCAGTGTCAGAACATGTAAGTGGATAACAATTAAGGTTCTAGGTTTGTCATGTTCATTCTCTATCACCCTGGCTTTGTCATGTTCATTCTCTATCACCCTGGCTTTGAATCCCACAGGGTTCTTGATATTTCAATCTAATTAGAGGTCAATTCTAAAAATTAACAGTGGAGGTAACTCCTGACACATGGAGCAACTTGTTTTCAAAGGACATTTGGAATGAGATTATAAGCTAGCATGTTTTGATATTTCTGCTTATTGTTTCTGGTTGTGTTATAATTCGTTTATACCTTATCTTTCCTGGAGTATTTGTGATATTTTTTGCTGTCTTGGAGTATTTTTTGTTGTCTTGAAGAAAGTAGAGGATATTGATGCTTATTGTTTCTTGCTTACTGTCATAGTTTAAACCTTGATGATGGCTAAATGAGGGGATGGATTTCTGTTAAGAAAAGGTTAAGTGTGATAGTGGATGCTAGCCTGTATTGAATGAATTGGTGTCTCTAATGGAAGGTTAGAATAGATAAATTTTCAAGGAGAGTTGTGTTCTTGATAAGGTGTTGGCTTGTTATTGTTTCATTCAATGAATAAGTCCTTAGCTTCAAGTAGCATGTGCTGGTTTTGGTCATGTGATGTTAATCTCATGAATTTTATATTTTGACTTGGGTGGACTATGCAGCTCTTATTGTTACAACCTCAGCATGGAAAGCTGCTTGCTTGTATCTTCACAAGGGATCGTTTACTCTACTGTCATGATTCTTTTGGGCTGATTTTATCATTTTGCGATTATGTAGGGTTGAAGAAGTGATTGCTGTAATGCATAAATGGTTCATGGTGGAGGTGGAGTGTGTCACTAAGGAGTCAAAGAAATTATTGGTTGTTGCCAATTTTGATTAATTTCTGTTACTGAGATATTTACGCACTTCATAAAGCGGTGTTTTTTTTTACGAGGCGTGTTACTGCTATTAGTTTGATGGAAGGATGTTGTTTGCTATTCTCCAGTGCTACTCTTGGTGTTGATAGTGTATGTAGTTTGGTGTTCATGGATCTTGCTGGTCTAGGTGTATCATAGTTTAGTGTTGGAGTAATTATATTTTGCTTTTATTTACTTTCATAGTCAAGGATAGTGTATTTGTTATTACTCTTGCATTATATCTTATGGTTGTGGACTACATATGAAATGCTAAGATTACAGTATATCATATGACCTGTTTGGTTTCAGATTATACTCTCAATTGTTTGGAGGTGTCATTATATATGTTAGCTGGTTCATGTTCTAGTGATTGGAGTTTTTTCTCGTAAATTTGAAGAAATCTACCCTGTTCGTGTTTAGGAAACTTTTTACTCCTCATGTTATAGTTTAATTCGTTTTGATGTGTCCTTGTTCTCAGTTTGTATTTGGGATAGAGTGAGCAACTCATGACTAATAAATATACTTTGAAATTACAATTGTTCAATGACAATGATGGTTAACAATTAAAATCAAGCACACGCAACTCAACGGACCTAACCACACAGATATTGCCTCTACTCTTTACAGATCAAAACTGCATGTTTTCATTAAATTAATTATTGCCAAAAATAGTTCAAAAATAGATATTCTATAAGGAAATGCACAAAATAATTCAAAGATAGTTGGAATCCAAATCGCATTAAAAAAAATAAGATTACCTCAATTTTCCTAATTTCTATGTAGCTTTTTAAAATTCAGTACCATGTTCTTGGAAACCTTAATATCAATATTGCATTGTGGTTGTGCATAAAACCATCAGTCACTCAACATTTTAACTAATTGTTGATGATGTAGCCAGTGTTGTCTAGGAAAAACTAATTAGGAAAAGACCTCAAAATAAACCATGCTCAAGCAGCCAAAGTCAAACGCATAATTGAATCAAAAATTTCTGAAATTTTGTGGTCTCAACATGATGCATATCATAAAAAGAAGGTCAAGAGTATACACTTATTAGAGCGTGATTGCAGGACCAGGTACATGTAAGTTGATAACACCGTAACAATAAATTGCTATTCTTTGAAAATAAAAATACAACACCCCATTCTCAGGATTAACTAATCCAAATAAAAAAAAAATTGAACCTATCATAGTCACAACATGATGCTTAAGAAATAGTTGCAATACTCCATAGCCACAACAGTTGAAGATAGACCAAACGCATCTCATTTCCTTATCTTGCTGCAAAATAGACATGAAAGAACTTATATAATCTTAGAACTCTCATCCCAAAACTGCACCAAACTACATATAGTTAACATTAGAACAATTAAACATTATTTTCAACAAAAACGTGAAATCTAAATGCTAATAACTTGATTGTATTTACACTATTCAAGCCATGCTTGTAAATTATTTACAAATCATTGTAAACCATATTAGAGTACTTACCATCCTTGTAGCCATCCTTCAAGTTCAAAACCAATTGAGCTTTTGAAACCACTTAGTTATGTGTTTTTAAATGCATTAGAATGTAATTTTAAATACATGGAGCATGTTCCTAATAAGCATAAATAATATTCAAATCTATGTGTCTTGAGTCCTGTACCATATGTTCAAATCGATGTGTCTTGAGTCATGTACCATATGTTCAACAAACCTGAAAAATGGAAACTAACGATTCACAAAAAGAAAATGATGTGGAGTAAAAGGAAAAGTATATAGAAGTAGTAGTAGATGAAGAATGGTGAGAATCATTTGATTGAACAGTATACCTTTCCAATGAGATATGCAGCGCCGTTTTCCATATCTAAAGCCACACGTCTGCATATTCCAGTTTCTTATGGTAGGCCTAAATACTTGTCTAGCATTATTGAGGGCCTTTACTTAGATGATGAAATATGAGATGCAAGCTTAAAAACACAGGCTCAAATCATATGGTACAATACATTTAATAGCGAAAAATATTTGTCATGATATTATTAACATAACCAGTCCTTTATAGCACCCTTTAAGAGAGAAGTCGCTACTATTTGTAGCATAAATTGACACATGATTCAATAACCTAGCTATAGTCTTATACACCAGACCACCACCGCCAAAATCTAAACCAAAAGCGCAAAGACTATCTTGACTCCCAACTTTTAAACTCAACCATTGTTGCTTCAGGAGTATAAGTATATGTAATCTTCTTGATTTCACTTATTTGAGTTGATCAACTGGCATAAGCACTTGTGAAATTGTTTGGAACAATTTATAGAAATAATTTAATACATCTCCATAAGCACTTTTGAGAGAAATTATAGAAAATGAAAATCACTTTATTTTATAATCTATAGCAAACTGGTCATTTATTTTTGTTACAAAGATAGCTTAATTAGGTCATTTATCGAATCAAGGTGCTTCATTTAAAAATTTCATCTTATGAACACTTAAAACCTAAAAAAAAAAGTGAGTAAAAAATAACAAAAATACTATTGTGCTTGTAACGAAAACTTCAATAAGCCAAAAATAAGAGTACACAACTCAACAAAATAACTAATAAGATCACGAATCTCAATTTGAGTTTCTAGACAATCAATTTAACAGTACTCCCAATTCATTTTCAATTTCAATTCTAAGAATCTGCAAAATCTAAGAGGTTTATAGTGTTAAGAGCTAGTTTGCTAATTTTATGCCCTAAATCCTTTTGGCTTGTAATTACATGATCTCATATGTTAATAGCTGTTTATATGCCTTAGAAATATGCCCTAAGCTGTATGATGTTTGAGTATGTTTGATTGTGCCAAGAATGGTGGAAATCATGCTTTGAAATTGCCCTATGTTGTCCAACTGCAGGTAAAATCGTGTCACGATTCTGCAACCGTGTCACGATTTTACAGGCAGAACATTACACGATTTCTGGGTAGAAAATCGTGACACGATTCCCAAATCGTGTCACGATTCCACAGCTTACAGGAACAACTTGTTTTTCTTCTTTACTTGCACCATTCCAGCCGACCAATACTACTTCAAACTCATTAAGCAACGTGCAATGGCTATGTATCTCTTTTAAATGTTAAAGGACCTATCCCTTAGAGAATGAATAGATCTTTAGGGAAAGCATATGGCTTGATAACTTGAGAACCTAAATAGGTGAACAAGGTTATAGACGTATTCATTTAGAATACATGGGCAATGGGAGTGCTTCGGCAATCATAGTTACAGATAGGTTTATAGTGTTGGTCCTCCAACGATTATAGGTGGCTTATGAGAACGATAAGCCAAGAATCATAGGTTATAGGTTATATGTTACAGGAATGCTACATGTTTATAGTAACAGATTATACGTTCATATGTTAAAGTTAAAGAATTATTCAAAGATAATGGCGTGTTCGCACGTTTCACAGTCATAGGGCGTGTTCATCAGACTCCGGTATTCGCCGGATGGGACTTCTCCGAGAGGGTTGTCCACACGTTTCATAGGGAGTCCGGTGTTAGCATGATTGTCAGGAGTTTCATCGGGTCATAGGGAGATGTACTTCGGGGTTACTCCACCCGGATGCACTCTGTAAAATGAACTCAGATTAATTGTTTGTTCAACGCTAACAGCTAACATAAAACACTTTATTGTATTATGTTTTACAGTTATAGTTAAAGTTATAGTCACAGGAAGTTTACAGTTACAGGCAGGTTATAGTTAAAGATAGGCTGGTTTATAAGACTTGGCGATTCTAGAATTCCCTTAAATTGCCAAGGTAGGCATGGCGACCCTAGGTTCCCTGTGGTTGCCAACAGTAGGTTGGGTAGAGCTCACTGAGACATTATGTCTCATCCCATTCCTTCTGGTGCAGGTTCATAGGCAGGATCGCAATCAGCACGCAACAAGGGTAAGGAGAAGGCTACGGACTGACCGTGCTGATGTTACATATTTTGTAGTTGGATTGTAATATTACAATGTGATGTAATATTTTGAATGAACTTTTATATTGTAAATTAATTAATCCAGTACGAAATTTTAATACTCATGTAAGATCCTAGGCAATCTTAATATGGGTGTTACAATTTGGTATCAGAGCAGGTCGTTTCAGACCGTGCCATGGGTCATTAAGATACAATCCAAGTTTGTGGATCTCTTGGATCCGGGACATTATTCTAAATGTTATATCTGGTTGAAACTGATCACTTTGACTTGTGTATGACAGTTAGGATAAGATGTCCGGGAGAAGAAGAGGTCCTGGCAGGCCTAGAGTAAATCAAGCAAATGCTGAGGAAGCCGGAAGAGATCCTAATATGAATTTTTGGGCTCAAATGTTGCAACAACAACAGGCGTTACAACATCAGTACCAAGAGCAGCAAGCTCAGGCTGCATTACAGCATCAACAGATGATGCTGATGATGCAGCAACAAGCCCAACAACAGACTCAAACTCAGCATGAATGGATGAAGATGATGCACCATGGACAAGGTGCTCAGCAGCAGACACCACCACCAACAGTGGCAAATCCGTCCTTCCGGGAATTTAACAGAAACCACCCTCATGAGTTTAATGGGGAAGGTGAACCTCCAGAAGCCAAGAGATGGTTAAAGCAGATTGAGAAAGTGTTCCGGATGGTGGAGTGCCCAGAAGAGAGTAAAGTATTGTTGGCTACTAACCAGTTCAGAGGCGCAGCAGAAGATTGGTGGGAATCTGCTCAACGCCGAATGATAGCAAATGACATTGAGATTAATTGGGATAACTTCAAGGAAGCAATGCTTGAGAAGTATATCCCGATGTCGTACAAAGTAAAGAAAGAACAAGAGTTCCTTGAGTTGAAACAAGGTGGCATGTCAGTCACCGAGTTTACCAAAAAGTTTGAAGAATTGTCGTACTACTCCTCTCACAACGAGTATGCCGGTAATGAGAACTGGAAGATGAATCAGTATAGGCGTGGGTTGAGAGGTGAAATTGATACAGCAGTGAGCCTTCAAAGGAATATCAGTTATGATGAAATGGTTCACGACAGTTTGGTTGCTGAGGCAGGTTTTGCCAAAACCGCTAAAGAGAAAGTTGCACTATTTGAAAAGAGAAAGGGCAAGTTTCAAGATAGGTACCATGAGAATAAGCCTAAGGGCTCTCCTAAGAGGGGCAAGCAGTCATTTCCACACCAGGCGAGTGCTGCTTGTAAATACTGTGGGAAAATGCATTACGGTGAATGCATGAGACAAACAGGTGTGTGTTTCGGGTGTAGGCAGCCGGGGCACATTTTAGCAAATTGTCCAGAAAGAGAAGTTGAGTTTTCTATTGATCTCATCCCAGGATCGGAGCCAGTATCAGTGGCGCCGTATAGAATGTCACCGTCAGAGTTAAATGAATTGAAGTCTCAGTTAGAAGACTTAATTCAGAAACATTTTATCAGGCCTAGTGTGTCACCTTGGGGTGCACCAGTGTTGTTGGTTAAGAAGAAGGATGGTAGTATGAGATTGTGTATCGACTACCGTCGGCTGAATAAAGTAACAATTAAGAACAAGTATCCGTTACCAAGGATAGATGATCTTTTGGATCAACTCAAAGGAGCTGCAGTGTTTTCAAAGATTGATCTCAGATCAGGATACCACCAGATTCGTATCAAATCGTCAGATGTGTCCAAGACGGCGTTCAGAACACGTTACGGACATTATGAATTTCTGGTTATGCCGTTTGGAGTGACTAATGCTCCAGCTGTGTTTATGGACTACATGAATAGAATTTTCTAGCCTTACCTGGATCAGTTTGTAGTAATCTTCATAGATGATATTTTGATCTATTCAAAGGACTCACAGGAGCATGCTCAGCATCTGAGGATCGTTTTGGACATTCTCAGAGAAAATCAGTTATATGCAAAATTCAGCAAATGTGAATTTTGGTTATCGGAAATTCAGTTTTTAGGCCATGTTATCTCTAAAGGAGGAGTGTCAGTAGACTCATCTAAAGTTGAAGTTGTCCTTAATTGGGCCAGACCAGCGAATGTAACAGAAGTTTGGAGTTTCCTGGGTTTAGCAGGTTACTACCGAAGATTTATTATGAGATTTTCACAAATTGCTTTGCCTTTGACACGCCTCACGAGGAAAGATGTGCCTTTCGTCTGGGAAGAAGATTGTGAGAAAAGTTTCCGGACTTTGAGAAAGAAATTATCCAAGGCTCCAGTATTAGCAATACCGGATCCCGAGAAGAAATATGTTGTATATTGTGATGCGTCCTCTAAAGGACTAGGTAGTGTGCTCATGCAAGAAGGTAATGTGATAGCTTATGCTTCTCGGCAGCTTAAATCTCATGAGGAGAATTACCCTACTCATGACCTTGAATTGGCAGCTATAGTTTTTGCTCTGAAAGTATGGAGGCACCATTTATATGGAGCACAATTCGACTTGTTCGGTGACCACAAAAGTTTAAAGTATTTGTTTGATCAACGGGAATTGAACGTGATGTCAAAGCATTGAGGAACAAAGAGATTCCAATTGTTAAAGTCATATCGAAAGGTTCTCCCTACGGTGAAGCTACATGGGAATTGGAATCAGAGATGCTGGAGAGTTATCCACATCTATTTACAGGTAATTTCTAAATTTTGAGGACGAAATTTCTTTTAAGGGGGGTAGAGTGTAATATCCCGCTTAAATGTGACAGTTATAAGTGTTAGAAGCTTAATGTGCAAGCAATGGCAAGGTGGTAATTAGAGGGAGTGGCAAAGTTGTAATTAGGGGATAATGGCTTAATGGATAAATATGAAAATTTTCTAAGTTATCTCTCATTTTCCTCTAGCAAAGAAAATCAGAAAATTGCTCTTCCTCTCTCCCTCATTTTCGTCCCCCATCCTCACCATTATCATCTCATCAATCATCATCCTTAAAGAATCAAACTCCCACCTAAACCCTTGTGTTCCAAGCAAGCTTGTGTTGGTGAATTTTGGAGCAAGAAGAAGAAGGAAAGTCAAGGATAGGAAGTTCTCTTGAGTGAGGCTTTGAGTTGAAGCTAGGGCTTTGGATTTTTGAGCTTAGCAAGCATCTTTTGAGGTTAAGGTGAGCTCCTTGAGGGTTTTAGAAACCCACTTTGTATAACCTTTGAGGTTTATAGTGTTAAGAGCTAGTTTGCTAATTTTATGCCCTAAATCCTTTTGGCTTGTAATTACATGATCTCATATGTTAAAAGCTGTTTATATGCCTTAGAAATATGCCCTAAGCTGTATGATGTTTGAGTATGTTTGGTTGTGCCAAGAATGGTGGAAATCATGCTTTGAAATTGCCCTATGCTGTCCAACTGCAGGTAAAATCGTGTCACGATTCTGCAACCGTGTCACGATTTTACAGGCAGAACATTACACGATTTCTGGGTAGAAAATCGTGACACGATTCCCAAATCGTGTCACGATTCCACAGCTTACAGGAACAACTTGTTTTTCTTCTTTACTTGCACCATTCCAGCCGACCAATACTACTTCAAACTCATTAAGCAACGTGCAATGGCTATGTATCTCTTTTAAATGTTAAAGGACCTATCCCTTAGAGAATGAATAGATCTTTAGGGAAAGCATATGGCTTGATAACTTGAGAACCTAAATAGGTGAACAAGGTTATAGACGTATTCATTTAGAATACATGGGCAATGGGAGTGCTTCAGCAATCATAGTTACAGATAGGTTTATAGTGTTGGTCCTCCAACGATTATAGGTGGCTTATGAGAACGATAAGCCAAGAATCATAGGTTATAGGTTATATGTTACAGGAATGCTACATGTTTATAGTAACATATTATACGTTCATATGTTAAAGTTAAAGAATTATTCAAAGATAATGGCGTGTTCGCACGTTTCACAGTCATAGGGCGTGTTCATCAGACTCCGGGATTCGCCGGATGGGACTTCTCCGAGAGGGTTGTCCACACGTTTCATAGGGAGTCCGGTGTTAGCCTGATTGTCAGGAGTTTCATCGGGTCATAGGGAGATGTACTTTGGGGTTACTCCACCCGGATGCACTCCGTAAAATGAACTCAGATTAATTGTTTGTTCAACGCTAACAGCTAACATAAAATACTTTATTGTATTATGTTTTACAGTTATAGTTAAAGTTATAGTCACAGGAAGTTTACAGTTACAGGCAGGTTATAGTTAAAGTTATAGGCTGGTTTATAAGACTTGGCGATTCTAGAATTCCCTTAAATTGCCAAGGTAGGCATGGCGACCCTAGTTTCCCTGTGGTTGCCAACAGTAGGTTGGGTAGAGCTCACTGAGACATTATGTCTTATCCCATTCCTTCTGGTGCAGGTTCACAGGCAGGATCGCAATCAGCACGCAACAAGGGTAAGGAGAAGGCTACGGACTGACCGTGCTGATGTTACATGTTTTGTAGTTGGATTGTAATATTACAATGTGATGTAATATTTTGAATGAACTTTTATATTGTAAATTAATGTATCCAGTACGAAATTTTAATACTCATGTAAGATCCTAGGCAATCTTAATATGGGTGTTACAGTTTTATTCCAAACCTGCTTTTAAAATAAAATCATATAAACATAAATCACTTCTATTGTCTTCACGTCAACCGAATATTTGGCATGTTGATTACTGTTTCCCTTTATCAAGGGCCTATTCATCAATAATGTCAATGAAAACATACGCTTATTCCGACCTCCTAAGCCAGTCGATAATAAGTTTAACTTTTGTGATGGATATTTCATCTAAACATATCTCTGTTGTCTCAACCTTAAACATTCATATCACTAATCTTCGTCATTTGCACTCACACCATCATTTGCAATTCACATGGCCTCGTTCTCAACTTGTTATATCCAACTCCCCACCATTTACTACCTTTTACAATCGGGTTCGATCATTGGCAATTTTATTTTTCAAAGATTCGAATTTGTCCAACAAATCTTTCCAGCTTTCCACAAGCCATTGACCTACTTGCTGACGCATCCACCCGAATGTAAAGTTGTATTGCCAGTTGTGTCGGGACGGTAAACAGATTTTGTCCAATCCTACCCCATTGGAGAGCATGCCAACGCTCTTGAACGTGTTATGTTGTGTGCCTGAACTTCTATGAATATATGTACAAGACCGTGAGCATTATCCTCACATATTGATCATGAACGTCCCCACGTATATATAGGAACAAATACAACCTTTTTTTTTATCAACAACAACAAAATTCTTCAGACCAACCTTCAATGTGGGCATTTTCCTGCATCCTAGGCCGTGTTACCCTACCTCAGGGTTCTTATTCTAGCATCTTATCATTTCTTTTTTAATTTTAATTTTATATATTGCCAGTATAGAGATCTCAACATTTTATTTAGATATCTAATAATATTGCCCAAAGAAAATATGAGTAATAATATTATGTTATATCTTAAAATATTCACACAAGTAGTTAAATAGTGAAGTTTGATTGGACATTTGTATACAACTATTTTATACCGTCGATGCATATATGATTTTTTTTTACGGATATATGATTTTTTGTTTGAATAAGCCTAAGAGTGTGTTTGGATGAGAGAGTGTTTTTCGGTAAAGTAATGTTTTGAGGGAATTCAAATACATTTAGATGAATTTCATTGTTTGGATAATAATATGGAGAATTTTCAAAATGATGGAAATTTATGAAGTATTTTGTTCAAGTTAAATTTAGAGAATTTCAAATGACACCTCAAAGCTAAGAATTTCAAATTTCTTCATTCTTACAATTTTCAAATTTTGCATTTTGGTCCTCAAATTTTCCAAAATTTTCAAATTGACCCCAGTAAATTTACTAAAAATTGCAATTTGACCCCTAATATTTTTTGTAAATTACAAATTTACCCCTCAACTTATTCAAAATTATAAATTGACCCCAATTTTTTTTGAAATTTACAAATTGACCCCTAATTTCAATTTTCTAATTTGGCCAACAAAAAAAATAAAATTTATAAAAGTTGCCTAAAAATGATGACAATGAAATTTTTGATTACTCTATCCAAACAAGAATATTTAGAAATGAAGTCAATTTAATTGATTCATTTGAATTGTCTAGAATTCTAAATTCTTCAAAATTTCTCAATTACCTCATCCAAACACACTCTAAGAGTGTGTTTGGATGTGGTAATGTTTTGAGATAATGTAATATTTTGAGAAAATTCAAATATTTTGAGGTGAATTCCATTGTTTGGATGTTAATTTGAAGAATTATCAAAATGATAGAAATTTATAAAGTATTTGGTTCAAGTTAAATTTAGAGAATTTCAAATGACACATAAAACTAAGAATTTCAAATTTATTCAATGTTATAATTTTTCAAATTTTGTCTTTTGGTCCTCAAATTTTCCAAAATTTTCAAATCGATCCCTATAAATTTCCAAAAAATTGCAAATTGACCCCACAAATTTTCAAAAATTATAATTTGACCCCTCAAAAATTTTGAAAATTACAAATTGACCCCTAATTTCAATTTTCAACTTTGGCCCCAAAAAATTAAAATTTATAAAAGTTGCCCAAAAATGATGACAATAAAATTTTTCATTACTTCATCCAAACAAAAGTATTGAGAAATGAAAGTAATTTAATTGAATCATTTGAATTGCCTAGAATTCTAAATTCTTTAAAATTTCTCAATTAGATCATCCAAACACACTCTAAATGTAACAGAGAGGGGGTTTTGATTGTGTGTTAAGTTTGAATGAGAATTTTATATTGGATGAAAAATGGATAGGAGAAGTAAGTGAAATGACTCATATATGATGAGTAATATTTTCCTTACAGTGATAGTCAAATTCCACTTATGATGTCCCGTTGGTGATGAGCCAATGGCGGTCAGGGGCAGACCTAAGCAGGGCAGGGTGTGGCAATAGCCACACCAGCCGAGGCCCATTTAAAAAAAATATATTTTTTTGCCCAACCTAGTATTTGGCAAACGCGATTTACTTTCCCTCTATTTTCCAAAGGCGATTTCCAGACTCCAGTATAGGCAAAAAGCGATTTCCTTTCCCTCTCTCCACCACCAGACAACACACCACCAGTCCACCATCGTCCACCACCAGTGAACGTTCTCTCCTTTCTCAGTCGGTCCATCTCCTCTCCTCTCTCAGTTGTGTGCCAGTCCATTCCCATCTCCTTTCTTCTTCTCTTTCAGGTTAGTTTTAAAATTGAAATTGAAATCGAATCATGATATTGAAATTGATATTGAATTAAGATAGTGAGAGTAGTACTGATAGCAGTACTGAAATTGAAATTGAAATTGATTTTAACTTTTAGGGTTTGGTTATTAAATTTGATTTTATATTGTTTGAAGTTGAAATTGAATTAAGATGCATTGTTTTGAATATTGTTCTTGGTCTGCTTACACCCATGATGGTTTTGAAAGTGAGAGTTATTTATTTCTATACCTTAAATTATATACTTGATTTTAACTTTTAATAAGGCATCCCTTGTGTCATTTATCTTACTGATGATGGTGCTAATGTAGATTTTGATAACTAACTTGGTGTGTATGAATGAGTTAACGTGGTATTAAGGCCTTGAATCCCTTATCTTGTGAAAACCAATTCTAAATGTGTTTGATAATGTTAAAAGTATAAAATAGTAATTGATTTGAACAGCTTGGTGTTCTAAGGCAGTCAACGTTTTTGTCTTAGTGAAGATGATACTAGTGAAGTAGAATGTATACAATGTTGATTGTTGATGCCTTAAACCTTATAGACCACCTTCACTTATAATAGTAATCCCAAAAATGGTGATTTATTGCTCTTACTGTAATTTCTATGAATTCCTCTTACATTGTCATGTTTACTGTGTAACTTTCTTCTTAGATATTGCCCCACTGATATTGGAACTCCAGGTCCGCCCCTGATGGCGGTGCAAGTATATGTAGGTGAAAAAACTTTTGTTTGTGGAGGAGTAATTCATACGAGTGTCTCACATTGTATGAAAAACTGGATATTGAGTAACATATAATGAGAAGACCTATACACTTAATACTTTAAATTTTGAATGAAGATGTGATGTACGTGGTTTTAGCTCAATGTGATGGTTAATGGGACTCTCCTAATGACTCAGCTGGAATTAAGTCATATACAAAAACTACAATAAAGTAATCACTGAGTAAATGAATAAACTTTGCAAATATATACTATGAATAGAATACGCTACAACAGACTATGCAAATCAAGATAAATATTGAATTGACATATATTAAAGAGTGGGACTTTATACTTATAAATTGGGAGGGTGCCTGATACCAGAAATTGGCTATGAATTTTGTAGAGGTAATTTGTTGACTAGCAAAGAGGCTTCTGTTTACTTGGATCTCTTGTTATGAGAATAATTTTTGCTTTATAGTGTTGTTATTAAAATAAATAGAACTCCATTCGTAGACTAGACATGTGAATTGCTAGTATTCTTTCAAAAATAATAAAAAATTTAGTTGCTATATGTTTTAAAATTTAGTTGCTATATGTGTTAAATTTTTATTCTTTCAAGGACAGATTTAAGTGCAGCAACCTTTTCAAATAGAGAGAGAATTTTTTTTTGCACAAATATTTAATTGGGAAAACCCAAATATTTGGTGAAGGAAAGAGGGCTTACCAATTCCAATTATTTTCTCTTCTCTCATCACTCTTTCACATTAAATCGTATTTATAAACGTCTTTCGTTCCTTGAAAAAACGCCTCCTCCCCTCCTCGCCAAGTCTTTCCTTTTCTCCTTCAACTCTAAACATCATGATTTTCAAGAGCTACAATGGTGTTAAGTGGATGGAATAAATTGCAGATATGTTTTTCGCAATCAATCTTATCCAAAAAGAGGAAAGCAGAACCCAATTTCTAACACCCCCCATCAACAGTTTTCGCGCCGCTCTCTGCCATCTTCCGCCACGCTCTCCATGTGTTTCAATTTCGTTCTTTTTCTTTAATTCCACTTCCTTTATTCTTCTTTATTAAATCACTCAAACTCACGTTCACCTTTAGGGTTAAGGTTTTACTCTCACTTTAGATCCATTCCCAATGATTTTGATTTTGATTTTGATGTTCATAATGCTGTTTCGTCGTTTAATCGCATGCTCCGAATGCGTCATACTCCATCCATTGTTGAATTCAATAAGATCTTAACTTCCCTTGTTAAGACCAAAAACCACTACCCCACTGTTCTTTCTCTTTCAAGACAAATGGAATTTAATGGAATTATTCCTGATTTATATACTTTAAACATCTTGATCAATTGTTACTGTCATGTTGGTCAAATCAGATTTTCCTTTTCTATTTTAGCCAAGATTCTCAAAATGGGTTATCAACCTGATACCATTACCTTGACTACACTTATCAAAGGTATGTGTCTTAATGGTAAGGTCAAAGAAGCTCTACACTTTCACGACCATGTGCTTTCACTTGGATTTCACTTAGATCAAGTTACTTATGGTACCTTGATCAATGGATTGTGTAAAATGGGGGAAACAAGACCCGCGCTGCAGTTGTTGAGACGGATCGAAGGGAAATTGGTCAACACCGATGTGGTAATGTATAGCACAATCATTGATGGTTTGTGCAAAGATAAACTTGTAAATGATGCATATGAGTTATATTCTCAAATGATTGCAAAGAGAATTTCACCTGATGTTGTCACTTTGAGCTCTCTAATATATGGATTTTGCATCGTTGGTAGACTGAAAGAAGCATTTGGTTTGTTTCATGAAATGGTATTGAAAAACATCAACCCTGATGTTTATACTTTTAGTATCATGATTGATGCTCTTTGTAAGGAAGGAAAGATCAAAGAAGCTAAAAATATGATTGCTATGATGATGAAAGAAGGTGTGGAACTTGATGTTGTTACATATAACTCTCTAATGGATGGGTATTGCTTAGTTAATCAAGTAAACAAGGCCAAGCATGTATTCAACATCATAGGGAAAAGGAAAGTTACACCTAATGTTCGCAGCTACACTATCATTATTAATGGCTTATGTAAGATTAAAATGGTTGATGAAGCCTTGAATCTCTTTGAAGAAATGCATTGCAAACCCGATACAGTAACTTATAGTTCTCTTATTGATGGTTTATGCAAATCTGGGAGAGTTTCTCATGCTTGGGAGCTTCTTGATCAGATGCGTGATAGAGGCCAACCTCCCGATGTAATCACTTACAATTCCTTATTACATGCTTTATGTAAAAACCATGATGTTGACAAGGCAATTACATTGGTCAAGAAAATTAAAGACCAAGGCATTCAACCAAATATTAACACATACAATATACTTATCGATGGACTATGCAAAGAAGGAAGACTTAAGGACGCACAAGTGATTTTTGAGGATCTTTTGATTAAAGGCTACATTGTATCAGTCTGGACATATAATATTATGATCAATGGTCTTTGTTTAGAGGGCTTGCTTGATGAAGCCGAGGCCCTGTTGTCAAAAATGGAAGACAATGGTTGCATTCCAGATGCTGTAACTTATGAAACAATTATCCGTGCTCTCTTTGAAAATGATAAGAACCAAAGGGCAAAGAAACTACTGCGTGAAATGATTGCTAGAGGTCTTTTGGAAGAGAAAGACTAGTTAAGGTGATTTCTTGTTACATATTTGGTTATTTTGAATTTTGATGAAAGTGATAGAATTGTTATTATTTGTTATTTTATTTACTTATAGTTGCATTTACAAATGATGATGGACTACACAATGTACTTGCTATTAATTTAATTTTAATTAAAATATGTGTTATGATCATTTGGATATTTTCATGATACCAATGGTTCCTTATGGCTTTCAGAGTTTTGAATTTAAGTAGAGCTAGAGTTGTTTGTGAGATTGAGTTCAACAGTGTATTTGTGCTATGATGTCAGTTAGAAATTTGCTGAGAGATTATATAAAGTAAGAATTAGAAATGAACTTTCTCATCGGTTTTGCAAAATGAATGTTGATAGAACTCGTAAAATCCAGAAACAAAAATGTATATTATTGAATGGTATAATGATGAGCTCAAGAGCTGTACAATGGTGGAAACAAAAAATGAAAAGATAAACCTAAGTGTGAACACTCCTGCTAGAAGAGCTTAATGCTCTTAACCAGAGAGAAATCTCTTCTAACCAACTCTCTAACAATATCTCTAAGTGAATTACTCACTACCCTTCCCTCTCTTTTATAACAGAAAATCCCCTAAAATCGATCAGTGCTAACTACCTTGTATTCTCTCTCCCTAGCCCTACTTTTCCCTTCCAGGTTCCTATCAAATGCATATCACTCTATTATTTCTTTTTATCAGTTTTTGAAACTGCCTAGCTACAAACTGAAAGGAAGAAGGTTTGATAGATTTTATGGTTTCCAGTAATATGAACAATCCGGTTGTCTAGAAACTAGATGCAATTTGTCCAAAACAAATATTCAGTTGGGGTAAATAATTGAAATAGCCAGTGTCAGAACATGTAAGTGGATAACAATTAAGGTTCTAGGTTTGTCATGTTCATTCTCTATCACCCTGGCTTTGTCATGTTCATTCTCTATCACCCTGGCTTTGAATCCTGCAGGGTTCTTGATATTTCAATCTAATTAGAGGTCAATTCTAAAAATTAACAGGGGAGGTAACTCCTGACACATGGAGCAACTTGTTTTCAAAGGACATTTGGAATGAGATTATAAGCTAGCATGTTTTGATATTTCTGCTTATTGTTTCTGGTTGTGTTATAATTCGTTTATACCTTATCTTTCTTGGAGTATTTGTGATATTTTTTGCTGTCTTGGAGTATTTTTTGTTTTCTTGAAGAAAGTAGAGGATATTGATGCTTATTGTTTCTTGCTTACTGTCATAGTTTAAACCTTGATGATGGCTAAATGAGGGGATGGATTTCTGTTAAGGAATGGTAAGAAAAGGTTAAGTGTGATAGTGGATGCTAGCCTGTATTGAATGAATTGGTGTCTCTAATGGAAGGTTAGAATAGATAAATTTTCAAGGAGAGTTGTGTTCTTGATAAGGTGTTGGCTTGTTATTGTTTCATTCAATGAATAAGTCCTTAGCTTCAAGTAGCACGTGCTGGTTTTGGTCATGTGATGTTAATCTCATGAATTTTATATTTTGACTTGGGTGGAATATGCAGCTCTTATTGTTACAACCTCAGCATGGAAAGCTGCTTGCTTGTATCTTCACAAGGGATCGTTTACTCTACTGTCATGATTCCTTTGGGCTGATTTTATCATTTTGCGATTATGTAGGGTTGAAGAAGTGATTGCTGTAATGCATAAATGGTTCATGGTGGAGGTGGAGTGTGTCACTAAGGAGTCAAAGAAATTATTGGTTGTTGCCAATTTTGATTAATTTCTGTTACTGAGATATTTACGCACTTCATAAAGCGGTGTTTTGTTTTTTACGAGGCGTGTTACTGCTATTAGTTTGATGGAAGGATGTTGTTTGCTATTCTCCAGTGCTACTCTTGGTGTTGATAGTGTATGTAGTTTGGTGTTCATGGATCTTGCTGGTCTAGGTGTATCATAGTTTAGTGTTGGAGTAATTATATTTTGCTTTTATTTACTTTCATAGTCAAGGATAGTGTATTTGTTATTACTCTTGCATTATATCTTATGGTTGTGGACTACATATGAAATGCTAAGATTACAGTATATCATATGCCCTGTTTGGTTTCAGATTATACTCTCAATTGTTTGGAGGTGTCATTATATATGTTAGCTGGTTCATGTTCTAGTGATTGGAGTTTTTTCTCGTAACTTAAATTTGAAGAAATCTACCCTGTTCGTGTTTAGGAAACTTTTTACTCCTCATGTTATAGTTTAATTCGTTTTGATGTGTCCTTGTTCTCGGTTTGTATTTGGGATAGAGTGAGTACCTCTTGGCTCTTATAGTTAATTCTATTTAAAATATCTCTCTCTACTGTTTAAAGAAAACTAGTAGCTGAACAATTAAAACTCAAATCTCCTATTTATTTGAGAGAGAAGTCTCCGAGGACATACATAAAACAAATTTTTAATTTACACCCATTAGTCAATGTACTCGGTTCATTCTGCTGTCCTTTTTCTGCATGTTCATTTCTGCATTTTTTTGGCACTGTTTGTAGTGCTTTCTAGACCTAGTCGTGTGGTACTGGTGTAGTGGCTTTCTCGAATGATTAGTTTCCAAGCAAATGTGCTTCAGGACCAGGTACATGTAAGTTGATAACACCGTAACAATAAATTGCTATTCTTTGAAAATAAAAATACAACACCCCATTCTCAGGATTAACTAATCCAAATAAAAAAAAAATTTGAACCTATCATAGTCACAACATGATGCTTAAGAAATAGTTGCAATACTCCATAGCCACAACAGTTGAAGATAGACCAAACGCATCTCATTTCCTTATCTTGCTGCAAAATAAACATGAAAGAACTTATATAATCTTAGAACTCTCATCCCAAAACTGCACCAAACTACATATAGTTAACATTAGAACAATTAAACATTATTTTCAACAAAAACGTGAAATCTAAATGCTAATAACTTGATTGTATTTACACTATTCAAGCCATGCTTGTAAATTATATACAAATCATTGTAAACCATATTAGAGTACGTACCATCCTTGTAGCCATCCTTCAAGTTCAAAATCAATTGAGCTTTTGAAACCACTTAGTTATGTGTTTTTAAATGCATTAGAATGTAATTTTAAATACATGGAGCATGTTCCTAATAAGCATAAATAATATTCAAATCTATGTGTCTTGAGTCCTGTACCATATGTTCAAATCGATGTGTCTTGAGTCATGTACCATATGTTCAACAAACCTGAAAAATGGAAACTAACGATTCACAAAAAGAAAATGATGTGGAGTGAAAGGAAAAGTATATAGAAGTAGTAGTAGATGAAGAATGGTGAGAATCATTTGATTGAACAGTATACCTTTCCAATGAGATATGCAGCGCCGTTTTCCATATCTAAAGCCACACGTCTGCATATTCCAGTTTCTTATGGTAGGCCTAAATACTTGTCTAGCATTATTGAGGGCCTTTACTTAGATGATGAAATATGAGATGCAAGCTTAAAAACGCAGGCTCAAATCATATGGTACAATACATTTCATAGCGAAAAATATTTGTCATGATATTATTAACATAACCAGTCCTTTATAGCACCCTTTAAGAGAGAAGTCACTACTATTTGTAGCATAAATTGACACATGATTCAATAACCTAGCTGTAGTCTTATACACCAGACCACCACCGCCAAAATCTAAACCAAAAGCGCAAAGACTATCTTGACTCCCAACTTTTAAACTCAACCATTGTTGCTTCAGGAGTATAAGTATATGTAATCTTCTTGATTTCACTTATTTGAGTTGATCAACTGGCATAAGCACTTGTGAAATTGTTTGGAATAACTTATAGAAATAATTTAATACATCTCCATAAGCACTTTTGAGAGAAATTATAGAAAATGAAAATCACTTTATTTTATAATCTATAGCAAACTGGTCATTTATTTTTGTTACAAAGATAGCTTAATTAGGTCATTTATCGAATCAAGGTGCTTCATTTAAAAATTTCATCTTATGAACACTTAAAACCTAAAAAAAAGTGAGTAAAAAATAACAAAAATACTATTGTGCTTGTAACGAAAACTTCAATAAGCCAAAAATAAGAGTACACAACTCAACAAAATAACTAATAAGATCACGAATCTCAATTTGAGTTTCTAGACAATCAATTTAACAGTACTCCCAATTCATTTTCAATTTCAATTCTTAGAATCTGCAAAATCTAACTGGTTGAATGAATGTGAGCATGAGTGAATAATAGAAGGAGAAGGGAGAGTACCGACGTTAAGCTAAGAGGAGACAATGGGCAAGACTTCCGATATACATGGTTTTCGTCTTCGAAGAACTAAGCTTCCATCATCAGATCAGCTTCCAATATATTGCCCTTTTAAGTCAAAGCTAAGATCATCAACAACAATATCATGAGTAGAGAATCATTTAATCTGTCATGTAACAAAGTCACATGATCAAAAGCAAGAGAATGGGCATGGCATGACAACAACTACAATCATTTAGCAATATATGAATTATGGATTTTATAAAGCATTGGTTATATAATGTAATAAATTCTGACTTTTATAACAACAACTCATTTGAAGAACATGTAAAGCAGTTCAAAATATTTTAAAAACAAAAGAAATCTTCAATGTCATCTCCAAACCTTACACTTCATACAAATAACCTTATGTACAAAATATCAATCAAAAACACTAAACCGAAATAGAATGGAAAGGTTAATTAATTGTGTAACCAACTTTGTTATTATACTTGAAAGAAATGGAAATAGTTCAAAAATTTAAAAACTAAAAATGATATGTGTAGTATTGTGAATCCATAAAAATGATTTGTCGAGAAAGAAAAATATGGAAACAAATCGTCACCAAAATGCTTCCCAAGATGTAGAAGAATCCAAAGGCTTTGTAATCACCTCAATCATTGTAGAAGAATAACCATGTGTATCGTATTAGGTTCCCTCGCTATAATTAACCGTCACAACCCAAAGCCATCGATCGGTCGTCGAGTTCAGCGCCATTGGAGTTGAAAAAGGGAGAAGCATAAGAAGAGTAGGAGCATGGCATTAACATTCTGGAGATGAGGGACAAACTGAAGGAGTAGGGAGTGGCAGCTTTGCAGTGAGGAGGTGTAGAAATTAGAAGACAGGGGAGGAGAATCCAGAAGGTATGGGATGATGAAGGAAGAAGATAGATAGGAACAAAATTCAGAAAAGGAAAGGGAGATGGAACAATATCTGAAAGTTAGATTGAAGTTGAGGAGATGGCAAAGATAAATTTTGCTTTTTGGAAAATGAAACAAATTTCACGTGGGAGACAAAACCATAAATGCACCTTGGGGTCTTGCAAAATTTGTATGTCTTGAGCAGTGTGCATCGCATTTTTCATTTTATCAGGGTATTAAAGAATTCCATTTACCGATGAGTCAAGTATCAAGGAGGGTGGTTAGATGAAATGGCGAGATTAGAACCTTAATTGAAGGTCATTTTAGTAATTTTTGAACATTAGGGTTAGGTTTAAGGTTATGGAAGTAGGGTTTGCATTGTAGATTAGGATTAGATATTAAGGATGTATTGAAGAAGTCATGCTATGTGATACATTGTCCTATTTTAGACTTATATAGATTGCTGTTGTTGAGTCAGGTACAAGTTGTGTCACTCTTGTGGGAAAAACTGGATGAGTTCCTCTCTTTTTTCTTCTCTAGTGTTGGTGGTGTCTTATTTTGGTACTATCTAGAATTTGGTATAGGATACATGACTCGTGGGGAAAAAATTTCCTCGCCTCTCGACATGAAATCAGATTTATACATTTGAGATCCCACATTGTTTTCACAAATTCTACCAGTATCATAATTGAAGATAGTGATAATATATGGTTGCATTGTGATTTTTCATACATGTATGTTAATAAGGATACGTGGCATTGAACCACCCTTTATGGATACTGCCCATTAGCTCATTGTAGCTCCCGGTGTTCTCTTGAACTCTATCAAGTGAGCTTTGGTCCGGCTTGATGGGGGAGCGAGAGTAGATGAGGGTGTAATGGAATCTTGTATAAGTCTGTTTGGTGGTTATGTAGGGTGGTGTGTTCAATTGATTGGAATTTGTCTTACCTTGATTATGAATGAGCTGAATGGAAGGAAAAATAATGAGAGATGACCTTTATGCCCAAAAGTTATAGATTTTTGAAAGAGATGTGGTGTTCAATAGCCCGTTGTTGTTCCCGTGCAACCGGACTCCCCCAACAAAAATGTATTGTACTTTTATATTTGTTCATTGATCTGAAACGAAATTCTTCGATATTTTAACTCAAAGTTATTGAAAATTATAAAACATAAAAATGAAAACTGGCAACTTAATTTAGACTGCAATGTATGTTTAATATTAGCCTAATTATTTTTCACGTGACCTTATAGCATATATAATAAGGCTTATATAGAACCAAAAGTATAAGCATAACTGTTTTTATATAACCATATATCATAAGCTGCCCCCTTTTTCCATAAAGGGATGGCGTTTTCCTTTCTAATAGAGCTTCAATGATGTTGAATGATGAAGAATCATTGACAGTGACTAATTCAGACAAAATGTTTGGCAGAATTGCCTTAAATTGCATATGCCAAGTGGTCCATGTGTGTGACAAAATGTGTAAAATAATAAACCAATGAAGCAGCCATGTGCCCTTGCTCTTAATAAGGGAAAAACATGTGATGTAAGATTCTGCGTAGTCAAATACTAAATGAAACTTGAGTGGGGGGAAAAAACAAAAGTAATATAAAGTTTTTGAGATTTTTGTAACTATATAAATATGATGAATTTAATTGAAAACACATCACAAACAACCTGTTAAGTTGTGCATTGTCTGGGTTAACTTGGACGTATATATATTACTGATATTTGAAATGTTTAATTTCAGATTAAAAGGTTAAGCAACATGTATTCTGAGTTAAAGGAAGAAGAACAAATAAAATTTGGTGCAACTTGCTTGCTCATTGGCAATTAGTCTTACATACTATAAGAATGGAAGTATAATTTTCAATTCTGGTATTTCCTGCTATGGTGGGTCTTATTGAGATTCTTTTGTAACATTTTGTTTGCATTGTATTTTTTTGTCAATTACCTAATGTCATACAAAAAATAGTTTTGTCTTCAAATATTGGTCAAATTAAAAGCCATAAGATGCAGTGTTTGCACCAAGTTGAAAAATATAGGTCCAATTGGAAGTAATAAAATGTAGTTTTTGCACTGAGTCGAAAAACTTGGATCAAGTTTTATTCCAAACCTGCTTTTAAAATAAAATCATATAAACATAAATCACTTCTATTGTCTTCACGTCAACCGAATATTTGACATGTTGATTACTGTTTCCCTTTATCAAGGGCCTATTCCTCAATAATGTCAATGAAAACATACGCTTATTCCGACCTCCTAAGCCAGTCGATAATAAGTTTAACTTTTGCGATGGATATTTCATCTAAACATATCTCTGTTGTCTCAACCTTAAACATTCATATCACTAATCTTCGTCATTTGCACTCACACCATCATTTGCAATTCACATGGCCTCGTTCTCAACTTGTTATATCCAACTCCCAACCATTTACTACCTTTTTCTATCGGGTTCGATCATTGGCAATTTTATTTTTCAAAGATTCGAATTTGTCCACAACAAATCTTTCCAGCTTTCCACAAGCCATTGACCTACTTGCTGACGCATCCACCCGAATGTAAAGTTGTATTGCCAGTTGTGTCGGGTCGGGGTCGGTGGTCGGGCCGGTAAACAGATTTTGTCCAATCCTACCCCATTGGAGAGCATGCCAACGCTCTTGAACATGTTATGTTGTGTGCCTGAACTTCTATGAATATATGTACAAGACCGTGAGCATTATCCTCACATATTGATCATGAACGTCCCCACGTATATATAGGAACAAATACAACTTTTTGTTTTATCAACAACAACAAAATTCTTCAGACCAACCTTCAATGTGGGCATTTTCCTGCATCCTAGGCCGTGTTACCCTACCTCAGGGTTCTTATTCTAGCATCTTATCATTTCTTTTTTAATTTTAATTTTATATATTGCTAGTATAGAGATCTCAACATTTTATTTAGATATCTAATAATATTGCCCAAAGAAAATATGAGTAATAATATTATGTTATATCTTAAAATATTCACACAAGTAGTTAAATAGTGAAGTTTGATTGGACATTTGTATACAACTATTTTATACCGTCGATGCATATATGATTTTCTTTTACGGATATATGATTTTTTGTTTGAATAAGCCTAAAAGTGTGTTTGGATGAGAGTGTTTTTCGGTAAAGTAATGTTTTGAGGGAATTCAAATACATTTAGATGAATTTCATTGTTTGGATAATAATATGGAGAATTTTCAAAATGATGGAAATTTATGAAGTATTTTGTTCAAGTTAAATTTAGAGAATTTCAAATGACACCTCAAAGCTAAGAATTTCAAATTTCTTCATTCTTACAATTTTCAAATTTTGCATTTTGGTCCTCAAATTTTCCAAAATTTTCAAATTGACTCCAGTAAATTTACTAAAAATTGCAATTTGACCCCTAATATTTTTTGGAAATTACAAATTTACCCCTCAACTTATTCAAAATTATAAATTGACCCCAATTTTTTTTGAAATTTACAAATTGACCCCTAATTTCAATTTTCTAATTTGGCCAACAAAAAAAATAAAATTTATAAAAGTTGCCTAAAAATGATGACAATGAAATTTTTGATTACTCTATCCAAACAAGAATATTTAGAAATGAAGTCAATTTAATTGATTCATTTGAATTGTCTAGAATTCTAAATTCTTCAAAATTTCTCAATTACCTCATCCAAACACACTGTGTTTGGATGTGGTAATGTTTTGAGGTAATGTAATGTTTTGAGAAAATTCAAATATTTTGAGGTGAATTCCATTGTTTGGATGTTAATTTGAAGAATTATCAAAATGATAGAAATTTATAAAGTATTTGGTTCAAGTTAAATTTAGAGAATTTCAAATGACACATAAAAACTATGAATTTCAAATTTATTCAATGTTATAATTTTTCAAATTTTGCTTTTTGGTCCTTAAATTTTCCAAAATTTTCAAATCGATCCCCATAAATTTCCAAAAAATTGCAAATTGACCCCTCAAATTTTCAAAAATTATAATTTGACCCCTCAAAAATTTTGAAAATTACAAATTGACCCCTAATTTCAATTTTCAACTTTGGCCCCAAAAAATTAAAATTTATAAAAGTTGCCCAAAAATGATGACAATAAAATTTTTCATTACTTCATCCAAACAAAAGTATTGAGAAATGAAAGTAATTTAATTGAATCATTTGAATTGCCTAGAATTCTAAATTCTTTAAAATTTCTCAATTAGATCATCCAAACACACTCTAAAAGTAACAGAGAGGGGGTTTTGATTGTGTGTTAAGTTTGAATGAGAATTTTATATTGGATGAAAAATGGATATGAGAAGTAAGTGAAATGACTCATATATGATGAGTAATATTTTCCTTACAGTGATAGTCAAATTCCACTTATGATGTCCCGTTGGTGATGAGCCAATGGCGGTCAGGGGCAGACCTAAGCAGGGCAGGGTGTGGCAATAGCCACACCAGCCGAGGCCCATTTAAAAAAAATATATTTTTTTGCCCAACCTAGTATTTGGCAAACGCGATTTCCTTTCCCTCTATTTTCCAAAGGCAATTTCCAGACTCCAGTATAGGCAAAACGCGATTTCCTTTCCCTCTCTCCACCACCAGACAACACACCACCAGTCCACCACCGTCCACCACCAGTGAACGTTCTCTCCTTTCTCAGTCGGTCCATCTCCTCTCCTCTCTCAGTTGTGTGCCAGTCCATTCCCATCTCCTTTCTTCTTCTCTTTCAGGCTAGTTTTAAAATTGAAATTGAAATCGAATCATGATATTGAAATTGATATTGAATTAAGATAGTGAGAGTAGTACTGATAGCAGTACTGAAATTGAAATTGAAATTGATTTTAACTTTTAGGGTTTGGTTATTAAATTTGATTTTATATTGTTTGAAGTTGAAATTGAATTAAGATGCATTGTTTTGAATATTGTTCTTGGTCTGTGTAACACCCTATTTCCCGACGATAATTATTAAATAATAATTATATATTTAATAAAGAGGATGTTACAAAACTCGTCAATATAACACATATAACATAAACACTTTCTTTAAATAATAATTTCAACAGCAGAAAACATTTCATTGATTTCATTAATATTGATTATCCTTGTTATTCAACATCATAAATAGAAATATCAATATTTCCAAGTTCTCGACTTAAAAACAAATTAATTTCAACGTCAACCCCAACCCTGGTGTTACAAGAATCAGAGCTCGTAGCGACTACATGCTTAATAGATTACTAAATAAAATGAAAACTAGACGGAAGACGTATTCCATCTCCACCTTCTAAGTCGTCCCACAGCTAAACTTCCTCAACCTGAGTGTCTGTACCCGGAAGTACAATCACCACAAAGAAAACAACACAACAACAACAAAGGGGTGAGAAATCCTGCCGTAACATAATATTAGGGAAAAGCACGCACAACATTATAATACAACAATAACAATATTCTGTCGTCATATGATCATCGACATTTATTATATTCTTCTCAACTAATCATACATATCATCATCTCATTCAATTCACACTTAAAAACACCAAGTATAAGTATCATCATTTAAATGCATATGGACTCACCCTAAGACCTATATGAATGTGGTACCACACCTATCGTCGTCATAATTTGCCAGAGATATGTTACTGGACTTTCGTCGTCATAAATTGCCAGAGATATGTTACTGGACTTTCATCGTCATTTCATCTTCATAATTCCTTGACACGACTCTATATGCATGCATGGTGACAGACTCATCAGGTATTACACATCATCACGTCATCATGAATTCACATTCATAAATGCAAGACTCTCCCTAATATGCACAACATCAATGCAAAACACACCGTCATCATTCTCATCGTCTTCATAAATAAACATCATCATTTTCATCATCAAAATAATATAGACATCGTCATTCTTCTCATCATCATTATAATATATACATCATCATTCTCATCATCATAGTAATATAGACATCATCATTCTCATCATCATTATAATATAAACATCATCACTCTCATCATCATAGTAATATAGACATCATCATTCTCATCATCATTATAATATAAACATCATCACTCTCATCATCATATTAACGCAAGTATCATCATTTCTCATCATATTTATTTATACACTTGTAAATAATATCAATCGTCATCACTCTTTGTCATAGTCATATGATTTCTCATCATTACTCTCTATTACCGTCTATATCTCTACATTATCTCCTCATCAATCCAACCCTTAAGCACGACTCGTTTCTACGTCAACATATTCTAGGCTCTCTAGATATTTTATCCTGATAGCACACCTTATTCCTCCTTCTTAGTTTTAAGATGTTTACTTCTCCATTAACATTACATATAACGTCTCCTCTCTATACAACTAGGTTTCACCTCACCATCGTCAATAACTCTTTCCTACTTATCCCTCTCATTATTACGACTTTATACCTTAATCCTCGTCTCACATTTGTCGTCATCTATAACCTCGACCATTTCCCTAACCTTAACTTCATTCTAATTCAAAGTTATTATCTCACCTTATCGATACTTTCTACGTCAGCAACTTTCCTCACTAAAACTTCATTATAATTTAAGGTTTTATTCTCTCGATACCGGTTATTATTATTATCGTCAAACATTATGACTATTACCTCTTATCTTCTTTCCTATTCACCTCGCTCTCTTCTAATCAATTCCCGTCTTATTCACCGCTATCCTCATTCCTATTATCTTTCACTACTCAATACACACCTTATATGTTTCTACCTAACATTCATCTTAAGTTCCTTAATTACCTTGACTCTTTTACTCTTCAACTTAACAATATTCCTAAGCTCATTATTTGTTTAAGAAGATTATATTTAACTTCATCACTTACTCGGAAGACACCTACGTTATATCCCTTCTTATCATCGTCTCTTTTCACTTCTTTATCTTTTCATATTGTATACTCTCTTAATCAGCTTACCATATTAGACCTTTTAAAAATACCCCAATGGATTAATCACGTCATTATCACTCCGCCGTGAACTACTCATCTACATCCCTCACACTTCTCCTTCTACTGCTTAAACTACTTCACCTTTTTAGGCTCAAGACTCATCAAGTATTAAATGTTAACACACCAACAACAACTTACAACCATAGACGCAAACTCTTCCTATTATGCACGACACCGGGACAAACATATCATCGTCATTCATATCATCATCATAAGAAAACATCGTCTTCATGAATATACATCATCATTCATGTCATTAATATTCTCACTCATCATCATTCCCATCATCAGTAAACATAGACACCGTCAAATATTTTATTATTGACACATCGTTAAATAACATATCAATTACACATCATCTAATAATTCATCTTAAGAAGTAACTATGGTTTCCAAGACACATCCATAAAGGGCATGAAATTCATCTCAAACACATTTAAAAAATAGTAGGAATGAATTCATTATAACATTCATATACATATAGGTATTACTTAGAAATTAGGATACGTTATTTTTAACTAACATAAAGGTACTCTTTCACTGCTATACAAAAATCATTTTTCTACTATAAACAAAATTACCAACTATTATTAACGAAGTTCTACTAAATTACGTCTACTAATAAACCTTATTAATTATTCTCTGCCAAATTGATGAAGCTACTATTTTTCTGCTACCAATTTATCTCTACTACTTTATATATTAGTTACTAGTATTCCTGTTATTTGCTACTAGCTCTGCAAATCAACATATTCGACAACTGTGGTAACGACAATGACAGCGACTTCATATCATAATTTCATATGCATCAATCATAAACAACGTCATATAACATCGTATTCAAACATCAACAATTCATCATATAACATCGTATTCAAACATCAACAATTCATCATACACTTTTGTAAAACCATAACAAATTATACATAACATATTTCCATGTCAAACCAAGGATACTAGAAAGATATCACAATTATCAACAACTTTCATGTTTATACCAAAGACCAATTTAAAACAGAGACGTGTGAAAAAGACGCAAAAACATGAAACAGAGAATGATGTCACCGTACAATTTCACTAAGACCTCCTTGGAGTATTTTCATCATAACTCAAAAACTAAAAGTCATTTTCACGTCAAACCAAAGCCACTGGAAAGCTAACAAAATTATCTAAAACCTTCATGTTTACACCCAAGGCCAATTCTGTACCGATCAATACCAGTTTTCGTTTCAAATTCGGAAAAGTTGTGCAGAAAGTCCATAAAAATTCACTGTGACCTACGTGCAGTAATTTGACCATAACTCAAGTTCTATAAATCGTTTTGACGTCAGACCAACGGCATTAGAAAACTAACATCCATACCTACAACTTTTGTGTTTACACCTAAGACCAATTCTGTACCGATCAATACCAGTTTTTATTTCAAAATTCGGGGCAGAGATAAGAAAACTCAGGAAAAGCAACTTATATTATTCAAACTTCTCATTCATTCAAAATCATCACAATCAACAACAACAACTCAACATAATTCATACCCAATTCATAATATGACATTAACAACAACAATCATCAATAACCACAAATCAACAACAACATAACATAAGTCATCAATTATCACTCTTGCCCTAATTCTACAATTCTCAAAAACTAAACCTACAACATGTTAAATGAAGTTTTTAGAATCATAAACTCAAGATTATTGAATGATAGTCCCACAATTATCTAAGCCTTAAATCAATTATAATAACGATGATAAACCCCCCCCCCCCCCCCTTACATATATTAAGATACCCTAAAGTGCAAAGATTCTCCCCCTTACCTTGATTCCTCTGAAATCTCTGGTTTGGCTTGACTTCGTTGTAGCTAGGTTATCCTTTCTCTGACGGCTGCTCTTCTCTCTGTTTCTACGTTCAGCAAAACTGAGTTCTAATTTCCCAAAACTCTTATTTATATTTGGTCTAGCCACTCTTCATATAACTTTCCTCTTCTATTCACTATTCTTTTGCTTTTCCCCTCCCCCACTTATTAAAAACCTATTTTCTACACCTCCTACTCTTTTCTACTTGTTTTTCAATTCTCTTTCTATATTATTTAAATTCTGGTATCATAAATTAATTCACCAATATAATTCAACCCTCTCAACATTTACATCACATTCAAATAAAACAGCATTAATAATAATATTCACAACGCCACACCTATTAAAATTTATTGAATTACTTAAAATATAAAGTTGGGGTGTTACAGTCTGCTTACACCCATGATGGTTTTGAAAGTGAGAGTTATTTATTTCTATACCTTAAATTATATACTTTATTTTAACTTTTAATAAGGCATCCCTTGTGTCATTTATCTTAGTGATGATGGTGCTAATGTAGATTTTGATAACTAACTTGGTGTGTATGAATGAGTTAACGTGGTATTAAGGCCTTGAATCCCTTATCTTGTGAAAACCAATTCTAAATGTGTTTGATAATGTTAAAAGTATAAAATAGTAATTGATTTGAACAGCTTGGTGTTCTAAGGCAGTCAACGTTTTTGTCTCAGTGAAGATGATACTAGTGAAGTAGAATGTATACAATGTTGATTGTTGATGCCTTAAACCTTATAGACCACCTTCACTTAAAATAGTAATCCCAAAAATGGTGATTTATAGCTCTTAATGTAATTTCTATGAATTCCTCTTACATTGTCATGTTTACTGTGTAACTTTCTTCTTAGATATTGCCCCACTGATATTGGAACTCCAGGTCCGCCCCTGATGGCGGTGCAAGTATATGTAGGTGAAAAAACTTTTGTTTGTGGAGGAGTAATTCATACGAGTGTCTCACATTGTATGAAAAACTGGATATTGAGTAACATATAATGAGAAGACCTATACACTTAATACTTTAAATTTTGAATGAAGATGTGATGTACGTGGTTTTAGCTCAATGTGATGGTTAATGGGACTCTCCTAATGACTCAGCTGGAATTAAGTCATATACAAAAACTACAATATAGTAATCACTGAGTAAATGAATAAACTTTGCAAATATATACTATGAATAGAATACGCTACAACAGACAGTATGCAAATCAAAGATAAATATTGAATTGAATATATTAAAGAGTGGACTTTATAACTTATAAATTGGAGGGTGCCTCATACAGAAATTGGTAGAATTTTGTTAGAGGTAATTTGTTGACTAGAAGAGCTTCTGTTACTTGGATCTTGTTATTGGAGAATAATTTTTTCTTTATAGTGTTGTTATTAAAAAATAGAATCCATTCGTAGACTAGACATGTTAGTTGCTATATTCTTTAAAAAAAATATAAAAAATTTAGTTGCTATATGTTTTAAATTTTTATTTTATTTCATTGGTACTCGATCACTCTTTAGTTAAACTGTTTTTTGTTCTGCACTTCATCTTATACTTAGCTTATGGTGTATCGTCAGTGCAGCTCCATAGCATCTAACCTCTTTGATTGAACATTTTTGTGGACGGATTATTCGAGAAATCAAGTTTATGTTCTATCTGAAACAATCATTTATCATACTTTTGTTATTTTTCAAACAAACTTCAGATTATTAAAGTCACTTTCACCTCAGAATCAAAATATTAAGATTAAAAAAAATTATATCTTAAATATAAAACCTCATTCACTAGCAAAATGAAAAGGAAAAAATAGCTCTATATTTAAGCTCTAAAATACGTGTGCCTAGTCCAAGGCAAGGACGGATTATTCGGGACGGATTTAAGTGCAGAAAAGAGAGAGAAGCGTAACAACACTGCAATCAGAAGCAGAACCCAATTTTGCAACTACCACCCACCATCAACTAGTCTTATCGCCGCCGCTCTCCAACGCCATCCTCCGCCGTCGCTCTCCAATGTTGTTTTCAAGTTTCAGGTTTCTTTCTTCTTTATTAAATCACTCAAACTCACGTTCACCTTTGGTGTATAGGTTTTACTCTCACTTTAGATCCATTCCCAATGATTTTGATTTTGATTTTGATGTTCATAATGCTGTTTCGTCGTTTAATCGCATGCTCCGAATGCGTAATACTCCATCCATTGTTGAATTCAGTAAGATCTTAACTTCCCTTGTTAAGACCAAAAACCACTACCCCACTGTTCTTTCTCTTTCAAGACAAATGGAATTTAATGGAATTATTCCTGATTTATATACTTTAAACATCTTGATCAATTGTTACTGTCATGTTGGTCAAATCAGATTTTCCTTTTCTATTTTAGCCAAGATTCTCAAAATGGGTTATCAGCCCAATACCATTACCTTAAATACACTTGTCAAAGGTTTTTGTCTTAACGGTAAGGTCAAGGAAGCTCTACACTTTCACGACCATGTGCTTGTACTTGGATTTCACTTGAACCAAGTTACTTATGGTACCTTGATCAATGGATTGTGTAAAATGGGAAAGACAAGAGCCGCCTTGCAAATGTTGAGACAAATCGAAGGGAAATTGGTCAACACCGATGTGGTAATGTATAGCACAGTCATTGATAGTTTGTGTAAAGATAAACTTGTAACTGATGCCTATGAGTTATACTCTCAAATGATTGCAAAGAGAATTTCTCCTACTGTTGTCACTTTCAGCTCTCTAATATATGGATTTTGCATCGTTGGTAGACTGAAAGAAGCATTTGGTTTGTTTCATGAAATGGTATTGAAAAACATCAACCCTGATGTTTATACTTTTAATATCTTGGTTGATGCTCTTTGTAAGGAAGGAAAGATCAAAGAAGCTAAAAATATGATTGCTATGATGATGAAAGAAGGTGTGGAACCTGATGTTGTTACATATAGTACATTAATGGATGGGTATTGCCTAGTTAATCAAGTGAATAAGGCAAAGCATTTATTCAACATCATATGCAGATTGAGAGTGACACCTAATGTTAAGAGCTACAATATCATTATTAATGGATTATGTAAGATTAAAATGGTTGATGAAGCTTTGAATCTCTTCACAGAAATGCATTGCAAACCCGATACAGTAACTTATAGTTCTCTTATTGATGGTTTATGCAAATCTGGGAGAGTTTCTCATGCTTGGGAGCTTCTTGATCAGATGCGTGATAGAGGCCAACCTCCCGATGTAATCACTTACACTTCCTTATTACATGCTTTATGTAAAAACCATGATGTTGACAAGGCAATTGCATTGGTCAAGAAAATTAAAGACCAAGGCATTCAACCAAATATTAACACATACAATATACTTATTGATGGACTATGCAAAGAAGGAAGACTTAAGGACGCACAAGTGATTTTTGAGGATCTTTTGATTAAAGGCTACATTGTATCAGTCTGGACATATAATATTATGATCAATGGTCTTTGTTTAGAGGGCTTGCTTGATGAAGCCGAGGCCCTGTTGTCAAAAATGGAAGACGATGGATGCATTCCTAATGTTGTAACTTTTCAAACAATTGTCTACGCTCTCTTTGAAAATGATAAGAACGAAAGGGCAGAGAAACTACTGCGTGAAATGATTGCTAGAGGTCTTTTGGAAGAGAAAGACTAGTTAAGGTGATTTCTTGTTACATATTTTGTTATTTTGAATTTTGATGAAAGTGATAGAATTGTTATTATTTGTTATTTTATTTACTTATAGTTGCATTTACAAATGATGATGGACTACACAATGTACTTGCTATTAATTTAATTTTAATTAAAATATGTGTTATGTTCATTTGGATATTTTCATGATACCAATGGTTCCTTATGGCTTTCAGAGTTTTGAATTTAAGTAGAGCTAGAGTTGTTTGTGAGATTGAGTTCAACAGTGTATTTGTGCTATGATGTCAGTTAGAAATTTGCTGAGAGATTATATAAAGTAAGAATTAGAAATGAACTTTCTCATCGGTTTTGCAAAATGAATGTTGATAGAACTCGTAAAATCCAGAAACAAAAATGTATATTATTGAATGGTATAATGATGAGCTCAAGAGCTGTACAATGGTGGAAACAAAAAATGAAAAGATAAACCTAAGTGTGAACACTCCTGCTAGAAGAGCTTAATGCTCTTAACCAGAGAGAAATCTCTTCTAACCAACTCTCTAACAATATCTCTAAGTGAATTACTCACTACCCTTCCCTCTCTTTTATAACAGAAAATCCCCTAAAATCAATCAGTGCTAACTAACTTGTATTCTCTCTCCCTAGCCCTACTTTTCCCTTCCAGGTTCCTATCAAATGCATATCACTCTATTATTTCTTTTTATCAGTTTTTGAAACTGCCTTGCTACAAACTGAAAGGAAGAAGGTTTGATAGATTTTATGGTTTCCAGTAATATGAACAATCCGGTTGTCTAGAAACTAGATGCAATTTGTCCAAAACAAATATTCAGTTGGGGTAAATAATTGAAATAGCCAGTGTCAGAACATGTAAGTGGATAACAATTAAGGTTCTAGGTTTGTCATGTTCATTCTCTATCACCCTGGCTTTGTCATGTTCATTCTCTATCACCCTGGCTTTGAATCCCACAGGGTTCTTGATATTTCAATCTAATTAGAGGTCAATTCTAAAAATTAACAGGGGAGGTAACTCCTGACACATGGAGCAACTTGTTTTCAAAGGACATTTGGAATGAGATTATAAGCTAGCATGTTTTGATATTTCTGCTTATTGTTTCTGGTTGTGTTATAATTCGTTTATACCTTATCTTTCCTGGAGTATTTGTGATATTTTTGCTGTCTTGGAGTATTTTTTGTTGTCTTGAAGAAAGTAGAGGATATTGATGCTTACTGTTTCTTGCTTACTGTCATAGTTTAAACCTTGATGATGGCTAAATGAGGGGATAGATTTCTGTTAAGGAATGGTAAGAAAAGGTTAAGTGTGATAGTGGATGCTAGCCTGTATTGAATGAATTGGTGTCTCTAATGGAAGGTTAGAATAGATAAATTTTCCAGGACAGTTGTGTTCTTGATAAGGTGTTGGCATGTTATTGTTTCATTCAATGATAAAGACCTTAGCTTCAAGTGGCACGTGCTGGTTTTGGTCATGTGATGTTAATTTCATGAATTTTATATTTTGACTTGGGTGGAATATGCAGCTCTTATTGTTACAACCTCAGCATGGAAAGCTGCTTGCTTGTATCTTCACAAGGGATCGTTTACTCTACTGTCATGATTCTCTTGGGCTGATTTTTTCATTTTGCGATTATGTAGGGTTGAAGAAGTGATTGCTGTAATGCATAAATGGATCATGTTGGAGGTGGAGTGTGTCACTAAGGAGTCAAAGAAATTATTGGTTGTTGCTAATTTTGATTAATTTCTGTCACTGAGATATTTATGCACTTCATAAAGCGGTGTTTTGTTTTTTACGAGGAGTGTTACTGCTATTAGTTTGATGGAAGGACGTTGTTTGCTATTCTCCAGTGCTACTCTTGGTGTTGACAGTGTATGTAGTTTGGTGTTCATCGATCTTGCTGGTCTAGGAGTAACATAGTTTAGTGGTTGGAGTAATTATATTTTGCTTTTATTTACTTTCATAGTCAAGGATAGTGTATTTGTAATTACTCTTGCATTATATCTTATGGTTGTGCACTACATATGAAATGCTAAGATTACGGTATAGCATATGCCCTGTTTGGTTTCAGATTATACTCAAGTGTTTTTGGAGGTGTCATTATATATGTTAGCTGGTTCATGTTCTAGCGATTGGAGTTTTTTCTCGTAACTTAAATTGGAAGAAATCTACCCTGTTCGTGTTTAGGAAACTTTTTACTCCTCATGTTATAGTTTAATTCGTTTGGGATAGAGTGAGTACCTCTTGGCTCTTATAGTTAATTCTATTTAAAATCTCTCTCTCTACTGTTTAAAGAAAATGTATTGAAGAAATCATGCTATGTGATACATTGTCCTATTTTAGACTTATATAGATTGCTGTTGTTGAGTCAGGTACAAGTTGTGTCACTCTCGTGGGAAAAACTGGATGAGTTCCTCTCATTTTTCTTCTCTAGTGTTGGTGGTGTCTTATTTTGGTACTATCTAGAATTTGGTATAGGAATAGGATACATGAAATCAGATTTATACATTTGAGATCCCACATTGTTTTCACAAATTCTACCAGTATCATAATTGAAGATAGTGATAATATATGGTTGCATTGTCATTTTTCATACATGTATGTTAATAATGATACGTGGCATTCTGCCATCTCAATGCTCAGCATACTTTTTGTTGCTCTATTTCTTCATATTTAAATTCAAATGCAATTTGAGGATTGGTAAAATTGGTATGCACATCATCTGATTCCTGTTGACCACATCAATTGCTTCCCAATGATTTGTTACCCAGAATGGTGAAAGGTGTGTTCTATTGAATATTAATTGGTTAAAAATAATGTGGGACACTATTCATAATCTCATTATTATTATAAAATAATTACAATCATACTTAGTTTTATATGCTTTCTTTAGTTGTTTCATTGTCTCCCCAATTTAAATTTTGAGTGTATCAAAAAGCATAATTCCTTGTGGAAATAGGGATACTATAGAAATCTTTTTTTTTTCCCGACAGAGATCTTAAATAGCTTAATTCATGGAATATTTACTTTTTTCAGAGATGAAAGAGCACTTGTTGTATGTACCCTAAAAAGCTTATGTTGCTGCCCTAACTTATAGTTACCATGATCCTTAGTTAACAACTATTGAAAGAGTGTATACTCCTTACTACCCTCAATTGGCACTTAGGTGGCGTTTACAATGGGAAAGCAGAAAGCTTTCCCACCATGGGAAAACCTTTTTTAAAGGTTATATGGTTGAGGAACACAATTTTTATTATGGACTGTCTACACCAAATTTTTTTCCTTGCACTTTTACACTCTTATATTTTTGTTTAGATCTGGAATACACGATTTTTATCATAGACTGTCTACACCATATTTTTTTCTTTTCTCTTTTACACTCTTATATTTTTGTTTAGATCTGAAATTTTTTTCTTTTCTTGATCTAGAAACAATTGGTCGGATTTTCTTGCTCGCGCGCATCCGCGTGCGCGCGTGCACCCCTATTATAAGAGTGACTTAGAAGTTGAATTTTTTCACGATTTTTTGCAGGCATGTTTAGGACATAAAAACAACATCGCCCACAAAAAACGAGAATTTTCCGACAAGGGACGGATTAAATATGAATTTTTTACGCGCCAAAAACTCAAGAACGCGAAACAACAAAACGTGCACCTAGAAAACGAATTCTGAGCTGGTATTTTGCAGACACCTCTATAAAAATATATATAGAGGACCAAAATGCTCGTTTCCGAAGAAAATGACCAAAATACCCCTGCATGACTTAAGTCATGCTGGTGTATAACCTACGTGACTTAACTCACGCTCGGTAGATGTCAGCGTGACTTAACTCACGCTGGTGTATAACCTGCGTGGCCTAACTCACACTGGTGCATAACCTGCGTGACTTAAGTCACACTGGGGGTATTTTCGTCAGTTTATATGAGAGTGAGCAATTTTGTTTGGGGGAAGAGCAATTTTCAGTTAATATTTAAGGCCTTAACCCCTTTAACCAATTATATTCCTTGTAGACATTAGTCACAGTCATACCCAATTTGTTGTCTTTATTTCTTGTGCTCCATTTAATATTAGAATAAGCTCTTCAAAGGGATACAACAAGCATTTATTTATCCCAAATGTTGGCATTGAACCAATGCTGAACATTCAAAATTATTGGAATTTAAATATATATATATATATATATATATATATATATATATATATAATATGAGAGGTGACATATACTTAATAACTTATAGTTATGGGTGAATATGTGGTGTTCATTATCCCGTTGTTGTTCCCGTGCAACTGGACTCCCCCAACAAAAATGTATTGTACTTTTATATTTGTTCATTGAGCTGGAACGAAATTCTTGGATATTTTAACTCAAAGTTATTGAAAATTATAAAACATAAAAATGAAAACTGGCAGCTTAATTAAGACTGCAATGTATGTTTAATATTAGCCTAATTATTTTTCATGTGACCTTATAGCATATATAATAGGGCTGATATAGAACCAAGAGTATAAGCATAACTATGTTTTATATAACCATATATCATAAGCTGCCCCCTTTTTCCATAAAGGGATGACGTTTTTCTTTCTGATAGGGCTTCAATGATGTTGAATGATGAAGAATCATTGACTGTGATTAATTGCCTTAAATTGCATATGCCAAGTGGTCCATGTGTGTGACAAAATGTGTAAAATAATAAACCAATGAAGCAGCCATGTGCCCTTGCTCTCAATAAGGGAAAAACATGTGATGTGAGATTCTGTGTAGTCAAATACTAAATGAAACTTGAGTGGGAGGAAAGAAAAAACAAAGGTAATATAAAGTTTTTGAGATTTTTGTAACTATATAAATATGATGAATTTAATTGAAAACACATTACAAACAACCTGTTAAGTTGTGCATTGTCAGGGTTAACTTGGACGTATATATATTATTGATATTTGAAATGTTTAATTTCAGATTAAAAGGTTGAGCAACTTGTATTCTGAGTTAAAGGAAGAAGAACAAATAAAATTTGGTGCAACTTGCTTGTTCATTGGCAATTAGTCTTACATACTATAAGATTAGAAGTATAATTTTCAATTCTGGTATTTCCTGCTATGGTGGGTCTTATTGAGATTCTTTTGTAACATTTTGTTTGCATTGTATTTTTTGTCAATTACCTAATGTCATACAAAAAATAGTTTTGTCTTCAAATATTGGTCAAATTAAAAGCCATAAGATGTAGTTTTTGCACCAAGTTGAAAAATATAGGTCCAATTGGAAGTAATAAAATGTAGTTTTTGCACTGAGTCGAAAAACCTGGATGAAGTTTTATTCCAAACCTGCTTTTAAAATAAAATCATACAAACATAAATCACTTCTATTGTCTTCACGTCAATCGAATATTTGGCATGTTGATTAGTGTTTCCCTTTATCAAAGGCCTATTCGTCAATAATGTCAATGAAAACATACGCTTATTACGACCTCCCAAGCCAGTCGATAATAAGTTTAACTTTTGTAGTGGATATTTCATCTAAACATATCTCCTTCGTCTCAACCTTAAACATCCATATCACTAATCTTCGTCATTTGCACTCACACCATCATTTGCAATTCACATGGCCTCGTTCTCAACTTGTTATATCCAACTCCCCACCATTTACTACCTTTTTCAATCGGGTTTGATTATTGGCAATTTTATTTTTCAAAGATTCGAATTTGTCCACAACAAATCTTTCCAGCTTTCCACAAGCCATTGACCTACTTGCTGACGCATCCACCCGAATGTAAAGTTGTATTGCCAGTTGTGTCGGGTCGGGTCGGGGGTCGGGCCGGTAAACAGATTTTGTCCAATCCTACCCCATTGGAGAGCATGCCAACGCTCTTGAACATGTTATGTTGTGTGCCTGAACTTCTATGAATATATGTACAAGACCGTGAGCATTATCCTCACATATTGATCTTGAACGTCCCCACGTATATATATAGGAACAAATACAACCTTTTGTTTTATCAACAACAACAAAATTCTTCACACCAACCTTCAATGTGGGCATTTTCCTGCATACTAGGCCGTGTTACCCTACCTCAAAGGGTTCTTATTCTAGCATCTTATCATTTCTTTTTTAATTTTAATTTTATATATTGTCAGTATAGAGATCTCAACATTTTATTTAGATATCTAATAATATTGCCCAAAGAAAAGATGAGTAATAATATTATGTTATATCTTAAAATATTCACACAAGTAGTTAAATAGTGAAGTTTGATTGGACATTTGTATACAACTATTTTATACTGTAGATGAATATATGATATTTTTTTATGAATATATGATTTTTTGTTTGAATAAGCCTAAGAGTGTGTTGGATGGGGTAATGTTTTGAGGTAATGTAATGTTTTGAGGGAATTCAAATACTTTGAGGTGAATTCAATTGTTTGGATGTTAATTTGAAGAATTATCAAAATGATAGAAATTTATGAAGTATTTTGTTCAAGTTAAATTTAGAGAATTTCAAATGACATCTAAAAGTTAAGAATTTCAAATTTCTTCATTGTTATAATTTTTCAAATTTTTCCTTTTGGTCCTCAAATTTTCCAAAAAATTGCAAATTGACTCCTCAAATTTTCAAACATTATAATTTGACCCCTAAAAAATTTTGAAAATTGCAAATTGACCCCTAATTTCAATTTCAACTTTGGCCCCAAAAAATTAAAATTATAAAAGTTGCCCAAAAATTATGACAATAAAATTTTTCATTACTTCATGCAAACAAAAGTATTGAGAAATGAAAATAATTTAATTGAATCATTTGAATTGTCTAGAATTCTAAAATCTTTAAAATTTCTCAATAATCTCATCCAAACACACTCTAAATGTAACAGAGAGGGGGTTTTGTTTGTGTGTTAAGTTTGAATGAGAATTTTATATTGGATAAAAAAATGGATATGAGAAGTAAGTGAAATGACTCATATATGATGACTAATATTTTCCTTACAGTGATAGTCAAATTCCACTTATGATGTCCAGTTGGTGATGAGCCAATGGCGGTGCAAGTATATGTAGGTGAAAAAACTTTTGTTTGTGGAGGAGTAATTCAGACGAGTGTCTCACATTGTATGAAAAAGTGGATATTGGGTAACATATAATGAGAAGACCTATATACTTAATACTTTAAATTTTGAATGAAGATGTGATGGTTAATGGGACTCTCCTAATGACTCAGCTGGAATTAAGTCATATACAAAAACTACAATAAAGTAATCACTGAGTAAATGAATAAACTTTGCAAATATATACTATGAATAGAATACGCTACAACAGACTATGCAAATCAAAGATAATTATTGAATTGAATATATTAAAGAGTGGACTTTATAACTTATAAATTGGAGGGTGCCTGATACAGAAATTGGTAGAATTTTGTTAGAGGTAATTTGTTGACTAGAAGAGCTTCTGTTACTTGGATCTTGTTATTGGAGAATAATTTTTTCTTTATAGTGTTGTTATTAAAAAATAGAATCCATTCGTAGACTAGACATGTTAGTTGCTATATTCTTTCAAAAAAATATAAAAAATTTAGTTGCTATATGTTTTAAATTTTTATTTTATTTCATTGGTACTCGATCACACTTTAGTTAAACTGTTTTTTGTTCTGCACTTCATCTTATACTTAGCTTATGCCTGTGGTTATTAAGAAAGAGTACGCATTTTGTGGTGTATCGTCAGTGCAGCTCTATAGAATCTAACCTCTTTGATTGAACATGTTTGTGGACGGATTATTCGAGAAATCAAGTTTATGTTCTATCTGAAACAATCATTTATCATACTTTTGTTATTTTTCAAACAAACTTCAGATTATTAAAGTCACTTTCACCTGAGAATCAAAATATTAAGATTAAAAAAAATTATATCTTAAATATAGAACCTCATTCACTAGCAAAATGAAAAGGAAAAAATAGCTCTATATTTAAGCTCTAAAATACGTGTGCCTAATATTCTAACTGTTATATATTGTTGTGGTTTTGATTTTTCCCTTTTCACGTATACAGTGGCAATGAATATTGAAGATGAGTATGAACTATGAAGTGTCTATGCGAAAAAATATGGTGAAGCTGCGTACGTATCATATGGAATTTGATATCTCAAATGTAAGTGGCCATTTTATATGTGTATGATTTTGTTAATGGTATTGATTATGGCATATACTAATGAGTTTGGATATGAGAATTGGTAGTGTTATGTTTTGGTGACAATCTTTTGATTGTTTCTTCTGTTAGAATTTTATAGCAAATAGACTACTATTTGTTATTCCTTTGGTTACTCTTGAATTTTATAGCAAACAAAGAATAAGTAATTACAAACATCAGTCCCTTTCTTGAAATATGTTGTTATTTTAACAATGATAGTCTTTTGAATGAAATTTATAGTTTTTTTTTTCATTAAAAAAAAATACATCGAGTTTTCTGACAAACCAATTTTTCTCCTATTGGCCATTACTTTGATTAACTGACTTCATATTTGTTATGCTTTTACTAACATTGGGCATTAAAGTACTTTAGGCTTAAATGCAGTTTTACCCCCCCTATTTTGACTCAAACTGGATTTTACCCCCCCTATTTTAAAACTCGGATTTTTAGCCCCCTATTTTATATTTTTCAGGATTTTACCCCCTACCACATTTAAATGCATTTTTGCTGATGTGGCAGTGTTGATGTGGATTAAATTTAAAACAAGACTTTTATTGTTCCTGTTTTTATAAGGATCTTGATGATTTCGTGGCGGCGGCACTTCAATTTTATGGAAAACAGAACATGCTGGACAATACACCAATTACATTAAATTTAGAGAAAGATAATGATCCTCGCCTATTGACATCACCATTGAAGTTTCCTGGAAAGCTAGCTATTGATGTCCTCAATAATAGGCTTTTTATTTCTGATAGCAATCACAACCGCATAGTGAGTGTTCTCTCTCTCTCTCTCTCTCTCTCTCTCTCTCTCTCCCCCCATGATCGTGAGCACATGGTGCATAACTGTACAGGTTTTACCTAATACAATAAGGAATTAATTAGGCTATGAATTTTCTAGATTACATCTCATTTTAACTATCTGGAACAAGAATGCAGGAATCATTGACCAATAACCGAAATATTCTTATCTGAATTAGATGACTCAAAGAATTCTACCAGCACAAACAGTTAATCCTAATCCATAAGGGGAAATGAAATCCTGACAGAATTATTAACAATTGATACAATATTCCAAGAGCTGATAAACTAAACCCAACTTTCCCGCATTGCTGACAATTAAAACTCGAATTCCCAAACAAAACCAATTTAAATCTAAAGCTCTAAATCCCAAGTTGCCATGTATCATAGTTCTAATTTCATTCACCACACTTCATTTTGACAATACATGCATATTTATTTTCCTTTTGATTGTAAAAGTAAGTTGCATTTGTTTGCGCTGGCCATGTTTGGTATTCAGGTGGTCACCAACCTTGATGGGAATTTTATTTTGCAAATTGGGAGCAGTGGGGAGGAAGGTTTGCAAGATGGTTCCTTTGATGAAGCCACCTTTAATCGCCCTCAGGTACAACATAAATAAGATCGCGTTTGAGCTTCTAGTGTATTTCATTTGTGCCTAATTGTGGCATTCATCATATGAGGATTGCAATCACTTTAACACACTCTATACTTATTTGTGGTTCTTGGTTCTCCAGGGCCTTGCTTATAATGCAAAGAAAAATATCCTTTATGTTGCAGACACCGAAAACCATGCTTTGAGGTACAGAACAGCTTCGATCAGTAGTCTGATTTTCATTGTTGTGATCTATGTGACATCATAGATGTTTCATTGGTAGGTTTAATTAATCATGGAAGGGGGGTAAAATCCTGAAAAATATAAAATAGGGGGGCTAAAAATCCGAGTTTTAAAATAGGGGGGGTAAAATCCAGTTTGAGTCAAAATAGGGGGGGTAAAACTGCATTTAAGCCTTAACTTTATGGTTATATATATGCTACAATGAATATAAAAGCATTATGTTCCTACTGTTTATGTATAGCAACCACACTGTTATAATTGTGTGAATTATTTAATTCTATATTATGACAATGTGTGAATTATTAGTTCTATATTGAGTTCAATATCACCGGCTTTTATTGAGTTTATGTTTTCTTATTTTATAGAAATCTCTCAAGCGATATGAAGGAGTCAGTTACACTCTTCTCACAGTGTCAACTGTATGTTGTAATATCAAGGGTTACATCAAGAAATCTTCTGAAAAATTTCTTAACTGATGAAAATGGTGATTGCATCGATACGACTACAAATGTAGTATATAAAGAACTTTTCCAAAATGTGTAAACATCAAACATGAAATTAACCGGTCAAAAAAAAATCAAACATCAAATTAAAAAAATACTATAAATATAGTTTTCGTCCAATTTTTTAGTTGTGTATGTGATGGATAATATTGCTTTTAGTACCTTTTTCAATGTATATACCCGTGCGATAGTACGGGTAGACGATCTAGTTACACATTATTACGAGATAAATCAAGAAGCAAATAGGATTTTTTTTTGGAGGAATATGAAATTACAAATTTGTGATCCTAACTTATTACTCCCCCTCTCCCTATATATAAGACCATTTTAACCGGATCGTTGAAATTAAGAAAGTTGATAATAGTATTAAATTTGTTTGTAGTTATTATTGTGTTTACAATTTTATCTTTTAAAAGAGTTAGTTTATATTTTAGAGAAATGTTAACTTGTGCTCTTAGATCACACGTTAAGATACCCAAAATAGAAATTATGCATTGGAAATTGTGTCTATTTATTTCTCAAGAAGTTAGAAATTATGTTTTCATAATAAATATTTTCTATTAATGGAATTCTTAACATGTGCCCTAAAACACAAGTTATAATATTTATCGTTGATTGAAGAGATAATTAATAATTAATATAGTTAAAAATACAAAAGAGGTTTTATGAAAAAGAACAAATTTTTTTTCATAAGAATCTTATAATAAAAAACAAATGTAATATTTATGGTAGCTGAAAGAGCTTGTCCAATGTGTCAATTTCAAGCCAAAATTATGTCTATTTAAGCAAAATGGAAGTGAGTATCAAATCCGAATGGATGTTTGACTTGGGTATACAAAACGACACCTATTGCCAATTGCGTACTCATAATGGTATTGGCATGCCTATTTTGACCCTTGCCTTTATGTGAAGCATTGTGTCTTCCAATTGCATGCATTCATATGGTGTTATATCATTTTCATAGCAGCTGGGGTTATGGTTTTACATACCAAATATATAACTACCATTTTTAAATGAAAAATTAAATTTTTACATGCTTCATATAGATCATAGAAACGTCCTAGTAACTCATGGTCGTTGTTGATTTTGAGGTATATGACAAGTACCTACCCACTTAGAGATAGTGTCTTTTGAATGTTTGCAAATTTTATTTAAATAAGTAATACGCCCTCCGTCCCTTTTTATATGAGTAGTTTACAAAAATCACGTGTATTAAGAAAAGTTGTTGGAGCAATAAAGTTGTCACAAATGTGTGTGACTATTACTAGATTACTCTTAATTAAATATATATTTAATGTTAATTTTTCATATACCAAGACAAATTGGTAGTATTAATAAGGGGTATATTTAGAAAAAGAGTAATCAATGCATCTAGGAATTTGTACATGATCTTATATTTAGTGACAATTTTTTTTTTGTAAACTATTCCTATAAAGAGGGACGGAGGGAGTAAATAAGTGACATTGTTCCTTAAATATGTGAGACATTATCACATTAGCATTGAATATATTACTCCCTCCGTCCCTATTTATAAGAGTAATTTACAAAAAAATTTTGTCCCTAAATATAAGATCATATACAAATTCCTAGATGCATTGATTATTCTTTTTCCAAATATACCCCTTATTAATACTATCAATTTATCTTGGTATATGAAAAATTAACATTAACTATATATTTAATTAAGGGTAATCTAGTAATAATCACACCAATTTGAGACAACTTTATTACTTCAACAATTTTTCTTAATACACGTGATTTTTTTAAACTACTTCTATAAAAAGGGACGGAGAGATAAAACTATAAAACATATGTAAATGAATTTTTCCTTAGTTTAATTCTTGAATTTTTCAAAAAACAATATTCTTGATTATGTCTTTCTTTTAATAGTTAATTGGTTCTCAAATGTAGTTATAATATTATTAATGCAAAAACACTTAGGAATCTTATTGTAATCTTTATATATATAAATGTTAGGTAGTCTTGACAACCCTAATGACTAACCGTAACTTTTCTTTTGAAAGAAATTTATGAAAAAAAATATATTTTGCTAAAATATTTTTATGCACAATCTAATATATTTTGGTTTGTGATATGAAATATATTTTAATACTCAATAATATATTTTTATACTGAATATGATATATTTTGGTACTCAATTTGAGATATTTTTGAATTAAATCTAATATACTATTTTTATATTGAATATGTTAGAAAGTGATTTCTTAGTCCCCAAGTTTTGCTAAAATATTTTTATGCACAATCTAATATATTTTGGTTTGTGATATGAAATATATTTTAATACTCAATAATATATTTTTATACTGAATATGATATATTTTGGTACTCAATTTGAGATATTTTTGAATTAAATCTAATATACTATTTTTATATTGAATATGATATATTTTGGTACTCAATTTGAGATATTTTTGAATTAAATCTAATATACTATTTTTATATTGAATATGATTGAATATGATATATTTTGGTACTCAATTTGAGATATTTTTGTACTAAATCTAATATATTTTTGTACTTAATAATATATTTTAAAATTGAAGAGTAAACCCGTTAAATAGTTATGAGAGAAACCTAGCTCAGTTAAAAGGTTATAAATAGAGGAGAGCATTAGAGAATTAGGGTTACAACAAACAAGAAAAGATTAGAGATCAAAGGAAAACTAGGGTTGTGGAGAGAAGAAGCAAGGAGACAAGTGAGAAGAACCTGGAGAGAGATTTTACCGTAGGAATATCAAATTCTGCAAACCAAAGGTAAGGGGGAGTCTCTATTCACCATAAGGGGGAGTCTCTATTCTCATGTCTTTTATTTTGGCCTAAAAAATAGGAAAATCTTCCAGGTCATGGCAAATAAGTTATTAACATATATATAATGATGTGGCTTTGCAGTTTTTCTTTAAACCTTATAATGTGCCTTTGTTGTTGCCCATGTTCTGTTTTCAATAACTTCAAAAATCCTTGAATCTATCCTCTCTATTAGAATCAAAAATCAGCCAAAGTATGTTCTAAAATTTAGTGAGATTAATATACTTCACAAATACTTAGCTATTTCGCATTTATTTGATTAGATTAGATATCTCTGTTTATGTGTTATGCATTTCTTTACTAAGCCAAATTCGACACTTTTGTAGGAAAATCAATGAAGATGACCCAGATCTCATAGTCAATTTAATAGTTTTATATGAAGCTATACAAAACCCGTGCATCGCACGGGTTAAAGTCTAGTTTCAATATATTCGAAGAATATAGTAACAATGTCTCGTATTTTAAGTAATAAAAATAATTTCGTCAAAAAAGTAATAAAAATAATATTTCTGTAAAATTAACTCAGTTGACATAGACAATACATTATTATCAAATCAATTTATTTTGTATTTATTTATTTATTTTTGGTCAAGTTCATCAAGTCAATTTATGTATTACAAAGGAATGAATTTGTCGACTTGAACGAAACATCTCTCTTTAATTAGAAAAGTGAGGATCATATTTCTCTCTACCGACAATTTATTTAGGTACGGCAGAAAGACTAAACGTGTTTAATATATGTTGTTATTTGTGGTAGTTTTCTTCTTCTTCATTTTTTATGTCTTTATTTTTGGTATTAAAGTTGTTAGATTCTTCTTTCGAATTGTGATAGTACTACTTGCAAGTACAAAGACACTCTAGCATATGATTAGCTTTAGAATGCTTTAATATATATTGATTTAGTCAAGTTTAATTTTGCACAAATAGTGAGATAAAGAAAGAAAAAAAAGGTGTTATTTTCTTTCTTAGGTACCGTTTGACCCGACTTTTTTTCTACTTCTCTACAATTTTAAGGAGAAGATATGTCAAACACAATAACTATTAAGTACTTTATTTAGAATGCATAAAATTGAATGTAAGGAGCTTTAAAACTAAAAAAAATAAAGTAACCAAACAACTTTAACTTATTTCTTAAAGTCCTTAATTTTAACTTTGTTTTAAAGTAACTTTTAGACCGTAAAAAAGTCAGGTTAAACGATACCTTAGTAGTGTGCATAATGCATGTCGAATGTCTAAAACTTGAATAGGTTAAATCAAATATGTTTTTCATTTGTTTTCCATTGAAATATTTTCAAATTAAATAATAGCATGTGTTCGAGGGTTATTTTCTCACGATTTTTCTAATGTCCATAAAATATTAGGAACGAGTCTATTGATTGATACTCTAGTGTACTCAACTCTTATATTCCTACAAAGCTTGGAATGAATGTGCTGTAATGGATTAACAAAATAAGGGAAATAAAGATTGTATAATTACTGATCCAGATTCAACTTCCAGTGTATGAATTAGAAGAGAATTGAGTAAAATTATATTCTATGATGAATGATATATGAGAATAGGAGAGGACTCTCAGAGTGGAGAAAGAAGAGAAGAAATTCTCACATAATCATTCACACTCACATTCTCAATCCTAAGAGTGTGTTTGGATGAGGTAATTGAAAAATTTTAAAAAATTTAGAATTCTAAACAATTCAAATGATTCAATTAAATTACTTTCATTCTCAATCCTAAGGCTCTGTATATACCATAATTAAGTGTAGTAATCCTATAGCTTGCGCGAGGGGATACAAGGCCTCACTCCTCTCCTCACTTCCTGAATTTGTGGATCCTCAACAGAATTGGCTATTCTAGCACCTTCTAGAACTTTGTCCACATGTATACTCTTATGACGTGGCACATTCATTACATGTGCTTAATTTTCATTTTCAATGAATCTTAATATTAATGGCCAAAACAACATCACAGACATGTCTGGATTTTACATCAGTTTTGTCCATTCTGTCACCTTAATTATGTGATAGGGTGCGAATAATAGTCTATTGGTTGTCTATATTGTTACATATCACATGCAACCATTTGTTTTCTATATTAATATTCCCTTCTTCCAAATAAAAAATCAAATAAAAAATGATATGAATTCTATTGAATTAATATTGTTAAATAATAACGTACTCTCGATAGGAACCAAGCAATTGCACTCAAGTGGTTAATAAGCTCTAGTAAGAACAAATTGTTCAGGAAAACCTAATTCTATTCTTGGTGAACAATTCTTGATCAGACTTTTTTTTAACTTTCGGCAGAACTCTGGATTACCAGAGCCTCTTTCCCTGAAAATCGGAGGGTTAACACACAAAAAAAACTCTATATAGAGATCTCAACATTTTATTTAGATATCTAATAATATTGCCCAAAGAAAAGATGAGTAATAATATTATGTTATATCTTAAAATATTCACACAAGTAGTTAAATAGTGAAGTTTGATTGGACATTTGTATACAACTATTTTATACTGTAAATGAATATATGATATTTTTTATGAATATAAGATTTTTTGTTTGAATAAGCCTAAGAGTGTGTTGGATGGGGTAATGTTTGAGGTAATGTAATGTTTTGAGGGAATTCAAATACTTTGAAGTGAATTCAATTGTTTGGATGTTAATTTGAAGAATTATCAAAATGATAGAAATTTATGAAGTATTTTGTTCAAGTTAAATTTAGAGAATTTCAAATGACACCTAAAAGTTAAGAATTTCAAATTTCTTCATTGTTATAATTTTTCAAATTTTTCCTTTTGGTCCTCAAATTTTTCAAAAAATTGCAAATTGACTCCTCAAATTTTCAAACATTATAATTTGACCCCTAAAAAATTTTGAAAATTGCAAATTGACCCCTAATTTCAATTTTCAACTTTGGCCCCAAAAAAATAAAATTATAAAAGTTGCCCAAAAATTATGACAATAAAATTTTTCATTACTTCATCCAAACAAAAGTATTGAGAAATGAAAATAATTTAATTGAATCATTTGAATTGTCTAGAATTCTAAAATCTTTAAAATTTCTCAATAATCTCATCCAAATACACTCTAAATGTAACAGAGAGGGGGTTTTGATTGTGTGTTAAGTTTGAATGAGAATTTTATATTGGATAAAAAAAATGGATATGAGAAGTAAGTGAAATGACTCATATATGATGAGTAATATTTTCCTTAGAGTGATAGTCAAATTCCACTTATGATGTCCAGTTGGTGATGAGCCAATGGCGGTGCAAGTATATGTAGGTGAAAAAACTTTTGTTTGTGGAGGAGTAATTCAGGCGAGTGTCTCACATTGTATGAAAAAGTGGATATTGAGTAACATATAATGAGAAGACTTATACACTTATTACTTTAAATTTTGAATGAAGATGTGATGGTTAATGGGACTCTCCTAATGACTCAGCTGGAATTAAGTCATATACAAAAACTACAATAAAGTAATCACTGAGTAAATGAATAAACTTTGCAAATATATACTATGAATAGAATACGCTACAACAGACTGTATGCAAATCAAAGATAAATATTGAATTGAATATATTAAAGAGTGGACTTTATAACTTATAAATTGGAGGGTGCCTACAGAAATTGGTAGAATTTTGTTAGGTAATTTGTTGACTAGAAGAGCTTCTGTTACTTTGATCTTGTTATTAGAGAATAATTTTTTCTTTATAGTGTTGTTATTAAAAAATTGAATCCATTCGTAGACAAGACATGTTTGTTGCTATATTCTTTCAAAAAAAATATAAAAATTTTAGTTGCTACTGCCTCCGTTTCTTTTTAATTGTCACTTTTGAAGAAAAAATTTGTTTCTTTTTAACTGTCACTTTCAAAGTTCAATGAATAATGTTATTATAGTAAAAGTATAAATTATTGTATCAAAAATAGTGACATTTATTAATTATCTTGGTTTGTGTAAAATGTCAAAAAGTGACAATTAAAAATTAAGGGACGAGGTAGTATATGTTTAAGAGAGAAGCGTAACAACACTGCACTCAGAAGCAGAACCCAAATTTGCAACTACCACCCACCATCAACTAGTCTTATCGCCGCCGCTCTCCAACGCCATCCTCCGCCGTCGCTCTCCAATGTTGTTTTCAAGTTTCAGGTTTCTTTCTTCTTTTAATTCCACTTTCCTTTATTCTTCTTTATTAAATCACTCAAACTCACGTTCACCTTTAGGGTTAAGGTTTTACTCTCACTTTAGATCCATTCCCAATGATTTTGATTTTGATGTTCATAATGTTGTTTCGTCGTTTAATCGCATGCTCCAAATGCGTCATACTCCATCCATTGTCGAATTCGGCAAAATATTAACTTCCCTTGTTAAGTTCAAGCGTTACCCTACTGCTATTTCCCTTTCTCACCAATTGGAATTACATGGAGTTACTCCAAGTTTTGTTACTTTGAATATTTTGATCAATTGTTACTGTCATGTTGGTCAAATCAGATTTTCCTTTTCTATTTTAGCCAAGATTCTCAAAATGGGTTATCAACCCAATACCATTACCTTAAATACACTTATCAAAGGTATGTGTCTTAATGGTAAGGTCAAAGAAGCTCTACACTTTCACGACCATGTGCTTGTACTTGGATTTCACTTGAACCAAGTTACTTATGGTACCTTGATCAATGGATTGTGTAAAATGGGGGAAACAAGACTCGCCTTGCAGATGTTGAGACAGATTGATGGGAAATTGGTCAACACCGATGTGGTAATGTATAGCATAGTCATTGATGGTTTGTGTAAAGATAAACTTGTAACTGATGCCTATGAGTTATACTCTCAAATGATTGCAAAGAGAATTTCTCCTGATGTTGTCACTTTGAGCTCTCTAATATATGGATTTTGCATCGTTGGTCGACTGAAAGAAGCATTTGGTTTGTTCCATGAATTGGTATTGAAAAACATCAACCCAGATGTTTATACTTTTAATATCTTGGTTGATGCTCTTTGTAAGGAAGGAAAGATCAAAGAAGCTAAAAATATGATTGCTATGATGATGAAAGAAGGTGTGGAACCTGATGTTGTTACATATAATACATTAATGGATGGGTATTGCCTAGTTAATCAAGTGAATAAGGCAAAGCATTTATTCAACATCATATGCAGATTGAGAGTGACACCTGATGTTAAGAGCTACAATATCATTATTAATGGATTATGTAAGATTAAAATGGTTGATGAAGCTTTGAATCTCTTCACAGAAATGCATTGCAAACCCGATACAGTAACTTATAGTTCTCTTATTGATGGTTTATGCAAATCTGGGAGAGTTTCTCATGCTTGGGAGCTTCTTGATCAGATGCGTGATAGAGGCCAACCTCCCGATGTAATCACTTACACTTCCTTATTACATGCTTTATGTAAAAACCATGATGTTGACAAGGCAATTGCATTGGTCAAGAAAATTAAAGACCAAGGCATTCAACCAAATATTAACACATACAATATACTTATCGATGGACTATGCAAAGAAGGAAAACTTAAGGACGCACAAGTGATTTTTGAGGATCTTTTGATTAAAGGCTACATTGTATCAGTCTGGACATATAATATTATGATCAATGGTCTTTGTTTAGAGGGCTTGCTTGATGAAGCCGAGGCCCTGTTGTCAAAAATGGAAGACGATGGATGCATTCCTAATGTTGTAACTTTTCAAACAATTGTCTACGCTCTCTTTGAAAATGATAAGAACGAAAGGGCAGAGAAACTACTGCGTGAAATGATTGCTAGAGGTCTTTTGGAAGAGAAAGACTAGTTAAGGTGATTTCTTGTTGCATATTTGGTTATTTTGAATTTTGATGAAAGTGATAGAATTGTTATTATTTGTTATTTTATTTACTTATAGTTGCATTTACAAATGATGATGGACTACACAATGTACTTGCTATTAATTTAATTTTAATTAAAATATGTGTTATGTTCATTTGGATATTTTCATGATACCAATGGTTCCTTATGGCTTTCAGAGTTTTGAATTTAAGTAGAGCTAGAGTTGTTTGTGAGATTGAGTTCAACAGTGTATTTGTGCTATGATGTCAGTTAGAAATTTGCTGAGAGATTATATAAAGTAAGAATTAGAAATGAACTTTCTCATCGGTTTTGCAAAATGAATGTTGATAGAACTCGTAAAATCCAGAAACAAAAATGTATATTATTGAATGGTATAATGATGAGCTCAAGAGCTGTACAATGGTGGAAACAAAAAATTGAAAAGATAAACCTAAGTTTGAACACTCCTGCTAGAAGAGCTTAATGCTCTTAACCAGAGAGAAATCTCTTCTAACCAACTCTCTAACAATATCTCTAAGTGAATTACTCACTACCCTTCCCTCTCTTTTATAACAGAAAATCCCCTAAAATCGATCAGTGCTAACTAACTTGTATTCTCTCTCCCTAGCCCTACTTTTCCCTTCCAGGTTCCTATCAAATGCATATCACTCTATTATTTCTTTTTATCAGTTTTTGAAACTGCCTTGCTACAAACTGAAAGGAAGAAGGTTTGATAGATTTTATGGTTTCCAGTAATATGAACAATCCGGTTGTCTAGAAACTAGATGCAATTTGTCCAAAACAAATATTCAGTTGGGGTAAATAATTGAAATAGCCAGTGTCAGAACATGTAAGTGGATAACAATTAAGGTTCTAGGTTTGTCATGTTCATTCTCCATCACCCTGGCTTTGTCATGTTCATTCTCTATCACCCTGGCTTTGAATCCCACAGGGTTCTTGATATTTCAATCTAATTAGAGGTCAATTCTAAAAATTAACAGGGGAGGTAACTCCTGACACATGGAGCAACTTGTTTTCAAAGGACATTTGGAATGAGATTATAAGCTAGCATGTTTTGATATTTCTGCTTATTGTTTCTGGTTGTGTTATAATTCGTTTATACCTTGATCTTTCCTGGAGTATTTGTGATATTTTTTGCTGTCTTGGAGTATTTTTTGTTGTCTTGAAGAAAGTAGAGGATATTGATGCTTACTGTTTCTTGCTTACTGTCATAGTTTAAACCTTGATGATGGCTAAATGAGGGGATAGATTTCTGTTAAGGAATGGTAAGAAAAGGTTAAGTGTGATAGTGGATGCTAGCCTGTATTGAATGAATTGGTGTCTCTAATGGAAGGTTAGAATAGATAAATTTTCAAGGACAGTTGTGTTCTTGATAAGGTGTTGGCATGTTATTGTTTCATTCAATGATAAAGTCCTTAGCTTCAAGTGGCACGTGCTGGTTTTGGTCATGTGATGTTAATCTCATGAATTTTATATTTTGACTTGGGTGGAATATGCAGCTCTTATTGTTACAACCTCAGCATGGAAAGCTGCTTGCTTGTATCTTCACAAGGGATCGTTTACTCTACTGTCATGATTCTCTTGGGCTGATTTTTTCATTTTGCGATTATGTAGGGTTGAAGAAGTGATTGCTGTAATGCATAAATGGATCATGTTGGAGGTGGAGTGTGTCACTAAGGAGTCAAAGAAATTATTGGTTGTTGCTAATTTTGATTAATTTCTGTCACTGAGATATTTATGCACTTCATAAAGCGGTGTTTTGTTTTTTACGAGGAGTGTTACTGCTATTAGTTTGATGGAAGGACGTTGTTTGCTATTCTCCAGTGCTACTCTTGGTGTTGACAGTGTATGTAGTTTGGTGTTCATCGATCTTGCTGGTCTAGGAGTATCATAGTTTAGTGGTTGGAGTAATTATATTTTGCTTTTATTTACTTTCATAGTCAAGGATAGTGTATTTGTAATTACTCTTGCATTATATCTTATGGTTGTGCACTACATATGAAATGCTAAGATTACAGTATAGCATATGCCCTGTTTGGTTTCAGATTATACTCAAGTGTTTTTGGAGGTGTCATTATATATGTTAGCTGGTTCATGTTCTAGCGATTGGAGTTTTTTCTCGTAACTTAAATTGGAAGAAATCTACCCTGTTCGTGTTTAGGAAACTTTTTACTCCTCATGTTATAGTTTAATTCGTTTTGATGTGTCCTTGTTCTCAGTTTGTATTTGGGATATAGTGAGTACCTCTTGGCTCTTATAGTTAATTCTATTTAAAATATCTCTCTCTACTGTTTAAAGAAAATGTATTGAAGAAATCATGCTATGTGATACATTGTCCTATTTTAGACTTATATAGATTGCTGTTGTTGAGTCAGGTACAAGTTGTGTCACTCTCGTGGGAAAAACTGGATGAGTTCCTCTCATTTTTCTTCTCTAGTGTTGGTGGTGTCTTATTTTGGTACTATCTATAATTTGTTATAGGAATAGGATACATGCAATCAGATTTATACATTTGAGATCCCACATTGTTTTCACAAATTCTACCAGTATCATAATTGAAGATAGTGATAATATATGGTTGCATTGTCATTTTTCATACATGTATGTTAATAATGATACGTGGCATTCTGCCATCTCAATGCTCAGCATACTTTTTGTTGCTCTATTTCTTCATATTTAAATTCAAATGCAATTTGAGGATTGGTAAAATTGGTATGCACATCAACTGATTCCTGTTGACCACATCAATTGCTTCCCAATGATTTGTTACCCAGAATGGTGAAAGGTGTGTTCTATTCAATATTAATTGGTTAAAAATAATGTGGGACACTATTCATAATCTCATTATTATTATAAAATAATTACAATCATACTTAGTTTTATATGCTTTCTTTAGTTGTTTCATTGTCTCCCCAATTTAAATTTTGAGTGTATCAAAAAGCATAATTCCTTGTGGAAATAGGGATACTATAGAAATCTTTTTTTTTTTTTCCCGACAGAGATCTTAAATAGCTTAATTCATGGAATATTTACTTTTTTCAGAGATGAAAGAGCACTTGTTGTATGTACCCTAAAAAGCTTATGTTGCTGCCCTAACTTATAGTTACCATGATCCTTAGTTAACAACTATTGAAAGAGTGTATACTCCTTACTACCCTCAATTGGCACTTAGGTGGCGTTTACGATGGGAAAGCATCCCACCATGGGAAAACCTTTTTTAAAGGTTAGATGGTTGAGGAACACAATTTTTATTATGGTCTGTCTACACCAAATTTTTTTCCTTGCACTTTTACACTCTTATATTTTTGTTTAGATCTGGAATACACGATTTTTATCATAGACTGTCTACACCATATTTTTTTCTTTTCTCTTTTACACTCTTATATTTTTGTTTAGATCTGAAATTTTTTTCTTTTCTTGATCTAGAAACAATTGGTCGGATTTTCTCGCTCGCGCGCATCCGCGTGCGCGCGTGCACCCCTATTATAAGAGTGACTTAGAAGTTGAATTTTTTCACGATTTTTTGCAGGCATGTTTAGGACATAAAAACAACATCGCCCACAAAAAACGAGAATTTTCCGACAAGGGACGGATTAAATATGAATTTTTTACAAGCCAAAAACTCAAGAACGCGAAACAACAAAACATGCACCTAGAAAACGAATTCTGAGCTGGTTTTTTGCAGACACCTCTATAAAAATACATATAGAGGATCTCCAAAAAACCAGCTCAAAATTCGTTTTCTAGGTACATGTTTTGTTGTTTCGCGTTCTTGAGTTTTTGGCGCATAAAAAATTCATATTTAATCTGTCCCTTGTCGGAAAATTCTCGTTTTTTGTGGGCGATGTTGTTTTTATTTCCTAAACATGCCTGCAAAAAATCGTAAAAAAATTCAACTTCTAAGTCACTCTTAAAAGAAAAGCGCGCGCGCGCGAGTGAGAAAATCCGACCAATTGTTTCTAGATCAAGAAAAGAAAAAAATTCCAGATCTAAACAAAAATATAAAAGTGTAAAAGAGAAAAGAAAAAAATATGGTGTAGGCAGTCTATGATAAAAATCGTGTATTCCAGATCTAAATAAAAATATAAGAGTGTAAAAGAGAATGGAAAAAAATTTGATGTAGACAGTCTATAATAAAAATTGTGTTCTTCAACCATCTAACCTTTAGAAAAGACTTTCCCATGGTGGGAAGGCAGAAAGCTTTCCCATTGTAAACGCCACCCTCAACTTAATGACCTCAAGAAAAAAATGTAGTTTTTGTGGGCTGTGATGTTCACTTGCACTGCTGGGGCAGCAACTATGCTGCAGAAGCTACAGTTATTTGCACCCAAACAAAATCACATCAACTTTTTTAGCTACTCATATTATCCTATTGTGACTATATTAGCCTAGCTAAGCATAGCCAGTCCCAAGCCTGGATAAAAGGATAGGGCTGTGTTAAGAAATTTACAACAAACGTAAAACGTAGTCGAATCTCTAAGACATGGATCAAATGCGTTATAATGTGAATGCTAGGTCATGCCCAGAAGCAACACTTTGTATAGCTCGAGTACAATGTCAAATGATAGTCGACCCTATTTAGTGGGAGAAGGCTTGTTTGTTGGTTGTTGTATGATCCTATCATGGCACGGCTAATGAAATTCTAGATTTTTTCACTATTTCCATCATATTGTTACCATCAACCTACGACGGATATACAATCAGGTAATCGCTTCCTCTCTTGCTACTGGCCACCAAAAGCTTCCAGAACAGAAGCATTTCTACTTCCAAATCTGATACTTTTCTTGGCTTTTCAGTAATTGTTGAAAGGATGATGCCTATAAAGATAGCTATAAACCGTGGTGATAGAATCATCGAGTATTTTTCTAGGTACCTTCTGGTTTTATGGTATTCATAATGGTTATAGCTGCTATGGCTGATTTCTTTAGGCTTTTCGTGATCACAGCCTTAACGACAAAGTGGTTGTGGACAGATGGAGTAATGATACATAGCTGCGAGATACTCCAAGAGATTGGACTCACTGACAATGCTTAAAGTCTCCATCTCTTGTTGTTACATATTCTAGTACATTCCCAATTCTATTTTCCTATGCCCCTTTTAGTTTTTAGATTCACTTATTCTGTAAGCATCTTGTTACTGAGATGTAGCTACTTGTCAATAGATTCACACCAATAGGAAATAGCAAAGATGTAACACCTATAAATGTACATGATGAATGAAATGGCAGAAAAGAATTAAATCTATTTTTTTAATTTGTACTCTTTCTTACTTACTTTCCTTTGAGCGATCCTTTCTCACAAAGGATCGTATCAAAGAAAAACATATTTTCACTGGTGAAACTATCATGCTATTTGTTCAAAATTACATTCTCTTTCTTTTTTACTATTTGTGTGAAATTGTTACCTTTTTATATGTTCAAATGATTGGATTAGTTTTAATTTTAAACGCTTTGTTAATTTTCAAACAATAAATATATAACCTGATTCAAAAAATACTAACAATAGGGATACTTTTCACATGTTTTAGTTATTATTACTCAGTTATTTTCTCATTTTTATCATTTTAAATGTTTTGTTTTCCTCTCTAACATTTAAGTAATCAGGTTGGCGGGAAGGGTCCATTCCACCATTATACATTGTACTAGCTTTTTTTATTTATTTTTAGGGTGGATGATAATCAACAACCACCTCACTCTATGCATCTAAATAGACACTACAATCAAGTTAATATGGAAATTTCTCTTCCCCCATACAAAAATGCTCGTTTCCGAAGAAAATGACCAAAATACCCCTGCATGACTTAAGTCATGCTGGTGTATAACCTACGTGACTTAACTCACGCTCGGTAGATGTCAGCGTGACTTAACTCACGCTGGTGTATAACCTGCGTGGCCTAACTCACACTGGTGCATAACCTGCGTGACTTAAGTCACACTGGGGGTATTTTCGTCAGTTTATATGAGAGTGAGCAATTTTGTTTGGGGGAAGAGCAATTTTCAGTTAATATTTAAGGCCTTAACCCCTTTAACCAATTATATTCCTTGTAGACATTAGTCACAGTCATACCCAATTTGTTGTCTTTATTTCTTGTGCTCCATTTAATATTAGAATAAGCTCTTCAAAGGGATACAACAAGCATTTATTTATCCCAAATGTTGGCATTGAACCAATGCTGAACATTCAAAATTATTGGAATTTAAATATATATATATATATATATATAATATGAGAGGTGACATATACTTAATAACTTATAGTTATGGGTGAATATGTGGTGTTCATTATCCCGTTGTTGTTCCCGTGCAACTGGACTCCCCCAACAAAAATGTATTGTACTTTTATATTTGTTCATTGAGCTGGAACGAAATTCGTGGATATTTTAACTCAAAGTTATTGAAAATTATAAAACATAAAAATGAAAACTGGCAGCTTAATTAAGACTGCAATGTATGTTTAATATTAGCCTAATTATTTTTCATGTGACCTTATAGCATATATAATAGGGCTGATATAGAACCAAGAGTATAAGCATAACTATGTTTTATATAACCATATATCATAAGCTGCCCCCTTTTTCCATAAAGGGATGGCGTTTTTCTTTCTGATAGGGCTTCAATGATGTTGAATGATGAAGAATCATTGACTGTGATTAATTGCCTTAAATTGCATATGCCAAGTGGTCCATGTGTGTGACAAAATGTGTAAAATAATAAACCAATGAAGCAGCCATGTGCCCTTGCTCTCAATAAGGGAAAAACATGTGATGTGAGATTCTGTGTAGTCAAATACTAAATGAAACTTGAGTGGGAGGAAAGAAAAAACAAAGGTAATATAAAGTTTTTGAGATTTTTGTAACTATATAAATATGATGAATTTAATTGAAAACACATTACAAACAACCTGTTAAGTTGTGCATTGTCAGGGTTAACTTGGATGTATATATATTATTGATATTTGAAATGTTTAATTTCAGATTAAAAGGTTGAGCAACTTGTATTCTGAGTTAAAGGAAGAAGAACAAATAAAATTTGGTGCAACTTGCTTGTTCATTGGCAATTAGTCTTACATACTATAAGATTGGAAGTATAATTTTCAATTCTGGTATTTCCTGCTATGGTGGGTCTTATTGAGATTCTTTTGTAACATTTTGTTTGCATTGTATTTTTTGTCAATTACCTAATGTCATACAAAAAATAGTTTTGTCTTCAAATATTGGTCAAATTAAAAGCCATAAGATGTAGTTTTTGCACCAAGTTGAAAAATATAGGTCCAATTGGAAGTAATAAAATGTAGTTTTTGCACTGAGTCGAAAAACCTGGATGAAGTTTTATTCCAAACCTGCTTTTAAAATAAAATCATACAAACATAAATCACTTCTATTGTCTTCACGTCAATCGAATATTTGGCATGTTGATTAGTGTTTCCCTTTATCAAAGGCCTATTCGTCAATAATGTCAATGAAAACATACGCTTATTACGACCTCCCAAGCCAGTCGATAATAAGTTTAACTTTTGTAGTGGATATTTCATCTAAACATATCTCCTTCGTCTCAACCTTAAACATCCATATCACTAATCTTCGTCATTTGCACTCACACCATCATTTGCAATTCACATGGCCTCGTTCTCAACTTGTTATAGCCAACTCCCCACCATTTACTACCTTTTTCAATCGGGTTCGATCATTGGCAATTTTATTTTTCAAAGATTCGAATTTGTCCACAATAAATCTTTCCAGCTTTCCACAAGCCATTGACCTACTTGCTGACGCATCAACCCGAATGTAAAGTTGTATTGCCAGTTGTGTCGGGTCGGGGTCGGGGGTCGGGCCGGTAAACAGATTTTGTCCGATCCTACCCCATTGGAGAGCATGCCAACGCTCTTGAACATGTTATGTTGTGTGCCTGAACTTCTATGAATATATGTACAAGACCGTGAGCATTATCCTCACATATTGATCTTGAATGTCCCCACGTATATATATATAGGAACAAATACAACCTTTTGTTTTATCAACAACAACAAAATTCTTCACACCAACCTTCAATGTGGGCATTTTCCTGCATACTAGGCCGTGTTACCCTACCTCAAAGGGTTCTTATTCTAGCATCTTATCATTTCTTATTTAATTTTAATTTTATATATTGTCAGTATAGAGATCTCAACATTTTATTTAGATATCTAATAATATTGCCCAAAGAAAAGATGAGTAATAATATTATGTTATATCTTAAAATATTCACACAAGTAGTTAAATAGTGAAGTTTGATTGGACATTTGTATACAACTATTTTATACTGTAGATGAATATATGATATTTTTTTATGAATATATGATTTTTTGTTTGAATAAGCCTAAGAGTGTGTTGGATGGGGTAACGTTTTGAGGTAATGTAATGTTTTGAGGGAATTCAAATACTTTGAGGTAAATTCAATTGTTTGGATGTTAATTTGAAGAATTATCAAAATGATAGAAATTTATGAAGTATTTTGTTCAAGTTAAATTTAGAGAATTTCAAATGACATCTAAAAGTTAAGAATTTCAAATTTCTTCATTGTTATAATTTTTCAAATTTTTCCTTTTGGTCCTCAAATTTTCCAAAAAATTGCAAATTGACTCCTCAAATTTTCAAACATTATAATTTGACCCCTAAAAAATTTTGAAAATTGCAAATTGACCCCTAATTTCAATTTCAACTTTGGCCCCAAAAAATTAAAATTATAAAAGTTGCCCAAAAATTATGACAATAAAATTTTTCATTACTTCATGTAAACAAAAGTATTGAGAAATGAAAATAATTTAATTGAATCATTTGAATTGTCTAGAATTCTAAAATCTTTAAAATTTCTCGATAATCTCATCCAAACACACTCTAAATGTAACAGAGAGGGGGTTTTGTTTGTGTGTTAAGTTTGAATGAGAATTTTATATTGGATAAAAAAATGGATATGAGAAGTAAGTGAAATGACTCATATATGATGAGTAATATTTTCCTTACAGTGATAGTCAAATTCCACTTATGATGTCCAGTTGGTGATGAGCCAATGGCGGTGCAAGTATATGTAGGTGAAAAAACTTTTGTTTGTGGAGGAGTAATTCAGACGAGTGTCTCACATTGTATGAAAAAGTGGATATTGAGTAACATATAATGAGAAGACCTATATACTTAATACTTTAAATTTTGAATGAAGATGTGATGGTTAATGGGACTCTCCTAATGACTCAGCTGGAATTAAGTCATATACAAAAACTACAATAAAGTAATCACTGAGTAAATGAATAAACTTTGTAAATATATACTATGAATAGAATACGCTACAACAGACTATGCAAATCAAAGATAAATATTGAATTGAATATATTAAAGAGTGGACTTTATAACTTATAAATTGGAGGGTGCCTGATACAGAAATTGGTAGAATTTTGTTAGAGGTAATTTGTTGACTAGAAGAGCTTCTGTTGCTTGGATCTTGTTATTGGAGAATAATTTTTTCTTTACAGTGTTGTTATTAAAAAATAGAATCCATTCGTAGACTAGACATGTTAGTTGCTATATTCTTTCAAAAAAATATAAAAAATTTAGTTGCTATATGTTTTAAATTTTTATTTTATTTCATTGGTACTCGATCACTCTTTAGTTAAACTGTTTTTTGTTCTGCACTTCATCTTATACTTAACTTATGCCTGTTGTTATTAAGAAAGAGTACGCATTTTGTGGTGTATCGTCAGTGCAGCTCCATAACATCTAACCCCTTTGATTGAACATGTTTGTGGACGGATTATTCGAGAAATCAAGTTTATGTTCTATCTGAAACAATCATTTATCATACTTTTGTTATTTTTCAAACAAACTTCAGATTATTAAAGTCACTTTCACCTGAGAATCAAAATATTAAGATTAAAAAAAATTATATCTTAAATATAAAATCTCATTCACTAGCAAAATGAAAAGGAAAAAATAGCTCTATATTTAAGTTCTAAAATACGTGTGCCTAACAATGAGTCTTTTGAATGAAATTTATAGTTTTTTTTTTCATTAAAAAAAAAATACATCGAGTTTTCTGACAAACCAATTTTTCTCATATTGGCCATTACTTTGATTAACTGACTTCATATTTGTTATGCCTTTACTAACATTGGACATTAACTTTATGATTATATATATGCTACAATGAATATAAAAGCATTATGTTCCTACTCTTTATGTATAGCAACCACACTGTTATAATTGTGTGAATTATTCAATTCTATATTATGACAATGTGTGAATTATTAGTTCTATATTGAGTTCAATATCACCAGCTTTTATTGAGTTTATGTTTTCTTATTTTATAGAAATCTCTCAAGCGATATGAAGGAGTGAGTTACAGTCTTCTCACAATGTCAACTGTATGTTGTAATATCAAGGGTTACATCAAGAAATCTTCTGAAAAATTTGTTAACTGATGAAAATGGTCATTGCATCGATACGACTACAAATGTATTATATAAAGAACTTTTCCAAAATGTGTAAACATCAAACATGAAATTAACCAGTCAAAAAAAAAAAAACATCAAATTAAAAAAATACTATAAATATAGTTTTCGTCCAATTTTTTAGTTGTGTATGTGATGGATAATATTGCTTTTAGTACCTTTTTTCAATGTATATGACCCGTGCGATAGTACGGGTAGACGATCTAGTTACACATTATTACGAGATAAATCAAGAAGCAAATAGGATTTTTTTTTGGAGGAATATGAAATTACAAATTTGTGATCCTAACTTATTACTACCCCTCTCCCTATATATAAGACCATTTTAACCGGATCGTTGAAATCAAAAAAGTTGATAATAGTATTAAATTTGTTTGTAGTTATTATTGTGTTTACAATTTTATCTTTTAAAAGAGTTAGTTTATATTTTAGAGAAATGTTAACTTGTGCTCTTAGATCACACGTTAAGATACCCAAAATAGAAATTATGCATTGGAAATTGTGTCTATTTATTTCTCAAGAAGTTAGAAATTATGTTTTCATAATAAATATTTTCTATTAATGGAATTCTTATCATGTACTCTAAAACACAAGTTATAATATTTATCGTTGATTGAAGAAATAATTAATATAGTTAAAAATACAAAAGAGGTTTTATGAAAAAGAACAAAATTTTTTTTCATAAGAATCTTATAATAAAAAACAAATGTAATATTTATTTATGGGTATGGTAGCTGAAAGAGCTTGTCCAATGTGTCAATTTCAAGCCAAAATAATGTCTATTTAAGCAAAATGGAAGTGAGTATCAAATCCGAATGGATGTTTGACTTGGGTATACAAAACGACACCTATTGCCAATTGCGTACTCATAATGGTATTGACATGCCTATTTTGACCCTTGCCTTTATGTGAAGCATTGTGTCTTCCAATTGCATGCATTCATATGGTGTTATATCATTTTCATAGCAGCTGGGGTTATGGTTTTACATACCAAATATATAACTACCATTTTTAAATGAAAAATTAAATTTTTACATGCTTCATATAGATCATAGAAACGTCCTAGTAACTCATGGTCGTTGTTGATTTTGAGGTATATGACAAGTACCTACCCACTTATAGATAGTGTCTTTTGAATGTTTGCAAATTTTATTTAAATAAGTAATACGCCCTCCGTCCCTTTTTATAGGAGTAGTTTACAAAAATCACGTGTATTAAGAAAAGTTGTTGGAGCAATAAAGTTGTCACAAATGTGTGTGACTATTACTAGATTACTCTTAATTAAATATATATTTAATGTTAATTTTTCATATACCAAGACAAATTGGTAGTATTAATAAGGGGTATATTTAGAAAAAGAGTAATCAATGCATCTAGGAATTTGTACATGATCTTATATTTAGTGACAATTTTTTTTTGTAAACTATTCCTATAAAGAGGGACGGAGGGAGTAAATAAGTGACATTGTTCCTTAAATATGTGAGACATTATCACATTAGCATTGAATATATTACTCCCTCCGTCCCTATTTATAAGAGTAATTTACAAAAAAGTTTTGTCCCTAAATATAAGATCATATACAAATTCCTAGATGCATTGATTATTCTTTTTCCAAATATACCCCTTATTAATACTATCAATTTATCTTGGTATATGAAAAATTAACATTAACTATATATTTAATTAAGGGTAATCTAGTAATAATCACACCAATTTGAGACAACTTTATTACTTCAACAATTTTTCTTAATACACGTGATTTTTTTAAACTACTTCTATAAAAAGGGACGGAGGGAGTAAAACTATAAAACATATGTAAATGAATTTTTCCTTAGTTTAATTCTTGAATTTTTCAAAAAACAATATTCTTGATTATGTCTTTCTTTTAATAGTTAATTGGTTCTCAAATGTAGTTATAATATTATTAATGCAAAAACACTTAGGAATCTTATTGTAATTTCAATATATTCGAAGAATATAGTAACAATGTCTCGTATTTTAAGTAATAAAAATAATTTCGTCAAAAAAGTAATAAAAATAATATTTCTGTAAAATTAACTCAGTTGACATAGACAATACATTATTATCAAATCAATTTATTTTGTATTTATTTATTTATTTTTGGTCAAGTTCATCAAGTCAATTTATGTATTACAAAGGAATGAATTTGTCGACTTGAACGAAACATCTCTCTTTAATTAGAAAAGTGAGGATCATATTTCTCTCTACCGACAGTTTATTTAGGTACGGCAGAAAGACTAAACGTGTTTAATATATGTTGTTATTTGTGGTAGTTTTCTTCTTCTTCATTTTTTATGTCTTTATTTTTGGTATTAAAGTTGTTAGATTCTTCTTTCGAATTGTGATAGTACTACTTGCAAGTACAAAGACACTCTACCATATGATTAGCTTTAGAATGCTTTAAATAAACCTTTTAAAAAATGTTGATAATATATATTGATTTAGTCAAGTTTAATTTTGCACAAATAGTGAGATAAAGAAAGAAAAAAAAGGTGTTATTTTCTTTCTTAGGTACCGTTTGACCCGACTTTTTTTCTACTTATCTACAATTTTAAGGAGAAGCTAAGCCAAACACAATAACTATTAAGTACTTTTTTTAGAATGCATAAAATTGAATGGAAAGAGTTTTAAAACTAAAAAAAAAATAAAGTAACCAAACAACTTTAACTTATTTCTTAAAGTCCTTAATTTTAACTTTGTTTTAAAGTAACTTTTAGACCGTAAAAAAGTCATGTTAAACGATACCTTAGTAGTGTGCATAATGCATGTCGAATGTCTAAAACTTGAATATGTTAAATGAAATATGTTTTTCATTTGTTTTCTATTGAAATATTTTCAAATTAAATAATAGCATGTGTTCGAGGGTTATTTTCTCACGATTTTTCTAATGTCCATAAAATATTAGGAACGAGTGTATTGATTGATACTCTAGTGTACTCAACTCTTATATTCCTACAAAGCTTGGAATGAATGTGCTGTAATGGATTAACAAAATAAGGGAAATAAAGATTGTATAATTACTGATCCAGATTCAACTTCCAGTGTATGAATTAGAAGAGAATTGAGTAAAATTATATTCTATGATGAATGATATATGAGAATAGGAGAGGACTCTCAGAGTGGAGAAAGAAGAGAAGAAATTCTCACATAATCATTCACACTCACATTCTCAATCCTAAGGCTCTGTATATACCATAATTAAGTGTAAGGGGATACGAGGCCTCACTCCTCTCCTCACTTTCTGAATTTGTGGATCCTCAATAGAATTGGTTATTCCAGCACCTTCTAGAACTTTGTCCACCTGTCCACTCTTCTGACGTGGCACATTCATTACATGTGCTTAATTTTCACTTTCAATGAATCTTAATATTAATGGCCAAAACAACATCACAGTCTATTGTGTGATTTTACATCAGTTTTGTCCATTCTGTCACCTTGATTGTGTGATTAAGGGTGCGAATAATAGTCTATTGGTTGTCTATATTGTTACATATCACAATGCAACCATTTGTTTTCTATATTAATATTCCCTTCTTCCAAATAAAAAATAATATGAATTCTATTTTGAGAATTACTATTGTTAAATAAGAACTTACTCTCGATAGTAACCAAACAATTGCCCTCAAGTTGTTAATAAGCTCTATTAAAAACAAATTGTTCAAGAAAACCTAATTCTATTCTTGGTGAACAATTCTTGATCAGACTTTTTTTAACTTTCGGCAGAACTCCGGATTACTAGAGCCTCTTTCCCTGAAAATCGGAGGGTTAACACACAGAAAAAAAATACTCTATACAATCTCATATATAATTAAAGTTTTTTTTTCCTTTCAAATTCATTGAATAACTGTTGTTTTTCTTTCAATACATTTAAGAAATGAATATATGCTTATATATGAGACCGGAGGGAATACGCCTTAACACATCATAATAGATTTACAAAATATATAAAAACAACTTTAATTTTCCCTTAAAAATAACTTTAATTTTTGAGCCCGTTGTGCACTTTGTTATATAAACCACCTACTATAAAAAAATGTTTTGCCATATAAACTCAATACTATAAAATAAAAATATCGGGGCCCCTACGTGAAGGAAAATCGACATTATTAAAGCAGCGGAAATTAATATTTTTGATTTCCTTTAGTTAGATCATTACGAATTTGACGTGAATCAGTGATGGAAAAGGTTTCGATCACAGCCAAGCAATAAAGCAAAGCCTCTACTCGTTCACACGAACGGTTCTTCTCTGGTTTCCGATGCTAGCCAAGCGATCAGAGATTGAGAGAAAACTAGGGTTTGTTTTTCGCCTTTAGGGTTTCTCAAAAGTGTAACTCTGACTTCAACGCAAGAGTTCTATTTATAGAACTACTTGTGTGCTCTGCAAGTCAAGTAATCATTATTGGGCTTCCGTAACCCACTAACCCATCAACCTTCGCTAACTGATTAGCGACATTTTGCTAAATGCACCACATCTTATAAGTCTTACTTATATTTCTCCTTTTGACCGTTCTATTGTGTGTGACCCTATAGGTTATTGTAACAAGAATGTCAAGTGATATGACGAAACCTTTTTCCATGATAATGTTTATGTGTACAATTACTCCTTTGTCCTCATATCTATATTGAACACAATGCATAGATTGTGTCACCCTTGTATAGCTCAATATTTATATTTCTTGATCCCAAAATATACTGAATAACGAATAAGTCCAATATCTCATATTGACTTAATTCGGCATGACCATGCATTTTACAGTAATATTTCATCAAGACGCCTAAAGATATATCTCCTGTTATGAAGGTAGGACACTCATGTCCCTTAGCATGATTTGCCAAGTGCGCATTAACCAACGTTATGGTTATCTTGTTACAGATAACGTTTGAATGACAATAAAACACTTGAGACCACATCTAGGTATCATAGTGGTTTCAGGTCTAAGAGTGGTATACACCATTATCATTATGATAATAACTTATGACGATTTCATAACATATGTAATATTCTCACGGTGGGTCAATCCGGTATAAATATTACTCCTAATATTTATACATAAGTATAAACCTAATATCTCATATTCATGACCAATGAGATGTGGTCATCAGTCTACATACATAATAGTCTCCACGCTTTATTATTATTCCGATTTATATTAAAGCTTGACTACGGATACTTTTAAGAATAGTGTTCTTTCTGTTAATGTAATCTCATGATTAAGTCACACTTAATATTTCATCACATGAACCATCTATTCTAGGGACTTTATTAATCTCATAACAAGTATAATAAAGAATGCCATATTTTATTTAATAATAAGAGCCATGATACATATGATAAGTTTAACACAAACTATTGGCCTCTAGGGCTTACACCAAGACTACGAACCTGGGCACTAGGCAGTTACACCCCAAGCCTAGGCCCAGGGTCGTCCCTAAGTAACATGCGATGATTAAAATTTAGGTCAAGCACGCAAAATTTGACGCAATCACACATTCAAGACTATTGTGGTCATTAAACCAAGATTGTACAATCTAAATTTCAACTTTAATATTATTTTTAAAAAAACATAAAAATCTGTATTGAAATCTGGACCGTCTGATCTTGATTCAACAATCACAGTTGTTCTGACTACGTCCAAAATTTGGCTGCAGGTAATCCAATATGTAATAATTTACAATGAAAAATATAATATTATAATTAAATATTTCATCATTTTTAAATTATTAATTAAAATGACAGATTTTTTCTACAAACGGCTTCAAGGAAATTTAACCATCTTTTTAAACTTAAAATTATTACGACCGTGTTGACATCTCATAAACAATTTAAATTTCAAATGATATTTCTAATAATATATAACATAGAAAAACAAGCCACCCACACTACAGAATATTTTTATGAAGTAAAAAGAAAAACACTACGTGAACACATTCCAAAGGGTATACACTGACCCTAACATCGTGCAGAGTTATCTTTGTATATTGCCTTTAATTACAAGACTTGTTTGTTGGTTTTCCCTTTGACCACACTCCACAGTCCATATGCCTACACATCACTTGAACACTAACCAATACCAATATACCATATGACACAATAGTTATACAAACCTTCTACCTAACTTGTTATCATTTTCTCTAACATTTCTGAAGTAGTCCCGTTTTACTCATTAGTTTTCTTTAGTTTAGAGCTTTTGCTTTTGGTCACAAAAATGTGTGACAATTTTTTTATTATACTAATAATTAAGATATACAATATATTTTACTTGCTAGATATTAATCACCTGCTAGATATAAAACACGTCCCCTCCAACAACAAAAAAGTGTGTGTCCAAATTGTGAAGCCAACAATTAAGAATAAGAACAATAAGTTATCAATTTTAATAAAATAACTGCTTCATTTTTTTTTAAAGAAGACAAACTAACTCATTAAAATTGGTATCGGATATAATCGAACTTGAGATTTTGAAACGAGCACACTTCAAAGTCTCAAATTAACACCATCATACCAAAACCAAATGGGATAATTGCTTCATCCTTAAAACATAAACACTTTTTGTTTCTATCTAAACATACCTATTAGCATAATATAATACAGATATATTATTTATCATTGTTCATTAAACAAAGAAAACGGTCATTTAAACTAATCAAACATTCTTTTTATTTTAATATATATTTAACCATTCCTAACTGTGCTCCTAGTGTTTTTTAATATTATCGATCTCAAGAAATGAAAAAGTATAAAGAGACCTATTTGTTTGATTGGTAGCCTCTATACAAAATCAATGAGTATGTTAATATTGCAAAGTTACTAACATCAAGGCTAGAATTGGTTAGTTCAAAAAAAGGCTAGAATTGGTGTTAGGAAAATTCAGTAGAGTTGATCTATCAAACTTTCTGATATTGGAAAAACTCAATAGATATTCTGTTGTTTTTTTTTTTAATTTTACTGTTATATTTGAATTTCTAAATTCTATTTTAAAAAAAGAATTTTCTTTTACCGAAGTTATTACGTGGTTGAGTCACAATCAAGTCGGTCTCTTTAAGATGTTTTGCGACACTGTTCAAAATTGTGCAAGACAGGCTATCAACCTATGCCACATTCAAGATAAAACAAATTTAGCTACAACTGTGTGATTAACTATTGCAGTATATCTAATCGTTCGAGAATTACACATCCAAAATGGTACTAAGAGCACTCTTAATTTAATATTAAAATCAATAAATTATGATACTATGAACAATCTAGTATGATATTGCGACCACTTAAATATGATGTTACCACCATTCTAACCTTTAACTTCTCGAAATATCAATATGGTACTACAACCGCTAAAATATGGTGCTACCACCGTCTCTTACCTCTAAATTCTCCAAAAGAAAAACAAATACCCAAAAGGTAAATACTCTTAAGATCATTCTTAATTCTGAAGAACATTATTATTTCTCAAAAGGGACTATGATCTTAAAAGTACTCTTTATTTCGAAAGGACACAAATTATCTATAGGATGCACTTAAGACTATTCTTAATTTTGAAGGGGCACTTTCCCTAAAAAGGACTATGGTCTTAAGAACACTCTTGATTTTGATGGGACAGAAAAAAATGAAGAGGAGAATAGCTCGTGAACACAAGTTGAAGGGAGAAGAGAGAAAAAGTAATCGATAACTCAATAGAACTCTTGAGTGTGTTTTTTGAACTAAGCGAAGTCATTTATTTATATACAGATTTTGTAATTGAATTTAGCTACAATTCTGGGAGCCAATTGATTGGTTCAAAGAAGAACAAAAGAAACTAACCCACAAAAGTGGAGGAACAGGACTAATTTGATATGAATAGAGGAAAGATAGAAAACTTAGTTGGATTTTCAATCTTATAGCAATAAATATACACTAAAATTATGAAAAGTGACATGCACGAATAAAAATAATAATTACTATTATTTTTATTATTATTTTTTAACAGAATTACTACTATTTTTATTATTATTGGGAACTTAAAAAATTAAATACCATAATATAAACACTAATGTGCGTGCTCTATTTTATGTGGAAAATCCACACTATTTTTTCAATTTACACAACACTATCTCAAAGTCTCATGACTTATCTTCTAACCTTTCAATTTCCTTTCAACTTGGGGAGCAAGAGGAAAGTTGACATTCTATTTTCTTGGTGAAGTGTTGGCACCTTTGGACTTAAAGAAACATACCTATTTTTTCAGAGGGATTTTGACGCCCAAATGATCCACTCCTCGTGATTATTAGAAAGGCGAAAGAGATTGAGATTTTTTAGCATACTCTCTTGATTGAAAAACGTAGACAAAAGGAGACCATTTACATCGGTTGAAAGCATCGTCCTGGGGGACCGGATTAAGCTCAATATTGTGCATTTTTCTTTTAGAGGAATTGAGATTGTGCATGTAAAGTCTATATTTTTTTTGAACAAGATGTAAAGTCTATATTTAATTCCAACTGGTCGGTACCTTGTCTGTAATCAAGTGGAGTATTAAGATTGACAACCGCCAAATCTCAAAAACAATTTTATATTTCAAACAAACTCCTATGGAAGATTAATAAAAAACATGTATCTAATCACCATTACTTTATAGAGTCACAATAATATATATACCATATGATAAAACATTAAACTAAAATACAAAATGCAACAACCACAGTAGGTATAACAGTCTCCATCATAATACATTTGCACAGGATCATAGCCCCTTTAGCAGTCTCTCACGTGCGGTGTGACTCGTGCGTGCCAAACTGTCGGTGATCGTAGTAAGTAAATAGAAACATCCTTTGACTTCGAGAGACAGTCACAATAGTTTGAAAAAAACGTAGTTTGCTTAAAATTTAGCACTCTACTACTACACATGGCTTCGATGTACGACACGTGCCAAGTTGTTATCTTGATCAGCTTGAGAATCTTGGTTTTTTCTTTGTCTGAAATTCAGCTTAGTTCATTGAATCAATAACGATAAATGTAAATGTAATTCTTATTTACTCTAGCTCATTATGATCGTAAGTTTGGAGATGAATAATTCAACTTATTTGTGTTAATGATACTAACAAAATTAAAGATCCTTCAGTTTACGCTGAATTTTGGTAAACAACCGCTGATTACAAATAATGTTGCTCGCGAGATCAATTAGAAATCTCAGGACATATGTGTGTTAAACTTTCTCAGAAATATTTGCATGTTCACGATGTTTTTGAATAATTTTTATAAAAGAAGGAAAAAGTCTTCAATCCTGAGTTTCTGAGTTGTGTTGTTCCTGAGTGTTGAGTATTTTGAAGTTGGCTGTATGTTTTGGCAAATCCAATGTGTTCAATGGAAGCATCTCTATGTTTATAACAAGTCTTCAGTTGCAAGAAATTTCATTTGAAGCTGTTCAGAAGCTGTTTTGCCCTTCAGAAGCACTGTAGCTCTTCAGACGCTGAAATGTGCTTCTGAAGCATCAGACGCACTATTCCTGGCGTTGACTTTTGTTGACTTCTTCAGAAGCTGGTTATTTTCAAGTTATTTTTGCGCGAATCTTGGCGAGATTTAACAAGGATTTTTCCACGCATATGTCTTCTAGAATGCTGGTTGATTTGGTGAAGATTTCATGAAGATTGGCTCGTGTTTTATGAATGCTCGTATTTTTCTGAATGAATCTTTTAGAAGATACATTGCTGGTTTATTTGTTTCCTTATTGGATCATTCATAATTCAGAATCAGATCTTTTCAGAAGATTGGAGTCATAATTAAGTTGCTTGTTGAAGATTATTAAAGGAGTGCTTATGCCATTGTTCAAGTGATACGAAGAATTGAAGAAAATCAGAGAAATAGAGTCTTAGAGTTTTTAAGCTTTTAGCTTTATTTGTGCACCACTCTTTTGAGTTGGTTTAGCTGTGTTATTGAGTTGTAATCACTCTAAGCCTGTAGGTACGAGTGCAGTTTGTGTATTGAAGTATTTCTTCAAAACAGGGTAGTTTTGTTTAAGTTGTTCAGTAACAGGTTTGTTACTTGAATAGGAAGTTAGTGGTCTCTAATACTCAACGTGTTGGGTAGAATTCAGACTAGGAGGAAGTTAATTGCTTAGGTTGGGAACTGGGTGTTCAGTGTCTTGAGTCATAAGGATTAATTCCTATAGTGGAATTCCTTCCTGGATTGGTATCCCCCAGAGTAGGAGGTGTTTACTCCGAACTGGGTTAAAATACCTTGTGCCTTTTTACTTTCCTGCACTTTACTTTTCTTGCTTTTACATTGTGTTTGTGTGTGCTCTGTTTTAGCAAGCTATTGTGCCCTGCATTGTGTTTTTAATCTGTCCAGCCAGAATTACAATTGGCATCAGAGCAGGCACCCTGCCTGTGTTTTGGGTGAGATCCAGAGTAGTGTTTTCTGGCAAGCATGGATAGAGAAGGAGGTTATGTTAATACACCACCCCTACTAGATGGCACAAACTATGATTATTGGAAGTCTAGGATGTGTGCTTTCTTAAAATCTATTGACAGCAGGACTTGGAAAGCTGTGATTAAAGGCTGGGATCATCCTGTGGTGTTAGACAAAGATGGGAACAAAACTGAGGTTCTGAAGCCTGAAGAAGAATGGACCAAAGCTGAAGATGATTTGTCACTTGGAAATTCAAAAGCTTTGAATGCAATTTTCAATGGTGTGGATCAGAATATGTTCAGACTCATCAAGCAATGTACAATTGCAAAGGAGGCCTGGGAAATTCTAAAAACAACTCATGAAGGAACCTCTAAAGTCAAGATGTCCAGACTCCAGTTGCTGACTACTAAGTTTGAGAACCTAAAGATGAAGGAGGATGAAAATATCCAGGATTTCTACATGAATGTTCTGGATATGGCAAATTCCTTTGATTCTCTTGGGGAGAAGATGACAGATGAGAAGATAGTTAGAAAAGTCCTCAGGTCACTTCCCAGAAGATTTGATATGAAGGTTACAACCATAGAAGAAGCTCATGACATCACCACCATGAAGGTTGAGGAGTTGATTGGGTCTTTGCTAAATTTTGAGACTGCATTCTGCAAACAGCCTGAAAAGAAAGGGAAAGGAGTAGCTTTTGCAGTCAATTCTCATGCTGATGATCAACAAGAGTCTGATGAGGATGATAGTGATTTATCAGAAGCTCTAGTGTTGCTGAGAAAACAATTCAACAAAATTCTGAAGAAGGTTGACAGAAAATCCAAAACCAAAGGTCAGAATTTCAGATTTAACAACAAGAAGCAACAAGCTGATGAGAAGAAGACCAAGTCTGAGGAGAAAAGTAATCAAGCCAAAGGTGTGCAGTGCTTTGAGTGTGAAGGGTATGGACACATCAAGTTTGAATGTCCCACTTTTCTCAAGAAGCAGAAGAAGAGCCTAGTTGATTCATAGTCAGATAATGATTCTGAAGAAGATGTAGCAAGTGAATCTGGTAAGGGTGATACTAGTTTGATGGTAAGGTCACTATCCTAAAGAATGAAGCTGTCTTAGAGTCTGAGACATTTTCTGAGTCTGACTCAGAGTCTGAAGCTTCATCTGTGTCAGAAGTTGCAAAATCTTCATATGATTAACTGGCTGACAACTACAGAAAGCTGTATACTAGAAGTGCAGAAGTTGCAAGCAGGTTCTGGATCAGAAGGAGACTATATGTCAACTGGAGGCTGAGAAAGGTGAACTTCTAGTGCAGAATTCAGAATTGAAAGAAGAAGTTAACCAACTAAATTCCCAACTTGAGCATATGAAAAAGCAGGTTAGAATGATGAATACTGCTACTGATGTGTTGGAGGAAATTTTGGATGCTCAGAAACAAGGAAAAACTGGTTTAGGATTTGTGGATGAGAGTCTGAACCTCAAGCAGAAAAATCCAGTTAAACAGTTTGTCCCTACTACTCAGACTCATAATCTTATGATTGGAACATCTAAGATGAGACCTCAGAGGCAAGCTCAGAAGAAAGTTCAGATGCAACCTCAGAAGCATGTTCAGATGCAACCCTAGAAGTTCAATAGAAGGAGGAGGAATCATACCTGGATCTGTCATCATTGTGGTAAGAAGGGGCATATTAAACCTTTTTGCTTTAAACTATATGGCTATCCTGAACACTTTCAATATAGAAGAGTTGAACCAGCTGCAAATAGACATAATGTTCAGAAGGTGTGGAAACCTAAAGTTCAGAATGTAGGCCTTATTGCTCATACCTCATTGAGAGCCACTTCTAGAGAGGACTGGTACTTTGATAGTGGTTGTTCAAGGCACATGACTGGTGTGAAGAAGCTGCTGAGCAATATCAAACCATATTCCAGAAGCTATGTGACATTTGGTGATGGAGCAAAAGGTGAGATTCTGGGTATTGGTGATTTAATCAATGAAGGTTTGCCTAGATTGAATGATGTGCTGTTGGTGAAAGGATTGACCTCTAATCTGATCAGTATTAGCCAGCTATGTGATCAGGATTTAAAAGTGAATTTCAACAAGCAAAAGTGTATTGTAACTGATCAGGAATGTAAGGTTCAGATGAGGGGCTGCAGATCCAAAGATAACTGTTATTTATGGGTGTCTAAAGAAGAAAGAAGCCTGACTTCTTGTCTCATGAGCTCAGAAGAGGAAGTCAGACTCTGGCACCAGAAACTGGGTACATCTGCATCTGAAAGGCATGAAAAAAAATCCTAAGTACTGAAGCTATCAGAGGATGTACCTAATCTGAAGATCAATGAGGACAGTGTTTGTGGTGATTGTCAAATTGGGAAACAAACAAGAAAGTCTCATCCCAGATTAGTTCACCAGGTAACTACTAAAGTACTAGAACTTGTTCATATGGATTTAATGGGGCCTATGCAAGTAGAAAGTATTGGAGGTAAAAGGTATGCATTTGTTATGGTTGATGACTACTCAAGATTCACATGGATTAACTTTGTTAGAGAGAAGTTTGATACTTTTAAGGTGTTTAAAGAGCTGTGCATTCAATTACAAAGAGAGAAAGATTGTGGTATTGTCAGAATCAGAAGTGATCATGGCAAAGAGTTTGAAAACAAGAGTTTTTCTGAGTTCTGTGATTCTGAAGGTATAAAACATGAGTTTTCTGCACCTATAACACCCCAGCAAAATGGTGTAGTTGAGAGGAAGAATAGGACTTTGGCAGAATGTGCAAGAGTAATGCTGCATGCTAAGAAGCTACCTTATATGTTTTGGGCTGAAGCTATGAACACTGCATGCTATATCCATAATAGAGTCACCCTGAAGAAGGGAACAACTTGTAACTTATATGAATTGTGGAAAGGAAGAAAACCTAAAGTGAAATATTTCCATGTGTTTGGGAGCAGATGTTACATTTTGACTGACAGGGAAAATAGAAGAAAACTGGATCCTAAGTCTGATGAAGGTATATTTTTGGGATATTCAGTAAACAGCAGAGCCTATAGGGTGTTTAACTCAAGAACCAAAGTTGTGATGGAGTCCATAAATGTTGTAATTGATGATCTGTCTGCTGAGAATGAAAAGGAAAAGTCTGAAGTTATTCCAGAGTCTGAAGCCTCAGAAGAACAAACTTCAGAAGCAGAGAATCATCCAGAGTCTGAAGAATGCAGAAGTTACATCCAGAATCATGATTCCTACCTAGTAAAGGGCCATCAATTAGAGTTCAGAAGGATCATCCTAAGGAGCTAATCATTGGAAGTTTGGATCAAGGGGTCAGAACCAGGAGATCAGACTTCAGCTGCTACATGATTCTTGTTTTGTGTCTAAAGTTTGAACCCAAAAATAGTGAAAGAAGCCCTAACTGATGAATTTTGAATTGAAGCAATGCAAGATGAGTTGAATCAATTCAAAAGGAGTGAAGTGTGGGATCTGGTTCCAAGACCTGAAGGGTTGAATGTGATTGGCACTAAGTGGATATACAAGAATAAAACAAATGAAAATGGCATTGTGGTCAGAAACAAGGCAAGGTTAGTTGCTCAAGGTTATACTCAAGTGGAGGGACTTGATTTTGATGAAACCTTTGCACCTGTGGCCAGACTAGAGTCCATAAGACTACTGTTGGGTGTATCCTGCATTCTCAAGTTCAAGCTATTTCAGATGGATGTGAAGAGTGCATTTCTGAATGGATATCTGCAAGAAGAAGTTTATGTAGAACAGCCTAAGGGTTTTGTGGATCATCAGTTTCCAGATCATGTGTACAAATTGAAGAAAGCCTTATATGGATTAAAGCAAGCAACTAGAGCATGGTATGAAAGGCTTACTCAGTTTCTTGTTGCTCAAGGTTATAGAAAAGGTGGTTCTGATAAGACATTATTTGTGAAAGATCAAGATGGAAGTCTGATGATTGCTCAGATCTATGTAGATGATATTGTGTTTGGTGGAATGTCTGAAAAAATGGTTAAGTAATTTGTCCACCAAAAGCAGTCTGAATTTGAAATGAGCTTAGTTGGTGAACTGACATATTTTCTTGGACTGCAAGTTAAGCAAATGGAAAATACAATCTTTATTTCTCAGAGTAAATACGCTAAGAACATTGTGAAGAAGTTTGGAATGGAATCTGCTGCTCATAAGAGGACACCTGTTGCTACTCATCTGAAGTTGACTAAGGATGAACATGGAGTTTCAGTAGATCAAAGCCAATATAGAAGTATGATAGGAAGCTTATTATACTTGACTGCTAGCAGACCTGATATCACATTTGCTGTTGATGTGTGTGCCAGATATCAAGCTGATCCCAAGATGAGTCATCTAACTCAAGTGAAGAGAATTCTGAAATATGTGAATAGCACGAGTGATTATGGAATCATGTATTCTCATAGTTCAAGTGTATGATTTAATGGGATATTGTGATGCTGACTGGGCTGGAAGTGCTAATGACAGGAAGAGCACATCAGGAGGTTGTTTCTTTCTAGGAAATAATTTAATTTCATGGTTCAGCAAGAAACAAAATTGTGTGTCACTGTCTACAGCTGAAGTTGAATACATAGCTGCTGGTAGTAGTTGTTCACAACTGGTTTAGATGAAGCAGATGCTTGAAGAGTATAACATTGAACAAGGAACTATGACCCTATTTTGTGACAATTTGAGTGCAATTAACATTTCTAAGAACCCCATTCAGCACATCAGAACTAAACATATAGATATCAGACATCATTTTATTAGGAACCTTGTGGAGGACAAGTTTATTCAGCTGGAACATGTGGACACTGAGAATCAAATTGCTGACATGTTTATGAAGGCTTTAGATGCTAAACAGTTTGAAAATTTGAGAAGCAAGTTGGGTGTGTGTTTGCATGAAGAGTTATAGCAATTAATGCAAACTGGATGTGAGGAAGATAGAGTACCTGCCAGTTTTGCTAATGTTAAGTGTGTTCCTGAGTCTGAAGTTAATGCTGGGACTGATTCTGATGATTTGAAGATGATTGTTTGTCATAATTTTGTGGCTAAAAAGGGGGAGAAAAATCTGTGTTTGTGCTGTTCAGTTTTAGAGGATGTGTTGCTCAGTTTGTGTTCTTGTTCAGAAATCAAGTGTTTTGTTCAGAGTTGTGAAGATCTGATTGAGGGGGAGTATGTGTCTCAGGGGGAGTACATTGGTATTATCATGGTCCTGAGTGTTTGTGGTCCTGAAATGTTTTCCAAATTTTCAGAAGTTCAGAAGTTAGGGGGAGTTTTATGAGTTGCAGGGGGAGATTTCAGGTGTTGGAGTGTTTGTTCATATGCTTATGTATTTGTGAAGCTTCAGGGGGAGTGTTCTATGATGTTTAGATATCCTGAAGTGGTGCTGAGTATGTTCAGAAGCTATTTTGTGTGCTTCAGGTGTTCAGAAGCTGGAACTGGTTGTTTAACATAGCTGTATCCGCTGCTACAAACTCTGAGCTATGCTATGTTTGATTGATTTTGTGTGTTCTTCATTGTTGAGATTGTTTATGTTGAATTGAAGAGCTCATCATTTGTGAAACATTGGTTTTAGCCAAAAATTTGCCAAAGGGGGAGATTGTTGAGTATTTTGAAGTTGGCTGCATGTTTTGGCAAATCCAATGTGTTCAATGGAAGCATCTCTATGTTTATAACAAGTCTTCAGTTGCAAGAAATTTCATTTGAAGCTGTTCAGAAGTTGTTTTGCCCTTCAGAAGCTGAATGCACCTTCAGACGCACTATAGCTCTTGAAACGCTGAAATGTGCTTCTGAAGCATCAGACGCACTATTCCTGGCGTTGACTTTTGTTGACTTCTTCAGAAGCTGGTTATTTTCAAGTTATTTTTGTGCGAATCTTGGCGAGATTTAACAAGGATTTTTCCACGCATATGTCTTCTAGAATGCTGGTTGATTTGGTGAAGATTTCATGAAGATTGGCTCGTGTTTTATGAATGCTCGTATTTTTCTGAATGAATCTTTTAGAAGATACATTGCTGGTTTATTTGTTTCCTTATTGGATCATTCATAATTCAGAATCAGATCTTTTCAGAAGATTAGAGTCATAATTAAGTTGCTTGCTGAAGATTATAAATGGAGTGCTTATGCCATTGTTCAAGTGATACGAAGAATTGAAGAAAATCAGAGAAATAGAGTCTTAGAGTTTTTAAGCTTTTAGCTTTATTTGTGCACCACTCTTTTGAGTTGGTTTAGGTGTGTTATTGAGTTGTAATCACTCTAAGCCTGTAGGTACGAGTGCAGTTTGTGTATTGAAGTATTTCTTCAAAACAGGGTAGTTTTGTTTAAGTTGTTCAGTAACAGGTTTGTTACTTGAATAGGAAGTTAGTGGTCTCTAATACTCAACGTGTTGGGTAGAATTCAGACTAGGAGGAAGTTAATTGCTTAGGCTGGGAACTGGGTGTTCAGTGTCTTGAGTCATAAGGATTAATTCCTATAGTGGAATTCCTTCCTAGATTGGTATCCCCCAGAGTAGGAGGTGTTTACTCCGAACTGGGTTAACAAACCTTGTGCCTCTTTACTTTCCTGCACTTTACTTTTCTTGCTTTTACATTGTGTTTGTGTGTGCTCTGTTTTAGCAAGCTATTGTGCCCTGCATTGTGTTTTTAATCTGTCCAGCCAGAATTACACTGAGTATCTGTTCAGAGGTAGTTCAGGGGGAGTATATGTTTGTAACGTAGTGTGTTATCCGCTGCTAACTCTGTTGCTACGTTTATGTGTTGTTCTTCATGGTTGCATGCTTTGATGAGTGAAGAACTTACTTTTGTGAAGAATTTGCTTGTTGCTACGCTCAAATTGATTTTAGCCAAAAATTTGCCAAAGAGGGAGATTGTTGGATATTTGGTTGTTGGCTACATGTTTGCTAAAATCAAATGTACAAGCAATGTGCGTCTTCAGAAGCTGAAATCTTCATATGTGTCTTCAAAAGCTGATTCAGAAGCTAGGTGAACAGTTCTTCAGAAGCTGATGACTTCGCTCTACGCCGCCATTTTGCTCTGCGAAGTACTTCAGACGCACTGTTCAGACGCTGACTTTTGTTGTCCTTCAGACGCACTGTTCAGACGCTGACTTTCGTTGACCTTCAGACGCACTGTTCAGACACTGACTTTCGTTGACCTTCAGACGCACTGTTCAGACGCTGACTTTTGTTGACCTTCAGAAGCTGCATTTCAGAAACCGGTTTCTGCGTTCAGAATCTGTGTCTTCAAGCTGTTAATTCTCTCTCATAATCTTTTGAAGATTTAATTGAAGATTTATCCAAGCTTCGTATTTTTGCGTGAAGATATTTGTTGAAGATTGGATTCAATTATTTGTGAATATATTTTCAAGGAAATCTTTGGAAAATATATTTCTGAATAATATGTGAGCTTCTATTTGCTTCTAAAAGAATTCTGGAAACATATCTTTGAAGATTTGGTTCGAATTTATGGTGCTGCTGAAGATTATAAATAGAGGAAGCTGCTATTGAAAAAAAGAACATCAAAAACCAGAAGTTAGCATTGAAAGAGTCTTAGGTTTTTGAGTCTGTTAGTTGTGAGCTTCGTGCTCTGTCTTTCTGTGCACCACTCAAAGTGTTTAGAGTTGGTTGTTTGTTATTGAGTTGTAATCACTCAAAGCTTTTAAGCAAGAATGACTGTTTTTATGTTTTGAAGAGTGTCTTCAACTTTGTTTGATTTGTTAAAGTCTGATAATCGCTAGGGCAGTGATTGACTGAGGGAAGTTAGAGGGGTCTCAGGTCTAGGAGTTCCTAGGTTGAAATACCAGGGGTAGTGATTAAGTGAGAAGAGGCTGTGAAACAGGGGCTGTTGTCATAGGGGCTGTGAAACAGGGGCTGTGTCATAGGACTTCGAATTGATACTATTTTAGTGGATTTCCTTCCTGGCTTGGTAGCCTCCAGATGCAGGTGAAGTTTGCACCGAACTGGGTTAACAAATCATCTGTGTTCTTTACTTTCTGTCCTTTATTTTTCTGCTTCTGAACTATTGTTTGCGCACTCTGTTTTACGGTTCAGAACCAGGTCTTTCCAGGAATTTCAATTGGCATCAGAGCAGGCACCCTGTCTGTTTTAGGGTGAGCTCCAGGGAAGTTATTTTCTGGCAGAATGGACAAGGAAGTTGTTCAATGTGAAAAAGATACTGAAGAAAGGATCTCAAATGCAACTGTGCTTAGGCAATTCAAGAAATTGCAGGTTAAATTTGAAGAGGCTTGTCAAGTAGGAGAAAAGCAGAAGAAAATCATTGCTAATTTACGCATTGAAAAAGAAAAACTCTTATCAACCATCTCTGGTTTGCATGATGAGGTAACCAAATTGAACTCTCAACTTGAACATATGAAGAGGCCAAAGGAGATACTGAAGAGTCAGAACCAAGGGAAACCTAAGATGGAACATCAGAACCAACCACAGGGATCTAAGAGCAGAAGGGATTCTCATCCTTGGGTATGTCATCACTGTGGTAAAAAGGGGCACATAAAGCCTTTCTATTAAAAGCTGCATGGATACCTCAAGCACTTTCAACAAATAAAACCTCATGTTCAATCAAAGGTCAGCCATACTTTTGTTCAAGTTAGAAAAGTGGAACTAGTTGTGAACAAAAGCAATGTCAAGGAAGAATGGAGACCTAAAGGGGTGAATACCATTGGTACTAAAAGGCTCCATAAGAGTAAGTATGTTGAAGGTGGTAATGTAACTAGGAACAAGGCCCTCTTATTATCTCATGGGAACAACAAAGGTGAAAGTGTTGACAAGAGTAGAATGAAGAATTGTGCTCTTATGAATGCAAGACACAATAAAACATCTGATGCAATACATGTGAAGTTAATCAAAGTATGTGGGTTCTGATGATGGGTCTGAGCATGAAGTTGTACCAGATGTTGGAACATCACTGATCCAACCTGATGACCCTATTAAAGCCTGTCAAGAAAAGTCTCCTGGAAAGTCTGCCAGTGAGTCTGTTGATGTGTCACCTTCTCACAATTCGCAAGAGAAGGAGACTGATGAGAATTCCCAGGATACTGTGTCTGACCAAGAAGTTCAAGAAGTTAGTTCTGATTTAGGTTCTGATGTGGAGTCTCATGATGAACATATTGGAAATAGGCTTGAACAAAGTGTAGCAAAGAGACTGGATCCTAGTGAATCTGAGGATGATGTTGACATCAAGCTCTCTATTCAGAAGAGGATTGCTAAACTTCAGAAGAGGATTGCTAAGAGGAAGAAGGTTCTGAATGTGCCTGAAGCACACATTAACTAAACAGATTTTGATGCTGTGTCTGATGATGAAACAACATCTGTTGCTGAGTCTGAAGGCTGTCAATTTTGTGACTGATGTCTTGGATTTCTGCTTGTGCTTTTGGTATGTAGTTATTGTTTTGTTTTGTTCTTCTGATGTGGTGTTTGTGTGTGGTTCTGTGGTGTGTTGTTATGTGTTGTGCTAGTTATAAACTCTGAATTGAATTCAGTGATGTGCTTATGCTCTGTTTCTTGTGTTTCTCTGCTCCTGGTGATTGCTGGTTGTTTTGTCAATGTCGCGGTGATTTTTGGATATCAAGCTATTGATTAGCGTTGACTCGCAATTTAGGTTCACCACCGATCTTTTATTTTTCCGAAGAAAGGGAGAAAGTTCGAAAAACCCTATTTTAAAAGAGAGATCAAAGGTCCGGGGGTTGGTTACGCAAAGGGAAGGTATTAGCACCCTAAACGTCTATAGTACTCTATAGGAACCTCTTGCTTCTATTATCTTTATGCTAAATTAATTATTTATTTGTAAAATAAATGCTTAAGTGTGAAAGGATTAAAGTGATGAAAGTTAAAAGAAAGGAAAATGTTTTTGTTATTTTTATTGATTTGGAAAGACAAAGTCTTTTGCCTACGTACCCGAGCGGGATCAAAATCACGTAGTTCGGGGTAAAAAGATAAGTGATTGGTTTTAGTTGATTTTAAAGTTCGAAAAAGGTTTTAAGAGAGATGAGAGGCCGTAAAGACATAGAAGAATAAAAAAGTAGTGAGTTTGATTGATTTTAAGTTGAAGAAAAATGTTTGGATTGATTAAAAGTTGATTGAGATTTAATTAAGAAAGAAAAGATAAAAGATTGACTTTTTTGAAGACTTTGATTATAAAATGTTTTTGGATTTTGACTTTTTTATGAAAATTTTGATTAAGTCCTAAGGTCCTGAGACTAAATTATGCAGAGATATCTAAACGCACCGGATCCCTTAAAATGACGTTGGATCAAGTGAGGGTCCTTTTCCTCGGATACGGTCCAAAATTACATAATCGCCCTCGACATAAAGCATAAAAAATAAATGTGGTGTCGGTGCATATTCTCATTTATATTTTATTTACATTGGACCTAGATACATTCTAATGGCAAGAAAATAAATGACAAGAAAATAAAAATTGCATTAAAGTAAATATGCTAAAAGAAATAAAAAAATGCATAAAATGTAAAACAATAAATAAATATGGTGCTTAAAGTAAATAAAAAAAAATAAAAATGCAAGGCATAAAATAAATATGATGCTGAAAATAAAATAAAAATGCAAGACAATAAAAATAAACATGATGCTAAAAGAAAATAAAAATGCAAGACAATAAAATAAATATGATGCGTAAAATAAAAGAAAATAAAAATGCAAGGCAAAAAATAAATATGGAGCTGAGAAATAAAATGCAAGACTGAATATTAAATATGGTGCTGGAAAATAAATAAAGAAAAATAAAAAAATGCAAGGCATAAAATTAAAAATGATGCATAAAATAAAAGAAAATAGAAAATGCAAGATAAAAAATAAATATGATGCAATAAAATAAAAATAAAGAAATGCATGGTACTGGAAATTAAAAGCAATAAATAGAGTGCTAAAAATAAAAGAAATAAAAAAAAGTGCAAGAAATAAATAAAGAAAATAAAAGAATAGAGAGGAAGAAAAGGGGTGCAGAAGTAATAAGGGGAGTGCAGAAATTAAAAGAGTAGTAATCAGAAAAATAAAGGGAAGAAGGAGAATGGGCCAAGTCCAAAAAGCAGAGTCCAGGGTGAACCGGTCTGGTTCGGTCTGGAAGAACCAGACCGGTTCAGCAGTCTATAAAAGTCTAAACCTGGTTTTTTAATCATTTTTACCTCTCTTTCTCTTTCTTCTTTTCTTATCTTCTCACTTTTCTCTCAGAATCTTTCTCTTCTCACGTCCACTCTTTTCTTTTCTTCCTTTCTTGTTTTCTCACATCCACTCACATGTCCTCACCATCTTCTTTCAAATCCTCTCACGTTTTCAACTTCCTTTCCATTTCTCTCAAGATCTTTCATGTTCTCATCTTCCTCTCTTCTCCTTCACATGAAATCGAAAAAAAAAACTCAAAGACAAACTAGATCTAAGTTCGAAAAATCGTACCCTTTCGTGTTCTGAGGCGAGGCTTTGATATGCTTGAGGTTCGATTTCTGGTTTTCGTGTTGTTCTTGGTACTGTTTCGGCTGGGTTATGCGATTCTGTTTTTGTGGTTTTGTGATATGATGGATCAGTTTTGATGATGACTTTTTGTGGTGTTGATTCGGTTTTGATGATGGCTTTTTGTGGTGTTGATTTTTGGTACGCGTTTGTAACTTGTTGTGATTATACTAAAGCCTGGCCGAATCTGTTTGTGGTGTGGATTGCTTGGATTTTCGATTTTGTTTGATTTTCCGGTGGCCAGAAAATGGATTGTGTTGGTGGTTGTGGGTGGTTGGTGGGTGTTGCTGGTGGTGGTTCTGATTTCTGACTGGTACTGTACTGATTGGCCCCCCTGTACTTTTCGTGAACAGTGCTATTTATAGTAAAATAATAGGCAAAAACGAAAATGACAAAACTGCCCCTCTGGGCTTGGACTGATTTAGACTGAAAATGGACTTAAAAAGAATAAAACAAAATAATAAAACACAGTAATTAAAAAAAACGAAAATACACAATAAAAATAAAAACTAATAAAAAGAAAGAAAATAAAAGAAAAGAAATAAATAATAATAATGAAAAATAAAAATAACAACAGAAAATAAAAATAATAAAACGGTTGCCTTCGGAACAAAAATGAGGTATTTTAAAATACCTCCCTGCCGAAATTTCGTCTGAAACGACGAAAATTTCCGGCCTAAAAGACGAGAGAAATGAAATAAAAACGGGTCAAAAATGGGGTATGACAGATGCCCCTATTTAAGTTTCTTCGTTACAGCGATTTAAAAAATGAAATTTTTAAATCGACGGGTCGAAGAGACTTAAATACAGAGTACACCATTTTTGACCGAATTCAACTGCAAAATGCTATGAATGCACTGTTATGCATGTAAAGTTGTGAATGCTTGCAATGCAAGTACGAATGCAATACGGCGAAGATGACTCGACTGGGAATAACAAAACAAAAGGATACCCGAGTCTGTTAAAAGAAACGGGGTCCGACTCCACTGGGGATTACATGGTTTTACTGGGGATAAATGTCAGCTGTTCGGGTTATTGCCGAACGAGTCAACTGACGACAAAAGATAAAGGTAAATGCTGGATGAAAGGTAAAGGCTGGATGAGAAGTAAAGGCTGGATGAGAAGTAAAGGCTGGATGAAATTTAAAAGCTGGATGACATATAAAGGCAGGATGAAATTTAAAAGCAGGATGAAAATTAAATGCAGGATGAAATCTAAATGCTGGATGACATGTAAAGGCAGGATGAAATTCAAAAGCTGGATGACATATAAAGGCAGGATGAAATTTAAAAGCTGGATGAAATTTAAAAGCTGGATGAAATATAAAGGCGGGATGAAATTTAAATGCTGGATGAAATTTAAAAGCAGGATGAAATATAAAGGCGGGATGAAATTTAAATGCTGGATGAAATTTAAAAGCAGGATGAAATTTAAAAGCAGGATGAAATTTAAAAGCAGGATGAAATTTAAAAGCAGGATGAAAATTAAATGCTGGATGAAATTTAAAAGCAGGATGAAATTTAAAAGCAGGATGAAATTTAAAAGCAGGATGAAAATTAAATGCTGGATGAAATATAAATGCTTGATGAAATTTAAAAGCAGGATGAAATTTAAAAGCAGGATGAAATTTAAATGCTTGATAAAATTTAAATGCTGGATGAAATTTAAAAGCAGAATGAAATTTAAATGCTGGATGAAATTTAAAAGCAGGATGAAATTTAAATGCTGGATGAAATTTAAAAGCAGGATGAAAGATAAAAGCAGGATGAAATTTAAAAGCAGGATGAAATTTAAATGCTGGATGAAATTTAAATGCTGGATGAAATTTAAAAGCAGGATGAAATTTAAAAGCAGGATGAAATTTAAATGCTGGATGAAATTTAAAAGCAGGATGAAATTTAAAAGCTGGATGAAATTTAAATGCTGGATGAAATTTAAATGCTGGATGAAATTTAAAAGCAGGATGAAATTTAAATGCTGGATGAAATTTAAAAGCAGGATGAAATTTAAAAGCTGGATGAAATTTAAATGCTGGATGAAATTTAAATGCTGGATGAAATTTAAAAGCAGGATGAAATTTAAAAGCAGGATGAAATTTAAATGCTGGATGAAATTTAAAAGCAGGATGAAATTTAAAAGCTGGATGAAATTTAAAAGCTGGATGAAATTTAAAAGCAGGATGAAATTTAAAAGCAGGATGAAAGATAAATGTCAGCTGTTCGGATTGTTGCCGAACTTGCCACTGACGACAAAAGACTGGATAAGACAATGCACAAGCTGTTTGTTAAAGAACTGCCACTTGGCGAAAAGAGGATGATATCTCAGGATGAAATACTGGGGATGACATTTAAGAAAGGGTAACAAATTATTCATGATTAGTTGATATGGAAAGACATTCAAAACAATATTCAGGGTGGTTAACGCAACCGTGATGTTGTTTGTATGCATGAATGTGTATATGCATGAATGTATGAATACATGTATGATTTATGTGACTGTATGACTATACGGAGGATTAATTTGTGTGAGAGTGTACTTGATGAATTTGATGAGACAAGATTGGATAAGATGGGGAGTGGACCGACGACGCAGTACAAACACTCGGCAATCTTTATTGGGGATGATGCCATTGGAGACATATCAAATCATTGACGGGGTAATGCCCACCATATGCAACAATTGATGGGGAGTAATCACTTCCTGGGGAAGATGGTTACAAATTATTCATGATTGATAATTGAAGCAAGACTCATGATGGTTAATGCAGCCATGTATGCATGACATTGTCTTTATTGTATATGCATGAATGTGTGTATGCATGAATGTATGAATGCATGAATGACGACACGACTTGTATGACCGTGTGACTGATCAACTTGTGATTGTGTGAGGGATTGACTTGTACGATTGTATGAATGACAAACTTGATAAGACAAGATTGGGCAAGTAATATGGAAAGTGACCCGACGCCGCATCACAAACACTTGGCAATCTTCCATGGGGATGATGCCACTGGAGACATATCAAAACATTGACGGGGTAAAACCCAACATATGCAACAACCGATGAGGTGAACGCTTCCTGGGGAGAGCGTGCCAATCCAAAAACCATAGTAGAAGAACTGGTACTTCTGTGGTCATGCTTATTTTGTTTTTTTTTCTTGCTTTTCTTCTTTTTTGAATCCCTAATTTTTGCCTGGACCGCCTTTTCAGGTTTTCAGTCCACCGGGAATATATTCTTTTGTATGCCCCTAATTTTTGCCTGGACCGCCCTTTCGGGTTTTCGATCCACCGGGACGCTCATTTTTGCCTAAGCCGCCCTTTCGGGCTTTCGACTTACCGAGCTGTTTTTTCCCTTTTTCTTTTTCTCTTTTTTCATATATTTCTTTTTGTATTCTTTTTTTTTTTTAAGCAATTGACCATGTTTAGCCTGCAAGGTTTATCCGTTCTCAGGATAGCTGTTGACGCACCCTTCACTTATTCATGAATTCAAAGAAAATGTGTTTGTTGTTTGTGCTCTTCAAAAAGACAAGAAAAATATTTATGATTTTGAAAACTATTTTGTTTCAAGCACTACCATCAAAAATAGAAGAAGTTTTTTTTTTTTATAAACTGAATAAATAGGAATTCCAAATGAAAGGCAATAGGCTCAAATTTATTTAAAAGAGTGGTGACCCGCCAATGGCATGGCTCCACGGATCTTAATAAGTTTGGAAAATGGTAAATATAGGGGAAGGTACATTGAACACAATAACCGCTATCCTCCCTGACAACTTTGAATTCCACTGTTTGGATGCTTCAGATTCAGAGTCTCTTTGACATTTAATGTGCCCCAAGTGAGTGGAGATCAAACCCATGCAGTTACTTTGTCTTTTGATCCTTAATTTTTGCATAGATCGCCCTTTCGGGTTTTCAACCTATCAGGATGATTATTTTTCTGTTTGATGTCTCTAATTTTTGCCTGGACCGCCCTTTCGGGTTTTCGATCCACCGAGACGCTCTTTTTTGCCTAAGCCGCCCTTTCGGGTTTTCGACTTACCGAGCTGTTCTTTTATTTTTTAGACAAAGTATTTCTTGACTGCATCGGCGTTCACGGGACGAGGGAGCTCATCACCATCCATAGTCGTAAGAGTCAAAGCACCACCGGAGAAAGCTCTCTTGACGACATATGGACCCTCATAATTAGGCGTCCACTTGCCCTTGGAATCAGGTTGGAAAGATAAAGCCTTCTTGAGCACAAGATCTCCTTCCTAAAACACACGGGGATGAAGCTTCTTGTCAAAGGCTTGTTTCATCCTCTTTTGATATAACTGCTCATGGCACAAGGCCTTCATGCGTTTCTTTTCAAGTAAGTTCAACTGATCATATTTGTTTTGACATCATTCTGCCTCTGATAATTTTGGCTTCCATTAGAACTTTTATTGAGGAGATCTCGACTTCCACAGGGAACACTGCTTCCATGCCATACACAAAAGATAAGGGGGTTGCCCCTGTTGAGGTACGTATTGGAGTATGATATCCGTGTAAAGCATATGGTAGCATCTCATGCAAGTCCTTGTAGGTGGTTGCCATCCTCTGCACCATCTTTTTGATGTATTTTCTTTTGTTTTTTTTTTTGCTTTTGTTTTTGTTGGGTTTTTGTAGATTGGCTACATTTTGCAAAAACATCTACTAGCCAGATGCTGGGACAGATGCGGTAGCATATGGAACAGCTTATGTAACTTGTGTTTTCGCGCCAGCTAGCGCTTTATATTTGTATACGCAATCTCCCAAAGATTTGCCTGAAGATTTATTTTCCTCTAGCTTGCTGATCAAGGCGCGTGTATCTGATTGAAGATTTGCTTGAAGTTCTATTTGCCTTACTATTTGTTCCTCAAGATTTTATTCTATATTTGGAAGCTTTTTATTATTTCTAGAAGATCGTTTTCAGCTGGACCGGTCAATGTCCATGCTCTATTTTGAAGCCCAGACCCGTGGTATCTGAGTACTATATATTCATGAAGGCAAACCCTAGTTGGGTAACTAAAAACCGTGTGTGTTATCAAAGCGTGTGTTTTAAGGTTTTTAGGGTTTTGTTTGTTAATTGTGAGCCTTGCTTGTATCACCCTGATTCAAGCTAAGGACTGAGTTTGTTTTGAGTTGTAATTTGTAAGCTACTCCTAAGCTTTTAAGTACGGAGTGAGTATGTGTTATTAGCGTGTGTTTCTCTTGGTTGTGTTTTATGTTTTGTGTGTTTGTTAACAATACTGTGTGTGTTGTTCGTAGGAATTGAGACGGGGTCTCATATCTAGGAGTTCCTAGATAGAGTTGCCACTGGTAGGGTCTAGGTGCAAAGTCAAGTAGTGTGTCTGCGTTGGTCTTTTCACTAGAACTATAATAGTGGAATCATTCCTGGATTGGTATCCCCCAGAGTAGGAGAGTTGCTCCGAACTGGGTTAACAAACTCACTGTGTACTTTATATTTCCGCTGTGTTCCTTTTAATTTGTGCTTTGTTACGTTGCGCTATTTTAATTGTTGTTCTGAGTAGACACGCGCTCGGACAGTTGTGCCAACATTGTGCACAGCATATTTCAGTCAGGTTGCCAGGAATTTCAATTGGCATCAGAGCAGGCACCCTGTTCTGTGTGGGTGAGCTCCAGGGAAAGAATTTTCTGGCTTAATGGATAAAGAAGGAGGACTGGTGAACAGACCACCCTTGTTGGATGGGTCGAACTATGACATTTGGAAATCACGCATGACAGCATTCTTGAAATCTCTAGACAGCAGAGCTTGGAAGGCTGTGATCAAGGCATGGGTCCCTCCTAAAATAAAAGATGCGAATAATGTTGATACTGATGAGTTGAAACCAGAAGAGGAGTGGTCTACAGCAGAAGACACTGCAGCTATTGGAAACTCTAAAGCCCTGAATGCTTTGTTTAATGGTGTAGACAAGAACATGTTCAGGTTGATTAAACAATGTACTATTGCTAAGGAAGCTTGGGATATCCTAAGAACAGCTCATGAAGGTACTCAAAAGGTCAAGAAGTCAAGGCTACAACTGCTAACAACACAGTTTGAGAATCTGAGAATGAAGGAAGGAGAGAGTGTTCATGACTTTCACATGAATGTGCTAGAATATGCTAACACATTTGAATCCTTGGGAGAAAAGATGTCTGATGAAAAACTGGTAAGTAAAATCCTCAGGTCCCTACCTAAGAAATTTGATATGAAAGTATGTGCTATTGAGGAGGCCCAAGATATTGGAAGTATGAAAGTTGATGAGTTGATTGGATCTCTTCAAACTTTTGAATTGAAGGCTAATGAAAGATCTGAAAAGAAAGACAAGAACATTGCTTTCATCTCCAACACTGATGAAGATGATGTGGAGAGTAATTTAGATACTGATGAGAGCATCTCTGAAGCTATTGTGTTGTTGGGCAAACAATTGAATGAAGTTGTGAAGAGGATGGACAGACGCCCTAGGACAAATGCTCCGGACAACAGTCGCAACATCTATAAAAATGTCAACAATCAGAGGAAACCTAGAACTGATGACAAAATCAATCAAAGCAAAGGGGTGCAATGTCATGAATGCGAAGGATTTGGTCACATCAGAACTGAGTGTGCAACTTATCTGAAGAAACAAAAGAAGGTGATGACTGTGTCTTGGTCTGAAGAGGATGAATCAGAAGAAGAACCTGAAACTGCAAAACATGTGAATGTCTTGACTGGAGTGTGCACATCTGACAATGAATCTAGTGATGAAGAGGTAACATATGATGAATTGGCTGATTCTTACAAGGAGCTATGTCTCAAAAGTGAGGAAGTCTGTAGAACTTTAGAAAAACAAAAGAGGATCATTGCTCTCTTGCAAGCTGATAAAGACAAGCTTCTGAAGATAAACTCAGATCTCAATGATGAGGTTATCTTACTTACTTCCAAGATTGACAATATGAACAAGCAACTGCGGATGATGAACAAAGGTACTGATGCTTTAGACGAAATTCTGGAAATAGGACAGAAACCTGGAGATTCTAAAGGTATTGGGTTTGACTACAGATCCTTGCCTCAGCAGAAACAACTACCAGTGAGACAGTTTGTGCCATCTGTTAGTACCTGTGATCATACTATGACAAGACAGATGCCCCAGCATCAGGTGAGACAACAGGCATCTGGATATAGGCCCAGATCAAAAGGAAGGAATTATGGTTGGGTGTGTCATTACTGTGGAAGAAAAGGACATATCAGACCTTTCTGCTTCAAATTATATGGTTACCCAGACAGGACCTATTCACCAAGACCTGATCCCACAGTAAAGATCACCAAGAAGCAGTGGAAGCAAAAAAATGATAATTTCACAAGCAACACTGTGGATCCTAGAAAAATAGAACCAGAAGCTGATGAGTTTGCTCAAATTGCTCATACATCTCTGAGAGTGTCATCCAGAAATGATTGGTACTTTGACAGTGGATGCTCCAGACATATGACTGGTGATAAAAATTACTTAACTGATGTTAAGCCTTATGCTACGAGTTTTGTGACTTTTGGGGATGGAGCCAAAGGAGAAATAAAGGGTGTAGGAAATCTTGTGGAAGAGGGCCTACCCAAACTTGATAAGGTGCTTCTTGTGAAAGGATTAACTGCTAACTTAATTAGTATTAGTCAACTGTGCGATCAAGGAATGAAGGTCAACTTTACAAAGAGTGAATGCTTAGTTGCTAACAGTGAAGGGGACATCCTGATGAAAGGTGTTAGATCAAAGGACAATTGCTACTTGTGGGTCTCTCAAGATAAAGCAAAGTTATCTACTTGTCTAATAACCAAAGAAGATGAAGTTAAGCTATGGCACCAAAAGCTTGGACATCTGAATCTCAGAAGCATGAAGAAAGCTATTGCTGAAGGAGCCATCAGAGGTTTACCAAAACTCCAAATTCAGGAAGGAAGTATATGTGGAGAATGCCAGATAGGAAAACAGACCAAGATGCCTCACCAGAAGCTGCAACATCTGTCCACATCCAGAGTTCTTGAGCTATTACACATGGACTTAATGGGACCCATGCAAGTCGAAAGCTTAGGTGGTAAGAAGTATGCTTTTGTTGTTGTTGATGATTTTTCTAGATATACTTGGATAAATTTCATTAAGGAGAAATCAGACACTTTTGAAAAATTCAAGGATCTTTGCTTACAACTTCAGAGAGAAAAGGATTGTGGAATTGTTAGAATCAGAAGTGACCATGGGAAGGAGTTTGAGAATGGTAAGTTCTCTGATTTCTGTATTTCTGAAGGAATATTTCATGAGTTCTCTGCACCCATTACTCCTCAACAAAATGGGATAGTAGAGAGGAAGAACAGGACCTTGCAAGAATCTGCCAGGGTTATGCTACATGCAAAGAAGCTGCCATTTTTCTTTTGGGCTGAAGCCATGAACACAGCCTGCTATATTCATAATAGAGTGACTTTGAGAAAAGGTACATCTACAACCTTGTACGAGCTATGGAAGGACAGGAAGCCAACAGTGAAGCACTTTCATGTGTTTGGTAGTAAGTGTTATATTCTAGCTGACAGGGAACCAAGAAGAAAGATGGATGCTAAAAGTGAAGAGGGAATCTTTCTAGGCTATTCTACAAACAGCAGAGCCTATAGAGTATACAACTCCAGAACCAAGACAGTGATGGAATCCATAAATGTTGTTGTAGATGATGAAGGTAATAATGCTGTGACAGATGATGCGACATTTGACTTAGCATCTGACCTACAGGAGGAGAAGAAAGAAGATGAAGCAAGTGATAAGCAAGATTCTGAAGTAACTGGCCCAGAGAAGACTGCTCCCAACAAAGGACCATCTATCAGAGTTCAGAAAAATCATCCCATAGATCAAGTCATTGGCGATCCTAACCAAGGGATCACAACTAGAAGGAACCATGATGAGGTATCAAATTCTTGCTTTATATCTAAACTTGAACCAAAGAATGTTAAGGAAGCTCTAACTGATGAGTTCTGGATAAATGCTATGCAAGAAGAATTAACTCAGTTCAAGAGAAGTAATGTGTGGGACCTAGTTCCTAGACCAGATAATGTGAATGTTATAGGTACCAAGTGGGTTTATAAAAACAAGTCTGATGAAAATGGTACTATCACTAGAAACAAAGCCAGACTGGTTGCACAAGGATATTCTCAAATTGAAGGTGTAGACTTTGATGAGACTTTTGCTCCTGTAGCTAGGTTGGAATCAATTAGATTGTTACTTGGGATTGCATGCATACTAAAATTCAAGTTGTATCAGATGGATGTCAAGAGTGCCTTTCTCAATGGGTACTTAAATGAAGAGGTTTATGTGGAACAGCCTAAAGGCTTCATTGATCCTAGTTTTCCAAACCATGTGTACAAATTGAAGAAAGCTCTATATGGCCTGAAGCAAGCTCCTAGAGCTTGGTATGAGCGACTTGCTGAGTTTCTAATCAACCATGGCTATAGGAAGGGAGGAAATGACAAGACCCTGTTTGTGAAAGATGAAAATGGACAGCTGATGATTGCTCAAATATATGTAGATGACATAGTCTTTGGAGGAATGTCTGACCAGATGATAGAGCATTTTGTTCAGCAAATGCAATCTGAATTTGAGATGAGTCTTGTAGGTGAGCTAAAGTTCTTTCTTGGTCTTCAGGTGAAACAAATGGAAGATACTATATTTATCTCTCAAAGTAAGTATGCTAAAAATATAGTCAAGAAATTTGGGATGGAGAATGCTGCTCATAAAAGAACTCCTGCTCCCACACATGTAAAATTATCAAAGGATGAGAAAGGTGTGGATGTTGACCGAAGCATGTATAGGAGTATGATAGGAAGCCTTCTATATCTCACAGCAAGTAGGCCAGATATTACATTTGCAGTTGGAGTGTGTGCCAGGTACCAAGCTGAACCAAAAATAAGTCATCTGACTCAGGTTAAGAGAATCCTGAAGTATGTGAATGGTACTAGTGACTATGGTATGTTGTATTCTCATGGGGAAAGCACTGTGTTGTTTGGGTATTGTGATGCTGACTGGGCTGGAAGTGCAGATGATAGAAAGAGTACCTCTGGTGGATGTTTCTTTCTAGGCAACAATCTTATATCCTGGTTCAGTAAGAAGCAAAATTGCGTTTCTCTGTCTACAGCTGAAGCTGAGTACATAGCAGCTGGTAGTAGTTGTTCTCAATTGTTGTGGATGAGACAGATGCTGAGTGAATACAATGTCAAGACAGATGCTATGACATTATATTGTGACAATCTGAGTGCAATTAATATCTCCAGAAATCCTATTCAACATAGCAGGACCAAACACATTGACATTAGACATCATTTTATAAGGGATCTTGTTGAAGACAAAATTGTTACTCTTGAGCATGTTGCAACTGAAGAGCAATTAGCAGATATTTTTACAAAAGCTCTTGATGCTAATCAATTTGAAAAATTAAGACGGAAGTTAGGGATCTGTTTATTTGAGGAATTGTAGCAGTTAATTTATGGGAGGCGTGCAGCAGTTATTTTCTCCCTCCTCAACCGCTTGATGCACGCAATTCAAGGAAGCTATCTCCAACCTTCCTTATTCAAACCTCCCACACGCTACCATCATTATTCTTTTCTTAACTTCTCAGTTGCTTCTGGTTTGGCCAAATTGATTTATGCTGTTGGTACCAAGTCACCTGTTGATTATGGGGCCTACATTTACTATCAGGTTCTGGAGCATGCAAAGTCCTTTGCTATCAAGTTTCCTATAGCTTTTCCCACTCTCCTGTGTGGTATTGTGCTTCAGCAACACCAGATATTTTGATCAGTACTGATGAGCCCTGTAAGAGGCCTGGCCCTATGGCCTTGGATTGTAGTTTGCTGTCTGAGAAACATGCTGCTGACTTAGCTGGTACTTCTGTCCGGACGTCTGGTGTGCTCACTAGAAAACAAATAATTGCAGATCTAACTGAGACTAGTGTGGCTCTTGGAGATAGGAAGATGAAAATTGATAGGATAATTGCAGCTTTGAAGGCTGAATCTGAAGCTGAGGGTGAGCAGGATGAACAAGAAGGAGGGAATAAGAATGCTTCTGCTGGTGATACTGAGGAGTTATCCGCTGACTTTGATGAGACTGTCCCATTCTGATTTTGATGTTTTCCCTGTTCTCAGTTGCTGTATTCTTTGTGTTTGTTTTGGTTGGTTGGCCAAGACCCTGGATTTCTTATGCACCTTGAGTGCTTCTGGTCTGTAATATGCACTCTCTGTGGTTTCTATGCACTCTTTATGGCTCTATGCACTTTCTATGAGTATGCCCTATCTGTTGTTTGTCAGAATTTATGGCTAAAAAGGGGGAGTAGATTTAGATTGCATATGCATGTGGGTATGTGTAGCTTATAGCTTGTGGTGTGCTGATTTGAAGCTTATATTTTGATATGGTTGTGTTGAGGGAGAGTATAGTACATGTTGAGGGGGAGTACTGATGTTGAGGGGGAGTTCTGGTACATGCATGTTTTGAGGGGGAGCTATCTTAAGTTTTATTCTTGGTGTGTGGAAATTTATTTTTTCCTTATCTATGTGATTCCACTATATGAGAGTTTATTTCTCTCTGGTTGTTCCTGTGAGGCTAGATGTTTGTGTTATCTGGTGCATGCCTCTGATTCTACTTGCAAGCCATCGTTGTCTATTTCTCGCATGGAAGTAATCTTATTATATGCTACGATATTTTCTTTCCTTGTTGTGTGCTTATGTTGACGTGAAGGAATCTTATCTGTGTATTTCCCAAAGAACTGGCTCTAGAGTGTTTTAGCCAAAATTTTGCCAAAGGGGGAGATTGTTGGGTTTTTGTAGATTGGCTACATTTTGCAAAAACATCTACTAGCCAGATGCTGGGACAGATGCGGTAGCATATGGAACATCTTATGTAACTTGTGTTTTCGCGCCAGCTAGCGCTTTATATTTGTATACGCAATCTCCCAAAGATTTGCCTGAAGATTTATTTTCCTCTAGCTTGCTGATCAAGGCGCGTGTATCTGATTGAAGATTTGCTTGAAGTTCTATTTGCCTTACTATTTGTTCCTCAAGATTTTATTCTATATTTGGAAGCTTTTTATTATTTCTAGAAGATCGTTTTCAGCTGGACCGGTCAATGTCCATGCTCTATTTTGAAGCCCAGACCCGTGGTATCTGAGTACTATATATTCATGAAGGCAAACCCTAGTTGGGTAACTAAAAACCGTGTGTGTTATCAAAGCGTGTGTTTTAAGGTTTTTAGGGTTTTGTTTGTTAATTGTGAGCCTTGCTTGTATCACCCTGATTCAAGCTAAGGACTGAGTTTGTTTTGAGTTGTAATTTGTAAGCTACTCCTAAGCTTTTAAGTACGGAGTGAGTATGTGTTATTAGCGTGTGTTTCTCTTGGTTGTGTTTTATGTTTTGTGTGTTTGTTAACAATACTGTGTGTGTTGTTCGTAGGAATTGAGACGGGGTCTCATATCTAGGAGTTCCTAGATAGAGTTGCCACTGGTAGGGTCTAGGTGCAAAGTCAAGTAGTGTGTCTGCGTTGGTCTTTTCACTAGAACTATAATAGTGGAATCATTCCTGGATTGGTATCCCCCAGAGTAGGAGAGTTGCTCCGAACTGGGTTAACAAACTCACTGTGTACTTTATATTTCCGCTGTGTTCCTTTTAATTTGTGCTTTGTTACGTTGCGCTATTTTAATTGTTGTTCTGAGTAGACACGCGCTCGGACAGTTGTGCCAACATTGTGCACAGCATATTTCAGTCAGGTTGCCAGGAATTTCAGTTTTCTTTTTGCGTTTGTTTTTTGCTTTCGTTTCTTTTTTGTTTGATTTTTCTTTTGATTTTTTCTTGGCTTTTGCTATTGTTTTTTTTTTGCTTTTTTTTGCAGCCTCGATGGCACCATTCATCTGAAATTTTATCAGGAATACTGTAGCAGCAATCCCTTGGAACCCAAGTTTATCACTTCCAATGCTTTTTCATGAGGCTGAATGATGTACTTTTCATATTCTGGTAACAGAGAGATCTTTTCGAGAATCCCTTCATCCTCCTCCTCTTCAGCTTCGTAAACAGGGAACTCAAAGTCGGGGGAGAGCATAGGGTTATAGTGTTCAACGGGTTTATTGATGTTCAGTCTGCGTATGATTGATGATTGATTTTAGAAGATGAGTGAACGATGCAGACTTTTTTATAAAATTGATTGGAAATAAAAGTAAAAATGAAATATTTTTGGGTTTTTTGTGTTACCATTTTCCAGAAAAAAAAAGCAACAATAATAAAAACATAGTCGGGAACAAAACGACTTCTTATTTGATGATGGGAATGCATGAAGCAAAAAGCCCTAAAAAGTTCACTTTCGTCTCGGGCGGAACGAAAAGATTTTTTTGAAAAGACAAGACAACAAAACACATTACTTGGACCAATGAAATAACTTGAGAGAATGTCAACAGTGACCTAATTGCGGTAAACTCTGCCATGTGTTTGCACGACCACATCTCTCTTCTGTTTGCACGAGTGTTGTAGGTGCGAGTCGGTTTGTAATGAATACGCCGGGCCACTTTCTTTGACGGCGGCAGATTAACCTTTTATTGGTGAACAAAGTGTGAGACTCGATTTGGGAACTATGAATGCAGTATGATGCATGATTATGCTTATGCAAAAAAAGAGAAAGATTTGTTATCGAAGGACTTGTCGAAGTAATTGTAAACATCATAGTTTGAACGTTTCATTTAAAATATTACAAACAATCCCCTTTTTTGGGACAAAGCCAAGAGATATGCTCAGAAGTTCAACAGTAAAAATCTTGAAAAAGTCCCGATATTTCAAACTTGAGGATGCCGAATGATCTCCCATTCGAGAAAATCCTCTGGACTAGTCATTAAAGATCTTAGCTTCCTTAAGCTTGTCAAATCTGGGCTTTTGAAATTGTATTTCTGAGTGTTTCTCTTTGTGAAGTTCATTCCTACGATGTTTGTAACAAAACTTGTCTAAGTCCTTCGATACTTGATGAAAAAAAAATGTTTATGAATGAATGCATGCATGCATGATAATGCTAAAGAGCGGAGAAAACATGGTGAGGTTAGGTCCATAATGTTGGAGTCAAGGGTAAACACGCCATTTGGTAAGGACTATGGTTTCACATGTACCTGTATCACGGGTTCTACCAAGTTCCCAAAGTCATTGACCACTTCCGAATATTGTCGGATTACGGGACTGACTCCCGGTCTAACAACGTCCGTAGGAAAGTCTCATTTGAGTGTAGTATCGCGTATCAACCAATTCAAGACTATTCTTGATTAGCCACCGCACTACGTCCTAAAAGGCCAAGATGGGTTAGGTAACTAAAGGTCCTCAACTTCATAGGTCACTTGAAAATATCAATGCCGAACACGACTACTCATGCCAACATAGTAATACTTCCAAGATTCCTCCATTGAGCGGGGTTATCACATGTGCCACATCCGAAACTTACTCTCGGAAAGCCACTATGATTATACCACCATCCTATCTTATGTTTCCCTCAAGTCCGGGTGTAGGACTTATCTCACCACTCACGTCAAAAGGTAAACACTTAAGCATGTATTTACAATTACAAACAATAATAAAGCATAAAGATAAAGAAAAGCAAGATAGGTTTAACCCACTTAGGATTTTTTTCCCCAGTGAAGTCGCCATTTTTCTGTCGCGGTGATTTTTGGATATCAAGCTATTGATTAGCGTTGACTCGCAATTTAGGTTCACCACCGATCTTTTATTTTTCCGAAGAAAGGGAGAAAGTTCGAAAAACCCTATTTTAAAAGAGAGATCAAAGGTCCGGGGGTTGGTTACGCAAAGGGAAGGTATTAGCACCCTAAACGTCTATAGTACTCTATAGGAACCTCTTGCTTCTATTATCTTTATGCTAAATTAATTATTTATTTGTAAAATAAATGCTTAAGTGTGAAAGGATTAAAGTGATGAAAGTTAAAAGAAAGGAAAATGTTTTTGTTATTTTTATTGATTTGGAAAGACAAAGTCTTTTGCCTACGTACCCGAGCGGGATCAAAATCACGTAGTTCGGGGTAAAAAGATAAGTGATTGGTTTTGGTTGATTTTAAAGTTCGAAAAAGGTTTTAAGAGAGATGAGAGGCCGTAAAGACATAGAAGAATAAAAAAGTAGTGAGTTTGATTGATTTTAAGTTGAAGAAAAATGTTTGGATTGATTAAAAGTTGATTGAGATTTAATTAAGAAAGAAAAGATAAAAGATTGACTTTTTTGAAGACTTTGATTATAAAATGTTTTTGGATTTTGACTTTTTTATGAAAATTTTGATTAAGTCCTAAGGTCCTGAGACTAAATTATGCAGAGATATCTAAACGCACCGGATCCCTTAAAATGACGTTGGATCAAGTGAGGGTCCTTTTCCTCGGATACGGTCCAAAATTACATAATCGCCCTCGACATAAAGCATAAAAAATAAATGTGGTGTCGGTGCATATTCTCATTTATATTTTATTTACATTGGACCTAGATACATTCTAATGGCAAGAAAATAAATGACAAGAAAATAAAAATTGCATTAAAGTAAATATGCTAAAAGAAATAAAAAAATGCATAAAATGTAAAACAATAAATAAATATGGTGCTTAAAGTAAATAAAAAAAAATAAAAATGCAAGGCATAAAATAAATATGATGCTGAAAATAAAATAAAAATGCAAGACAATAAAAATAAACATGATGCTAAAAGAAAATAAAAATGCAAGACAATAAAATAAATATGATGCGTAAAATAAAAGAAAATAAAAATGCAAGGCAAAAAATAAATATGGAGCTGAGAAATAAAATGCAAGACTGAATATTAAATATGGTGCTGGAAAATAAATAAAGAAAAATAAAAAAATGCAAGGCATAAAATTAAAAATGATGCATAAAATAAAAGAAAATAGAAAATGCAAGATAAAAAATAAATATGATGCAATAAAATAAAAATAAAGAAATGCATGGTACTGGAAATTAAAAGCAATAAATAGAGTGCTAAAAATAAAAGAAATAAAAAAAGTGCAAGAAATAAATAAAGAAAATAAAAGAATAGAGAGGAAGAAAAGGGGTGCAGAAGTAATAAGGGGAGTGCAGAAATTAAAAGAGTAGTAATCAGAAAAATAAAGGGAAGAAGGAGAATGGGCCAAGTCCAAAAAGCAGAGTCCAGGGTGAACCGGTCTGGTTCGGTCCGGAAGAACCAGACCGGTTCAGCAGTCTATAAAAGTCTAAACCTGGTTTTTTAATCATTTTTACCTCTCTTTCTCTTTCTTCTTTTCTTATCTTCTCACTTTTCTCTCAGAATCTTTCTCTTCTCACGTCCACTCTTTTCTTTTCTTCCTTTCTTGTTTTCTCACATCCACTCACATGTCCTCACCATCTTCTTTCAAATCCTCTCACGTTTTCAACTTCCTTTCCATTTCTCTCAAGATCTTTCATGTTCTCATCTTCCTCTCTTCTCCTTCACATGAAATCGAAAAAAAAACTCAAAGACAAACTAGATCTAAGTTCGAAAAAATCGTACCCTTTCGTGTTCTGAGGCGAGGCTTTGATATGCTTGAGGTTCGATTTCTGGTTTTCGTGTTGTTCTTGGTACTGTTTCGGCTGGGTTATGCGATTCTGTTTTTGCGGTTTTGTGATATGATGGATCAGTTTTGATGATGACTTTTTGTGGTGTTGATTCGGTTTTGATGATGGCTTTTTGTGGTGTTGATTTTTGGTACGCGTTTGTAACTTGTTGTGATTATACTAAAGCCTGGCCGAATCTGTTTGTGGTGTGGATTGCTTGGATTTTCGATTTTGTTTGATTTTCCGGTGGCCGGAAAATGGATTGTGTTGGTGGTTGTGGGTGGTTGGTGGGTGTTGCTGGTGGTGGTTCTGATTTCTGACTGGTACTGTACTGATTGGCCCCCCTGTACTTTTCGTGAACAGTGCTATTTATAGTAAAATAATAGGCAAAAACGAAAATGACAAAACTGCCCCTCTGGGCTTGGACTGATTTAGACTGAAAATGGACTTAAAAAGAATAAAACAAAATAATAAAACACAGTAATTAAAAAAAACGAAAATACACAATAAAAATAAAAACTAATAAAAAGAGAGAAAATAAAAGAAAAGAAATAAATAATAATAATGAAAAATAAAAATAACAACAGAAAATAAAAATAATAAAACGGTTGCCTTCGGAACAAAAATGAGGTATTTTAAAATACCTCCCTGCCGAAATTTCGTCTGAAACGACGAAAATTTCCGGCCTAAAAGACGAGAGAAATGAAATAAAAACGGGTCAAAAATGGGGTATGACAGTCAACATTGTTTGGCTAAAAAGGGTGAGAAATAAGTATATGTGTCTGTTTCAGAAGCTGTTCAACAGTTCAGGGGGAGTTGGAGGTTCTGATTGATCTATTTCAGGGGGAGTTCCTGAATGTCTGTTTCAGGGGGAGCTCCTGAGTTTCTGAGTTGTGCTGTTCCTGAGTATCTGTTCAGAGGTAGTACAGGGGGAGTATATGTTTGTAATGTAGTGTGTTATCCGCTGCTGACTCTGTTGCTACGTTTATGTGTTGTTCTTCATGGTTGCATGCTTTGATGAGTGAAAAACTTACTTTTGCGAAGAATTTACTTGTTGCTATGCTCAAATTGATTTTGGCCAAAAATTTGTCAAAGAGGGAGATTGTTGGATATTTGGTTGTTGGCTACATGTTTGCTAAAATCAAATGTACAAGCAATGTGCGTCATCAGAAGCTGAAATCTTCATATGTGTCTTCAGAAGCTGATTCAGAAGCTAGGTGAACAGTTCTTCAGAAGCTGATGACTTCGCTCTACGCCGCCATTTTGCTCTGCGAAGTACTTCAGACGCACTGTTCAGACGCACTGTTTAGACGCTGACTTTTGTTGACCTTCAGACGCACTGTTCAGACGCTGACTTTCGTTGACCTTCAGACGCACTGTTCAGACGCTGACTTTCGTTGACCTTCAAACGCACTGTTCAGACGTTGACTTTTGTTGACCTTCAGAAGCTGTATTTCAGAAGTTGGTTTCTGCGTTCAGATTCTGTGTCTTCAAGCTGTTAATTCTCTCTCATAATCTTTTGAAGATTTAATTGAAGATTTATCCAAGCTTCGTATTTTTGCGTGAAGATATTTGTTGAAGATTGGATTCAATTATTTGTGAATATATTTTCAAGGAAATATTTGGAAAATATATTTCTGAATAATATGTGAGCTTCTATTTGCTTCTAAAAGAATTCTGGAAACATATCTTTGAAGATTTGGTTCGAATTTATGGTGTTGCTGAATAGAGGAAGATATTGAAAAAAAGAACATCAAAAACCAGAAGTTAGCATTGAAAGAGTCTTAGGTTTTTGAGTCTGTTAGTTGTGAGCTTCGTGCTCTGTCTTTCTGTGCACCACTCAAAGTGTTTAGAGTTGGTTGTTTGTTATTGAGTTGTAATCACTCAAAGCTTTTAAGCAAGAATGACTGTTTTTATGTTTTGAAGAGTGTCTTCAACTTTGTTTGATTTGTTAAAGTCTGATAATCACTAGGGCAGTGATTGACTGAGGGAAGTTAGAAGGGTCTCAGGTCTAGGAGTTCCTAGGTTGAAATACCACGGGTAGTGATTAAGTGAGAAGAGGCTGTGAAACAGAGGCTGTTGTCATAGGGGCTGTGAAACAGGGGCTGTGTCATAGGACTTCGAATTGATATTATTTTAGTGGATTTCCTTCCTGACTTGGTAGCCTCCAAATGAGGTGAAGTTTGCATCGAACTGGGTTAACAAATCATCTGTGTTCTTTACTTTCTGTCCTTTATTTTTCTGCTTCTGAACAATTGTTTGCGCACTCTGTTTTACGGTTCAGAACCAGGTCCTGCCAGGAATTTCACTTACTCCAATCATACACTCAATCATTTACACATACAACCCAAATTATGCTCTTATAGGTTAAGTTTAGGGGTTTGAGACCCAAATATGCATTCAAAGTACCTTTAAAAAGCTTAAAAATCAATTTGGTAAAACTGGGAAAAACGCACTGTCTGTGCATTTTGGAGACACGACCGTGTGTCTTTCAGACACCATTACAGAAGAAAACGCATGGTCCATGCATTTTGCACAGTGCAGCAAAACAACAATTTTCTCGTTTTCTTTCGACGCGGGAAAACCTCTTTCGACACCATTTTTCGATCCCAAACATTCCAAACTTGACCCAAATCATCATACTCATGTTATTCAAATAGACATACATTAATCTCATCAAAATCAACTCAAGTTTACTCATTTCAACATGATCTACATCATTTCTCATAATCACTTAATTTCTCATAATTACTTAATTTCACCACAACCCACAAACTTAATCATGTTAGCTCTAACCCATCATAGCAACAACAACACATTCCTCTTTTCGTAAAATTTTTCACAACAACAACAATCACCAATTTAATTATCAAAACATCATGGATCAATTAAACAACAACTTTCATAATTTTCATCAAAATCATCATGTAGCTCAAAACTAAACAACAACATAACAACTCATCATAACTTCATGGATTTTCAAACAAACTTAAACCCATAAACATAATCAACAAATAAACCATAATTCAACTTCAATTATAATGTTCTTCACCAATTTCATCAAATTCACAAACATACCAAATCACCATAACCAAACATGAACTTTGACACAAAAACAACATGATTTCATCAATTTCCACATACCCAAATTAACCGCAACAATTAGAGCACGAAATTCATATATAATCAACACCAATTCAAGAAAATAATGAGAATCTAAAACACCCACAACTACCCAATTGATCTTAAAACCTAAATGGTGAAAATAACCTTCCCTCTTACCTCTAATCTCCACAAAAGCTAGCTCTCCAAGGTGAAATCTAATTCTTCTCTCTTGCTCTTGAGTCTCCTCTCTTATTTCCTATCCAAGCCTCTTCTCTCTAGCCTCTTGTGTGTTTGTGATAAAATGAGGTGACCTAATTTCACCACAACACACACTATCCTATTTATATTATGGATTTGGGTCATTTACACTAATGGGTTTGGTCAATTCTCATTCACCAAAATAAACACTACTCTTTTACTCCACTTAAACCCTCTAAGTACTCATACACCTCTATTCTCTAAATTTCATAAAACTATAGTTTCTAACACCTCCAAAAATACCCTTTTTTCCCGCAAATGACCAAAATACCCTTAATTACTAATAATCCACTAACTCACCAATTCTCCCAATAAAATAAACAATTAACAAATATAATAATATTAAATAATTCTAATACTAAAAATCAGGGTGTTACACTACCAAGGAGCACACTACCATCTAAGATGCTTTCATTAGTATCCATCTCACACTGAACTTCGTGCTCTTTAGTGTTGTATATGAAAGCTATAATTTTGATTTTCTTTTCAGGTTTATCATTTATTGCTAACTCAAAAGTTTGTAGAGATCCAATGAGTTCATTTACCTTCATGTTGCTTATATATTGAGAAACCTCAATGGCTGTGACTTTCATATCATATTTCTTAGGTAAAGATCTGAGAATTTTTCTTATTAGTTTCTCTTCAGACATCTTTTCTTCTAAGCCAAAAGATGTGTTGGCTATATGAAGAATGCACATGTAAAAGTCAGAGATGGTTTCATCATCTTTCATTCTGAGATTCTCAAGTTTGGTTGTGAGGACCTAAAGTCTTGACATACGAACCTTAGCAGTCCCTTCATGAGCAGTTTTGAGAATCGCCCAAGCCTCTTTAGCCACAATACAAGTGTTTATCAATTTGAACATGTTCTTATCAACATCATTGAACAAGGCAGTCAAGGCTTTGGAGTTACCAAGAGCTAGTTCATTCTCTTCTTTAGACCATTCTTCCTCTGGCTTCATGGTATATGTAGATTTTCCTTCTTTATCAATAACAACAGCATGTTCCCAACCTTTGATGATAGCTTTCCATGTTTTTCTCCATGGATTTAAGAAAAGCCATCGTTCGAGTCATCCAATAGTCATAGTTGGTACCATCTAAAATTGGTGGTCTATTGATAGATCCTCGTTCCTTTGAATTGTCCATACCAAAATTTTCTATCTCTGAAGCTCACCCAAAAACAGAACAGGGTGCCTGCTCTGATGCTAATTGAAATTCTAGTTCTCGTAGAACAGATGTTCTACACGATGTCCTGACAATGAGTTTGACAATATAGCACAATAATCAACAGACAAAAATAAAGTAAAGTGCGATAAAGAAAAACACAAGAGATTTGGTAACCTAGTTCGTTGCAATGTCACCTATATTTGGGGGGCATCTACCTAAAAAAGGAAATCAACTCTCAATAGTATCAGTTCCTAGTCTTGTGTGAACAAACCTTGTTCACTGCCTCTTCACCTAATACTACCCGTGTATTTCTATCTTGGACTCCCCCTAAATATGAGAAACCCCTCTCACTTTCTCTCAATCACTAATACCAGTGATTGACTCAATCACGGTTACAATCAAATAAGAGAACAACTCCAAAACACAAACCAACTCTTGCTAGAAGCACTAGAGTGGTATAGAAAGAACAAAGTACAACTCAACTAAAACAAACCAACTTTATGCATTGATGATTAATGGCGGCGTATAGAGAGGTGTACAAAACACAAGGACTCAATAACAATGAAACCCTAATGACTCAATCCTTCAATGCTTGATTTCGTGAGTAGAAGCAATGTCTAAGTCTCCTTATATAGCCATTGTTATGCATGGGTTTTTTCTTCAATGGGCTAAACAATTCAGTTGTCCATAATTATATTTTCAACACCAATCTTCTAGAAGCAGAAAATATATTTGTCCCAATTCTATTTTGGAAATAACTTCAAACACACGACAAGTTAAATCGACAGAGGAAAACTTCTAGAAACACACGTGAATGTTTGGCTAGGACTATGATCAGAACTTGAAACAGGGCACGGTTTGCAAAAACAGAGTACAACTAAAATTAATCAGAAGCAGCAAATAAAATGTGCAGAAAAGTAAAAGGCACAGAGTTTGTTAACCCAGTTCGGAGTAAACACCTCCTACTCTGGGGGATACCAATCCAGGAAGGAAATCCACTATAGGATTTAATCCTTAAGACTCAAGACACTGACTCCCAGTTCCAAGCCTAAGCAATTAAACTCCTCCTAGTCAGACTTCTACCCAACACGTTGAGTATTATAAAACTACTAACTTCCTAAACAAGCAACTTAAACTCAGTCACTTAACAACTTCTGAAAAACACCCAGTTTTGAAGAACACCTTCAAAATACAAAGACTGCACTCGTACCTACAGGCTTAGAGTGATTACAACTCAATCAATACCTAAACCAACTCAGATTGAGTGGTGCACAAACAAAGCTAAAAGCTTAAAAACTCTAAGACTCTATTTCTCTGAAATTTTCTATGTTCTTCGTAAGCCTTGAATAATGGCAACAACTCTCCTTTTATAATCTTCAGCAACCAACATTAATCTGAAACCAATCTCCTGAATATGATTTGTTTCTGAATTATGAATGGCTAAATAAATCTGCATTGTATCTTTAAAAAGATTGCTCAGTAAAATACGATCTTCATAAAAACAAGCCAAATCTTCATTAAATCTTCACCAATTCAAGCAGCATTCTAGAAGCATTAATCCATGATTAAACCTTGACAAACCTCGCAAAGATTCGCGCTGAAATAATGAATAAAAATGCAGCTTCTGAAGAAGTCAACAAAAGTCAACGCTGCAATAGTGCGTCTGATGCACTGGTCCTGCGTCTGAAGCATGAATAGTGCGTCTGAAGAGCTACAGTGCGTCTGAAGCACCAATTCAGCTTCTGAAGGGCAAAAGTGCTTCTGAACTTCTTCAAAACCGATTTCTTGTAACTGAAGACTTGTTATACACATAGAGACGCTTCCATTGAACACATTGCATTTGCCAAAACAGGCAGCCAACATCAAAATATCAACAATCTCCCCCTTTGGCAAATTTTTGGCTAAAATCAATGTTTCACCACACCAAGTTCTTCACTTCACCATAAAACTAACTCAACAATGAAGGACTCCACAATCTTAATCATAACATAGAGATAAGCAGCGGATTCAGCTATGATTATCATGAAAAACACAAACTAGCTTCAGTTCAACACAACATATCAGCTTCTGATATTTTCAACTTCTGAAGCACACATAAAGCAGTTACTGATCAACACTGATAGTTTCTGATCATCACAAACACTCCTGAAGCTTCACAAACACACCAGTTTCACAAACACAACTCTCCCCCTGCAACTCAGCATTCAACATTACTCCCCCTAATTCTGAACTGCAGTAACTTGTGAGACAAGTAACTTTTTGAAACTGAAAACTTCACACTCAGGTATATAACAATCATACACTCCCCCTGAGACCCTAAACTCCCCCTCAATCATATCTGCACAGCTCTCCTTGCATTGGTTCTGAACTTTGAGCAAAACAATCAGCTTTTGAACAGATGTAGTCAGCTTCTGAAACATCAGAGTTCTGAACAAACACTTCTGAATACATTCTGAATACCAACACAGGTTTTTCTCCCCCTTTTTAGCCACAAAATTATGACAAATCTCAGACTTCAAATAGGGAATAAAAACAAAACAAGTAACACATATCCTTGAAACAATATCAGACTCAGACTCAGGTTCAGGATTAGGATTAGCAAAGCTGGCAGGTACTCTATCTTCCTCACATCCAGTTTGCTTTAATTGCTACAATTCTTCTTGCAAACACACTTTTAAAGAATTACACTCAGAAACATTCCACTTAGCCATCTTCTTCTGAAGTCTATCAATTCTCATCTGCACAGAAAGTCTGATGATAGTATCTTCCTCAGATTCACAAGAATCCAGTTTCTTTGCTACTCGTGGTTCATTAACCTTGACATTGGGTTGCACAGACTTGACATTCTTCAAAACTTTCATGTTTAACTGCCCAAGCATTTGACATATTTTGTCCTCTTCTTCAGATTTCCACAGATAACAATTATCTTCTGATCTGCAGCCCCACATCAGAACATTACCTCCTTGACCAGTTACAAGACATTCTTGCTTGTTGAAATTCACCTCTAAGTCTTGATCACACAACTGACTAATACTGATCAGATTAGATGTCAACCTTTTCACAAGCAACACATCATTAAGCCTTGGTAATCCATCACTAATTAAATCACCTATTCCAAGAATCTCACCTTTTGCTCCATCACCAAATGTTACATATTTTCTGGAATAAGGCTTTAAATTACTCAGCAGCTTTTTCACACCAGTCATATGTCTTGAACAACCACTATCAAAGTACCAGTCTTTCTTAGATGATGCTTTATGAGAAGTGTGAGCCATTAGACCAACACTATTACATTTGGGTTTCCACACCTTCTGAACATTGATTCTTTTTGCAGCAGGTTCAACTCTTCTGTACTGAAAATGTTCAGGATAACCATATAACTTGAAACAAAATGGTTTGATATGTCCCTTCTTTCCACAGTGATGACAGATCCAGGTGTGATTCCTTCTTTTATTTCTGTTAAACTTCTGGGGTTGAATCTGAGCATGCCTCTGAGGCTGCATCTGAACTTGCTTCTGAGCTTGCTTCTGAGGTTGCAACTTAGCTTGCTTATGAGATTGCATATTAGCTTGCTTCTGAGCTTGCATATTAGCTTGCTTTTGAGGTCTCATCTTTGAAGTCCCAATCATAGGATCACAATATTCAGTAGCAGGAACAAATTCTTTAACTGGATTTTTCTGCTTGAGCTTCAGACTCTCATCCACAAATCCTAAGCCCTTATGTTTTCCTTGTTTCTGAGCTTCTAAAATCTCCTCCAACACATCACTAGCAGAGTTCAACATCCTGACTTGTTTCTTCATCTGATCAAGTTGGGAATTTATTTGAGTTACTTCTTCATTAAGATTAGAAATTTGTCCCAAATGAACACATCTTTCAGACTACAACTGGCATACAGTTTCCTTCTGATTCTCTAATAACTTGCACAACTCTTGATTTCTGAGATATAATTCTTCATAAGAAACAGCTGGTTCCTCATAAATCAATTCTTCATCACAGGCTTCAGATTCTGATGAAGTTTCAGCTTCTGATAATGTTTCAGACTCTGAATAGACTACAAATTTTGAACAAGCTTCTGAAACCATAAGAGCAGCAACATGTTTAGCTGATTTACTCTCAACCTCTCCTTCTGAGCTATCCTCATCAGACCAAGATACAGTTAGGCTTTTCTTCTGCTTCTTGAGAAAAGTAGGACACTCTGACTTGATATGTCCATAGCCTTCACACTCAAAGCACTGCACACCTCTTGCTTGTTTGCTATTTTCTTCAGTTTGTTGCTTATTGTTGTTGAGTCTGAGGTTCTGACCTTTAGATTTGGATTTTCTGTCCACCTGTTTCAGAATTTTGTTGAATTGTTTCCCAACCAGCACAAGTGCTTCTAATATATCATCATCATTTTCATCAAGCTCTTGTTGATAATCAGTTTCAGAATTTACTACAAAAGCTATTCCTTTCCCTTTCTTCTCAGGCTGTTTGCAGAAAGCAGTTTCAAAGTTCAACAAGGATCCAATAAGCTCCTCAACTTTCATAGTAGAAATATCATGAGCCTCCTCAATTGTTGTTACCTTCATGTCAAACCTTCTGGGAAGTGACCTGAGGATTTTTCTAACAATTTTCTCATCTGACATCCTCTCCCCAAGAGACTCAAAGGAATTAGCCATATCCAACACATTCATATAGAATTCTTGTATGCTTTCATCCTCCAACATCTTCAGGTTCTCAAACATGGTGGTCAGCAACTGGAGCCTGGACATCTTGACCTTAGAGGTTCCTTCATGAGTGGTTTTCAATATTTCCCAAGCATCCTTTGCAACAGTACATTGTTTGATCAATCTGAACATGTTCTGGTCCACACCATTGAATATTGCATTCAAGGCTTTTGAGTTTCCAAGTGACAGATCATCTTCAGCATTAGTCCATTCTTCTTCTGGTTTCAGAATCTCAGTTTTGTTCCCATCTTTGTCTAAAACCACTGGATGATCCCAACCTTTTAACACACCTTTCCAAGTCCTGCTGTCTATGGATTTTAGGAATGCACACATTCTAGATTTCCAGTACTCATAATTTGTGCCATCAAGTAATGGTGGTCTGTTGACAAAACCTCCTTCTCTCTCCATAAAGCCAGACATTAACTACCCTGGAACTCACCCAAATACAGGCAGGGTGCCTGCTCTGATGCCAATTGAAAGTTTGGCTAGGACTATGATCAGAACTTGAAACAAGGCACGGTTTGCAAAAACAGAGTACAACTAAAATCAATCAGAAGCAGCAAATAAAATGTGCAGAAAAGTAAAAGGCACAGAGTTTGTTAACCCAGTTCGGAGTAAATACCTCCTACTCTGGGGGATACCAATCCAGGAAGGAAATCCACTATAGGATTTAATCCTTAAGACTCAAGACACTGACTCCCAGTTCCAAGCCTAAGCAATTAAACTCCTCCTAGTCAGACTTCTACCCAACACGTTGAGTATTAGAAAACTACTAACTTCCTAAACAAGCAACTTAAACCCAGTCACTTAACAACTTCTGAAAAACACCCAGTTTTGAAGAACACCTTCAAAATACAAAGACTGCACTCGTACCTACAGGCTTAGAGTGATTACAACTCAATCAACACCTAAACCAACTCAGATTGAGTGGTGCACAAACAAAGCTAAAAGCTTAAAAACTCTAAGACTCTATTTCTCTGAAATTTTTTATGTTCTTCGTAAACCTTGAATAATGGCAGCAACTCTCCTTTTATAATCTTCAGCAACCAACATTAATCTGAAACCAATCTCCAGAATATGATTCATTTCTGAATTATGAATGGCTAAATAAATCTGCATTGTATCTTTAAAAAGATTGCTCAGTAAAATACGATCTTCATAAAAACAAGCCAAATCTTCATTAAATCTTCACCAATTCAAGCAGCATTCTAGAAGCATTAATCCATGATTAAACCTTGACAAATCTCGCAAAGATTCGCGCTGAAATAATGAATAAAAATGCAGCTTCTGAAGAAGTCAACAAAAGTCAACGCTGCAATAGTGCTGTCTGATGCACTGTTCCTACGTCTGAAGCATGAATAGTGCGTCTGAAGAGCTACAGTGCGTCTCAAGCACCAATTCAGCTTCTGAAGGGCAAAAGTGCTTCTGAACTTCTTCAAAACCAATTTCTTGCAACTGAAGACTTGTTATACACATAGAGACGCTTCCATTGAACACATTGCATTTGCCAAAACATGCAGCCAACATCAAAATATCAACAACACGCTTCTTGGAGCACAAATAACATAAACTAAAACTTCAACCAAATCTCCTTAGATCACACGTGAAACCACATCACTCCAAAGAATGTGAAAACCGGTACAACACCTTATGTAAAGATGTCATACTACATGTTTAGGATATCTGGTACCACATCTTGGCAGAACATATTGTTTTAACAAAATGAAGGCAACACAAAAATCAAAAACACAACAAAAATTATCAATTCATTTATAATACAAAAAAGCTACTGGCGTTTCCCGACTCTACATATGAACCCTAACCCCAAAATTTCCTTTGCTTTCACTATAGCTTGCCAAATGCAAGAATCTCTAGGCTTAAAGGAAGTATGAAGAAGATGAGTTTCATGTGAATATTTGTTACTCAACAGTTGAACCCAAAGCTTTTGCAATTGGTATAAGATGTCCCAAATGTATTTACCATATAGAGAGATGTAATTCCGGCCAGGCAATAAACAAGAGTAACCAGGTTCTGAACCAACAGGTTCTGAACTAAACTTAGCACAATTAAAAAGACAGATAATCAGCAGAAATAAAAAGTGCAGGAAAGATAAAGAACACAAGGTTTGTTAACCCAGTTCGGAGTAAACACCTCCTACTCTGGGGGATACCAATCCAGGAAGGAAATCCACTATTGGAATTAATCCTTAAGACTCAGACACTGACTCCCAGTTCCTATCCCAAGCAATTAACCTCCACCTAGTCAGACTTCTACTCAACTCTGAGTATTAGAATCCACTAACTTCTTATTCAAGCAACATCCCAGTTAATTGAACTACCCTTGAACTCAAACCAGTTCTTAAACAAAACTACCCAGTTTTTGAAGAACACTCTTCAATACAAAAACTTCATTCTTGCTTAAAAGCTTTTGAATGAATTACAACTCAATAAAACTAAACCAACTCAGAACAGAGTGGTGCACAAACAACCCTAAGGTTTTAAAAACAAAGACTCAATATACTGAATAAGACTCTGTTCTTCGTATATCTTGAATAACAGCAAAGCTCTCCTTATATAGCCTTCAGCAATCAACATAAATAAGATTCCAATCTTCTGCACATGATTTGTTTCTGAATTATGAATGATCCAATAAGCAAGCAAATAAACCAGGAATGTATCTTCATAAAGATTTTGCATGAAAAATACGAACTTCATAAAACTGAACCAAATCTTCATTAAATCTTTACCAAAACAACCAGCATTCTAGAAGCAATATGCGTGGATAAAACCTCAATAAATCTTGCAAAGATTCGCGTAGAAATAACTTGAAAATATGCAGCTTCTGATGAAGTCAACAAAAATCAACATAGGCATCAGACTCACATTTCAGCTTCTGAAGTGCTACAGTGCGTCTGAAGGTGCTTTCAGCTTCTGAAGGCCAAAAATGCTTCTGAACATCTTCAAAATGGATTTCTTGCAACTGAAGACTTGTTCTAGGCATTGAGATGCTTCTATTCAACACATTGGATTTGCCAAAATATGCAGCCAACACTAAAATACTCAACAAGAGATGTTTGAGTTATTTGCAGTGTTAATACCTAAACCCTCATGAGATTTGGGTTTAATTAAGTTCTTCCAATTAACCTAATGACAAGGATTTCTCCCCCATATAAAGGAACAAACAATAACATCATTATTATCACAAATACTTTATGGAAGCAAAAGGTTCTTGATAGTATAAATAGGTTTGACAGTCACAACACCTTTGGTTAAAGAGGCCCGACCTGATCTACTTAAAAGGTTCATTTTCAAACCCGCGAGCCTACCATTTATGTTCTCTAAAATGTAATGGAAATCAGAATTTTTAACTTTACCAAACAACATAGGAAATCCAAGGTACTTGCCAAGCTGGGTGGTATGGTTAAACTGAAGAAGAGACTCAAATGTATGCTTCTTAGGTCGAGTTACATTTAATGACGTCAGGAACTTTTCCTTTTGAATATTAACCTTCAATCCTGAAGCAACACAAAAAAATTGTAGCACATCCCGAACTAATTTAAACCGTGAACTCTTGGCTTCAAGAAAGAGAAGAAATCTTCAGTGAATACGAGGTGAGAGTTTTGGTCCCTGTAGTGTAACTCATGATCAAATTAAGGCTTATTTATATGTTTAGTCCATGTAAATAGGGGTCACTAGAGTTTTGGTCCTTGTATTTGCTAATTCTTCCAATTTTGCCCTACAAATACTAATCACTTTAGTTTTGGTCCCTGAGCCCATTTAATCCTTGCCACGTCACTAATTTGCTGAGGTGTCATAGGTGATTGAGAAAGACAGTTGCTGACTCACAAAAATAGAGGGTGGAGTGACAAAAATGCCCCTGAGGTTTCAGACAAGTACAAATTGATGAAAATACCCTCAAGTTCATCTTCTCTTTAACCTTCTTCCTCATTCTCTCATTATCTTCTCCCTATGACCACCACTATCACTACCAAAATTACATATTCATTCAAACACAAACTCCAAACTTAGAAACTCAATTCCTACTAAAACCTATTAAATATAATTCTCACTATAACACTAAATTTAATTGTCATGAATCCAGAAATCCCTCGTCATCCACCTTCCAACAACAACCTTATCACCACCACAAACAACCACCACATTCATCCTTCTCTCCACTGAACCCAACACCACCTATAATAACAACTTCCTTCACATAAAACCATAATTGTATAAACCATAAAAAAGAGACATCAGCGGCAAAGAAGAAAAGCAAACAAAAAAAACGAGACCTTTAGACCAGATAAAAACAAACGTGGTACTCATAAAGGTACTCATAAAGATCATTTGATTGGTAAATCAATCAAGTAGTCTTAAGTACTCTTGAACTAATATAAGATTTCATTGTATTAATCTCTCATAGAGAGTTATCATTATATCCATGACTTTTTATCACTCAGATACAAACTCGTACATATATTTTAACCTTCCCAGTAGTGGAAAACATTGTAAGAGTATGGGGAGACTATAAACACTTAAGATAGTCTTTAGAGACTCTAAACATTGGTCCTCAAATGTGTGAGATGACAATTTAGATTGGTCAAAGTCAGGAACATTGATGGATAACTTAGAATGGTTGAATAACCGGGTAAATGATCGGAGTAATGGACTTAGAAGCGATTGATGTTTCATGAAATATTGAGATAGGATACCTTGAGTACTTTAATCACGAATTATGGTGAATGATGTCCTTATTAGGTTAGAAGGCAAAAGCATTATGAAAAGGGTGGACTTGATTAGCCAATCAAGTGGACGGTGAACCAAGATAAGTTGTTTGTGTCTTGTATTCTTCTTCTTCTCTTCTTTTCTCAGCAGCTCCCAGAACTATCTCGTCTCCATCCTTCAGCACAGATTCTCTCAGCTGATCGCTCTAGAAGACATACTCACTATCTAGCATTTCTATAGCTCCTCTCTCTCTATAGCTCACTCTATCTCTCTCTCTATCTCTCTCTCTCTCTCTCTCTCTCTCTCTCTCTCTCTCTCTCTCTCTCTCTCTCTCTCTCAAGGGTTACACTCCTCCTCTTAATGGATGGAGCCCATTTATAGTAGAGATGTTCAAAACCGAACCAACCTCATAGAAAAATCATAAATCGAACTAACTTAGACTGAAACCACATTTGATTTAGATGTATACAAGTCCATTTTTTGAGTGAACTATCGGTTATAAAATCTATTTCCCATAACTTCTGTTCATCTCACACGTATATACTTGTTTCTCCAATTTGGATAAAGTTTCATTGTTCACGATAAAATTGATCATTAGTTAGGATCAAGGATTGTACTTAACGACAAATCCAGTTAGTCCAAAACTCAATTATACATCAATGGACAATAAATACAAACAGTTACGATTTGCAGATTAGTTAACAGAAAATCTTATTACACGACTAAAACAATTAAAAATGACTTGTATCGTAAATTTACAAGTGCCTGTTCTATAGAAGAATAGACAAGCTAACAAAATGATTTCATTAAATGAAGTTATTGGAATGTAATGTCATAAAAATGAAATTTTACCTCAATTGAAAGGGACCAAAATACCATCATTTATTTTTTTTAATTATTCCTTTTTTTAATTAGGGGTTTAATTATTATTCCTTTTTGTTCAGTTTATTATTACAATTAAAATTAACACAATGGCAAAAAAAAACATGAGTAATCACATGGTATTTAAAAATACTAATCCAGTTATGATACATTTCTAGAATAGTTTTTTTTTTTTTTGACAAAATTTCTAGTATAGTTTTTATAAATAGGGGAAAAAAATATAGGCTCTAATTTTCTAATCACTTAAAATATTAATCTCAAATTGGTCTCTATATTGCTTCAAATTATGCAAATTGGTTCATATTATATGTTTAAAAAATTTACACATTAATCCCTATTTATTTTTTGAATTTTGCAAATTGTTTCCTATATTTTTCAAATTTTACAAATTGGTTTCATTTTTTTTATATTTGAAAATTGATCCCTATGTTTATATATTTTTCAAAAACTTTAAAAAATAAAAAGAGTGATTTTTTTATTACTAATCCAAAACAAATTAAAAAATGAAAATAATTCAATAGAACTAAACAGTAGCAAGGGTTGCTATTTGATTGGATCAAAAGCAAAGTTTTGATTCTTAAATTACACATACTTATTACTAAAAGGCACAAAAGAGGAGAAACATCACGTGTAAACAAATATAGTAATAAGAAAATATTAGAAAAATAAGTAATCAGATTCTCTAGGTTTTATTATTTGATTGTTGATCTCACCTAAAGAAAATTACCAAACTTGGTTCTTTTACAATTAGAGAAAGCACACGTGTGACCAATCGTAAAACTTTCACTGTTTTGAATTACTGCGTCACCAAAATTGACTGCCAAAACAGCCAACAATTTTCTATGACTCCCACTAACGAGAGACAATGATTTGAATGTGTGAATTACCTTATTTGCCCTCAAATTGACACATGGCTACTAGAAATCTGTGGACTCAGCATCTTTATTGTACATCATAATGCACAGGAACACTCTTTTTTGGTACAAAGAAAAGCACCTAACAGTACTATAACCACAATGTTCTCTCTGTCGGTTTGTGTTCAACAAAGTCTTAAATAATATAATGTGTTATTTTAAGTAATTAATAATTGACAAGTACTTTTAATTGACAAGTTCTCTTATATGTGCGTGTGTTTAAATGCGTTTTATTTGTGATTGTGATCATATAAATATTTCTCTACTAACCAAGGGTGTATTTTGAAATAGACAGTAGAACTTTTTCTTTTTCCTGAATAGAAATCGAACCCAATACTCTAAAGCTTTGATATTCATACACATTGTGCATTATCTTGCTTGCGTTAGATCTTGAATAAAAATATTTCTTATAAAAACTTTAAACTGATACGTATACTTAAGATAATATTTATTTTGGTCCATTTTTCGTCAAAACCCTCTGATTCTTATGAAAATCAAACCCTTATAATTTGGAGTACAATTGAGAGATAAAAATTATATTAGATCAAAGATTGCTTCAGCTATAATTCAAACTTGAGTCTCGAACAATTTATACTTAACTAAAGCTTGTTAATCACCTGTACCCACGAAAATGTTGACAGCAATGTGGATGTTATTATGCGGGACACTTTCATCGAGTTTGAACTTTAGACTTCACAATCGTATATATGAATTTTAGCTAATGTTTGTCACTAGATTAAATAATAATATTTTATCAACTATTTTTTATTACCTTTCTAACAAAAAAAACTATTTCAATACCTAAAAGTAAATAGCAAAGAGAGAGATATTTCCCACTCATATGATTTTACCTTATTGATGAATTAATTGCTACAATTACAGTGAGATATCCAAAATTATAACATAAGAGAAATATTTTTATAATTTTACTATTTAAATTGTTTTGAAATGTTTTATTTTTTTTATAATTTTTTATACTTTTTCTTGATTTGTATTTGAAGAAGACCGGTCAATATTTTTTTAATATTCTAAAGAAACAAAGAAAATTAACAAAATGCAACATATTTCTTAACTTTCTATGGAAAAGTTAATAACTAAACTTGTTTAAGAAAAAGTTTCAATTCTATATTTATGCTACTGAAAATAATTTTCAAAATATATTAAGTAAATATATTCAAGGTATTGTTTTTTTTTAGAGAATATTCAAGCTATTACCATGATAAAATTTTAACTTCTATACTAAACCAAAACTATCAAAATTTATTGAAAACTAATGAAAAAGAAAATCTGATCCTACCTATTGCTCATGTAATGCTTCCTTTAATTGACTACATTATCAGAAAAAACAAAATAATAATTGATCCCCTCATGACAACTACTAAAAAAAAGTTAATTATTAAATTAATTAATATAATGTAGTATATATGAATATCACAGGGTGTCACCTAAGTTAGCTGGCCACTCATTTTTATATTCATTCATATATATTATTTTATTTTCTGTTCTCATTTTCATCTCCCTTCCATTTTCTCAAGAACTTCAAAAGAGAATCAATTCCTCATCATTGGAATTGTTTACTCTCTCAATTCCTAGCTTCTCATTGATTTCAACAAACACAATTTTTTTCTTTCTTATTGGTTAAGATTATGCTGAAAAATTCTTATAGACCAATTAATATTTTCAGCCACATTTTGCTGTAAAGATCTTTGCTTTGAGGTTTGGCAAATTAAATTTTTGTTGGGTTGGATTTGTTTTTCCTACTAAAGTTATTGATTCTTCTGATAAAAAAAAAAGTGTTCAGTTTTTTGTTTTTTTTTCTCTCTCTCTTTGAACCTCAAATCTTTTGTTTCTTTTATCTCTCTCTTGTAATTGTGGACTTGTGGAATGCTGGGGTCAGAGGTTTCTGTAACATGTTCTAGCAGCCTTTTGGTGAATTGGGTCGGTGAATTTTCTGTCAAGTTTTGTATAGAATCAGTTTCCTCAGAGATCTAACCCTCTCTTTCTCTAAGTCTCTCTCTCTCTCTCTCCCTCTCTCTCTCATAGTTCATAGTTCATACCACTTTTGTTGCATAGTTGTGAAAGTGAAAGAAGATGTTGAGGATGAGGAATAATCATAATCATGGTAATAAGACAAATGGTGTTTCTTCACCTATAAGCTCAGGTGGTTGCAGAGCTGAACCGGGTTCAATGGAATGGGAGATGAGGCCAGGTGGAATGTTGGTTCAAACAAGAACCACTGATTCAAATCGTAACCCTGCTTTGGTTCCAACAATTAGAGTTAGGGTCAAGTTTGGTTCAATTTATCATGAAGTCAACATTAGTTCACAAGCCACATTTGGTAAATCTTTTCACATTTCTTTTTATCTTTTTGTTTGTTTGTTTTAATCTTCCGGTTTTCAAGAAGAAGACTCATATAATTCGGAGTTCGGTTGAAAGTTGACTAAACCTGACTCAGGATTTAAACTCGAATTCTTACTATTCAGCTCAATTATTTGAGTTTGTTTTCTATTTAGTTAATTTGTTTACGAAGTAATTTCTCTTCTTTTGGTGTTCTTTTTATTTTTCTCTTCTTTATTCTCTTTGTATTATTTTAAAGTTGTGTTTTGGTGACATTGGTTGGTGTTGCAGGGGATTTGAAGAAAATGTTGTCAGGACCAACTGGTTTACATCATCAAGATCAAAAGTTGTTTTACAAAGACAAAGAGAGGGATTCTAAAGCTTTTCTTGACGTAGTTGGTGTAAAGGACAAATCTAAACTAGTTCTTGTGGAAGATCCTATTAGTCAAGAGAAAAGGATTTTGGAGTTGAGGAAGAATGCTAAGATGGAGAAAGCTGCAAAATCTATCTCACAAATCAGCTTGGAAGTAGATAGGCTTGCCGGTCGGGTACGTGTTTACGTCTGAGTGAATCATCAATTTAGTCCTCAGATTGTATGAATCATACAATTTAATCTATTGCATTAGTTCCTTGCGAAATTTATGCGTTTTCGTCTGAGTGAATCATCAATTTAGTCTTTAACCTTTATGAGTCATACAATTTGGTCTATTGCATTAATCCCTCATGGACAAATAATTTGATAGGTGATTTTTTTAATTTTAGAATTTATTTTGGAAATTTTAAAAATTTTGAGCTAAATTGTATGACTTCTACAATTTGATGAATAAATTGGGTTTCACTTGTTTTGGAGTTCTAGTACTTTTTTTTTTTTTTGCATTTTCATTTTCAAACAATTATATGACTGAGGTTGGTTTGTATTAAATGCTTGAGTAGTAGTTGAGAATTGAGTACTAATTAGTCACTGGAATTGATTAGGTGTCTGCTTTTGAATCAATAATTAGCAAAGGTGGGAAAGTTGTAGAATCAGATGTGCTTGGTCTTATTGAAGCTATTGATGAATCAATTGCTTAAATTGGATGGTATAATTGCTGATGGCGATGTCAAATTGCAAAGGAAAATGCAGGTAACATTTTATGCATTTTGTACTTGCCTTGTTTTTATTTTTATATTTTAGTAAATAATCATTTTATCATTGAATGTATATGATGCTTGCATTATAGTTTGTGAATGTATCAAAATATTACAAAAATATATATATGACTATATCTTTTGTTATTCCATGTCGTCCTTTGAGGTGTATCTGGTTAGTCAACTTGGTCTATAAAATTACTAACAAAACACAGACTCAAATACATTTTTGTAGTTTTGATATATTCAGAGACTATAGTGATATTACCTCACATTTAAGGACCAAAATAATGGCTTATTTTGTTTTTGGCTATTTTGTTGTTTACTAGTTCTTTAATCTCATTGGTTTTCCAATTTGAAACTTTTTGAAGGTAAGGAGAGTTCAAAAGTATGTTGAAACATTGGATATGCTAAAAGTTAAGAATTCTATGCCAAATGGCAATGATGTTCATGCTCAAGTGCAACCTCAACAAAAGCATTCAAATGGGAAACGATTGGAAACAATTCAAGAGCAACCACAAGAAATTCATTCAAATGGTTATCATGGGTCAATAGTACCAATTCAAGAACAACAAGAAGAACAACCTAGGAAAAACTCAAATGAGCTTTCACTAGTATTTCAGGAACAACAACACCAACCCTCAGGAGTTGTAGTTACTACAAAATGGGAGACATTTGATTCTACTCCACCATTAATCACATTTCCATCTACATCCACAACTACTCCTTCAATGACCAATAATTCAGGTCCTCCTAAGTTCAGTTGGGAATTCTTTGAGTGATAAATTATCATGCCACATGTATGAACTTGTGTGGATATGATTTGGGTTTGTATTCCACTTGGAGTGTTATATGTTTTACATTCTTTTGTGTATTTAGATTTGTTTAGTAACCCCTATAATATGTCATTTACATGAAAAATAAATGGGGTTGCTATGATAGCGAGTATCATAAAAAGTTACTTTTATGTGATTATTATGGTGTCTTCCGAATTCATTTACTAGTTTTGATAGATATATAAAATTGTGTGTATTTGTAGCTTTAAATTTTGAGTTTTATGTACAACCCAACCGACCGAAATCGATCAAGAATGGATTGGGGAGTTGTTGGATTTTTTTTTACAAGAATTTAATTTAGCAAGTTAGTTCTCCATATTGAGTTTGTTAGTTATAGAGTTAGTTGAGAGTTAGTTACTAGATTTTTAAGTAAAATTCAATTCGAGAAATGATATTAATACAATTATTTTTGGATAACTATTGAGACAACTTTGTTTTATACTCACATCTCTCTCTCTCTCTCTCTCTCTCTCTCTCTCTCTCTCTCACTCATTGTTTTGTCCCAAAAGAAGAGGAAAAAAAGTTGTCTAAAAAATTGTTGTACAAATATCGTTTCTCAATTGATTTGATAGCTCTAAAACATCAAGCAAAATTCTCTCACTGAATCTAACTATCTTGTGCCACGAACTAAAAATTTATTATTAAAAAATAGAAAATACAACCATGGAGTGACGACTCCTTCTCATAACATGTATTTAAGTGTTTTATAAAGTCTTTGTGTCTTTTATTTTAGGAATTTATAGAGGATTAGTGGGAGTTACTAATAGTTTGGAAAAGAGTGTAATGTTTTGAATTGAGTCATTATGAGTCATGTAACTCTCTAACCATGAATCTCTATTGGACTGTCGTAATCTTTTCAGTATAGGCTAGTTGGTTGATCAGAAGATGACATCTTGAGGATGCTACGGAAGCATGAAGACTCATACAACTTGGAGGGATTCTGTCCCAAGTCCCACAAACACGTCGAAGGTAAAATCTACATGAAGACTAGAGAAAACGAGTGAAAAGTTCTTTAGACGCACGTGAGCCGAGCGTGGAATAGTGCGTCCTGAGCATGTTGATCAATAGAAAATGAAGGAACTCATGGATGCACGTAGCATGATGCACGCCCAGAAGATAAGAAGTTGCCACGTAGATTAAAAACAACACATGCATCGTGCATAGGGTCATACAAGGCGCCCATGCACGATCGGCTTTTTACCTATATATGATTTTTCAACCAAAAATAAGGGATTTCAAATTTTTAAGGCTCAAAGAATAGAAGTGAAATCCCAACAACTAGATGTTGCATTTTTCAAGCCTCGACAACAAGATTGAAGTTGGTATCATCACTTTTTGCATGTATTGTTTCTATTAGCTTTGATTACATGTTTCAAACCATGTAATTTATGATGTCATCTATTAATGTCATTTAAATTATGTTTAGTCGTTATATCTTGTGCTTACTGCTTTTCACTATGTAATCAACTTTGAATCAACTCTAGATTATAACTTGCTATTAACCTTATGTTTTATAACTTGATATAGGTAGTGTTTGCTAGTTAATTCATCTAAACATAGGAAATTAATTAGTGTGACTATAGTTAAACAATCTTGAAAGTGCTTAATAATGCGAATTTCACTTAAGATATCAGGGTTTTATATTAGATAAACAAGACCCAGAGCCATGACACTGGTCCTGGTCTATTTTGTTAATCGACATAAACCTATAAACGATATTGATTTAGAAACTAGTATTACCAAACAAAAATATATAGGGGATTCAATAAATAGTGATAACTTTTAATTTCAATTGCAACCAACGATCTTGAAGTCTGTCTCTCCTCCCCAATTCAAGTGGAAACAAAAATCCTTGTGAATACGATTTTACTTTATTAATTGTGTGATTTGATACACTTGTCAAATTGTCCATCAATTTTTTGTCATCGTTGCTGAGAATTGTTGATTTATTTCAACATGATGATTACACTTGAATATATATATATATATATATATATATATATATATATATATATATATATATATATAATACAAAAAATATTTGAAACAAAAAGAATTCACATCTATTAGTGCTTTATTGCAGCTTGATGGAAGTAGGAATCGTCCAATGATAGAAAGCCAAGTCCAAAAAGTGTTTCAAAGTAAACAACATGATGAAATGATAAGAATAAATTAGAAACTACTATTTATAAGCAAGTTTTGTAATGATATTGTACCCGTACATGATTTTCCAGATTTAGAAAGTAGACAAAACTTCCCTTCTTTGGCCTCAAGCAAAGGCTATGAGAATAGAGGAGTGAAGAATAAGCTGTAATGATTCATGCCATAATTATATTGTAGCATATATAAATTACCATACATTTTCTTAGCTCTACCGAATCATCAAACTATATGATTTGTAGGTGATGATTGTAATGTTGAAGAAAGCAATGCTCCTGGGGATTGACATATGCACAAATAAGAATGCATACAGTTGTAATAAAGTATAGTCAAAATGCTCATAATAACTTTTTTAAAGCATCGATTTGCTTTACCAACGTGGGTTGTTATTTTATTCTCACATTTTCATTAGATGCAAATATTAAAGACAATAAAAATCATTAAAATATGAATTCTTCTAAGTGATAAAAGATTTGAGTCTTTTAAGTAAGTGTTAAGGAGTTCAATCTCTGAATTTTGTGTATGGAAAAAATTTTATTGGAAGAGGAGAACGCACCTTAAGTGTTCAATAGACTTCATATAAATATTAATCATTGCTAAACGATGGGAATAATCCCGTATCTATAACATGATAAAAAAAATTAGGCTAATTAAGAATAGTAATTGCATTCTTGAAAAAAGTAATTAAATTTTTTTTAGGCGAAGTAATTAGTTTTTATTATTGAATGTAATATAAAATAAATTACAATACGTGAGAGAGAGAGAGACGACAGTCATAGGTCTAACCGGGGCAACCGCGTCGGTAATCAACGTTGGGAGTGAGGAATCACGGGAGGGGCAAGGTTTAAGTCAGGGAGACAAAAACGGGGGGATAAGGGAGAATGGTCTAGGTTGAGTTCAAGACGTCGAAAAGCGATCCGATCGGATGATCAAGGACATGATAGAACAATGGGTTCATCTTGGCAAGGAGGTTTAGGTTTTGATAGGTTTCATTCACAAGGCTTTTATGATCATGGGAGCGATATGACAAGAATCGTGACGCTGGTTTCAATCATCAACAAGGATAAATGCATCTTCATTCTAATCCAGGTCGCAATTCCTCAGGAGGGCGATTAAGAGTAAGGCGACAACATCGCATGTACCGTTCATGACGACAATGTTCTGAATTTCAAACTGATGCGCCTCAAGGTAATTGTTCATCAATGACGACTACTTTCTATTTCACCAACATTCTAGAACATTTACGGTATATGGACTTGAGAAAAGGCTTTGAGGTATGTAGTATTCTCTCTGACATATTTGTTTCCCGGAATAGAAATGTTAGAGGGCAAGTTTTTGAGTTTGTGCATTTTATTCATGTGCAGGACGTTGAAAAATTGAACAGAGCTCTAAATAATGTTTTCTTTAGGCAACAGTGGGTGTGGGCTAATGTGGCATGTTTCAATAGGTTTGGTGGTATAGGTAAGGTGTTGGGGGATAGGGAATATGGGGTGCGGAAGCATTTGATTGGGGGAGAAAAAATGATGTTGAAAGAGGGAGATAAAAATAAGAAGAACGAGGGAGAAAAAGTGAACACTTTGAGGGAGGGAGACGGGGTTCAGATAGGGGTCATGCAAGAAAGGTGGAACTAGAGAAGGTTAAGAATGACGATCGTTGTAGTGAGGTTGAAAGGGAAAATGATGTGATTCCCCTCGTTGTAGAGAGAAGGTTAGATGTCGTTATTGGTAAAAGGCCGGTTGTAAAGATGTATCTTATGCTGATGTGATTGTCGAAAAATGGAGGAATATTGAAAGAGGATTGGAGGTTAAGATGCCGGGTTTGGAAGGAATTAGGAATTATCTCTCTAATAAGGAAGACGTCACTTGGGAGCGTTGTTGGAACAATAAGGGTCATGTACAATTCCTCTAAGGTTTTGATGATAACAGAGTATTGAAGAACAATTGGATATACTAATATCTGTTCAACTGTGCAGGATCATAGATTGTATCCATCAACTATTGAACATGTATTAAAGCATCAGAAGCACAAGAGAAGCTCAAAAGACTATGGTAGAAGATCTGAAGAAAGGTCAACCAGAAGTCAACACATTGGATCAGAAGAAAAGGACGCCTCTCAGAAGTTGAAGAGATCATCAGACTCTGTGGAGATCATCAGACTTAGAAAGACCTATTTAGACACAGAAGAACCTATCAGACTTGGAATACCTTCAGACTTCAGAAGCACCAGAGGGACCCAGACTCCACGTCAAATTTGTCGCCTTCTATAGCTGTCCACATCAAAGGATCTGAGCACAATTTTGTCTTCTTCTAACCACGTATAGAAACTGAAATTCCTGGCAGGACTGAAACTGTTTCGCAAAACAAAGCAGAACAGAGTATAAAAACGCAGTGGTTCAGAAGCACAATAAAACAGGCAGAAATAAACAGACAGAAATAAAATGGCACAGTTGATTTGTTAACCCAGTTCGGTGCAACTTCACCTACATCTGGAGGCTACCAAGCCAGGAAGGAAATCCACTAAAATAGTATCAATTTGAAGTCCTATGACAACAGCCCCTGTTTCACAGCCCCTATGACAATAGCCCCTGTTCCACAACCCCTTCTCACTTAATCACTACCCGTGGTATTTCAACCTAGGAACTCCTAGACCTGAGACCCCTCTCACTTCCCCCAGTCAATCACTGCCCCAGTGATTATCAGACTCTAAACAAATCAAAGATGGAGCACTCTCCTAAACACTCAGTACGTCACTTTTGCTTAAAAGCTTCAAGTGATTACAACTCAATAAAAACAACCAACTTTAAACACTTGAGTGGTGTGCAAAAACAAAGCACTAAGCTTACAGACTCAAAACACTAAGTATGACTCTCTCTTCTGTTTTGATGTACCCCTTCTTCAATAACAACGTCCTCTTTATATAGTCTTCAGTAGCACCATAATTCTTGAATCAAATCTTTACAGATATGATGACAGAATTCTTTAGAAGCAAATAGAAGCTCACATATTATTCAGAAATATATTTTCCAAAGATTTCTTGAAAATATATTCACAAATAATTAAATCCAATCTTCAAAAGATAACTCTCGAAATTAATCTTTCTTCTAGAAACATCAGCTTGGAGGATTCTTCAATTAAATCTTCGAAAGATCATGTGAGAAAAATAACAGCTCCAAGACAAAAACACAGAACGCAGAAAACCAGCTTCTGAAGGTAGCTTCTGAAGTTCTGTGTCTGAACATTCAGCTTCTGAAGGTGCGTCTGAAGTTCGCAGAGCGACTGAAGTTCGCAGAGCGACTGAAGACTCAGCTTCTGAACAGTACGTCTGAAGAGCGCGTTTGAACAATGCGTCTGAAGGGCGCGTCTGAACAGTGCGTCTGAAGGGCTGTTCAGCTTCTGAAGCCCAGCTTCTGAAGTACTGTTCACCCAACTTCTGACCCAGCTTCTGAAGACGCATACATGGAGATTTCAGCTTCTGAGGACGCACATTGCTTGTACATTTGATTTTAGCAAAACATGTAGCCAACACTCAAATATCCAATAGAAACAAACAAAGAACTTCAAGGGCAATAAGAATGAGCAGATACTTCCTATTTCAGTAAAGGATTTTCAAATGAATGTCCAACGGAACTATCCATATCATGCAATGGCTCAACGTCCTTGATTTGAAGCTTCTCAACAAATCTTAATGCGTTGGCACTCTCCTTCAACGTCTCTCAAATCCCTGCTTATATAAGGAGCTGAAGACAAAGAAGAAGATTAACAAGACTCTGCTATTTTACTGTGCCATTACTCTGTCAAATCAAATATCGCAAAGCACATAGGATCTTTCTTACCAAACTTTGTACTAGAGTTGTAAAGAGTCTGTTCATTTGTTCAGTTACACCAATCATTTATATATATCCGATGTAAGAACAAGTTTGTTTATATTTGTTGTAAGCAACTAGAAGTCTCTTTCTTGTGAGCTTGAGCATATAAGTCTCTTGGTGAAACCTTGAGCATCAGAAGTCTCTTGCTTGTAAAGCTTGAGCATATAAGTATCTTAGTTAAACCTTGAGCAATAGAAGTCTCTTAGGGTTGTCCTTTGAGCATTGGAAGTCTCTTGCGTGCGTGCTTAAGCATTAGAAGTCACTTAGAGTTGTCCTTGAGCATTAGAAGTCTTTTGGAGTTGTCAATGAGCATTAAAAGTCTCTTGCAAGGGTGCTTGAGAATTGGGAAGTCTCTTGGAAGAGTGCATGAGCAATTGTAATCAGTAGTGATTATACTGAAATCCGTTGGAAGTGTAAGGGGACTGGACTACTCCTGTGTTGTGGGAGGAACCAGTATAAATTGCTTTGTGTTTGCTCTTTCTTTCTCTCTGTCTTTATCTTTGTGTTTCTGTACTTATCCGCTGCATTCAGACTCTGAGTCAGAATCTGTACACCTCAGATTCTGACCAGTATTAACACCCAGTTAAAGAAACCAGAAAAAGCCAACACAATTCAACCCCACTTCTTGTGTTTTTCTCACCTTCAGTTGGTATCAGAGCACGGTCTGTGATCTGCCACTTAATCGTGCCACAGTCAAAGATCCAGTGAGTTAAACATGTCTTCTGATAATGAACCTAGCTCTTCAGGGAGAAAACACCATGCAGTTGTTTACTATGATTACAATACTCTCAAGGTTGAGAAGAACAACTACTCTAAGAAATCTCCAGTATTCAATAGGAATGCTGCTCAGTTTTCCAGTGGAAAACCAAGATGTACATCATGAGTATTGATGATGAGCTGTGGGATATTGTTGAAGATGGTATTGAGATTGAAGTTGATGTAGAAGGAATGTCACATGACAGAAAGAGTCTGACTGACGTTCAGAAGAAGGTCTACAGGAAGCATCATAGGGTGGGTGGAATTCTTATAGAAGCTTTACCTCATTCAGAATACATGAAGATTGTCAACAAATCTACTGCCACGACTATCTTTGAATCTTTGTTCCATACTTACGAGGGAAACCAACATGTTAGGGAAGCTAAGGCTGACCATTTGGTAAACCGGTATGAGCTCTTTAGAATGAAGGAAGAAGAAGATATTGAAACCATGTATTCAAGGTTTCAAGTTCTTCAATCTAGTCTTCAGGTTCTGAAAAAGAGTTATACTGCATCTGATCATGTCAAGAAGATTCTTAGGAGTCTTCCAGCCACATTCAGGCCAAAGGTAACAACCATTCAGGAATCTAGGGATTTGGATACGCTGAGTCTGGAGGATCTCATAAGCTCTCTCAAAAATCATGAGATTGAGCTTGTTGGAGATAAATTAGATGAGAAATTCAAATCTCTAGCCCTGATAGCTAAGGAAAAATCTTCTTAAACTCTTCAGACTACTAAATCAGTAGAAGAATTCTCTGATGTAGATTCTGACAGTAATTCAGATGTAGTAGAGATAGCATATTTGACCAAAAGATTTTAATACCTAACTAGAGGAAATATGCTCTCAAGTAGAAGCAGTAGTTCAAACAGTTCAGACTTCAAGGACCAGAAGGGAGGTCAGAATGGATGCTTCAACTACAAGAAGACTGGACATCTCAGTGGTGAACGTCCAGAGGTATAAATGGTCGAGTCAAGTAAAGGAAGCTATGGGAGGAAAAGCTACAAAAGGAAGTTCAAGGAGAGCTCTATGACAATCTGGGAAGAACTTGATGAAGCAGAAGTTGACATGGATGAAGATGAAGCAGACTTGGGCTTGATGGCCTCATTACCCTTTGATTCTGAATCAGACTCTGAGGAAAAGTACAACAAATATCTCTTCTTTTCAAAAGAAGAGTTAATTGATATTGTCTAAGAACTTGCTTTAAGATGCTTGAACAAATTACAAGAGTATATAAGCTTAAAAGAGAAAGTTGATTTGTTGGAAGCTAACATAATTGCAATGGAGAGGTAGTCTGAATAGCTTCGGATCAGAAATAATGTTCTTCAAAATCTAAATGGGATTATGATGAAAGAAAATATGACCTTGAGGAATCACTTAGATCAACTTGATGATAAGGTTAATACTTTTGGAGAAAGTAGCTGAGGATAAAGCACAAATTTGTGATCATTGAGTCAATTGAAGCTAAGGGTACGTTCAGATTTTCTTCTCTCTTCCTTCATCCTCCTGGCCGAAGCTTTTCCCCCCCACTCCTTGCTTAGAAATTCAGTTTTGAAGCTGCATGTTGTGATTGATGATGAATGGTGTTTTGTTTTGGTGTTTAGAAGCAAGAAAGGAAGAAAGGAATCGAAGCTAGAGCTTGGCTGTGAGCTTGAGGGTGGAAGCTTGGCTGAATCAGAATTGCTACAAAGTGAGTTCCTCTTAGATAGGAAACCTCACCTTGGGTGTTTCAATCCAAGAGAGAAAGTTAACAAATTTTTAGGAAAATAGGAAGTTAGTTGCCCTAATGATGTTAACACATGAATGAAGGTGAGAAAAACAAACACACAAGAAGGGGGGGGGGTTGAATTGTGTGACTCTAAAAACTTGTTCCTTTTCTTTTCAAAACTTAAGTCAGGTTCAGAAGCTGATAAGAGTCAGTTCTGAACTGCTTATCAGAAGTTATGTGCAGCGGATTAAAACAAGTTAAGGAGTAAGGGAAAGAGAAGACACACAGAATTATACAGGTTCCTTCTCAATGTGAGAAGTAGTCCTGTCCCCTTGTGTCCAACAAGAGAGTTTCACTATAATCAAGTTCTGATTACAATTGCTCAATCACTAAGAAAGAGACTTCAGCTGCTCAATCACAAAGAAAGAGACTTCTATGCTCAACCACCAAGGAAGAGGCTTCCAATGCTCAAGTCACTAAGACAAGAGACTTCTCAATGCTCAAGTCACACAGACAAGAGGCTTCTGACTCAGACCACAAAGGAATGAGGTTACAATTGCTTAGTATACAGACTAAGACTTTGAGGGACCAAACTGGTTTACACGTAAAGAAGTTTGGGATGAACACTTGATCAAATATCAGAGGTGTTCTCTAAATACAACACAGGTTAAGACTCTTAACCTTAAGAAATTCCTAAGTTACAAAGACTGAAGAATTTCTAAGAGATTTGAACTTTGACAGTTTTTACACAAAAACAGGGCAGAGTTTCAGCTTATGCGTTTCAAAGAGTCTTCAACACTTTCTTCTTCAAATCTCCCTCCTTTTATAGATAAAAATAGAGCTGTTGGAGATTTGCTGGAAATCAGGAATTTAGCCGTTGCAATTGGACTAGGTTGCTGCAAATGTGTGCTGCACTTTTTCTGTCAGAACAGGGCAGGTACCATTTTTGAATTGGCCCACCATAAAAACTGGAGAATGTTTGGTTCAGGGGAACAACTGTTCCATTGAGTTGTTCTGACATTTCCAAGCATTAAATGCGCACAGTACTGATCAGAATCCATGCCACATCAACTTCAGAAGCTTCTGAGTGAACAGTGATCAGAAGCTGCTTCAGTTGTACGGATCAGAAGCTGGTCTTCAGATGCTGACTTGCGTTGACTTCTTCAGAGGCACCCAGACTTCAGAAGCTGCACTCCTTCAGGACCTCTTCAGAAGCTCTTTCTTCAGGAGCACTTCTTCAGGACCAGTTTCTTCTTAGCCTTGCAACCTTGCTTCTTGGCTTTCCTTCTTGCTCTTTAGCTTGTTCTTCATAACCATTATTAATCAATACTTGATAAGTATGTGGTTCTGAAACACTTGAACAAAGCATTAGCATATAACCAATTTTCTCTTTAATACCTTGTTATCATCAAAACCATAAAGAGAGATATGTTTACACATAAATGTTTCAACAATCTCCCCCTTATTATATGAGAGACTTGTTAAACACATTTTGTTCCAACAATCTCCCCCTTTTTGATGATGACAAACATAAGTATTAAAACAGAAAATTGTTGTTGACTTAATTAACAAGTTAACTACAGGGTGTGAGGTTTGTAAGCTCCCCCTGAGTTTGATCCAAGTTAATTAAGTTCAGTTAAAAACACAATTGTGGAAATTTCAGAATTGTTATTAAGTTCAATTAACAATCTGACTTCAGGAGAGGTTTGTAAGCTCCCCCTAGGTCTGACAATCCTCAAGGTTAGGTTTGTAAGCTCCCCTTGATTCTTATCCATGTTAATTAATCTTAACTTAAAACAATATGGTGAAATTTACACTCAGAATTTAAAAATGACTTGTTGACTTCAGGTTCTGAGGTTTGTAAGCTCTCCCCCTAAGTCTGATAATCCACAGGATGAGTTTTGTAAGCTCCCTGAGTCTTATCCAAGTTATTTTAAATTCTCTTTACTCACTAAGAGTTATATATCTCACAGAATATAACAGAGCTAGAATTTTACTTCAAAGCAGTTCTCATAAGTTAAATGTATCAGAGCTAGTCAGAAATGTATCAGAGCTTAACTTAGCTTATCTGATCAGTATCAGAGCTATCTTAACAATTGTATAAGATCTTAATCTTAACAATTGTATCAGAGCTTTAATAGGCTTTGCTTCTGACAATTTTAACTTATTTGAGCTCAGGTGCTTTAATACTTGTTTTACTTTTCTCCCCCTTTTGTCATCAACAAAAAGTAGCACTTTCTCCTCTTAAGACAGAAAAATTTCTCCCCCTTTGTCAAGAGAGTTGGAAAGTATCTGTATCAGAGCAGAAATGGATTTGAAAAGAGTTTGAAAACAGTTATCAAAGCAGTTCAGTTTCCCCCTTTTAAAAGAGTATGAAATCAGTTCTGACACCAAGTTTGACAAAATTTTCAAAAGGATGCAGAATTTGGGAGGGGTTGAACTAACCAAGATTGTGAGATATTTGTGCAATCATATGGATAACCAAGTAGCAAGGATAATCATCAGAGCCTACTTGATTTTCAATGAGTATATGACTTGCAAAAAAAAATTAGAATGCTGTTTAGAAGCATAAAAAGTTTGGAGCTTCTGATCAGGTCATTCTGTGTTCAGACATTGCTTTGTTCAGTACAAACTGGTTCAGCATCAGAGCAAAACAACCAGTTGTGTTCAGTATCAGAGCAAAAGCTTTTCAAGAAGTGTTCAGTATCAGAGCAATTCTGAGTTTGCTATAAAGAAATATATCAGAATCTGATACCAATTGAGGATTTATCTCAGAGTCTGATACCAGCAAAAAGGTTTTAATTCAGAGTCTGATACCAAATGAAAACATTTCTAAAGACTGATACCAAGATGAAATGAGTTCTAGAAACTGAACATGTCTGAAACACTTTGGGCTTTTAAAATGTGTCTGTGCTAAACATTTTGAAAACAAACTGATACCAACTTGAAAATTGTTTGTTAGGCAATTTTAACAATGAGTATCAGAGCATAAAAACACATTTTTACTTGATGACTTTGGGAGGATTATGGTATAAACTTTCAAAGCTTTAATCATCATTGCCCATAGCTATACTTATCAGATTCTGACCAACATTAGAATTTTATCAGATTCAGAAGTCAGAAAATCCAGGTTCTGATCCTTCAGACTCTGAGGTTTTTCAGGCTTAACTTTATTCAAACTCTCAGAAGGTGAGTGTTTGATAAGTCTTAGCTTATGATAAACTCAGAATCAAGGAATACATTCAGATTCAAGCACATTTTTCATGAGACAAAATGCATGTTCAGATTCTTTTTAATAAAATTGAATCTATCTTCTGTTAGGGGTTTTGTGAATATGTCAGCCCATTGATGATCAGTATCAATGAATTGAATATCCAAAACACCCTTCTGAACATAGTCTCTTATAAAATGATGTTTTATTTCTATGTGCTTGGCTCTAGAATGCAGAATTGGATTTTTAGACAGACATATAGCAGAAGTATTATCACAATAAATTGGAATATTATCTGCATGAATCTGATAATCCTCTAATTGATGTTTCATCCAGAGCAGTTGTGTGCTACAACTTGCAGCTGAGATGTATTCTGCTTCTGCTGTTGACAAAGCAATGGTTGCTTGTCTTTTGCTGGCCCAGGATATCAGATTCTCACCAAGAAACTGACAGTTTCCACTAGTGGATTTTCTTTCAATCCTGTCCCCAGCATAGTCAGCATCACAGAATCCAACTAGCTTATAATTTAGAGATTTCTTATACAGAAGTCCCAAATTAGTTGTTCCTTTCAGATACCTGAAGATTCTCTTGACAGCAGTCATATGAGATTCTCTAGGATCTGATTGGAATCTAGCACACAGACATACACTAAATAAAATATCTGGTCTAGAAGCAGTTAAGTATAGGAGAGAACCTATCATACCTCTGTACAGCTTCTGATCTACCTTAGTGCCATTGTCCTCTTTGCTTAAAGTGCAGGTGGGATGCATTGGTGTTGTCATCAGCTTGCAATCATCCAACTGGAACTTCTTCAGAAGCTCCTTGGTGTATTTTGACTGATGAACATAAACACCTTCTTTGCATTGGTTGATTTGAATTCCCAAGAAGAATTTCAGCTCACCCATCATGCTCATTTCAAATTCATCCTGCATTAACTTAGAAAATTCCTTGCAAAGGGAGGCATTAGTAGAACCAAATATGATATCATCAACATAGATTTGCACAATTAAGATTTCTTTCTTAACAGTTTTTCTAAAGAGTGTATTGTCAACTTGACCTCTTACAAAACCATTTTTAATTAAGAAATTGCTTAGCCTTTCATACCAAGCTCTGGGAGCTTGTTTCAGACCATACAAGGACTTCTTAAGTTTAAAAACATGATTTGGATATTTTACATCTTCAAAACCAGGAGGTTGTTTGACATACACTTCTTCAGAAATCACACCATTTAAGAAAGCACTCTTAACATCCATTTGATACAAGATGATATCATGATTAATAGCATAAGAAAGAAGTAACCTGATTGCTTCCAGTCTTGCTACTGGAGCAAAAGTCTCAGTGTAGTCAATTCCTTCTTGCTGGCTGTACCCTTGAGCTACTAATCTAGCCTTGTTTCTGATCACTTCTCCTTGTTCATTGAGCTTGTTTCTGAACACCCATTTTGTTCCAATGATATTCTTCTGATCAGGCCTTGGTACTAGATCCCATACATCATTTCTTTGGAACTGGTTCAGCTCTTCTTGCATTGCTACAATCCAACCATCATCAGCAAGTGCTTCATCAGCAGTTGTGGGTTCAATCATGGATAGCAGGCCAAGCATGGACTCATTCTGAGTGAATGCTGATCTTGTCTTCCTTGGACTGTTCTTGTTTCCAATGATTAACTCCTCAGGATGTGAAGACTTGTACTTGAATGAGGTTCTGGGTGGATTAGCTTCTGAAGGGCCATCAGGGATTTGTTCAGAACCATGCTGGTCTTGATTAGCATCAGGAGCAGTGTCATTGCTGGAGAGTTTCTCAGAGTCTTCATTGTTTTCAGCTTCTGAACCTTCATCAGAACCTGAACTGGGTTCAGCTTCTGAAGGTTCTTCTGAGATTCTGACATCTGCAAAACTCTCAACCAGCTCTGGTATTTCACTACCAGGCTTCTTATCATCAAACCTAATGTGTATAGCTTCTTCAACAACATGTGTTTCAGAATTATACACTCTGTATGCCTTAGATCTCTCTGAGTATCCTAAAAAGATACCCTTTTGAGCCTTGGCATCAAATTTCTTTAGGTAGACTTTATTGTTTAGTATGTAACATGTACAACCAAACTGATGAAAATAGGAAATACTTGGTTTTCTTCCTTTAAATAATTCATATGAAGTTTTATTCAGAATTGGTCTGATATAGATCCTGTTCTGAATATAACATGCTGTGTTTACAGCTTCTGCCCAAAAGTACTTAGCAATTTTTGATTCATGGATCATGGTTCTGGCCATCTCTTGTAAAGACCTGTTCTTTCTCTCTACAACTCCATTTTGTTGTGGAGTTCTAGGAGATGAGAGCTCATGGAAAATTCCATGGTCTTCACAAAAGTTTTCAAAAGGTTCATTTTCAAATTCACCACCATGATCACTTCTGATTTTCAAAATTTTCAAATCAGTTTCAGTTTGTACTTGTTTGCAGAATTTGAAAAACACATCATATGTTTCATTTTTGGTTCTGAGGAATTTAACCCAAGTCCACCTATTATAATCATCAACAATAACAAGTCCATACTTCTTCCCATTGATTGAAGCTGTTCCAACAGGACCAAACAAATCAATGTGAAGGAGTTCTAGAGGTTTAGAGGTGGAAACAATGTTCTTTGGTTTAAAAGAAGTTTTAGAAAACTTTCCAATTTGGCATGCACTGCACAGTGCATCTGAGTGATAATCAATTTGGGGCAAGCCTCTGACCAGCTGTAACTTGCTAAGCTTGGAGATGAGTCTCCAGTTAGCATGTCCCAGCCTTTTGTGCCAGACCCATTTCTCATCACTCACAGACAGAAGGCAAACTACCTTCTGCTGAACCAATTCAGAAAAATTAATTTTATAAACATTGTTTTTCCTGCTGCCTCTGAACACTACAGACTTGTCTTTGCTACTGATTACAGTACAAGTGTTCTTATTAAACAGGACTTCATAATTACTATCACATAATTGACTTATGCTAAGTAAATTATGTCTAAGTCCATCTACCAGCCAAACATTATCAATGTACAGGGAAGAATTACCTATCTTACCAGTACCAATGATCTTTCCTTTCTGACTTCCTCCAAATCCCACAGTTCCTCCCTCTTTCAGAGTCAGGGTTTGGAACATAGACTTGTCCCTTGTCATATGATGCGAGCATCCACTGTCCAGGTACCAGGACCTTTCCTTTTCTTTGGATGACAAGCATATCTGCAATTGAAATGATTTCAGACTTAGGTACCCAGATTTTCATGGGTCCTTTGGGGTTAGTCTTGAAAGGTTTTGGCTTCTTGTGTCTGAAGTTATGGTATTCAGACTTGTTCTGATACTTTGGATATGAATCCTTGTATTTAGAATAAGTCTGAGTTTCAGAACCTGAGTGCTTCAGAACCTGAGTTCTCAAAGGTTTGGACTCAGACTTCTTCAGAACCTGAGACTTGAAGGTCTTTGGTTCTGATTTGTTCAGAGTCTGACCTTTTGAGTACTTTGATTCTGATCTCTTCAGAATTCTAACCTTGCTTACTTCAGGCACAAGGCAAGCTTCAGTTTTGCCTTTCTTAAAACAGTTTGAAGCAGAAAACTGATTGGTTTGCTTTGGCTTGCTTTGCCTAACATTCTGAGATTGAAGATGTTTTGCATTGACTGGTTTACCAAATTTTGAAGTTTTAATAGACCCAGTCTTAGAAAAATCAGTTTTATTCAGATTCTGAGACTTACTAGTTCCAGGTTCTGAACACTTCAGATTCTGAACAGGTTTAGGTTCAGAGTCTGATTTCCTCTTACTCTTAGACTTAGGACCTTTTGGCTTAGATTTGGGCAGGGTTTTAACATCTGCCTTCATCTTACCCTTAGGTTCAGAAGCTTCAGAGTCTGAGTTGTTCAGAGCTTTAGACTTAGCCTCAGATTCTGATACTTTCAGCTTCTCAGAATTATCAGAAGCAGGCACAAAGCATATACCATTGCCTTTTAAAATATCATCAGAACATGAAGGTGAGTTTAAATCATTTGAAGGTTTGAACAAATCATAGCCAATGCCTTCACCTTTGTTTCTGATCATATTATACATCATGGAGGCAATTTTAGTTCTATTGAATCCAGTTAACATGAAATCCTGAAGAGCTATTTCCTGATCATTAGGAACCTCTTCAGATTTCTTATGAGCTTCCTTCTTAAGTTCTTCAACTACTTCATCATATTCAAATAATTGACTCTGTAGTTGAAGATTTTCTTTAGACAGCAAGTTAGTTTGATTTTTCAAAGATTTAATTTCTTTTAACTTGCTTTTAAGATGGCTCATAAGATCATTAACTGTTTCAATTAAATCAGATCTAGAGAGTTCAGAATATACCTCATCTTCTTCATCAGAATCTGAACATGATTCTGCATCAGAAGATGCAATTGCCATCAGGGCCAGGTTTGCTTCTTCTTCATCAGATTCTGACTCATTATCCAGATCATCCCATGTTGCCATGAGACTCTTTTTGAGCTTATTTCTGAAGTTGCTGGACTTTGAGCTGGACTTCTTTGCTTTTTCCTTTGATTTTTCCTTCTGAAGATCAGGACAATCAGCAATGAAGTGGCCAGGCTTTTTGCAATTGTAGCAGCTTTCTTTCTGGGTATCCCTCTTAGAACTAGAGCCAGATCCTCTGAAGTTACTGCTTCTGTTAGAGAACTTTTTCTTTCTGTTCATCAGATACTGAAGTCTTTTAGAAATCATTGCAAGCTCATCAGCATCTGAATCTTCATCAGAATTTCCCTCAGGAAACTCTTCTTCAGATTCAATTGCTTTCAAAGCTTTAGCAGGTTTTCTTTTAGACTTCAGAGCCAATGTTTTTGGTTCTCTAACAGGCTCATCCTCATTGAGTCCCAGTTCATGCACCTTGAGGGAACTTATAAGATCCTCAATACTTAATGTATTTAGATCCTTAGCTTCCTCAATGGCAGTCACTTTTGGTCTCCATTTGGATGGCAGACTTCTAAGGATTTTATTCACATGATCAGCTGTGGTATAACTCTTCTTCAGAATCTGAAGTCCAGAAACCAGAGTCTGAAATCTTGAGAACATAGTCTCAATATTTTCATCCTCTTTCATTCTGAACAATTCATATTGCTGAACAAGTATGTTTGCCTTAGCTTCTCTAACCTTCTGATTACCTTCATAGTTAGAGCAGAGGGATGTGAATATTGCTTTGGCTGTTGACTTGTCACTCAGCTTCTGATACTCAGTATGAGGTAATGAATCTACAATGATTCCTCTCACATGATGATGCTTCCTATAGATCTTTCTTTCTGCATCACTCAGAGTTCTTCTGTTGACAGCAACACCTTCTTCATCTACTGGGATAGTGATTCCATCTTCAATGATATCCCATAGAGTATCATCAATCCCAATAATGTGACTATACATTTTGCTTTTCCACCAAGAGAATTTTTCTGGGTCACCAGTAAACATAGGAGGTTTATTGTGTGACCTAGACTTCTTTTCTTCAGTATTATAGTCATATTGGACATTTCTTTGATTTCTGGGAGAGGGTGGAGGTGACTCACTTGTTGAGGCCATGTTTTTCTCAGGATCCTACTGACACACTGTTAAGTGTTAATATCAGAACCGGAGCTCTGATACCAACTGAAGGTGAGAAAAACAAACACACAAGAAGGGGGGGGGGGTTGAATTGTGTGACTCTAAAAACTTGTTCCTTTTCTTTTCAAAACTTAAGTCAGGTTCAGAAGCTGATAAGAGTCAGTTCTGAACTGCTTATCTGAAGTTATGTGCAGCGGATTAAAACAAGTTAAGGAGTAAGGGAAAGAGAAGACACACAGAATTATACAGGTTCCTTCTCAATGTGAGAAGTAGTCCTGTCCCCTTGTGTCCAACAAGAGAGTTTCACTATAATCAAGTTCTGATTACAATTGCTCAATCACTAAGAAAGAGACTTCAGCTGCTCAATCACAAAGAAAGAGACTTCTATGCTCAACCACCAAGGAAGAGGCTTCCAATGCTCAAGTCACTAAGACAAGAGACTTCTCAATGCTCAAGTCACACAGACAAGAGGCTTCTGACTCAGACCACAAAGGAATGAGGTTACAATTGCTTAGTATACAGACTAAGACTTTGAGGGACCAAACTGGTTTACACGTAAAGAAGTTTGGGATGAACACTTGATCAAATATCAGAGGTGTTCTCTAAATACAACACAGGTTAAGACTCTTAACCTTAAGAAATTCCTAAGTTACAAAGACTGAAGAATTTCTAAGAGATTTGAACTTTGACAGTTTTTACACAAAAACAGGGCAGAGTTTCAGCTTATGCGTTTCAAAGAGTCTTCAACACTTTCTTCTTCAAATCTCCCTCCTTTTATAGATAAAAATAGAGCTGTTGGAGATTTGCTGGAAATCAGGAATTTAGCCGTTGCAATTGGACTAGGTTGCTGCAAATGTGTGCTGCACTTTTTCTGTCAGAACAGGGCAGGTACCATTTTTGAATTGGCCCACCATAAAAACTGGAGAATGTTTGGTTCAGGGGAACAACTGTTCCATTGAGTTGTTCTGACATTTCCAAGCATTAAATGCGCACAGTACTGATCAGAATCCATGCCACATCAACTTCAGAAGCTTCTGAGTGAACAGTGATCAGAAGCTGCTTCAGTTGTACGGATCAGAAGCTGGTCTTCAGATGCTGACTTGCGTTGACTTCTTCAGAGGCACCCAGACTTCAGAAGCTGCACTCCTTCAGGACCTCTTCAGAAGCTCTTTCTTCAGGAGCACTTCTTCAGGACCAGTTTCTTCTTAGCCTTGCAACCTTGCTTCTTGGCTTTCCTTCTTGCTCTTTAGCTTGTTCTTCATAACCATTATTAATCAATACTTGATAAGTATGTGGTTCTGAAACACTTGAACAAAGCATTAGCATATAACCAATTTTCTCTTTAATACCTTGTTATCATCAAAACCATAAAGAGAGATATGTTTACACATAAATGTTTCAACAATCTCCCCCTTATTATATGAGAGACTTGTTAAACACATTTTGTTCCAACAATGAATTCTTGCATTGATCCTTGGCTGCACATGAATGATACACTTATGAAATGTTTTCAGAACTGTTAATTTGATTATGGGCACCTGGGCATGTTGCTGGTAGGATCAAAACACGTTTTTACCATTTTCCTGTTCTGTCATGGTTGCAGAGCGAGCATGACACCATTTTGATTATGTCAGACTTCGCTGGGCAAAGCATGAGTTCGCTGAGCGAACTGTCCTGCAAATTTGTGCTGACAGCTTCGCCAAGCGAGCTAATGCTCGCTAAGCGATATGCCCTGTTTTTCCTGTTTTCTAAAAGGATTTCCTTCTACCCAGGGACCAGTTTAAACGTTCAAAATGGAATCCAATCAAGTTATAGATTAAGGAAGATATTACTACGTCTTTAATAATATAGTTAAAACACTAAATATGCTAAGACGCGCTTCTTGCTGTTCACGTTTGTCGCGGTGATTTTTAGTTATCAAGCTATTAGTTAGCGTTGACTCGCAATTTTAAGTTCACCACCGATCTTTTATTTTTCCGAGGAAAAGGGAGAAAGTTCGAAAAAAAAACCCTACTTTTTAAAGATCAAGGTCCGGGGGTTGGTTACGCAAAGGGAAGGTATTAGCACCCTAAACGTCTATAGTACTCTATAGGAACCTCTCGTTTTTTAATTATCTTTATGCTAAATTACTTATTTGTTTATAAAGAAATGCTTAAGTATAAAAGGACTCAAATGATGAGCTTAAAAGAAAGGAAAATGTTTTTGTTATTTTTATTGATTTGGAAAGACAAAGTCCTTTGCCTACGTACCCGAGCGGGATCAAAATCACGTAGTTCGGGGTAAAAAGCCGAGTGATTTGTTTTGATTGATTTTAAAGTTTGAAAAAAAGTTTGAGAAAGATAAGAGGCCGAAAAGGCATAGAAGAGTAAAAATTGTGAGTTGATTGATTTTAATTGAAGAAAGAGTTTAGGTAATTAAAAATTGATTAAAGTTTGATTAAGAAAGAAAAGTCACTTGGTTTGAAATCCAAGGTTGATTTTTTTGGGATTTTGATTATATGAAATGTTTTTTTGATTTTGACTATTTGACTTTTTTTTTGAAGTTTTTGATTAAATCCTAAGGTCCATAGACTAAATATGCTGAGATAATCGAAAGCGCACCGGATCCCTCAAAATGACGTTGGATCAAGTGAGGGTCCTTTTCCTCGGATACGGTCCTTATTATATTTTTTCGTCCTTGACATAAAGCGGAATAAATAAATATGGGTGTCGGTGCGATATTCTCATTTATATTTACATCGGCCCTAAATACATTCTAATAAAATAAAATAAATGACAAAATAATAAAAATAAATAAAATTGCAAAATGCATTAAAATAAATATGCTAAAAGAAATAAAAATGCATGAAATGCAAGACAATAAATAAAGATGTTGCATAAAATAAATAAAGAAAATAAAAATGCATGAAATGCAAGACAAAAATAAACATGTTGCATAAAATAAATAAAGAAAAGAAAAAATGCATGAAATGCAAGACAAAAAATATAAATATGTTGCATAAAATAAATGGATTGAATAAAAATGCATGAGGTGCTGGAAAATAAATAAAAAGTGCTAGAAAATAAATAATGAAAATAAACTAAACTAAAAAGGAAAGAAAAATGCATAAAAAATAAACTAGTGCTAAATAAATAAATTAAAAATAGCAAGAAATAAATAAATAAAACAAAATAAGAAGACAAAAAGTAATAAAAGCAAAAATTGAAATAAAGGTGTAAAGAAAAAATAAATAATAAAAAAAAGCAAGAAATAACTAAAGAAAAATTAAAAGGAAAAGAAAGGGGGTGCAAGAGCAGAAGAGGGGGTGTGGGAAGAAATCAGAAGAGGAAGAGAGGAAGAAGGAGTCTGGGCCGAAGATGGGCTTAGTCCAATTGGGGACCTATAAAAGCAAATTTCTGGCTTTTTTTTATTACATTTCTCCCTTTCTCTTCTCTCTCCACTCCCTCTCTCTGTAAAGAATTTCTCTGACATCTCTCTAAAGTTCCTTGGCGGGAGAAAAGGTTTCCGGCGCGGTGGCCGGCGGTGGCGTCGCCGCCCCGGAGTTGAATAACTCACTTTTTTTAAAAACTTCTTTATATTTTCAAAGATCCATTTTCATAACCTACTCGAATCCGAAATCATTTCTTTTAAAATCCTTTCTGAAAAGTCTAGATCTAAGTTTGAAGTTCTTGAAAAGTCTACCTTGTGATTCTGCTTTTGGTTTTAGATCGCTACTGTTGGTTCGGTTTTGGCTTGTGAGAGGGATGGTATTCAGATTTGGGTCTGACCTCAATTCGGCTTGTTGGCCGGATTAGGGTTTGATTTGGATTACTGATGATTTTGTGTTTTTTGGTTCGGATGAAAAAGGAATTGTGATTTTGATAGTGGGTGAGGGTTTTGGTTTTGTTTGAATTCGGACTTTGGCTGATGATTTGTGTTAGGTTGTGTGATTTGTGGTTGTTTGTTCTGTGATGGTGAGGATTCTGATTTTCTCAGAATTTTGTGATTTTTGCTGTGATTTTGTGATTTTTGTGGCTTTGGTGGTGGTCTGTTGGTGGTTCACGGTGGTTGTGTGGTGGCCGGATTCTGACTCTGATTTGACTCTTTTCTTGGTTTCCGTGAACAGTACATTTAATGTACTATTTATAGGCCAGGATTAGGGTTGGATGAAAAGGACAAAAATGCCCCTTTTGGGGTCTGGACCAAAACTGATTAAAAAATAAACAGAAAACAGAAAATAATAATAATAATAAAAAAACAAAAAAATAAATAAATAAAAAAATATAAAACTAAAAAGATAAAGAAAAATTAAAAAGAAAATAAAAGGAAAATAAAATAAAAAACAAAACACAGTCGCCTTCGGAACAAAAATGAGGTATTTTAAAATACCTCTCTACCGAAATTTCGTCTGAAACGACGAAAAATCTCGGCTTTAAAAGACGAGTAAAATGAAATGAAATCGGGTCAAAAATGGTGTATGACAACGCTAGTGAGACACTGAGGGTCACATTTAAGTTAAGAGATTAATTTAAAATTTAAGTCGTGTCTTATGTTGTTCACGCTAGTGGGACATAGAAGGTTCACGCTAGTGGGACGGCTTACTCCGCAAGTATAGCCTGCATGACGACGAGAGGAGTCCGATGTTAGCCTGATATGATAGGAGTCTCACCGGTAAGAGGGGGTGTATCCGGGGTTTACTCCACTCGGGTCCATTCCGTAAAATGAACCAAGATAATTATGTTTGTCACACGCTAACTTAACTTAATTTGTTGATGACAAGAAGTGACTTATGAAAATGAAAATGATAGAAAGCAGCCTGTAATTTGTTGATCGTGCTGTGTTATTTATATAGTGGCATTATATGTCCCATGCTATGTCTTTACTTTGTAGTCATGTCTATTGTACACAGACTATGTTTAGTGGCATGTACTCACTATTTAGTACTTGTATTATTATGGTATGTACCAGTGACATATGTGTGCTACTATTTTTTTTAATTGAATTATGTATTGTAATTTAATGTATCTGGTACGAATTCTAACGCTCGTATGAGAATTCTAGACAATCTCTATATGGGTGTTACAATTTGGTATCAGAGCAGGTCGATTCAGATCGTGCCTTGGGTCATTAAAATACAATCCAAGTAGATGGACCATTTGGATCCAGGATATTTATTCTAAATGTTATATATGGTTAAACTTGATCAATTTGACTTGTATATGAAAGCTAGGATAAGACGTTTGGGAGATGAAGAGGTTCCAGAAGGCCTAGAGTCAATCGGGAAAAAGAAGAAGGTGGAGATCTTAATGTTGATTGCTTGGCTCAGATGATCCAGCAGCAGCATGCAATGCAACAACAATATCAGGAGCAGCAGGCTCAGAATGTTATGCAGCATCAGGAGATAATGCAGATGATGCAACAACAAGTTCAGCAGCAGGCCTAGTCTCAACAACAATGGGCAGAGATGATGCATCAGGGGCAAGGCGTTCATCAACAACCTCCACCACCCTCGATTATTGGTAACCCAACATTCCGGGAGCACAATAGGAATCATTCTCCCGAGTTCAATGGTGAGGGTGATCCTCAAGAAGCTAAGAGGTGGTTGAAACAAATGGATAAAATCTTTTAGAGGCGCAGTGGAAGATTGATGGGAAACTACCCAACGTAGAATGATGGCAAATAATGTGGAGATTAATTGGGCAAATTTCAAAGAAGCGATGCTAGAGAAGTACCTGCCATTGAAGTATAAGGTGAGGAAGGAGCAAGAGTTTCTGGAATTAAAACAAGGGAATATGTCTGTTACGGAGTTTACTAAGAAGTTTGAAGAGTTGTCATACTACTCTACCCACAATGAGTATGAGGGCACGGAGACTTGGAAGATTAATCAGTACAAGATAGGTCAAATCGACACTGCTGTGAGTCTTCATAAAACTACTAGTTTTGATGAATTGGTGCATGACAGTCTGGTAGCTGAAGTTGGCTTTGCGAAGACTGCTAAGGAGAAAGCTTTGGCATATGAAAAGAGAAAGGATAAAGATAAGTATCTTGATAAGCTGAAACCGAAGGGCTCCCCTCAGAAGGGGAAGCAATCAGTTCGCCTAAAATTTTTTCTACTTGCAAGATGTGTGGAAGAACTTACAAGGGAGAATGCATGCTAGGTGCTGGAACTTGCTCTGGATGTAAGCAGTCAGGACATTTCATATCTGAATGTCCTAATAAGCATGCGAATGAGGCAGCCGGAGGTACTACAACAAGCAAAGGTAGAGTGTATTCTCTAGATGGCAGGAAGGCGCAGGCTAGTGAAGACTTAATAGCTAGTATATGTTATCTTGGCCAGAACCTAGTTAGAGTTCTTTTTGATTGTGGTGCAACATGTTCATTTATTTCACATAAGTGTGTAGAAACACTGTAGTTACCTTTGTCCCCATTGAGTCCTCCTATGATGGTATCTACCGCTACGGATGGCGGAATCGTAGCAAGTTATGTGTGTGAAAACTGTCCTATCACCGTATCCAGCAAGACATACTATATAGATTTAGTGTGTCTCCCCATGAAGCAACTTGATGTGATTCTAGGCATGGATTGGCTCTCTGCTAACCACGTGTACATTGGATGTTCCGAGAAAAGCATTTACATGCCTACTAGTAATAGGGCGGAATGAGTAGCTTTGTCAGAATTGATCAATCACACTCATCAGATGATCCAATTTATTTGTGCTGAGGATAAGGGTTTCTACCTTATGCTCACTGTGACTTCAAAGCCAGAGCTAAATCACGGCGACATTCCAATTACAAATGAGTATCCTGATCTTTTTCCACCTGCTGTGTCTAGTTTACCCCAAGAAAGGGAAGTTGAGTTTTCTATTGATCTTATTCCTGGAGTGGAGCCAGTGTTAGTGGCGCCGTACAAAATGTCCCCTTCCAAACTCAAAGAATTGAAGTCTCAACTGAAGGAGTTAATCCATAATCATTTCATCAGACCCAGTGTATCTCCTTGGGGTGCACCAGTTTTATTAGTTAAAAATAAAGATGGTAGTATGAGATTGTGTATAGACTACCGCCAGTTGAATAAGGTGACCATCAAGAACAAGTATCCTCTCCCAAGGATTGATGACCTTCTAGATCAATTTAAAGGAGCGACAGTATTCTCTAAGATTGATCTTAGATCCAGTTATCATCAGATCCGCATCAAGTCTTCGGATGTGTCCAAAACGGCGTTCAGAACGCGCTACGAACATTACGAATTCTTAGTTATGCCTTTCGGTGTAACTAATGCTCCAGCTGTGTTTATGGATTACATGAACATGATTTTTCAACCTTATCTGAATCAGTTCGTAGTGATCTTCATTGACGACATTCTGATTTATTCGAAGGACCCTCGGGAGCATGCCCAGCACCTGAGGATCATTTTGAATGTTCTCAGGGAGAAGCAATTGTATGCCAAATTCAGTTAGTGTGAATTTTGGCTATCAGAAGTTAAGTTCTTAGGACATGTTGAAGGGAAATCGACATATAAAGTGCAGCGGAAGTTTAAAAAAAATTTTGATTTCCTTTCCTTGGATCATTACGAATATGCCATGAACCAGTGATAGAATTGCTACCTCTTTGTAATGCAGAAACTGTTTCTTTGATCACAGCTGAGCAAGTAAGCAAAGCCTCTACTCGTCCACACGAACGGCTTCCTTTGATTCCCGGTGCTAGCCAAGCGATCAGAGGTTAGGGAGAGAAGTGGGGTTACGGTTTTGCTTTAGGGTTACACGAAAAAGCATTAGCTGATTTCAGCACTAGAGCTTCTATTTATAGAACTCCTTGCTGCACAAAATCAGCTTGAGCTTCAAAAGCCCATTAGCCCATCAGCTTCCGCTAACTAATTAGCGCCTATTGCTAAACGTACCCCATCATATAAGTACTACTTATATTTCTCCTTTTTACCGTTCTTTTGTGTGTGACCCTATAGGTTCTTGTAACGTTGGCAATAATATTAAATCCTATATTTAATATTATAAACAGTGAGCGGTATCTAGCAACACATCACTGCTACCCAAGTGACAAGAATGTCAAGTGATCTGACGAAACCTTTTCCATGATAATATCTATGTGTACGATTACTCCTTTGTCCTAATATCTTTATTGAACACAAGGCATAGATTACGTCACCCTTGTTTAGCTCAATATTTATATTTCTTGATCCCGAAATATACTGAACAACGAATAAGTCCAATATCTCATATTGACTTAATTCGGCATGGCCATGCATTTTTCCAGTCATATTCCATCAAGAGGCCTAAAGATATATCTCCTGTTATGAGGAGGGACAAATCCCATCTAGGACACTCATGTCCCTCAGCATGATTCATCAAGTGCCCATTAACCAACGTTATAGTCATCTTGTTACAGACAACGTTTGAATGGCAATAAAACACTTGAATCCACATCTAGGGATCATAGTGGTTTCAGGTCTAAGAGTGATATACACTATTATCATTGTGAGAATAACTTATGACGATTTCATAACATACTATGTAGTATTCTCACGATGGGTCAATCCAGTATAAATATTACTCCTAATATTTATACCTATGTATAGACTTAATATCTCATATTCATGACCCATGAGATGTGGTCATCAGTCTACATACATAATAGTCTCCATGCTTTAATATTATCCCAATTCATATTAAAGCTTGACTACGGATACATTTAAGAATAGTGTTCTTTCTGTTGATGTAATCTCATGATTAAGTCACACTTAATATTCCATCACATGAACTAACTATTCTAGGGACTTTATTTATCTTATAACAAGTGTAATAAAGAACGCCATATTTTATTCAATAACAAAAGTCATGATACATATAAAAGTTTGACATAAACTATTGGCCTCTAGGGCTTATACCAACAATCTCCCACTAGCACTAGAGCCAATCAGGCATAGACCTAATACCCATAGATCTAGTATGACCATCATGCTTCTGCTGAGTTAGAGCTTTAGTAAGTGGATCAGCAACATTGTCTGATGTTGGTACTCTGCATATTTTCACATCTCCTCTATCGATGATTTCTCGAATGAGATGATAGCGCCTAAGTATGTGTTTGGATCTTTGGTGAGATCTAGGTTCTTTAGCTTGTGCGATTGCTCCATTGTTATCACATAACAATTCAATGGGATCCACAATGCTTGGAACTATACCAAGATCAGAGATGAATTTCTTGATCCAAACAGCCTCTTTTGCGGCATTAGATGCAGCAATATACTCGGCCTCGGTTGTAGAATCAGCGACTGTTTCTTGCTTTGAACTCTTCCAGCTAACAGCACCGCCATTTAAGCAAAACACGTATCCAGATTGCGATTTGAAATCATCATGATCTGTCTGAAAACTAGCATCTGTGTAACCAATTACAGAGAGCTCTTCTTGACCTCCATAGATCAAGAAAGTATCCTTAGTTCTTCTCAAGTACTTAAGGATGTTCTTAACAGCAACCCAATGACTGTTACCTGGATTAGACTGGTATCTGCTTGTAGCACTTAAAGCATACGAGACATCTGGTCGAGTACATAACATAGCATACATGATAGATCCAATTGCGGATGCATATGGAACATTGATCATTCGATCCCTTTCTTCATCAGTTGAAGGGGATTGTGCTTTTGACAAACTTATACCTGATGACATAGGTACAAGTCCTTTCTTGGACTCATACATATTGAAACGTCTCAAGACTTTGTCAATGTATGTACCCTGACTTAAGCCAAGCAATCTTTGTGATCTATCTCTATAGATCCTGATTCCTAATATGTAGGAAGCTTCACCTAAGTCTTTCATAGAAAAGCATTTCCCTAACCAAGATTTAATTTCTTGTAGTGTAGGGATGTCATTTCCGATAAGCAATATGTCATCCACATATAATACCAGAAATGAGACTATGCTCCCACTAACCTTCTTGTAAACACAAGGTTCATCTTCATTTTTAATGAATCCATAATGTTGTACAGTTTCATCAAAACGAAGATTCCAACTTCTGGAAGCTTGCTTCAATCCATAGATTGATCGCTGCAATTTGCATACCTTTTGGATGTTATTAGGAATGCCAAATCCTTCAGGTTGTGTCATGTACACATCCTCAAGGAGATTTCCATTAAGGAAAGCAGTCTTAACATCCATCTGCCAGATTTCATAATCATGGTATGCAGCGATAGCAAGTAAGATCCGAATGGATTTAATCATTGCCACTGGTGAAAAGGTTTCATCATAGTCTACACCATGAATTTGTTTGAAGCCTTTAGCAACCAATCGTGCTTTGTAGGTGTTTACCTTTCCGTCCATGTCAGTTTTCCTTTTGAAAACCCACTTGCATCCTATAGGATTAATTCCTTTAGGTGCTTCAACCAAGTTCCAAACTTGATTTGTGTACATGGAATCCATTTCAGATTTCATGGCTTCAAGCCACTTCTCAGATTCAGGACCAGTAATGGCCTCTTGATAAGTCATAGGCTCATCTTGATCCATGAGCAATACGTCACATTCTTCTGATATGAGATACCCATATCTCTCAGGTTCTTGACGTATCCTATTTGACCTACGTGGTTCTTGTGTTATCGGAGTAGGATTTTCTGTCACAACAGCTTGTGTATCCTGCTCCTGTTCCTCCATTGGCGTACTACTTTGTGGGTCTTGAACTTCTTCAAGATCTACCTTTTTCCCAGTAATTTCTTTGGAAACAAATTCCTTCTCAAGGAATACTCCATCTCTAGCGACAAACACTTTGCCCTCAGATGGTTTGTAAAAGTAGTATCCTTTAGTTTCTTTAGGATATCCCACAAAGAAACATTTGTCAGATCTTTGTTCAAGTTTAGTGGACATTAGTCGTTTCACATAAACTTCACAACCCCAAATCTTTAAATGTTTCACATTGGGTTTTCGACCACTCCATATCTCATATGGTGTCTTTTCAATCGCTTTGGATGGAACTTGGTTAAGTGTGTAAGCTGCAGTTAATAAGGCGTGTCCCCAAAAGGAGTTTGGAAGATCAGCATGACTCATCATAGATCGGACCATGTCTAACAAGGTTCGATTTCTCCTTTCGGAAACACCATTCCATTGTGGTGTTCCAGGAGGTGTGAGTTGGGATAAGATCCCACACTCTTTTAGATGATCGTCAAACTCTTGGCTCAAATATTCGCCACCTCGATCAGATCGAAGCATTCTGATTTTCTTGCCAAGTTGGTTCTCTACTTCATTTTGAAATTCTTTGAAGAAACTAAATGATTCAGATTTATGTTTCATTAGATACACATATCCGTATCTACTAAAATCATCAGTGAATGTAATGAAGTAATAAAACCCTCCTCTAGCAGGTGTGTTTAGTGGTCCACATACATCAGTATGTATAAGTCCCAAAAGATCACTAGACCTTTCACCTGTTCCGGTGAATGGGGTCTTTGTCATCTTTCCCAATAAACAAGATCGACATGTCTCATATGATTCTAAATCAAAAGAGTCCAAAATTCCATCTTTATGGAGTTTGGAAATGCGATTTTCGTTTATATGGCCTAAACGACAATGCCAAAGATAAGTTGGATTCAACTCGTTAGGTTTAATCCTTTTCGTATTTATGTTATAGATTGGCATATCAAGATCAAGAATATAAAGTCCATTACTCATAATGGCATTAGCATAGTGAATATTATTCAAATAAATAGAACAACATTTGTCTTTTATTGTAAATGAAAAACCGGACTTGTCCAAACAAGAAACGGAAATAATATTCCTGCTAATTGCAGGTACAAAATAACAGTTCTCTAATTGTATTAGGAGACCACCAGGTAAAGTCAATTCATAAGTTCCAACAGCTAATGCAGCAACCTTTGCGCCATTGCCAACTCGTAGATCGACCTCCCCTTTTGCCAATGTTCTACTCGTTCTCAACCCCTGCACATCAGTACAAATATGAGAACCACATCCAGTATCTAATACCCATGATGTAGAAGTAGACATGTTAATTTCTATAACAAAAATACCTGAAGAAGTGGAAGCAACCGTTCCATTCCTTTTATCTTCCAGATATTTTGGGCAGTTGCGCTTCCAGTGCCCGGTCTTACCGCAGTAGAAGCACTTGCCCTCCTTAGCCACGCCTCCAGTAGGCTTCAAAGCTTTGGTTGATGGCTTAGCAACTGCTTTGCCTTTGCCATTTCCCTTAGACTTTTTAGGCTTCTTACTATGCTTTTTGACCTTTCCATTGTTAACCATCAAAATGGTCTTGCCCTTTCCCTTCATGTTCTTTTCAGCAGTTCTTAACATTGCTGCAAGCTGTGGAAGAGTTTTGTCCATGTCATTCATTAGGAAATTCATGACAAAATGGCTAAAGCTTTCCGGCAACGATTGCAAGATAAGATCGATAGCAAGTTCCTGCTCAAGGGGTAAACCCAATCGCGCGAGGTTCTCAACGTACCCAATCATCTTGAGTACATGAGGTCCTACAGGACTTCCTTCTGACAGCTTAGTTCCAAAAAGGGCCTTGGAGACATCATACCTTTCATGCCTAGCTTGCTCTTCATAAAGAGTCTTAAGGTGTTCGATCACATCGAACGCAGCCATGTTCTCGTGTTGCTTCTGAAGCTCAGAGGTCATGGTTGCAAGCATGATGCAAGCGACTTCCACGGCATCATTGACATGCCTACTATAAGCATCTCTTTCAGCCCTGGGAGCATTTGCAGCTGGTGCCTCTTCAGGAACAGGTTCATCAAGCACATACAGCTTTTTCTCATGTGTGAGGACAATCCTCAAGTTACGGTGCCAGTCTAAAAAATTTGTTTCATTCAGCTTATCCTTCTCAAGGATTGATCGCAAAATGTTGTTTGAAGTGTTATTTGCCATCTACAATTTAAAATATACAAAATAAGTATCATGAAAATAACATATTTAATTTGGCCTTCAATTAAATACGCTCCCACTATTTTACTCAAATCAAATGACCTTCAAACATTTAATTCGGAAAATCCCGTTGGAAGATTTTCTAGCGGGTTGAAATCCTTATTTCACCTTGTTTTGAGTCAGCTAGGGCTGATCACCCAAAACTCAGCTATTTAGGTAGGAACATTTCCAATTGTATCTCATACAACTTTCAAATCAATTGGGCGAGTAACTCTTACTCTGATCTATCATATAGATACTTCCCAATTCTTGCTTCTAAATTTATTCTAATCATATTAAAATTAATTTAGTTAAGTTAAACCCAATAGAATAACAATCGGGTAAATGAAATTACCGCACCGCGACTTACAAACATAGAACATGTGCTTCGCTAGGGCAGAACCCACACATTCGATATTAGTCTTGAAGGGTGTTATTCTTTTGGAAAGCATTAAACTTAATATATCACTTTGAAGGATTTTATTTAGTTTGATCTCACCTCACCACGGCTTATATATCATATATATTCGCACTCCAATCATTCAAGCATGCATAACAATTATACAAAATAAAAGTGACATGATTATGGCCTCCTAACGCTATGATTCTCTCAAGCCAATGAAAGAATCTAAACTAATCCTAGAAACGACCTTGCTTCTCCAAGCTGGACTTCTAGGGCTAATCCAACGTCAATGGTCCTATTACCTCCTTGTATTCTAATTACATTACATATAAAGAAACTCGTTTTACATACGAGGGATTGGATGAGAAGAGAATGTACATATAGAATTCAAGAGAGAGGCACGACACGCAGGCCGTATTTCAAAAATCCAAAATAAAAGAAATAACAAGACTAAGGCCATAATCATTCACTCAACAACAATAAAACACCTTTTATTATTATTAACACCTCATAATTAAATAAATTAAATTAAAACTCGGCGATTGATCACACTACGCAGATTAGTCGGGGGTTCCGCTGGCATCGTGTCACGATTTTATAGGCAGAAGCAAACAATTTGCTGGGCACAAAATCGTGTCACGATTCTGGAATCGTGTCACGATTTTATAGGCAGAAGCAAACGATTTGTTGGGCACAAAATCGTGTCACGATTCTCTAATCGTGTCACGATTCTGAACCAGGTTTCAGCCTTTTCGTAACCCTAATCATGACGGCACAACACTTGCGGCGTTATGAATCCCCTTGTAACAGTATGATCACACCAATCAAAGTACTCTGATTGTTTATCCAATATGGTGATCGAACTTAGAATGCTTCACCTGATACGGTTCCGAAGCTCCAGTTTACAATCATCCAATATGAACAAATATCATCTGACTTGATTTAGTGAACGATCATCACGAGTATATCACATATACTTCTGTTACACAGAATTTATCAATCATATTTCTGTCGATATGTATAATCGAAAATATTGATGCTTCACCAGAAAACGGTTCCGAAGCTTCAAACAATTCGAAAAGCCATGCACAGAAAAGTGATACGATTCAATTATGTGCGTATGTGATCGAGCAACACATCTCCGTCGATATGGATAATCGATATATTGATGCTTCACCTGATACGGTTCTGAAGCTTCAAACAAACCGAAAAGCCATGCACGGAAACGTGATGCCTTGCCAATTTTAATTCGTCTTTATTATTTAATTGTATTCGATTATGTTTAATCCAATTAAAACATAAAGCAGTAAACAAAACAATCCGATTCATGGTTTCGTAATTGGCTCTGATACCACTGAAGGGAAATCGACATATAAAGTGCAGCGGAAGTTTAAAAAAAATTTTGATTTCCTTTCCTTGGATCATTACGAATATGCCATGAACCAGTGATAGAATTGCTACCTCTTTGTAATGCAGAAACTGTTTCTTTGATCACAGCTGAGCAAGTAAGCAAAGCCTCTACTCGTCCACACGAACGGCTTCCTTTGATTCCCGGTGCTAGCCAAGCGATCAGAGGTTAGGGAGAGAAGTGGGGTTACGGTTTTGCTTTAGGGTTACACGAAAAAGCATTAGCTGATTTCAGCACTAGAGCTTCTATTTATAGAACTCCTTGCTGCACAAAATCAGCTTGAGCTTCAAAAGCCCATTAGCCCATCAGCTTCCGCTAACTAATTAGCGCCTATTGCTAAACGTACCCCATCATATAAGTACTACTTATATTTCTCCTTTTTACCGTTCTTTTGTGTGTGACCCTATAGGTTCTTGTAACGTTGGCAATAATATTAAATCCTATATTTAATATTATAAACAGTGAGCGGTATCTAGCAACACATCACTGCTACCCAAGTGACAAGAATGTCAAGTGATCTGACGAAACCTTTTCCATGATAATATCTATGTGTACGATTACTCCTTTGTCCTAATATCTTTATTGAACACAAGGCATAGATTACGTCACCCTTGTTTAGCTCAATATTTATATTTCTTGATCCCGAAATATACTGAACAACGAATAAGTCCAATATCTCATATTGACTTAATTCGGCATGGCCATGCATTTTTCCAGTCATATTCCATCAAGAGGCCTAAAGATATATCTCCTGTTATGAGGAGGGACAAATCCCATCTAGGACACTCATGTCCCTCAGCATGATTCATCAAGTGCCCATTAACCAACGTTATAGTCATCTTGTTACAGACAACGTTTGAATGGCAATAAAACACTTGAATCCACATCTAGGGATCATAGTGGTTTCAGGTCTAAGAGTGATATACACTATTATCATTGTGAGAATAACTTATGACGATTTCATAACATACTATGTAGTATTCTCACGATGGGTCAATCCAGTATAAATATTACTCCTAATATTTATACCTATGTATAGACTTAATATCTCATATTCATGACCCATGAGATGTGGTCATCAGTCTACATACATAATAGTCTCCATGCTTTAATATTATCCCAATTCATATTAAAGCTTGACTACGGATACATTTAAGAATAGTGTTCTTTCTGTTGATGTAATCTCATGATTAAGTCACACTTAATATTCCATCACATGAACTAACTATTCTAGGGACTTTATTTATCTTATAACAAGTGTAATAAAGAACGCCATATTTTATTCAATAACAAAAGTCATGATACATATAAAAGTTTGACATAAACTATTGGCCTCTAGTGCTTATACCAACACATGTCATTTCTCAAGGAGGAGTGACTGTTGATCCATCCAAAGTTGAAGTTTTCCTTAATTGGAATAGACCCAGTAATGTGGCTGAATTGGGCCTAGCAGGTTATTACCGAAGATTCATTATGAAGTTTTCCCAAATTGCTTTACCTTTGACACGTCTCACATGGAAGGATGTGCCGTTTATTTGGGATGAAGTGTGTGAAAAGAGTTTTAGGATTTGAAGAAGTTAACTAAGGCACCTGTGTTGGCATTACCGGACCTCGACAAGAGGTACATTGTTTTCTGCGATGCATCGTCTAAGGGTCTAGGTAGTGTACTCATGCAAGGAGAGAATGTGATAGCCTATGCTTCCAGACAACTTAAGACTCATGAGGAGAATTATCCTACTCACGATCTTGAGCTAGCAGTTATAGTCTTTGCATTGAAAGTGTGGAGACATCATTTATATGGTGCATAATTTGATTTGTTAAGTGACCGTAAGAGCTTGAAGTATTTGTTTGATCAACGAGAACTGACCATGAGGCTGAGAAGATGGATGGAATATCTGAAAGACTTTGACTTGAAGTATCACCCAGGGAAGGCGAATGTAGTAGTTGACGCTTTAAGCCCGAAGGCCTTGGTTAAAGTAGAGGTGATAATGCATACCTGTAATTTGTATGAGAAATTCAGAGATCTTAACCTTAATGTCACCAAGGTGGATGGGGGTATCCTGTTACATAAGTTGGAAATCTCGTGCGACTTACGGTCTTGAATCACACAAGCTCAGAGTATGGATATGGACCTTTAGAGGAGAATTGGTCAATCAGAATTTGTTATGGCATTAGATGGCACACTTTCGTTTGAGGGCAGAATTTGAGTTCTGAATGATGTAGAACTAAAGAGGTTAATTTTGGAAGAATCCCATAAGAGCAGTTTCAGTATTCATCCGGGTGCTACCAACATGTACCATGACTTGAAAAGAGATTATTGGTGGCATGGTATGAAGATCGATATTGCGGAGTTTGTAGCACAGTGCATTGTGTGCCAACATGTGAAGATCGAACACCAAAGGCCTGCAGGGATGCTTGAACCTTTGGAGATTCCGCAGTAGAAATGGGAACAAATAACTATAGCGAGGACATGATTCGATTTGGGTAATTTTGGACCGATTAACCAAATCTGCCCATTTTTTGTCGGTTAAATCCACGTACAGAGGTTCACAGTATGCGGAATTGTTTATCACGGAGATTTTTAAGCTGCATGGTGTACCAGCTAGTATGGTGTTGGACAGAGATCCAATCTTTACCTCTCATTTTGGAAGGCGTTCCAGAGGGCTTTGGGAACACGATTAAAGATGAATACATCTCATCATCCGCAGATGGATGGTCAATCTGAAAGAACTATCCAGACGTTGGAGGATATGTTGTGTGCATGTATTCTATAAGATGGGGGAAGTTGGAATAACCAGTTACCTTTGATTGAGTTCTCTTACAACAATAGTTACCATTCCAATATAGGGATGGCACCTTATGAGGCCTTGTATAGCAGGAAGTGTAAAACTCTGTTATGTTGGGCAGAGGTCGGAGATAAGAGTATCTTGGGGCCGGAGATTATTCAGGAGACTACCCTAAAGATTAAATCTATTCAAGATAAGATGAGAACTACTCAGAGCCGCTAGAAAAGTTATGCAGACAAGAGGCGAAGGCCTTTAGAGTTTGAAGAAGGAGATCATATATTCCTGAAAGTTATGCCTAAGTTGGGTTTATGTGGAGTTTTTAGGACGAGGAAGCTCTTTTCGAGGTTTATTGGACCGTTTCAGATACTTAGACGTATCGGTTCGACAGCTTATCAGTTAGCACTGCCACCAGCCATGTTAGGATTGCATGATGTGTTCCATGTCTCTCAGTTGAGGAAATTCATTCCCGATCCTTTTTAGCCTGTAAAATTGGAGACCATAGACTTGAAGTCAGACTTGACGTTTCAGCCAGAACCGGAACAAATTGTTGACCGTGATGTCAAATCTTTGAGAAACAAAGAGATTGCAATTATCAAGGTTGTGTGGAAAGGCTCTCCCGATGGTGAAGCTACGTGGGAGCTAGAATCAGAGATGCAGAAGAGTTATCCGCACTTATTTCCAGGTAAATTCTAAATTTTGAGGACGATTTTTTTTAAGGGGGGTAGAGTGTAATAACCCGCTTAAGATGCGACCTTTCTCAGTGCAGTTCCAATATCAGATAAGTTCTAGTAAGTAAGGGCATAAGTGTAATTTCACTAGAGAGCTGTAAAAAGGTGACCAAGCAATTTCCATTCATTTCCTCCACTCCTTTCTCTCACTAAAAATCAGAAATCATCTCTCCATCTCTCTACTCTCACATTTCTCATCCTTTCCCAATTCCAATCTTCATCAAATTCTCATTCCAATTGCCTAGTTCACATACAAGCACAAAGTTGTGATCATTGAGTCAATTGCAGCTAAGGGTAGGTTCAGATTTTCTTCTCTCTTCCTTCCTCCTCCTGGCCGAAGCTTTTCCCCCATTCCTTGCTTAGAAATTCAGTTTTGAAGCTGCATGTTGTGAGTGATGTTGAATGGTGTTTTGTTTTGGTGTTTAGAAGCAAGAAAGGAATCGAAGCTATAGCTTGGGTGTGAGCTTGAGGGTGGAAGCTTGGCTGAATCAGAATTGCTACTAGGCGAGTTCGTCTTAGATAGGAAACCTCACCTTGGGTGTTTCAATCCAAGAGAGAAAGTTAACAATTTTTAGGAAAATAGGAAGTTAGTTACCCCAATGATGTAAACACATGAATTCTTGCATTGATCCTAGGCTACACATGAATTATACACTTTAGAAATGTTTTCAGAACTGTTAATTTGATTATGGGCACCTGGGCATGTTGCTGGTAGAAGCAAAACACGTTTTTACTACTTTCCTGTTTTGTCATGGTTGCTCAGCGAGCTAGAGCCCGCTGAGCGAGCATGACATCAATTTGATTCTATCAGACTTCGTCGGGCGAAGCAGGAGTTCGCTGAGTGAACTATCCTGCACATTTGTGCTGACAGCTTCGCCAAGCGAGCTGATGCTCGCTAAGCGAGATGCCCTATTTTTCCTATTTTCTAAAAGGATGTCCCTCGGCCCAGGGACCAGTTTAAACGTTTGAAATGGAATCCGATCAAGTGTAATTCAAGTATCAATGTGGGTTATCATTATGTTAACATTAAAGAGAGTTTGAAACAGTAAGAAATAGCTATGTATGGGTTGGTTACTGACCCGAGAACATGTTATAGATTAAGGACGAGATTACTACCTCTTTAATAATAGAGTTAAAAACACTAAATATGCTAAGACGTGCCTCTTGTTGTTCACGCTAGTGAGACACTGAGGGTCACGTTTAAGTTAAGAGATTAATTTAAAAGTTACGTCGTGTCTTCTGCTGTTCACACTAGTGGGACGCAGAAGGTTCACGCTAGTGGGACGAGTTACTCCGCATGGATGGCCCCGCACGACGACAAGAGGAGTCTGGTGTTAGCCTGATATGATAGGAGTCTCACCGGTAAGAGGGGGTGTATCCTGGGTTTACTCCACTTGGGTCCATTCCGTAAAATGAACCAAGATAATTATGTTTGTCACACGCTATTTTAACTTAATTTGTTGATGACAAGAAGTGACTTATGAAAATGAAAATGTTAGAAAACAGGCTGTGATCTTAGGTTCCCCTCGATCACTATCACCTAGGATAGGTGGAACTAACTGAGACATTATGTCTCATCCCAATCCATTTTATTTTTTTTTTCAGATTCACAGGTGGCACGTAGCAAGGGTAAGAAGAAGGCCACAGATTGATCGTGCTGTGTTATTTATATAGTGGCATTATATGTCCCATGCCATGTCTTTACTTTGTAGTCATGTCTATTGTACACAGACTATGTTTAGTGCCATGTACTCGCTATTTAGTACTTGTATTATTCAGACAATTTCAGATCTTATGGCATGTACTAGTGACATATGTGTGCTACTATTTTTTTTAATTGAATTATGTATTGTAAGTTAATGTATCCGGTACGAATTCTAACGCTCGTATGAGAATTCTAGACAATCTCTATATGGGTGTTACAGTCCTTGCAAGGCAAGAAGCTTATTGTGGAGTATCATCCTTGACTTGACTCTTGATCACCAAACCTATAACACACTAAAAACAGACAAAGCTTTTCCCAACTAGTGGGAGTAAGTGAAAAACAAGGGTTCTCCAATTTGAAAGAAGCACTGAGATGTGTCTCCCCTTTTTCACGAAAATGAATAATGGGGATACACCTACAATAGAGTGCCTTGAAAAATCCTAGAAAATACTCCTAAGATATGTAAGGCACTTTATCATGCTTGATCAATTTGGAGCCCTTAGGTTCTCAACCAAGGTTGAGACCTTGGGGTTATTAAGACAATCAACAATCTTGGGCACCCACATCATTACCCCTTTAGGAACTTCTACCTTCCTAATATGGCAATGAGGTGTGGTTGACCAAGTCTTCCACAATAGTGACACCTAACATTGTGAGTATGAGGTTTGTCATTGTCATGCTTCTTAACAAAAACGTATTTTTTATAAGGTCTTTAAAATGTTTTCTTTTATCCTTTGACTCCACGACAAACTTCATATCACCCTTAGAAAAAATGTTATATCTTACGAGTTAAAGATTCAATTTCTCTATGGAGGCAAGGACATGTCTCACAATCGGCAAAGTTCATCCAATTAGGGTCATATTTGGATGAGTTTTATTTAGGTGACTCAAAACTAGGAATTATAAACTTTTCATTGACAAGGGATGCATGCTCTTGCTTTAGAATTTCAAAAGTGCTTTTATGTTGTGAGAGCTCATTTTCTAACTTTAAAATGTTTTTCTTTTGAGCTATAATTTTATCAAAAGCATATAAGGCCTGGCAATGCATCTTTGTTGGAACAAAATGTATGAACATATCCCTCATTGAGTTTTGATGATAACAAAATGTTAATAAGAAAATTGGTTTTTGCTAATGCTTGATTCTAAGTGTGCAGGACCACATTCTTATGGATTGGTATTTATCATGGTTCTGGAAAATCAAGTAAAGAGCAAGTGAAATGCATTGAAGCTTAGGTTGCAAGCAATCAGACATCAGACTCTGAGTTGTAGCAATCAGATTCTGAGTTGCAGCAAAACATCAGACTCTGAATTGCAAGCAGCAATCAGATTCTGTGTTGCAACAAAACATCAGACTCTGAATTACAAATAGCTAGTCAGACTCTGGATTGCAAGCTAAACATCAGACTTGAGTGCAAGCCAGTCATCAGACTCTGAAGGAGCAAGTCTGAAGACATGCTTCTGAAGTCTGAAGAACATCAGACTCTGAAGGAGCAAGTCTGAAGACATGTCTCTGAAGTCTGAAGTACTTCAGACTCTGAAAGAGTTCAAGTCCGAGGAACATCAGACTCTGAGTTCAAGTCTGAAGAACATCAGACTCTGAGTTCAAGTCTGAAGAACATCAGACTCTGAGTTCAAGTCTGAAGAACTTCAGACTCTAATAAGAGAAAGTCTGAAGAGCACGATGACTTGTGCTGTAAGGCATTCAGAAGCTGAATGAAATCAGATTCTGAAGAGGAAGTTCTGTAGTGATTTAGAGTGCCTCTGAAAACACTTAGATTCAGAAGAGTGTCTCCAAAGAAGCACTGAACAGTGCTTCTGAAGAGAGGCTCTGATGAACAGTGCTTCTGAAGAGAGCCTCTGATGAACATTGCCTCTGAAGAAGCCTCTGATGAATAGTGCCTCTGAAGTGCGTCTGATGAACAGTGCGCCTGAAGAGATTCGCAGAGCGACTGAAGTTCGCAGTGCGAAGCTGCGTCTGAACAGTCACTGTCAACAGTAAAGTTGGTGAAACTCAGAACAACTCTCTGCAACTCCAACCCGTGATTCTGGAAACAATTCAAATGTTACTTTCCTACTCCACTGTTTGCTTCGTACAATCAGGAAAGGATTAACGTGACCAGAACTTCAAAATGCAACGGCTCCAAATTGCTGACATGGCATCTAATTCAAACGGCTCTTTCCTTCCCTCTATAAAGGACTGGATGTTTGAAGAAGAATAAAAAAAAAAGACTCTGTTCCTGAACCTTGCAAACACTCTGTCAAAATTGCAAACCGAACATTAAACTTAGAAATTCTGCAAAAGCTTTAAGTCTTAGAGTTTCATAAGTTTAAGAGTCTTAAACTGAGGTGTATTGTGTAAACTCCTCTGATAGTATATCAAGAGTTTAACTCAAACTATTTTCTTTGTAAATCAGTTTGTGTAAAGTCTTAGTCTGTGTGCTGAGCAATTTGAGAAGTCTCTTAACTTTGTGTTTTGAGCAAGAAAGCCTTAGGCTGTGGGTCTAAGCATAGAAGTCTCTTTCTAAGTGATTGAGCATAGAAGTCTCTTAACTTTGTGTTTTGAGCAAGAAAGCCTTAGGCTGTGGGTCTAAGCACAGAAGTCTCTTTCTAGGTGATTGAGCATAAAAGTCTCTTAACTTTGTGTTTTGAGCATAGAAGTCTCTTGCTGCTGGCTTGAGCATTGGAAGTCTCTTGAAGTTGTTCTTGAGCAATTGTAAACGTTTGATTATATTAAAATCCCTTGTAAGTGACAGGGGGACTAGACTACTTCCGATTTGTGGAAGGAACTAGTATAAAAATCTCTTGTGTCTTTCTTTCTCTTTGCTCTTTACCGCTGCACATAAACTCTGAAAAGAGAGCATCAAAGTCTGAACCCAATTCTGACTCTGAACCTGTTTAAGTTGTTAAGAAAAGAAAGAAATACCACACACACAATTCAACCCTCCCTTCTTGTGTGATTTTCTCACCTTCAATTGGTATCAGAGCTCTGGTTCTGATATTCAATCACTTAACAGTGAGTCATCAAGATCCTGAGTAAAACATGTCTTCTGGAGATTCTGGTGATGTCTCTGAAAGAAGTCAAAGAAGTGGTAGTGCATCCATATCATATGACTATGGTACAGATGAAAGGAAATCTCACTCACAACATAAACCTCCTATGTTTGCTGGTGATGCCGAGAAGTTTTCCTGGTGGAAAAGCAAAATGTACAGTCACATAATTGGTATTGATGATTCCTTATGGGATATAATAGAAGATGGAATATCTATACCAGTTGATGAAGAAGGTGTAACTATCAATAGAAAAGGCCTTACTGATGCTGAAAGAAAGATCTACAGAAAGCATCACAAAGTAAGAGGTATCATTGTGGACTCTCTGTCTTACAATGAATACTTGAAGCTGAATGATAAGTCAACAGCAAAGGCCATCTTCAATTCTCTGTGTTCTACCTATGAGGGAAACAAGGAAGATGAAGAAGAAGGAAACTTGGCTTTAGTTGCAACAATATCTTCAGATACAGAGGCTGAATCAGATTTTGACAAGGAAGATGAAGAAGAAGCAAATATGGCTTTGGTGGCAACAGTGTCATCTGATGAGGAATCTGAATCAGACTCAGAAGATGAAAATGAGGTATATTCTGAACTTACTCGTTCTGAACTTATTGAAACTTTCAAAGATCTTATCAGTCATTATCTTATCATGTCAAAGCAAGTTAAAACTTTGGAAAAGGAATTTGAACTGCTTGAAAGAAAACAAGAAGAAGCTCAAAGTCACATCTATGATTTAAAAGATAAGAACAATGCTCTTCTTGTAAAACTGACTAATAAGAAAGTTGATAAGCCTTTAAGTGAAGAAGAAATTGCTCTTCAAGATTTCATCTTAACTAGAATCAATAGAAGTAAAATTGCTTCTATGATTTATAATATCAGCAAAAACAGAGGAGAAGGTATTGGTTTAAAAATGATCCTTTTTCAAAAGAAACAAACCTACCCTCCTGTTCTGAAGATATTATAAAAGGCACTGAGGTGTGCTTTGTACCTGCTTCTGAGATTTCTAAGAAACAAAGTTTTCCAGAAAATGAGACTGCTGAGTCTGAAGTTCTGAAGAGCACGATGACTTGTGCTGTAAGGCATTCAGAAGCTGAATGAAATCAGATTCTGAAGAGGAAGTTCTGTAGTTATTTAGAGTGCCTCTGAAAACACTTAGATTCTGAAGAGTGTCTCCGAAGAAGCACTGAAGAGTGCTTCTGAAGAGAGGCTCTGATGAACAGTGCTTCTGAAGAGAGCCTCTGATGAACAGTGCCTCTGAAGAGCCTCTGATGAATAGTGCGTCTGAAGTGCGTCTGATGAACAGTGCGTCTGAAGAGATTCGCAGAGCGACTGAAGTTCGCAGTGCGAAGCTGCGTCTGAACAGTCACTGTCAACAGTAAAGTTGGTGAAACTCAGAACAACTCTCTGCAACTCCAACCCGTGATTCTGGAAACAATTCAAATGTTACTTTCCTACTCCACTGTTTGCTTCGTACAATCAGGAAAGTATTAACGTGACCAGAACTTCAAAATGCAACGGCTCCAAATTGCTGACATGGCATCTAATTCAAACGACTCTTTCCTTCCCTCTATAAAGGACTGGAAGTTTGAAGAAGAATAAAAAAAAAGACTCTGTTCCTGAACCTTGCAAACACTCTGTCAAAATTGCAAACCGAACATTAAACTTAGAAATTCTGCAAAAGCTTTAAGTCTTAGAGTTTCATAAGTTTAAGAGTCTTAAACTGAGGTGTATTCTGTAAACTCCTCTGATAGTATATCAAGAGTTTAACTCAAACTATTTTCTTTGTAAATCAGTTTGTGTAAAGTCTTAGTCTGCGTGCTGAGCAATTTGAGAAGTCTCTTAACTTTGTGTTTTGAGCAAGAAAGCCTTAGGCTGTGGGTCTAAGCATAGAAGTCTCTTTCTAAGTGATTGAGCATAGAAGTCTCTTAACTTTGTGTTTTGAGCAAGAAAGCCTTAGGCTGTGGGTCTAAGCATAGAAGTCTCTTTCTAGGTGATTGAGCATAAAAGTCTCTTAACTTTGTGTTTTGAGCATAGAAGTCTCTTGCTGCTGGCTTGAGCATTGGAAGTCTCTTGAAGTTGTTCTTGAGCAATTGTAAACGTTTGATTATATTAAAATCCCTTGTAAGTGACAGGGGGACTAGACTACTTCCGATTTGTGGAAGGAACTAGTATAAAAATCTCTTGTGTCTTTCTTTCTCTTTGCTCTTTACCGCTGCACATAAACTCTGAAAAGAGAGCATCAAAGTCTGAACCCAATTCTGACTCTGAACCTGTTTAAGTTTTTAAGAAAAGAAAGAAATACCACACACACAATTCAACCGTCCCTTCTTGTGTGATTTTCTCACCTTCAATTGGTATCAGAGCTCTGGTTCTGATATTCAATCACTTAACAGTGAGTCATCAAGATCCTGAGTAAAACATGTCTTCTGGAGATTCTGGTGATGTCTCTGAAAGAAGTCAAAGAAGTGGTGGTGCATCCATATCATATGACTATGGTACAGATGAAAGGAAATCTCACTCACAACATAAACCTCCTATGTTTGCTGGTGATGCTGAGAAGTTTTCCTGCTGGAAAAGCAAAATGTACAGTCACATAATTGGTATTGATGATTCCTTATGGGATATAATAGAAGATGGAATATCTATACCAGTTGATGAAGAAGGTGTAGCTATCAATAGAAAAGGCCTTACTGATGCTGAAAGAAAGATCTACAGAAAGCATCACAAAGTAAGAGGTATCATTGTGGACTCTCTGTCTTACAATGAATACTTGAAGCTGAATGATAAGTCAACAGCAAAGGCCATCTTCAATTCTCTGTGTTCTACCTATGAGGGAAACAAGGAAGATGAAGAAGAAGGAAACTTGGCTTTAGTTGCAATAGTATCTTCAGATACAGAGGCTGAATCAGATTCTGACAAGGAAGATGAAGAAGAAGCAAATATGGCTTTGGTGGCAACAGTGTCATCTGATGAGGAATCTGAATCAGACTCAGAAGATGAAAATGAGGTATATTCTGAACTTACTCGTTCTGAACTTATTGAAACTTTCAAAGATCTTATCAGTCATTATCTTATCATGTCAAAGCAAGTTAAAACTTTGGAAAAGGAATTTGAACTGCTTGAAAGAAAACAAGAAGAAGCTCAAAGTCACATCTATGATTTAAAAGATAAGAACAATGCTCTTCTTGTAAAACTGACTAATAAGAAAGTTGATAAGCCTTTAAGTGAAGAAGAAATTGCTCTTCAAGATTTCATCTTAACTAGAATCAATAGAAGTAAAATTGCTTCTATGATTTATAATATCAGCAAAAACAGAGGAGAAGGTATTGGTTTAAAAATGATCCTTTTTCAAAAGAAACAAACCTACCCTCTTGTTCTGAAGATATTATAAAAGGCACTGAGGTGTGCTTTGTACCTGCTTCTGAGATTTCTAAGAAACAAAGTTTTCTAGAAAATGAGACTGCTGAGTCTGAAGTTCTGAAGAGCACGATGACTTGTGCTGTAAGGCATTCAGAAGCTGAATGAAATCAGATTCTGAAGAGGAAGTTCTGTAGTTATTTAGAGTGCCTCTGAAAACACTTAGATTCTGAAGAGTGTCTCCGAAGAAGCACTGAATAGTGCTTCTGAAGAGAGGCTCTGATGAACAGTGCTTCTGAAGAGAGCCTCTGATGAACAGTGCCTCTGAAGAGCCTCTGATGAATAGTGCCTCTGAAGTGCGTCTGATGAATAGTGCGTCTGAAGAGATTCGCAGAGCGACTGAAGTTCGCAGTGCGAAGCTGCGTCTGAACAGTCACTGTCAACAGTAAAGTTGGTGAAACTCAGAATAACTCTCTGCAACTCCAACCCGTGATTCTGGAAACAATTCAAATGTTACTTTCCTACTCCACTGTTTGCTTCGTACAATCAGGAAAGGATTAACGTGACCAGAACTTCAAAATGCAACGGCTCCAAATTGCTGACATGGCATCTAATTCAAACGGCTCTTTCCTTCCCTCTATAAAGGACTGGAAGTTTGAAGAAGAATAAAAAAAAAGACTCTGTTCCTGAACCTTGCAAACACTCTGTCAAAATTGCAAACCGGACATTAAACTTAGAAATTCTGCAAAAGCTTTAAGTCTTAGAGTTTCATAAGTTTAAGAGTCTTAAACAGAGGTGTATTGTGTAAACTCCTCTGATATTATATCAAGAGTTTAACTCAAACTATTTTCTTTGTAAATCAGTTTGTGTAAAGTCTTAGTCTGCGTGCTGAGCAATTTGAGAAGTCTCTTAACTTTGTGTTTTGAGCAAGAAAGCCTTAGGCTGTGGGTCTAAGCATAGAAGTCTCTTTTTAAGTGATTGAGCATAGAAGTCTCTTAACTTTGTATTTTGAGCAAGAAAGCCTTAGGATGTGGGTCTAAGCATAGAAGTCTCTTTCTAGGTGATTGAGCATAAAAGTCTCTTAACTTTGTGTTTTGAGCATAGAAGTCTCTTGCTGCTGGCTTGAGCATTGGAAGTCTCTTGAAGTTGTTCTTGAGCAATTGTAAACGTTTGATTATAGTAAAATCCCTTGTAAGTGACAGGGGGACTAGACTACTTTCGATTTGTGGAAGGAACTAGTATAAAAATCTCTTGTGTTTTTCTTTCTCTTTGCTCTTTACAGCTGCACATAAACTCTGGAAAGAGAGCATCAAAGTCTGAACCCGATTCTGACTCTGAACCTGTTTAGTTGTTAAGAAAAGAAAGAAATACCACACACACAATTCAACCCTCCCTTCTTGTGTGATTTTCTCACCTTCAATTGGTATCAGAGCTCCGGTTCTGATATTCAATCACTTAACAGTGAGTCATCAAGATCCTGAGTAAAACATGTCTTCTGGAGATTCTGGTGATGTCTCTGAAAGAAGTCAAAGAAGTGGTGGTGCATCCATATCATATGACTATGGTACAGATGAAAGGAAATCTCACTCACAACATAAACCTCCTATGTTTGCTGGTGATGCTGAGAAGTTTTCCTGGTGGAAAAGCAAAATGTACAGTCACATAATTGGTATTGATGATTCCTTATGGGATATAATAGAAGATGGAATATCTATACCAGTTGATGAAGAAGGTGTAGCTATCAATAGAAAAGGCCTTACTGATGCTGAAAGAAAGATCTACAGAAAGCATCACAAAGTAAGAGGTATCATTGTGGACTCTCTGTCTTACAATGAATACTTGAAGCTGAATGATAAGTCAACAGCAAAGGCCATCTTCAATTCTCTGTGTTTTACCTATGAGGGAAACAAGGAAGATGAAGAAGAAGGAAACTTGGCTTTAGTTGCAACAGTATCTTCAGATACAGAGGCTGAATCAGATTCTGACAAGGAAGATGAAGAAGAAGCAAATATGGCTTTGGTGGCAACAGTGTCATCTGATGAGGAATCTGAATCAGACTCAGAAGATGAAAATGAGGTATATTCTGAACTTACTCGTTCTGAACTTATTGAAACTTTCAAAGATCTTATCAGTCATTATCTTATCATGTCAAAGCAAGTTAAAACTTTGGAAAAGGAATTTGAACTGCTTGAAAGAAAACAAGAATAAGCTCAAAGTCACATCTATGATTTAAAAGATAAGAACAATGCTCTTCTTGTAAAACTAACTAATAAGAAAGTTGATAAGCCTTTAAGTGAAGAAGAAATTGCTCTTCAAGATTTCATCTTAACTGGAATCAATAGAAGTAAAATTGCTTCTATGATTTATAATATCAGCAGAAACAGAGGAGAAGGTATTGGTTTTAAAATTGATCCTTTTTCAAAAGAAACAAACCTACCCTCCTGTTCTGAAGATATTATAAACGGCACTGAGGTGTGCTTTGTACCTGCTTCTGAGATTTCTAAGAAACAAAGTTTTCCAAAAAATGAGACTGCTGAGTCTGAAGTTCTGAACTGCTCAGAACCTATGACTTCTGAACCTAAGGGAAAGATGAAGGCAGAATTAAAAACTTTGCCAAAGTCTAAACCAAAAGGTTCTAAGTCTAAGAATATGAGAAAATCAGATTCTAAATCTGAAAAGGTTCAGAGTCTGAAGAGTTCAGAACCTAAGACAAGCAAGTCTCAGAATCTGAAAAATTATAACTTACATTTTCAAAAGGCTGTGTTTGTAAAACCTTTAAGGGATACTAAACCAGCTTATACAAAACCTTTTAAATCTCAGAATGCAAAACCGAAGGTACAAAAGAAAGCAATTCTGTCATCTGTTTCTGATTCTGATTGTTTTAAGAAAGGTTTAAATGTTTGCTGTATGTCAGGAGCTGGCAAAACTGAAGTTCTTAACAACTCAGAACCTTCTACTTCTGAATCCAAGATTCTGAACAAATCAAAATCAAAGACTCTTAAGTCTAAAGTTCTGAAGAAAACAGAACCAAAGTCTTCAAAGGTTCAGACTTTAAAGAATTCAGAACCAAAGACCTTCAAGTCTCAGGTTATGAAGAAATCTGAGTCAAGACCTTTGAAAGCTTAGGTTCTGAAGAACTCAGTGTCTAATACTAAGACTTATTCAAGATTAAAGGATTCACATCCAAGGTATCTGAACAAGTCTGAGTATTATAACTCCAGACATAAGGTGCAACAAAAGAGTAAACCTTTCAGAACTAACCCAAGAGGACCCATAAAGATATGGGTACCTAGGTATGAAATTATTTCTGTTGCAGATATGCTAAACAACCAAAGAAAAGGAGATATCTTGGTACCTGGACAGTGGCTGCTCGCGTCACATGAGAGGAGACAAGTCTATGTTCCAAACCCTGATCATGAAAGAGGGAGGAACTGTGGGGTTTGGAGGAAACCAGAAAGGAAAGATCATTGGTACTGGTAAGATAGGTAATTCTTCCCTCTCCATTGATAATGTCTGGTTAGTAGATGGACTAAGACATAACCTACTGAGCATAAGTCAATTATGTGACAGTGGTTATGATGTCTTGTTTAATAAGAACACCTGCAATGTAATCAACAACACATACAAATCTGTTGTGTTCAAAGGGAAAAGGAAAAACAATGTTTATAAAATCAATTTTTCTGAACTGGTTGATCAGAAGGTAGTTTGCCTTCTGTCTGTGAGTGATGAGAAATGGGTATGGCACAAAAGGTTGGGACATGCTAACTGGAGACTCATCTCTAAGCTTAGCAAGTTACAACTGGTCAGAGGCCTGCCAGACATTGACTATCACTCAGATGCTCTTTGTGGAGCATGCCAGATAGGAAAGATTGCTAAAACCTCTTTTAAACTCAAAAACATTATTTCTACCTCTAGACCCTTAGAATTACTTGACATTGACTTGTTTGGTCCTGTTGGGACATCATCAATCAATGGGAAGAAGTATGGTCTTGTAATTGTTGATGATTACAATAGGTGGACTTGGGTTAAATTCCTTAGAACCAAGAATGAAACATATGATGTGTTTAACAAATTCTGCAAGCAAGTACAAGCTGAAAATGATTTGAAAATTTTAAAAGTCAGAAGTGATCATGGTGGTGAATTTGAAAATGAACCATTTGAAAACTTTTGTGAAGATCATGGAATTCTCCATAAGTTCTCTTCTCCTAGAACTCCACAACAAAATGGAGTTGTAGAGAGAAAGAACAGATCTTTGCGAGAAATGGCCAGAACCATGATCCATGAATCAAAAATTGCTAAGTACTTCTGGGCAGAAGCTGTTAACACAGCATGTTATATTCAGAATAGGATCTAAGACCAATCCTGAATAAAACATCATATGAACTGTTTAAAGGAAGAAAGCCAAGAATTTCTTATTTTCATCAGTTTGGATGTACATGTTACATTCTGAACAATAAAGTTCATCTGAAGAAATTTGATGCTAAGGCTCATAAGGGTATTTTTATAGGATACTCAGAGAGATCTAAAGCATACAGGGTGTATAATTCTGAAACACAAGTTGTTGAAGAATCTATGCACATTAAATTTGATGATAAGAAGCCTGATGATAAAACATCAGAGCTGGTTGAGAGTCTTGCAGATATCAGACTCTCAGAGGACACTTTAGAACCTGAACAAGTTTCAGAGTCTGAAGAAAGTCCGGAAGCAGAAAATGCATTAGAAGCTGACACTGCTGCTGAAGTCAATCAAGATGGTTCTGAACAAGTTCTTCAAGAAGCTGATCCACCCAGAACCTCATTCAAATACAAGGCTTCACATCCTGAAGAGTTGATCATTGGAAGCAAGGACAGTCCAAGAAAGACCAGATCAGCATTCTGTCAGAATGACTCATTGCTGGGATTGCTGTCAATGATTGAACCTGCATCAACTGACGAAGCACTTAAGGATGATGGATGGATTGTGGCTATGCAAGAAGAGCTGAACCAGTTTCAAAGAAATGATGTTTGGAATTTAGTTGCAAGACCAACTCACAAGAACATTATTGGAACAAAATGGGTGTTCAGAAACAAGTTGAATGTGCAAGGAGAAGTGATCAGAAACAAAGCCAGACTTGTTGCACAAGGCTACAACCAGCAAGAAGGAATAGACTTCACTGAGATATTTGCTCGAGTTGCAAGTTTGGAAGCAATCAGGTTACTTCTTTCTTATGCTGTAAATCATAATATCATCTTATATCAAATGGATATTAAGAGTGCTTTCTTAAATGGTGTTATTTCTGAAGAAGTGTATGTTAAACAACCTCTTGGATTTGAAGATTTAAAACATCCAGATTATGTTTTTAAACTTAAGAAATCACTATATGGTCTGAAACAAGCTCCTAGAGCTTGGTATGAGAGACTAAGTAATTTTTTACTTAAAAATGGATTTGTAAGAGGTCAAGTTGACAATACATTATTCAGAAAAACACTTAAGAAAGATATCTTAATTGTTCAGATTTATGTTGATGATATTATATTTGGTTCTACTAATGCCTCTCTTTGCAAAGAATTTTCTAAGCTAATGCAGGATGAGTTTGAAATGAGCATGTTGGGAGAATTGAAGTTCTTTCTTGGAATTCAAATCAACCAATGCAAAGATGGAGTGTATGTTCATCAGTCAAAGTATACAAAGGAGCTTCTGAAGAAATTCAAGCTTGAAGATTGTAAACTGATGACTACTCCAATGCATCCAACCTGCACCTTGAGCAAAGAAGATAAAGGCTCAAAGGTAGATCAGAAGCTGTATAGAGGTATGATTGGTTCTCTGTTATACTTAACAGCTTCTAGACCAAATATTTTATTTAGTGTATGTCTGTGTGCAAGATTCCAATCAGATCCTAGAGAATCTCATATGACTGCTGTCAAGAGAATCTTCAGGTATCTGAAGGGAACAACTAATCTAGGACTTCTTTATAAAATATCCTTAGATTATAAGCTAGTTGGATTCTGTGATGCTGACTATGCTGGTGACAGGATTGAAAGAAAATCCACCAGTGGAATTTGTCAATTCCTTGGTGAGAATATGATATCCTGGGCCAGCAAAAGACAATCAACTATTGCATTGTCTACAGCAGAAGCAGAATACATCTCAGCTGCAAGTTGTTGCACACAACTGCCTGGATGAAACATCAATTGGAAGACTATCAGATTCATGAAAACAGAATTCTTATATTTTGTGATAATACTGCTACAATCTGTTTGTCTAAAAATCCAATTCTACATTCTAGAGCCAAGCACATTGAAATTAAACATCATTTTATAAGAGATTATGTTCAGAAGGGTGTTTTGGATATTCAGTTCATTGATACTGACCATCAATGGGCTGATATATTTACAAAACCCCTACAAGAAGATAGATTTAATTTTATTAAAAAGAATCTGAACATGCATTTTATCTCTGAGAAAACTGCTTGACTCTGAATAGAAACTGGAATCTGAAGCTCATCAGAAGCTAAGACTTATCAGACACTCGGTTTTGAGAGTCTGAAGAAAGTTTAGCTTCTGAAGACATCAGACTCTAAGTTTCAGAATTTGAATTTTTAGAGTGAGTCTGATTAGTTGTCTGATATTTGGTCAGGATCTGATAAGCTATAACTGCTAGGGCAGTGATGAATAAGTCTTGAAAGTTTTACTTTATGCTCTCCTAGGTCATCAATGTCGTGCTTAATGTTTTTATGTTTTCAGTTTTGAAATATTTCAACAAAAGCACTCAAAACACTTTCAAAAACTTCACTTTTTCATCACAAAAGTTCAGTTTTTCAGACTCTTTGAAATATGTTGGTATCAAACTCATTTGAAAAATGTTGTTTTCACCTTCAAGTTGGTATCAGACTCAATTGGAACATATTGAAACTGATATCAGACTCTTTGAAAAAGTTTGTTATTCAAACCTTTATGTCTGAAAAATTTTAGTGAATCTGAACATGTTCTATGGAATTGGTTTTCAGACTGATCCACGTTGTTCTATGGACATGTGTTTTTCAGACTGATCCACCTTGTTCTATGGACATGTGTTTTTTTTTCAGAAATGATCCACCTTTTTCTATGACCAAAGGATTTTCAGATTTTATCCACCTGGGTCTATGAACATGTGTTTTTCAAATCTTATCCACCTTGTTCTATGAACAATTTTTTATCTCAATTTTGAAAGGGGGAGAAAGTAAACCCTTTTCACGTGTTTCAAACCTTTTCACCTGGGGAGAAAATAAACTTGTTTATCTCATTGTTTTTCTCACCTTCAGTTGGGAAGAAAGTAAATTCTTTTTATCTCATTTTTAAACTCTCTCTTTTCAACTCTAAAATTTTTTTGTTGATGACAAAAGGGGGAGAAAGTAAACAAGTATTTGGGGAGATTGAACCAATACTTCAGGACTCTGAGCCACAGTGTATAAGTTAATTTTTGAAAATTAATTAACTTAGGAGAACTTTGTCTAGTCTCTTAGCCTGTATATGTGATAATTTCTGAGTTTTTACTCATTTGATTTAAACTGAATTTGATTAACCTGGATAAAACTCAGGGGGAGCTTACAAACCTCACCTTGGGAATTATCATAAGACTCAGGGGGAGCTTACAAACCTCTCCTTGTGGATTATCAGACTTAGGGGGAGCTTACAAAACTCAGACCCTGAAGTCAGCTGGTTAATTAGATTAACAACAATTTTCTATTTAATACTTGTGTTTGTCATCATCAAAAAGGGGGAGATTGTTGGAACAAAATGTATGAACATATCCCTCATTGAGTTTTGATGATAACAAAGTGTTAATAAGAAAATTGGTTTTTGCTAATGCTTGATTCTAAGTGTGCAGGACCACATTCTTATGGATTGGTATTTATCATGGTTCTGGAAAATCAAGTAAAGAGCAAGTGAAATGCATTGAAGCTTAGGTTTCAAGCAATCAGACATCAGACTCTGAGTTGTAGCAATCAGATTCTGAGTTACAGCAAAACATCAGACTCTGAATTGCAAGCAGCAATCAGATTCTGTGTTGCAGCAAAACATCAGAATCTGAATTGCAAACAGCCAGTCAGACTCTGAATTGCAAGCTGAACATCAGACTTTAGTGCAAGCCAGTCATCAGACTCTGAAGGAGCAAGTCTGAAGACATGCTTCTGAAGTCTGAAGATCATCAGACTCTGAAGGAGCAAGTCTGAAGACATGCTTCTGAAGTCTGAAGAACATCAGACTCTAAAGGAGCAAGTCTGAAGACATGCTTCTGAAGTCTGAAGAACATCAGACTCTGAAGAAGCAAGTCTGAAGACATGCCTCTGAAGTCTAAAGTACTTCAGACTCTAAAAGAGTTCAAGTTTGAGGAACATCAGACTCTAAGTTCAAGTCTGAAGAACATCAGACTCTGAGTTCAAGTTTGAAGAACATCAGACTCTGAGTTCAAGTCTAAAGAACTTCAGACTCTGATAAGAGCAAGTCTGAAGAGCATGATGACTTGTGCTGCAAGGCATTCAGAAGCTGAATGAAATCAGATTCTGAAGAGGAAGTTCTGTAGTGATTTAGAGTGCCTCTGAAGACAATTAGATTCAGAAGAGTGACTCTGAAGAAGCACTGAACAGTGCTTCTGAAGAGAGCCTCTGATGAACAGTGCCTCTGAATTGCGTCTGAAGAGATTCATAGAGCGACTGAAGTTCGTAGTGCGAAGCTGCGTCTGAACAGTCACTGTCAACAATAAAGTTGGTGAAACTCAGAACAACTCTCTACAACTTCAACCCGTGATTCTGGAAACAATTCAAACTTTACTTTCCTACTCCACTGTTTGCTTCGTACAATCAGGAAAGGATTAACGTGACCAGAACTTCAAAATGCAACGACTCCAAATTGCTGACATGGCATCTGATTCAAACGGCTCTTTCCTTCCCTCTATAAAGGACTGCAAGTTTGAAGAAGAATAAAAAAAAGACTTTGTTCCTGAACCTTGCAAACACTGTCAAAATTGCAAACCGAACATTAAACTTAGAAATTCTGCAAAAGCTTTAAGTCTTAGAGTTTCATAAGTTTAAGAGTCTTAAACTGAGGTGTATTGTGTAAACTCCTCTGATAGTATATCAAGAGTTTAACTCAAACTATTTTCTTTGTAAATCAGTTTGTGTAAAGTGTCAGTCTGCGTGCTGAGCAATTTGAGAAGTCTCTTAACTTTGTGTTTTGAGCAAGAAAGCCTTAGGCTGTGGGTCTAAGCATAGAAGTCTCTTTCTAAGTGATTGAGCATAGAAGTCTCTTAACTTTGTGTTTTGAGCAAGAAAGCCTTAGGTTGTGGGTCTAAGCATAGAAGTCTCTTTCTAGGTGATTGAGCATAGATGTCTCTTAACTTTGTGTTTTGAGCATAGAAGTCTCTTGCTGCTGGCTTGAGCATTGGAAGTCTCTTGAAGTTGTTCTTGAGCAATTGTAATCGTTTGATTATAGTAAAATCCCTTGTAAGTGACAGGGGGACTAGACTACTTCCGATTTGTGAAAGGAACTAGTATAAAAATCTCTTGTGTCTTTCTTTCTCTTTGCTCTTTACCGCTGCACATAAACTCTGAAAACAGAGCATCAAAGTCTGAAACCAATTCTGACTCTGAACCTGTTTAAGTTGTTAAGAAAAGAAAGAAATACCACACACACAATTCAACCCCCCCTTCTTGTGTGTTTTTCCCACCTTCAATCTCTTCAATGGCTTCTTGTAATTCCTTATAGGAAGGTTTAAACTCGGAGTCGGAGTCGTATTAATTTACCTCGTTTGTTCTTTGCTTTGTGTGGCCAATGAAACAAAAATTAGCGATCTCATCATTACCGGTATCACTTGTCAAGGAGGTGGTATCATCTTCTTCCCAAGCTATATAAACTCTTCTTCCTCTTGACTTTCTATTTGAATTTGATCTTCTTTTGCCCTTTGTTAGTTCCGGGAATTCATTCTTGTAGTGACCAATCTTCCCACATCCAAAGAAGCTTACACTTTTCTCCTCCTTTTCCGATTCCTTTCCCTTAAGTAAAGACTTCCTAAAGTTTACTAGGTTCTTGTCACTATGCTTTAAACCATTTCTTTTGATGTAGCGATTATATCATCTCACAAACATCCCCATTTCTTCTTCATTAAGTGAATCATCGTCTGATTCACTTTCGCTTTGAACCGAAGAAGTAGTGCAATTGACTTTGTAACACCCTAAATCCTGACGTTGATTTATTAAATAATAAGAATATATTTAAATAAAAAGGATGTTACAAAACTCATCAGCTGTCATTTACTAAAGCAATATTAAATCATACTTCAGCAGCGGAAAATAATTCAACTTGTCTTAATAATAAAAATATTCTTATCTTCAACATCAACAATGGAAATAACAAAAGTTTCACAAGACTCTAACTCAAATGAAATTAAATTTCAATATTTTAACCCCAACCCTGGTGTTACAGATCAGAGCGTACGTTCGACTACATAAGTTCACTAAATAAAAACAACGGTACTAATCTTCGTCGCCATCTTCTAAGCGTCCCGCAACTAGAGCTCCTTGTCCTGGGTATCTGTACCCCATAGGTACAGACACCATAAATACAACAACAACAAAGGGGTGAGAATACACATCATAACATTTAATTGGGATACATGAATCAATTAAATAATTGGCCACATCGTCATTGCTCTTCATTTACATCTTATTCACAACTTCATCAAGATTACACATCATCCACATATACGTCAGTTACACACCTTTAGCAAATACTTCATCCACTTATTATTAGTAAGTATAACAGTTCTTATCATTAGCACAAAAATCACATATGACACATACACACCATATGCACACCATCAGTATATATCACATACATCACATATAACACATATACATCATATACACACAATCAATATATATCACCTACGTCACATATAACGCATATACATCATATAGACACGACTTGCATAACATCACCAATCACAAGATATATTCACTTATATGAGATGATGCAACTATTTTCTATCACCTATATGCATGCCGGTACCGGTCTCTACTCACCAAAATTGTATGCCAGAGTTATGTTACTGGAAAATACAACACGTCGTCATTCGTTGTAACACCCTAACCCCTAACCCCTAACCGCCGATTATTAACTTTAATAAAGAAAACGTTAAGGACATAGGAAGTTACAACATCATGTAAAAACAATTTTAAATAAAACATCAACAGAAATCAAAACATATTTGATTTGCAAACACAGCAGCGGAAGAATAACCAACAAATGCTTATAAGCAAGCATGTATATAATATACAAAAATATATACATAAGATTTTCAAAAGAGGCAATTCTACACAGAGACCATTGCCAAATCTATACATAAACGTTCAGATATCCCACAATGGCGTTACAAATATCAGAGCACTAGACTCTAACTAGGATACAACTCCTAGTACCAAAAATGTAAGGATAGCTAAGCTATGCCCTTACCACTACAAAAGCTCCTAAACAGCAAAGGGCTATTCCTCAACGATAGCCTCGCCAACCTGATAATCTGGATCCCCAAAGATCCAGCACATAACACAAAACAGAGAGTGTTAGTATCACAACCAATAAACAGGTATAATAACACATTATTATACATAACCAAAACACAACACATAATTGACAACACACAAGCTCATCAATAACAATTACCACTTAACAACCATTATGCACACATAATGTCACAAAGGATGCATGCCTCAAAATGCATTCACTAATGCATGTGGTACCAAATCATTTTGGATAAACTTATATCCTTATCAAGCACTCTTGATAATATCAAGCACTCTTGATAACCAAGCACTCTTGGATTTCTTATCCGCACACGGATATCATACAATCATGAAATGCATGATGATTCACTTAGTAAATATATAATACTTACTACCACCACTAATTATCAGCACTCTGATAATTATCACATCAACAACAACAAACACAACACTAAATTATCAGCACTCTGATAATTATCACAACAACGACAACAAACACAAACACTAGGCGCTCATGGCCACATCATAATATACGACATGTATATACTCAACCTTGATTAACAATTTCAAATAAATCAAGCAAATCATATCAAAATCTCACACATAAGGGTTTAAAAGGGAAACCCACACACTTTGATAACCCACACACATATTAGGGTTTTACACCAAACTTTCTTGAAACAAAGTAATCTTTAGAAAGCATTAGGAATGGATTAAAATGGTGGGCAAGATTTCCAAAAATGTATTATTAGAAAAAATACAGTAGCAAAAGACATCCCCGCACGCACCAGGACCTCCAGAACAACTCAACAAAGTTGGCCTGTCCAGGGTTGGTCGCTACAAGCGAGCCCTTGGTCGCTACAAGCGAGCATAGGCAGGGAATTATCCTGCTTGGTCGCTACAAGCGAACCATTGGTCGCTACAAGCGAGCCTGGTCGCTTCAAGCGCCCGTGTGGTCGCTTCAAGCGCGGATAAGCAGGGAATTATCCTGCCTGGTCGCTACAAGCGATGTTCCGTCGCTACAAGCGACCGTATCAGTACACAGTCATGTAAAAATGTGATTTTTCCACCATTTTAGCCCATTCAAAGTTACCCAACTTCCAGAACTTGTTAAAAACAACTTTCCATCATAAAACATCATTTATAAACCATCACAAACAAGGATTACATCCATCAAAGAAATTAGGGTTCAAAACAATAACTTTTCATAACTTTTCTTATGAATTCACAACACAATAACTTTAATAAAACATGCTAGCATCATCACTTAGCATTCAAGCAAGCACAACATAATCATTAACAACTTTAAACCATAAAAACTTTCTAACAAAACCTAGACAAAGTGAAGAGAAGTTTGGGATGGAGAAATAGACATTCTCCCCTTCTCAATCACTTGTAATCAAGTAATACTAACTCTCTTACCTTGAAATCAAAGTTCTCTAGCAAACTCAAGCTTCAAATCACAAGCCCTAGGTTTTCCTCTTGCTTTCTCCTTCTCTTCTCCTCTTCCACGTTTTCTTCCTCTCCAAAAAGAAATGAATAGTGATTCAAAAGTCTTAGTGTTATTCTCTTATAATCCAATCCAATCAATCTTGGCCATCCATTCTTACTAACTCTCAAGGACTCATCCTAGCCTTTCAATCCAATCCAAGCTTACTACTATCATAACCACTTGATCATTACTACTCATAAACTAAAGCCCAACACTATTCACCCTCTAGGCCCAAAACCTTAAAAACTCGATTACAACTTATCTTCGCGCTAAATAATTATTCCTCGATTACTAGAAAATATTTTTAAAAGCAAATCCATAAAATAATATATATAAAAATATAATATACGAAAATAGGGTCGTTACAACTCTACCCCCCTAAAAAGAATTTTCGCCCTCGAAAATACCTGAAAACAACTCTGGATAAGAATCCCGCATCTTGCTCTCGAGCTCCCACGTCGCATATTCACCGGCTGGGCCTCCCCAAACGACTTTCACCGATGAAATCTCTTTATTCCTGAGCCTCTTCATCTCTTGTCCTTCAATCCTTAAAGGTACCGTTGTAACCGTTAAATTCTCTCTTACTTGTATCTCGTCCGACTCAATCACATGTGACGGATCCGATACGTATTTCCTTAATTGAGACACGTGAAAAACATCATGTAGATTCGACAACGACGGCGGCAACGCAATCCTATATGCCACCTTCCCAATCCTCTTCAAAACTTGATACGGACCAATGAACCTCGATGCTAACTTCTTCGATTTCAAAGCCCGTCCAATACCCGTAGTTGATGTAACTCTTAGAAACACATGATCTCCTTCTTGAAATTCTATATCCTTCCTTCTCTTGTCGGCATAGCTTTTCTGGCGACTCTGCGACGCTCTCATCTTCTCTTGGATCATCTTGATCTTCTCGGTCGTTTGTTGCACAATCTCAGGTCCAAGCATCACACTTTCTCCCGATTCAAACCAACACAAAGGTGTTCTACATCTTCTCCCATACAACGCTTCAAAAGGTGCCATACCAATGCTCGAATGAAAACTGTTGTTATACGTAAACTCAATCAATGGCAAGCAAGCTTCCCAACTCACTCCTTGTTCCAAAATACACGATCTTAACAAATCCTCCAATGATTGAATTGTCCTCTCCGACTGACCATCCGTCTGCGGGTGATAAGCAGAACTCATCCGCAACTTAGTCCCCAACGCTTCTTGCAAACTCTCCCAAAACCTTGAAGTAAAACGGGGATCTCGATCTGATACAATACTCGACGGTATTCCATGTAATCTCACGATTTGCTCAACATAAATCTCAGCCAACTTCGGTACTAGCATACCGGTCTTGATAGCTATGAAATGAGCAGACTTTGTCAACCTGTCGACAACTACCCAAATCATATTGTTACCTTTTTCCCTTGCTCGATGAGCGTCTTAAGCTTCATCAATCTCACATCATACTTTTGCTTTTCCACAACCTCTTCAAGAAAATCATTCGTCAACTTCAACATTCCTAGCTTCACGCTTCTGGTTGTCCTTTCAAAAACCAAACTGAGGTCTCTAAACTCTTCAATCAATATCAGTTCCTTCGCCATCAGAGAAGACATATGCAGAGACTTCCTACTCAACGCATCGGCTACCACATTAGCCTTACCCGGGTGATAACTCAATTCAAAATCATAATCTTTAAGAAACTCTAACCATCTTCTTTGCCTCATGTTGAGCTCCTTCTGATCAAACAAGTATTTCAGACTCTTGTGATCGCTGAAAACCTCGAATCTTGACCCATACAAGTAGTGCCTCCAAATCTTGAGAACAAACACGACAGCAACTAGCTCCAAATCATGCGTAGGATAGTTCCTCTCATGAACCTTCAGCTGTCTTGATGCATAAGCAACAACTTGTCCCCTCTGCATCAACACACCACCTAGACCCATCTTCGACGCATCACAATAAACCACGAACGGTTCCTTCGGATTCGGCAGAATTAGCACAGGTGCAGATGTCAACCTCCTCTTCAACTCTTGGAAACTCTGCTCACACTTGTCATCCCAAATGAAAGCTTGACCCTTCCTAGTCAACTGTGTCAACGGCAACGCCAACTTTGAAAATCCTTCGATGAACCTCCGATAGTAACCGGCCAAACCAAGAAAACTTCGGATCTCAGTAACAGATTCCGGCGTTCCCCAATCTTGCACGGCTTCTACCTTAGCAGGATCCACTGCTATACCACCACTTGAAATGACGTGACCCAAAAAGCTAACTTTACGCAACCAAAATTCACACTTAGAAAATTTTGCATAAAGCTTCTTCTCGCGCAACACTTCCAACACAATCCTCAAATGCTCGGCATGTTCCTCTTCCGTCTTCGAGTATACCAAAATATCGTCTATGAAGACCACCACGAATCGATCCAAAAAGGAATGAAATATACGATTCATATATTCCATAAACACTCCAGGTGCATTCGTAACTCCAAAAGGCATAACGGCGTACTCGTAGTGACCATACCTTGTTCTAAAAGCAGTCTTCGGTATATCCTCCGCCTTAACTCTTATCTGGTGATATCCCGATCTCAAATCAATCTTGCTGAACACACAGGCTCCCACTAACTGATCCATCAAATCATCTATCCTCGGAAGTGGATACTTATTCTTGATAGTTGCTTTATTCAACTGACGATAATCGATGCACAGACGCATACTACCATCTTTCTTCTTTACCAACAGAACCGGCGCACCCCACGGCGATACACTCGGTCTTACAAACTTCTTCTCTAACAATTCCTCCAATTGTTCCTTCAACTTTTCTAGCTCAGCAGCTGACATACGATACGGCGCCATTGAAATTGGACTAGTGCCAGGTACGATGTCAATTGCGAATTCAACCTCTCTCTCGGGTGGTAAATCCAAAATGTCATCTGGAAAAACATCTGTGAAATCACGCACCACCGGCAACGCATCAACCTCAATCTTCTCTTCCACCCTCAACGAAGCAAACATAGCAAACACATCCTCTTGAGCCTTCACTGATCTTACCACTTCTCGACAACACATGAGCTTCGAACACAACTCTGGCTCCGGTTTTGGAAATGTAACCGTCCTCTCACCGCAGTTGATATGAACCCGATTAAATTCTAACCAGTTCATACCAAAGATAACATCTATTCCGCTCAACGGAATGCAGACTAAATCCATACCAAAGAGTCGATCATACATAATGACTGAACAATCAACACAAACTAGAGTAGTCGATACCGAACCACTCGCAGGCGTTTCAATAACCATGCGTCCCATCATATTTTCTACTTTAAGACCCAACCTCTCAACACAATCCATAGAAATAAATGAATGGGTAGCACCCGTATCAATAATAGCAGACAAAGGAGTATTATTGATAAAGCATGTACCTCTGATCAAGTTGTCCGCCTTCACATCACCACCATCTAAAGCAAACACTTTTCCTCCAGCCGCTCTAGGCTTCTTACACACGTTGCTCTTATGACCCGCTTCCTTGCAGTTGAAACACACAACACCCTTCTTGCACTGATCAGCTTTGTGGTTAGGATCACCACACTTGAAACATTTTCCATCATTCTTCGGGCACTCAAACATACGATGTCCCGGTTGTCCACACTTAAAGCAATTCCTATTACCTCCAAACTTGTTACCACTACTCCCACCTTCATCTGGTTTCTTTCCACCTCTACCATATGGTTTACCTCTAGCCATGTCCTTTCCCCTCTTCTCATTTGCGGCTTTGTAGTAATTAGCTTTAGCCTTACCATCCTTATCACATATCCGGCTCTTATTCACCAACATCGGAAAATTTCTGATCTCGCTAAACCCAATTAGTTGCTTGATATCCGGCCTCAGCCCATTTTCAAACTTTACACACTTGTCTTCCTCAGCTTCCACCGTGTTGTAATGAGGAGCAAAACGACACAAATCTTCAAACTTGGCCGCATATTCAGAAACAGATAAACTTCCTTGCTTGAGCTCCATGAACTCAATCACCTTACGATTCCTCTCGTCTGCCGGAAAATACTTGGTTAAAAACTCTCTCCGGAAACGAGCCCAAGTAACTAAAGCTCCACCAGCTCCCAACCTCTGACTAGCGTTTCCCCACCAATGATCAGCCTCATCATGGAGAACATACGCTCCCAGCAACACCTTATGCGCATCCAGACAACGCATAGCCCCGAAAATTCTCTCAATCCCTTCCAACCAAGTCTGAGCTCCATCTGGATCGTATCCTCCCTTGAAGATAGGCGGTTTGTTGTTCATAAACCTCTCGAGTCTCAACTCATCTTCTCCGCCTCCTCTAGCTTGTTGTGCGGCTCTATCCGCAGTCCTACTAGCAGCATCCTGAGCCATGGCATCCGCCATCCGCTCCATCGCATCCGCAAGTGCTCGTTGCGTCATCTCTACACACACACACTACCAAACATCACATAACACAAGTGAGAACAAAGTGTTTAAGAAAACACATGTTACACAAAGGGTATACTAAACTTAATTGATCCAATGGATCGACCTGCTCTGATACCAACTATTGTAACACCCTAACCCCTAACCGCCGATTATTAACTTTAATAAAGAAAACGTTAAGGACATAGGAAGTTACAACATCATGTAAAAACAATTTTAAATAAAACATCAACAGAAATCAAAACATATTTGATTTGCAAACACAGCAGCGGAAGAATAACCAACAAATGCTTATAAGCAAGCATGTATATAATATACAAAAATATATACATAAGATTTTCAAAAGAGGCAATTCTACACAGAGACCATTGCCAAATCTATACATAAACGTTCAGATATCCCACAATGGCGTTACAAATATCAGAGCACTAGACTCTAACTAGGATACAACTCCTAGTACCAAAAATGTAAGGATAGCTAAGCTATGCCCTTACCACTACAAAAGCTCCTAAACAACAAAGGGCTATTCCTCAACGATAGCCTCGCCAACCTGATAATCTGGATCCCCAAAGATCCAGCACATAACACAAAACAGAGAGTGTTAGTATCACAACCAATAAACAGGTATAATAACACATTATTATACATAACCAAAACACAACACATAATTGACAACACACAATCTCATCAATAACAATTACCACTTAACAACCATTATGCACACATAATGTCACAAAGGATGCATGCCTCAAAATGCATTCACTAATGCATGTGGTACCAAATCATTTTGGATAAACTTATATCCTTATCAAGCACTCTTGATAATATCAAGCACTCTTGATAACCAAGCACTCTTGGATTTCTTATCCGCACACGGATATCATACAATCATGAAATGCATGATGATTCACTTAGTAAATATATAATACTTACTACCACCACTAATTATCAGCACTCTGATAATTATCACATCAACAACAACAAACACAACACTAAATTATCAGCACTCTGATAATTATCACAACAACGACAACAAACACAAACACTAGGCGCTCATGGCCACATCATAATATACGACATGTATATACTCAACCTTGATTAACAATTTCAAATAAATCAAGCAAATCATATCAAAATCTCACACATAAGGGTTTAAAAGGGAAACCCACACACTTTGATAACCCACACACATATTAGGGTTTTACACCAAACTTTCTTGAAACAAAGTAATCTTTAGAAAGCATTAGGAATGGATTAAAATGGTGGGCAAGATTTCCAAAAATGTATTATTAGAAAAAATACAGTAGCAAAAGACATCCCCGCACGCACCAGGACCTCCAGAACAACTCAACAAAGTTGGCCTGTCCAGGGTTGGTCGCTACAAGCGAGCCCTTGGTCGCTACAAGCGAGCATAGGCAGGGAATTATCCTGCTTGGTCGCTACAAGCGAACCATTGGTCGCTACAAGCGAGCCTGGTCGCTTCAAGCGCCCGTGTGGTCGCTTCAAGCGCGGATAGGCAGGGAATTATCCTGCCTGGTCGCTACAAGCGATGTTCCGTCGCTACAAGCGACCGTATCAGTACACAGTCATGTAAAAATGTGATTTTTCCACCATTTTAGCCCATTCAAAGTTACCCAACTTCCAGAACTTGTTAAAAACAACTTTCCATCATAAAACATCATTTATAAACCATCACAAACAAGGATTACATCCATCAAAGAAATTAGGGTTCAAAACAATAACTTTTCATAACTTTTCTTATGAATTCACAACACAATAACTTTAATAAAACATGCTAGCATCATCACTTAGCATTCAAGCAAGCACAACATAATCATTAACAACTTTAAACCATAAAAACTTTCTAACAAAACCTAGACAAAGTGAAGAGAAGTTTGGGATGGAGAAATAGACATTCTCCCCTTCTCAATCACTTGTAATCAAGTAATACTAACTCTCTTACCTTGAAATCAAAGTTCTCTAGCAAACTCAAGCTTCAAATCACAAGCCCTAGGTTTTCCTCTTGCTTTCTCCTTCTCTTCTCCTCTTCCACGTTTTCTTCCTCTCCAAAAAGAAATGAATAGTGATTCAAAAGTCTTAGTGTTATTCTCTTATAATCCAATCCAATCAATCTTGGCCATCCATTCTTACTAACTCTCAAGGACTCATCCTAGCCTTTCAATCCAATCCAAGCTTACTACTATCATAACCACTTGATCATTACTACTCATAAACTAAAGCCCAACACTATTCACCCTCTAGGCCCAAAACCTTAAAAACTCGATTACAACTTATCTTCGCGCTAAATAATTATTCCTCGATTACTAGAAAATATTTTTAAAAGCAAATCCATAAAATAATATATATAAAAATATAATATACGAAAATAGGGTCGTTACATTCGTCACCAGAATCTTAATAATGATATGATGCATGAATAAAACTCATTAACAACAACATCAGGAATTTATACATCTTACTCATCATTATCGTCACCAGAATCTATACGTCTTACCCATCATTATCGTCACCAGAATTTATACATCTTACCCATCATTATCGTCACCAGAATTCATATATTTTACTCGTCATTATCGTCACCAGAATTTATATATTTTACTCTCCATCATTTACATCGCCTGACTCTACGTACTTTATCTCATCTATTACACCACCAAAATCTACAGATTTCATCTCATCTGTTGCACCACCAAAATCTACATTTTTTCATCATCTGTTACACCACCAGAATCTACACATTTTTCATCATCTATTACACCACCAAAATCTACACATTTTTCATCATCTATTACACCGTTTAGTTCTACATTTTTTTCTTTCTCACCAATGTTCAACCTCATTATACAATATATAACTCGTTCCCCTTTAACCTTCCTAACTTATTCAACCCCCTTCTTATAGCATCATGTCGTGGTGATTTTCGGAGATCAAGCTATTGATTAGCGTTGACTCACTAATTTTATTTCACGACTGAACTTTTAATTTTTTAAAAGAAAGGTGGAAAAAAGTTCTAAATTACCACATTTTTAAAGATTTAGGGTTCGGGGGTTAGTTACGTTTAGGGAAGGTGTTAGCACCCTAAACGTTCGTAGTACTCTACGAGAACCTCTTGATTTTATTTATTTATTTTGGCTATAACTTGCTTATTATTTTTTTTAAAAGGAAAGAATGCATTAGAATAGTGAGAAAGGAAAAGAAAAATATTTTTTTTGTATTTTTTATGATTTGGAAGGACAAGGTCCTCTGCCTACGTACCCGTGAGGGATCAAAACCTCGTAGTTCGGGGTAAAATGACGTTTGATTTGTTTGGTGTTTTTTATTAGTTTTTAAAAAAAAGTTTTAAAGATAAAATAAAAACCAAGTGGCTAAATAAGATGGATTTGTGTTTTTTAATTTTGAAAAGGATTAAAGTGTGATTAAAGTGGATTAATGATTATTTAAAGAAAATAAAAGAAAAAAACGGACACATGATTGAAAATCAAGGTTTATTAAGAAAAGATTTTTTTTGGTTTTTGAATATTTGCATGTTTTTGTTTTTTTTTGAATATGGACTAAGACTAAAAATATAATTAAAAAAACTAAACGCGAGGAAATTCCGTGGTGACGTTGGATCACCACGAAACCCTTTAAAATTAAACTAACCTAATATTTTTGTATTTTTTTTTTAGAGCGAAATAAATAAAAATAAATAAAAGACATAAAGCAGAATAAATAAAGTGAGTGTCAGTGCAAATTCTCATTTATATTTACATCGGTCCTAAATACATTCTAGTAAAATAAAATAAAAATGATAAAATGATAAATAAAAATAAAATTACAAATGCACTAAAATAAATAAATATGCTAAAAGTAAAAATAAAATGAAAAATGCACGAGATAAGAGGAAAATAAAGAAAAATAAACTAAAAATGCATGGTGTGTTAGAGATAAAGGAAATAAGATAAAATGCATGAACTTGAATAAAGGAAAAAAAAAAGGTCTAAAAATATAAATGCAAGGAAAGAGATAAAAAAATAAAAAGAAGAAAAATTGAGAATAAAGGGGGTATAGAAGAGAAACAGGGGGTTCAGGAAGCAAGTTGAAGAGAAAACAGGAAGAGGGGACACTGGGCCGCACACTGGGTCATTTTTGGGTCTGGTTAGAACAGATTTTTTTTAGCCTATAAAAACACAAATCAGCCCAAAAAAATTTCATTTCCTCCCCTTCTTTCTCTCTCTAACCTTTCTCTCCTCTCCAAAGCTCTCCCTTCTCTCTCTTTCTGACCGGCCAGGAATAGAAAAATCCGGCGCGGCGGCCGCCGGCGGCGCCACCGCGCCGGAGCGCTAAAACTCTCTTGTTTTAAAAAATAATTAGTGTTTTAGAAAGCTTTCATTCTCCCCTCTTTGATTCCGAGCTCATTTTTCTCACACCCCCTCTCAAAAGCTCTAGATCTAAACAAAAACGAAGTTGACAAACTACCTTGATTCTCTTTGCATTCGGTTCTGGGCTGCTTGGTTGTGATGGTTTCGAAACTGTTTCGGGTTTGAGTGGGTGTTGATGAGGTTGGCCGAAAGGGGTTTGTGGTGGTGGCTGGTTGGTTTTTATGATGGCCGAGTGTGTGAGGTGGGAGACCGTGAGGGGTTTGTGGTGAGGGAGATGGCTGGAGGCGTGAAGGGAGATAGGCTGGGTGAGTTGTGTCCGTGAGTGGTGTTGGTTATAGGGGAGTGGGCGTGGTTTTGTTGGTTGTGGTGGTTGTAGGATTGTGGCCGTACGGCTGTGTGGAGGGGAGAGGAGTGTGCGTGAGTTTGTGTGGTTGCTGGTTGTGGGAGGTTGAGTTGGGTTGTGGTGGTAGTGTGTTTGAGTGTGTGTGGAGCTGTTTGGGTTGTTAAGTGGCTGTGTTGATTTTTTGGTGGCTTGATTGAATTGGAATTTTGGTTTCTGATGGATTGTGTTATTTTCGTTACTGATGAAATTTTTTTGATAGCTTTTTCTTTTGAGTTTTTTTTTCAATCCTTTTTATGTGTGCTGCCTAATGCTAAATACACTAAACTGCCATCACTGACCATAAAGGTCAATGAATGGCAGTTTAAATGCCCAAATTAAAACAGGTTAATTCCATGACAAAAGTCTCCTCTTCACTCCTCAATGGTAATGACAAATTAAGGACCAATTAAATCACAAACAAAGTCAGACTAAAAAAAAATAAATTATAAAAAGTAACTAAAAAAAGAAATAAAAAAACTAAATAAAAATAACAACAAAAATATTTAAAAAGAATAAAAATAAAGATAGAAATAAAAATAAAAATAAAAACAAAAAAAGACGGACCCGGACGAAACTAAAAAAAAAATGAGGTATTTTAAAATACCTCTCTGTCGAAATTTCGTCTGAGACGACGAAAAATTCCGAACTAAAAGGACGAGTAAAAATAAATTTTAGGTCAAAAATTGGGGTATGACAGATGCCCCTATTTAAGCCTCTTCGTCCGGAGATTCGAAGATAAATCTTGGATTCGACGGGTCGAAGGGACTTAAATACAGAGTACGCCAATTTTGGACCTAAAAGAAAAAAAAGGTGAGATGCTCGTGATGCAAATGCAAATGCAAGACGGCGAAGCTGACCCGACTGGGGGTAAAACAAAACAAAAGGATACCCGAGTTTGTTAAAGCAAGGGATCCGACTCCACTGGGGGATAACATAGTTTCACTGGGGAAGGAATTGTCTACTATCAACAAAGATGACAGCTTAAAGAAGACAGATGATATGTATTACCTACTATCGTGTATTGATAGCTTAAAAGGTAATATAAAAGGAGACACCGTCTACTATCGTTGTATGGATAGCTTAAAGGAGGTGACATGTATTACCTACTATCGTGTATTGATAGCTTAAAAGAGGTAATTTAAAAGGAGACACCGTCTACTATCGTTGTATGGATAGCTTAAAGGAGGTGACATGTATTACCTACTATCATGTATTGATAGCTTAAAAGAGGTAATATAAAAGGAGACACTGTCTACTATCGTTGTATGGATAGCTTAAAGGAGGTGACATGTATTACCTACTATCGTGTATTGATAGCTTAAAAGAGGTAATATAAAAGGAGACACCGTCTACTATCGTTGTATGGATAGCTTAAAGGAGGTGACATGTATTACCTACTATCGTGTATTGATAGCTTAAAAGAGGTAATATAAAAGGAGACACCGTCTACTATCGTTGTATGGATAGCTTAAAGGAGGTGACATGTATTACCTACTATCGTGTATTGATAGCTTAAAAGAGGTAATATAAAAGGAGACACCGTCTACTATCGTTGTATGGATAGCTTAAGGAAGACAGATGACATGTATTACCTACTATCGTGTATTGATAGCTTAATAGAGGTAATATAAAAGGAGACACCGTCTACTATCGTTGTATGGATAGCTTAAGGAAGACAGATGACATGTATTACCTACTATCGTGTATTGATAGCTTAAAAGAGGTAATATAAAAAGGAGACACCGTCTACTATCGTTATATGGATAGCTTAAGGAAGACAAATGACATATTTTACCTACTATCGTGTATTGATAGCTTAAAAGAGGTAGACAAAATATTTTACCTACTACCATTGTGAGGGTAGCTTAAAGGAGGTAAGAGATAAATGTCAACTACTCGGGATGCAGCCGAACTAGTCAACTGACGACAAAAGACTGGATAGGAAAATGCACAAGCTATTCGTTAAAGAACTGCCACTGACGACAAGGAATAAAGGATAAATGCCAACTGTCCGGGTTGTTGCCGAACTGCCATTGACGACAAGGAATAAAGGTAGATGCCAACTGTTCGGGTTGTTGCCGAACTGCCATTGACGACAAGGAATAAAGGTACGCACAAGCTGTTCGTTAAAGAACTGCCGCTTGGCATAAAGAGGATGACATCTCTGGACCAGACACACTGGGGATGACACTTGGGGAAAAAGAGAGTTAAAAAATGTTCATGACCGATTGGTATGAAAAACAAGACTCAGGGTGGTTAATGCAACCATGCATTGAATGATGCTATGTGCATGTTGTGTATGCATGAATGTGTATATGCATGAATGTATGAATGTATGTAAGACAATACGACTCGTATGACTCTATGGAGAATTGACTGTATGAAGGATTAACTTGTATGACTGTATGGAGGATTGACTTGTGGGACAGTATAACTGTATGAAGGATTAACTTGTATGACTGTATGGAGGATTGACTTGTGGGACAGTATAACCGATGAACTTGATGAGACAAGACTGGACAGGTAAGATGGAAAGTGGACCGACGGCGCAGTACAAACATTCAGCAATCTTCATTGGGAATGATGCCATTGGGAACATATCAAAACATTGACAGGGTAAGGCCCGATGTATGCAACAAATGGTGGGGAGTAAACACTTCCTGGGGGAATCGTGCTAATCCAAAGACCTGGCAGAAGAACTGGTGTTTCTGTGGTCATGCTTTTTTGTTTTTTTTTTTCTTTTCTTTTTTTTGAATCCCTAACTTTTGCCTGGACCGCCCTTTCGGGTTTTCAGTCCACCGGGAATATATTCTTTTTGTATGCCCCTAATTTTTGCCTGGACCGCCTTTTTAGGTTTTCGATCCACCGGGACGCTCATTTTTGCCTAAGCCGCCCTTTCGGGTTTTCGACTTACCGAGCTTTTCTCTTTTTCTTCTTTCTTTTTTCAAGCAATTGACCATGTTTAACCTGCAGGGTCTACCCGTTCTCAGGACAGATGTTGACGCACACTTCACTTATTCATGAGTTCAAAGAGAATGTGTTTGTTGTTTATGCTCTCCAAAAATATAAAAAGATTTATGATTTTTTTTTTTTGAAAAAATATATTTTGCTTCAAGTACTACCATCAAAAATAGAAGAAATTTTATAAACAGATTAAATGGGAATTCCAAATAAAAGGCACGGGCTCAAATTCATTTAACAGAGTGGTGGCCCGCCAATGGCGTGGCTCCACGGATCTCCCAAAGTTTGGAAAATGGTAAATATATGGGGAAGGTACATTGAACACAATAACCGCTATTCTCCCTAACAATCTTTGAATTCCACCGTTTTAGATGCTTCAAATTCAGAGTCTCTTTGACCGTTAAAGTGCCCCAAGTGAGTCATGGCCAACCTGATGCAGTTACCTTGTCTTTTTGATCCTTAATTTTTGCATAGATCGCCCTTTTGGGTTTTCGACCTATCATGATGATCATTTTTTGTTTCATGTCTCTAATTTTTGCCTGGACCGCCCTTTCGGGTTTTCAGTCCACCGAGACGCTCCTTTTTGCCTAAGCCGCCCTTTCGGGTTTTCGACTTACCGAGCTGTTCTTTTATTTTTAGACAAAGTATTTCTTGACTGCATCTGTGTTCATAGGACGGGGAAGCTCATCACCATCCATAGTCGTAAGAGTCATTGCACCACCGGAGAACGCTCTCTTGACGACATAGGGGCCTTCATAATTAGGCGTCCATTTGCCCCTGGCGTCCGGTTGGAAAGAGAAAATCTTTTTGAGCACAAGGTCTCATTCTTGAAATTCACGGGGACGAACCTTCTTGTCAAAGGCTTATTTCATCCTCCTCTGATATTGTTGACCATGACACCAGGTGGCCATGCGTTTTTCTTCAATCAAGTTCAGCTGATCATACATACTTTGACACCATTCAGCCTGAGACAACTTGGCTTCCATCGGAACTCTCATTGATGGGATCTTGACTTCCACAGGGAGCATTGCTTCCATGTCGTAAGCTAAAGAGAAAGGGGTTGCCCCTGTTGAAGTGCGCACTAAGGTACAGTACCCATTCAAAGCATACGGTAACATGCCAGTCCTGTAAGTGGCTACCATCTTCTGCACTGATTTCTTGATGTATTTTCCTTTTTCCATTTTGTTTCTTTTGTTGTTGTTGTTTTTTTTTTTGCAGCTTCAATGGCACTATTCGTCTGGAATTTTATCAGGGATACTGTAGTGGCAGCTCCTCGGAACCCAAGTTAATCATTTCAAATGCTTCTTCATGAGGCTGAATGGCTTTCATGTCATACTAATACCGATAGATCTTTACGGGAATCCCTTCGTCCTCTTCCTCTTCAGCTTCGTAGACAGGGAAATCAAAGTTGGGAGAGACAATAGGGTTACAGTGTTCAACGGGTTTATTGATGTTCAGTCTACATATGATTGATGATTGATTTTAGAAAATGAGTAAAAAACGCAGACCTTTTGAAATTGATTGAGAATAAAATAAAAATATTTTTTTTTGGGGTTTTTTGTGTTACCATTTTCCAGAAAAAGCAGTAAAATAAAAATAAAAGTCGCGAAAGAAACGATAATTTTTCATTGATAGTAGTAACTTGAAGACAAAAGTAGAGCCCTACATGATTTCACTTTCGTCTCGGGCGAAACGAAAGGATTTTTGAAAAGACAAGACAACAAAAACACATTATTTGGATCCATGAGTAACTGAGGGAATGTCAACAGCGACCCAATTGCGGCAAACCCCACCTCGTGTTTGCATGACCACACACATCTTCTGTCTGCACGAGTGTTGTAGGTGCGAGTGGATTTATAATGAATGCGTCGGGCCACTTTCTTTGACTGCGGCAGATTGACCTTTTTGTGATGAAACAGAGGATGAGACTCGACTCAAACTATGAATGCAGTATGATGCATGATTATGTTTATGCAAAAAAGAAGAAAGATTTGTTATCGAAGGACTTTGTTGAAGTAATTGTAAACATCATGGTTTGAACATTTCATTTGAGCATCAAGGCATTACAAAATAGTTCTTTTTTAGAAACCAAGCCAAGGGATCAATTCAAAGGTCCTTTAGTGGAAGCTAGATTTTAACAGAAAAAAAAAAATTTTAAGACTCCTAGCTTCCTTAAATTCAACAAATCAGGGCTCTTGAAGGTGTACTTCCTAGTGCTCCTCTATGATGTTTAAAAAACTTGTTTAAGTCCTTCGGTAATTGGATGAAAAAATGAGTTTATGCATGGATGCATGGATGCATGATTATGCTAAAGCGGAGAAAACATGGTGAGGTTAAGTCCAATAATGTTGGACTCAAGGGTAAACACGCCATTTGGTAAGGACTATGGTTTCATATGTACCTGTATCACGGGTTCTACCAAGTTCCCAAAGTCCTCAACCCCTTCCAAATATCATCGGGTTACGAGATTGACTCCCGGTCCAACAACATTTGTAAGAAAGTCTCGTTTGAGTGTAGTATCGCGTATCAACTAATTCAAGATTACTCTTGGTTAGCCACCGCACTACGTCCTAAAAGGCCAAGATGGGTTAAGTGTAACTAAAGGTCCTCAACTTCATAGGTCACTTGAAAATAATAATGTCGGACACGACTACTCATGCCGACATATTAATACTTCCAAGATTCCTCCATTGAGCGGGGTTATCACATGTGCCACATCCGAAATTTACCCTCGGAAAGACACTTTGATTATACCACCATCCTATCTTATGTTTCCCTCAAGTCCGGGTGTAGGACTTATCTCACCACTCACGTAAGAAAAAAAAAACACATATGCACATATTTACAACCTTGTTTTTGTTTTAAGCAAGTTATTATAGCACAAAATAATTAAATAAATTCAAGTTAGGCTCAACCCTCTTAGGGATGTCCCCAGTGAAGTCGCCATTTCTGTCGTGGTGATTTTCGGAGATCAAGCTATTGATTAGCGTTGACTCACTAATTTTATTTCACGACTGAACTTTTAATTTTTTAAAAGAAAGGTGGAAAAAAGTTCTAAATTACCACATTTTTAAAGATTTAGGGTTCGGAGGTTAGTTACGTTTAGGGAAGGTGTTAGCACCCTAAACGTTCGTAGTACTCTACGAGAACCTCTTGATTTTATTTATTTATTTTGGCTATAACTTGCTTATTATTTTTTTTAAAAGGAAAGAATGCATTAGAATAGTGAGAAAGGAAAAGAAAAATATTTTTTTTGTATTTTTTATGATTTGGAAGGACAAGGTCCTCTGCCTACGTACCCGTGAGGGATCAAAACCTCGTAGTTCGGGGTAAAAATGACGTTTGATTTGTTTGGTGTTTTTTATTAGTTTTTAAAAAAAAGTTTTAAAGATAAAATAAAAACCAAGTGGCTAAATAAGATGGATTTGTGTTTTTTAATTTTGAAAAGGATTAAAGTGTGATTAAAGTGGATTAATGATTATTTAAAGAAAATAAAAGAAAAAAACGGACACTTGATTGAAAATCAAGGTTTATTAAGAAAAGATTTTTTTTGGTTTTTGAATATTTGCATGTTTTTGTTTTTTTTTGAATATGGACTAAGACTAAAAATATAATTAAAAAAACTAAACGCGAGGAAATTCCGTGGTGACGTTGGATCACCACGAAACCCTTTAAAATTAAACTAACCTAATATTTTTGTATTTTTTTTTAGAGCGAAATAAATAAAAATAAATAAAAGACATAAAGCAGAATAAATAAAGTGAGTGTCAGTGCAAATTCTCATTTATATTTACATCGGTCCTAAATACATTCTAGTAAAATAAAATAAAAATGATAAAATGATAAATAAAAATAAAATTACAAATGCACTAAAATAAATAAATATGCTAAAAGTAAAAATAAAATGAAAAATGCACGAGATAAGAGGAAAATAAAGAAAAATAAACTAAAAATGCATGGTGTGTTAGAGATAAAGGAAATAAGATAAAATGCATGAACTTGAATAAAGGAAAAAAAAAAGGTCTAAAAATATAAATGCAAGGAAAGAGATAAAAAAATAAAAAGAAGAAAAATAGAGAATAAAGGGGTATAGAAGAGAAACAGGGGGTTCAGGAAGCAAGTTGAAGAGAAAACAGGAAGAGGGGACACTGGGCCGCACACTGGGCCATTTTTGGGTCTGGTTAGAACAGATTTTTTTTAGCCTATAAAAACACAAATCAGCCCAAAAAAATTTCATTTCCTCCCCTTCTTTCTCTCTCTAACCTTTCTCTCCTCTCCAAAGCTCTCCCTTCTCTCTCTTTCTGACCGGCCAGGAATAGAAAAATCCGGCGCGGCGGCCGCCGGCGGCGCCACCGCGCCGGAGCGCTAAAACTCTCTTGTTTTAAAAAATAATTAGTGTTTTAGAAAGCTTTCATTCTCCCCTCTTTGATTCCGAGCTCATTTTTCTCACACCCCCTCTCAAAAGCTCTAGATCTAAACAAAAACGAAGTTTACAAACTACCTTGATTCTCTTTGCATTCGGTTCTGGGCTGCTTGGTTGTGATGGTTTCGAAACTGTTTCGGGTTTGAGTGGGTGTTGATGAGGTTGGCCGAAAGGGGTTTGTGGTGGTGGCTGGTTGGTTTTTATGATGGCCGAGTGTGTGAGGTGGGAGACCGTGAGGGGTTTGTGGTGAGGGAGATGGCTGGAGGCGTGAAGGGAGATAGGCTGGGTGAGTTGTGTCCGTGAGTGGTGTTGGTTATAGGGGAGTGGGCGTGGTTTTGTTGGTTATGGTGGTTGTAGGATTGTGGCCGTACGGCTGTGTGGAGAGGAGAGGAGTGTGCGTGAGTTTGTGTGGTTGCTGGTTGTGGGAGGTTGAGTTGGGTTGTGGTGGTAGTGTGTTTGAGTGTGTGTGGAGCTGTTTGGGTTGTTAAGTGGCTGTGTTGATTTTTTGGTGGCTTGATTGAATTGGAATTTTGGTTTCTGATGGATTGTGTTATTTTCGTTACTGATGAAATTTTTTTGATAGCTTTTTCTTCTGAGTTTTTTTTTCAATCCTTTTTATGTGTGCTGCCTAATGCTAAATACACTAAACTGCCATCACTGACCATAAAGGTCAATGAATGGCAGTTTAAATGCCCAAATTAAAACAGGTTAATTCCATGACAAAAGTCTCCTCTTCACTCCTCAATGGTAATGACAAATTAAGGACCAATTAAATCACAAACAAAGTCAGACTAAAAAAAAAAAAAAATTATAAAAAGTAACTAAAAAAAGAAATAAAAAAACTAAATAAAAATAACAACAAAAATATTTAAAAAGAATAAAAATAAAGATAGAAATAAAAATAAAAATAAAAACAAAAAAAGACGGACCCGGACGAAACTAAAAAAAAATGAGGTATTTTAAAATACCTCTCTGTCGAAATTTCGTCTGAGACGACGAAAAATTCCGAACTAAAAAAGACGAGTAAAAATAAATTTTAGGTCAAAATTTGGGGTATGACACATCACTAAAGACAATATTCGACCCACCACTTATCGACACTTTTACACGACAATACCCTCACCGATTACGACACCATTACTACATCCCTCCGCCTCATTATAAACAACCCATTACTCCATATTTCCAATAACATCTCTAGAACTTACCCCATCGTTGGTTCCTTCTTCATTCTCTACATCCTTTCTTCCTAGCGACATCATTTATCCTTCATTCTTAGTCTTTAAGATTTTTACTACCCTATCGTCACTCCTCATAATGTTATCCGTCTATACAATTGTGCTCATTAAGTTTTAAGATTCTATCTTCATATATTAGTTCATCGTTATTATCGTCTATTGTTTTATGCCACTAACATCATACATTCGTCTTACCCATGTCTGCACTCTTTATTTTAACTTATAATATCAGACTTGACCTTTATTATAAGGTTCTACTATTATCTTCGTCGTCTGGTTACGAACCGTCTCCCTGATTGAAAAATGGTTTGGGCATAGAGGTCATGGTTCCAATTCCCCCGATTTTGGTGCCTATGGAAGGCACATAACTCCTCGTCATCAAGCTGGAGGGGGTTACGGAGATAGGTGTTTATGGCTTCGCGGTCGAATCGAATGACGCGACCACGAACCATAGTTTGGTAGGTGAATTCCCCCTCGGGATCAGCGGGAATAGCATTTGCATAGAATTCCCGGATGATGACGTAATTTAAGTTCAATGGAGGATTCACTAAAACTCCCCAATTGCGGGAATCTATCAACCGTGCCAACTCCCGATAAGTGCCCCGCTCACTTATTATAAACTGCCTTTCGGCCCAGAATGTCCTTCGGAGGAGCTCCTCATATCTTTCTTGATTGCGGAGGCTGAGGAAACGAGAAGCATCATATGCCCCTTGCGGTCTAGACCCGGATGATTCGCCCCTTGATCGCTTCCCGGTTTGTTTTGGCGCCATCTACGAGAAAAGAAACAAAATCAGCAAACAGCAGACATAATCCTAAGCAATATGAGATAAAACCAATTGAATTGGAAAGGTAAAAATGGAAAAGGATGATGTTCTGTTCTGCCATTTTCGCACTGCGAAGGTAGGGTCACAGTGCGAAGCTGAACGTGCAAATCTGGGTTGCCCAGAACAACGGTCGCAATGCGAAGTTGAAATTTGCTCTGCGACCATGACAGAAAAATGCAGTTTTCCCCCAGATTCTGACCTAAACCCCTGGGTTTCAGTTTCATTCTAAACATAATGCGTGTAAATAAATGATCAGAATCATGACTGGGTATAACAACCTCTTAACAGAACTTTTTCTTTCAATTTTCGCAAATGGGTAAAAAATTTTTTTTTACAAAATCAACTTGAAAACTGAAAGAAAAAGGTCTTTTCAATTACCCACAATGCATGCTTACATTGAATTGCAAATTAACACAGCAACTTAGAAGTGAAAGGAAACTTAACATAAACCTAACCCTAAAACTGGAATTTTCAAAAATTAAACCCTAAACCACATGTTTGTCCTATCATGAATCAGAAACAAGAGTAGAGAAGGATGAGGAAATTCGTACCTTGCTGTTTGCAGAAATGGAAGATTTAAACTAGAATTTACTAAAAAGGAAAGATTTATGAAAAAATGAAATGGGTATGTTTTAGGGTTGTTTTTGAAGAGTTTTATGGAAAGAAATGAAGAGTTTTTAGTTTTAGAGGCTTAATAAAAAAGAATAACGGTTGGATAAGAGAGAGAGGGAAATGGGTGGTTGGGGAGAGTAATGGAGGGTTAGTAATTTTGAAAACTGAGCTGACAAAATTCGCATACTTCGCACTACGAAGTACTTTTGCTCTGTGAACTTCAGAGTTAACTTCGCAGTGCGAAGATACTTTGCTCTGCGAAGTCATCAGACTCTGAAATTTTCAAAATTGCTACCTTTCAACAAAATGGTCATTTACATCCCCAACTATGGTTATTAAAAAAGCAGTAATAAACAAAAATTATTGATTGCTCCTTCTATAAAGCGAGACGGTATGCAAAAAATATGAATGCAGATGGGTGGTATGCAGAGGTATGATATGTGATGATTCAAGATTTCCCCCCTATCCTCACATGTAGGCTCTAGAGGTGAGATTTTCTAAAAAAGGTCCCTAGAGTCATGGATCTCACATGGAATTAAGGTCGTCGATTGCGAACTTCTCAAGACTTCAATACATTCCAAGTGAAAATCTCCTCTAGGCGGGGTTTGGCATCCTACCTCACGGACATACGTCAACGCTGGCTTCCGCTCACAACCCCATCCTAACTTAATTTTTTCTCAAGCTCGGGTAGAGAGCCTCACACGTCCGGCATTAACCCGAACAATGTGGAGTAACATCGCTCAAGTAACAAACCCCACAATTGATATATATAGATATAAAGCAATACGAAATATAGAGCAAAAGAATAGAAACAAATAATGATAACAAGCTACAAACACGCAAGTAAAATAAAACATTTTAGCCTAAAAGCTGACTGAGATAGGCTTGACTTGTCATACACAAACAAAGTGTTTTATGCATGTCCCCAGTGAAGTCGCCATTTTTGTCGCGTCGAATTTCGGATATCAAGCTATTGAGAAGCGTTGAATCACTAATTTTAAATCACAACTGAACTTTTAATTTTTCGGGGAGAAAAGGAAAAAAGTTCGAAATTACCTTTAAATAAGAGATTTTAAGTTCGAGAGTCGATTATGCGAGGGGAAGGCATTAGCACCCCTCACATCCTTTGTACTCAACGGGAACCTCTTAGTCGACTTAGGCTTAGAATGTTTTCAAAGTTTTGCTTGCGTGCTTGAATATATAAAAAGGGAAAAAGAAAATATGATATAAAGGGAAAAAAGAAAGTTTTTTATTAATGGGCTTGACAAGATGTGAATCCTGCTCCTACGTATCTCCCGGTAGACGGAGAATTCAAAGCGTACGTAGTTCTTTGCAGGGTAGAAAAAATTTGAATGTTGGTTCGTTTTAATTAAAAAAAGATTTAATCGCGCCCGAGCGAAAAAGTTTTGCTTTAAAATACAAAACAACATGGTCTACTATCGTTATGTTGATAGGTTAATAAAGACCGATGAAAAAGAACCTCTTACCTACTACCGTTATGAGGGTAGCTTAAAAAAGGTAAGAAGGGTTTGATAAAAAGACGGATTCGCACTCGGGCGTGATAAAATGTTTGAAAACGCACGAAGGCGTAAAACGGTTTAAATGATAAAAAAAGACGGACGCACATTAAGGCGATGGTATTCGCACAAGGCGTAAAAGTTCGAATTGACCACGAGGGCCAAGAAAAGTTTTAAAATGGTCACTGGGACCAAAGAAAGGTTAAGCGCGTTGGACGCGTCGTAAAAGGGAATGACGATTGCCCGAACGACGAGACATACGTCACGCATTCGTGCAACCGGGGTTTGGAGAGACATACGTCAAACCATTCCTTTTTCATTCAAGTTCTCGTTTCGTTGAAACTCAAAGATAATCTCAAAGGGACAAAACACTTGGTTAGAAATTTAAAGGAAAGTTGTAAAAAAATCACGAACAAATTTGTTGTTCGAGTTTATTGAAAATCATGAACATCACTTGTTGCTTAAGTTATTGAAACTCAAGAACAAGTATTTATTCAAGTTTGAAAGATGAACAAAATCATAAAAACATGCATAAGTTTGGAAAATGCACAAGTTCGGCTCAATTTGAGTTTGGTTTAAGAAGTGAGCAAGTTCGGCTCAAGTTCATGTTTTGATTGAAAATCATGAACAACGTTATTGTTCAAGTTTAGTTTTGAAGGAAAAGAACTTAGCTTATTGCTCGAGCTTGATTTTGAAAATTTAAGGACATAACTTGTTTTGCAAGTTACTCAAAAATTAATTGCACAAAACTTGTGAAATTTCCAATATCATGCAAAATTCTTGATATGGTTTGAACAAAAATGAATTTTAACCTCTTAGGTTCTGAATCAATGGTTAGAACCTTAAAAATTTGGCCTTTGGAAGCCTGATTCATGTTCTGAGTTTTACCTACTTCGCAGAGCAACCAGAACTTGGCTCTGCGAAGCCAGGTTCTGATATGGTCGCTCTGCGACCATGACTTTGCTCTGCGAAGTATGCGAAAAATTGAACTCAGAAGCTGCTTCTGAACAGAAGTTCAGAAGCTGCTCCTGAGCAAGCTTCAGAACCTAAAGGGGGTTAAAAAGCTTTGCAAATTTGGAAGAAAAGGAGTATAATAACTCAGTTTTGGTGCTTTGCAACTTTGAGATTCCTCTTGAGTTTCAAAAGGGTTTTTTTGCACAAAAAGAGATTAAACAAACACAAATGATGCAAACAGCAAACAAAATGAAAGATAAGACTTTAGAACACTTATAGAACTCCTAGCAATGCTTTTGCAAGAGATAGGAAGTGGCTTGGTTGATTGTTTTTGCAAGGTTGGAATGTTAGAGGTTATGGATAACAAATAGCTCAAATGTTCCAATTAGTTTTTGAACTGTTTTCTCTACTCTCACAATGCTGCAATGTGATGGTTTTTTCAAGTGTAAGTAAGTGTATTCAGGTGTTAGTAATTGTTTGTGAATGGTTATACATTGCATTCCTTAAATAGGCAAAATGAGGATCAATTGCAATGATGGAAAATCTATAGAGTCCAGCTGATTTGTGTGCTAAAACCAGGCTATCTTACTTTGCATTTAATGCAAAAGTGAAGAGGGGACATTGCCTTGCAACCTTGGTCAAGAGATCAGCCAAATCCAGCCATTAATGCAGCTGATCTTGGATAGCAACGATGAGAAAAAATCTGAAAAACAGGGCAGCTTGCAATTGGGTGATTCTTGGGATCAATCCTTGCAATCTTGGGAGGTCAAGCAAGGAAAACATGTACTGCCATGTACAGAGATTGGGGGAAGCAAAAGGGAAGCATGTGGCTGGTGTGAGGAAGGAGAAAAGCAGCTGAAAACAGGGCAGCACAAACAGCTTTTTTTGCAAGTAAAACCACCTAAGTTTGACTGGTTTTGGGGGAGAAAGGAGGAAGAAAAGGGAACAAGCAGCTGGCTGGCAAGCTCATGGTGAGAGGCAGGTCAATTGGGAAGGATGAGGACTGACCAAGGGCAGCCCACTTGCTTGGGCACATGCTAGGTTGGAAGAAAATCCTTCTTACCTCAACCTTTAATGTCACATGATTAATTCTTGTTTTGTGCATCCAATCAGCCACAATTGATGACAACAGGGATAATAATAATAATGATAGAGAGTAATAACAATAACTAAAATGAAAACAAAAGCAAGATAAATCAAAGAAATAAAAAATCTGCAGAAAATTCGAAGAGTTCGCAGAGCGAAGGTAACTTTGCTCTGCGAACTCCCCTTTTCCTTTTTTTTGTATTTTCTTTAAAATAAATAAATAAAAATGACAATAATGATAATATTAAATGATGAAAATAACAAAGATGGTAATGATGAAAATGATAAAGGAAACAAAAATAGTAATAATAATAGTAATAAAGATAAATAATAATGAAGAAGATAATAATATTAGTAATTTAAAAATAATTATAAAACATTGAATAAAATAACAAATAATAAAAAAACAATAATAATAATAATATCATTAAAAAAAGCAATAGCAAAAGTATTAATAAGGATAATGATAATATTAATAAAGGTGATAGTAATGCTTATGGTGATAAATGTAAATAAAATCCATCAACAAAAATGAAATAATAAAAAGTAATAATGAATGATGAAATAATAAAAGATAAAACAAAGAAAAAATATGAGTCAAAAAATGGGGTATGACATTGAGATATCGAGGTTTTCTTTCAAGATATATGTTGATGGACTTTTGAGCATATCCTTTGACTTTGTTCCTAAAAAAGGGGATTGCTTGTAATATTTTTTAAATGAAATGGTCAAACTATGATGTTTACAATTACTTAAACAAGTCCTTCGATAACAAATCTTTCTTTTTGCATAAGAATAATCATGCATCATACTGCATTCATAGTTTCCAAATCGAGTCTCATCCTTTGTTTCATCACAAATAAGGTCAATCTGCCGCAGTCAAAGAAAGTGGTCCGACGCATTCATTACAAGCCTCTCGAATCTACAACACTCGGGCACACAGAAAAAGAAGAATGAATCTGATTGAGCAGGAAAACCAGAATCTCAGGGAGGAAGTAGCCAGTCTCCGAGAAGTAATGGAGAAGTTGACTTCCATGATGAATGCTTTGCTAGCTTCTCAAGCTCAGGCATCAGTTCTTCAGCTTACTGCCACCACTCTTGAGCAACCGATCACAATTGCTCTACCAACTTCTACCGTGTTTACTCCACCGCCCGGCATGTCCAGAGCTTACCCATGGGGGATGCCATTTCCATCCAACGAAGGTTTCCATCCCACTTCTTCTGAGATTCCAACTCCTTTTGTCCAACAGTCAATACCGGTTTCTCAGCCCGGTCCATCCTTCACACAAGCAGCTATGACATATTTAGCGCCTCTCATCCACACTGTTCAGCAAGAGGCGGAACCTATCTTTCATGCCAAAAGTGTTGGGGGTTTTTGACAGGATGGACGAGCTTCAAGAGAGATTTGACGGGATGCAGCGTGAGGTTGAAGCCCTCCGTGGGAGAGACTTGTTTTGTAAAAATGCCCGCGAACTCTGCTTGGTCGCTAATGTCGTAATACCGCCCAAATTCAAAGTCCCCGACTTTGAAAAGTACAAAGGAAACACATGTCCATGCAGCCACCTAGTGATGTACGCAAGGAGAATGTCTATGCACACCGACAATCATAAGCTCCTCATTCACTTCTTCCAGGACAGTTTGACCGGGGCACCCTTGAAGTGGTACATGAATTTGGAAAGCGTTAATATCCGAACTTTCAATGACTTAGGGGAAGCCTTCATTCGCCAATACAAGTACAATCTGGACATGGCCCCCGACAGGGACCAACTTCAGGCTATGGCCCAGAAAGAAAAAGAAACCTTCAAGGAATACGCCCAGCGGTGGAGAGAGATTGCTACTCAAATCATCCCGCCTCTACAAGAGAAAGAGATAACAAGGGTTTCTTGAAGACTCTCAGCCAATTTTACTATGAGAAGATGGTTGCCAGTGCACCGACGAATTTTACAGAGATGGTTAATATGGGAATGCGTCTAGAGGAAGGAGTCTGAGAGGGACGTTTGGTTATGGAAAGTGCTTTTGCTGCCAGCAGTACAAAGAGGTTTGGGAATGGCTTCTCAGGAGAGAAAGAGCAAGAAGTAAGTATGGTGGCCAATAGGCAGCCTCCACAACGGTATCCAGGGTATCAATATGTCGCCGCTGCCACACCTGCCTTTGGTGCTATCCAGAATCCAAGTCCTCAGCTTCAGCCCCAGCAACAGTATCAACAACAGCCTCGACTACAGGCTCCCCAACAGTTCACCCAGCAGAATCAGGTTCAGTGGATATCGCAGTTCGATCCAATCCCTATGGCGTATGCAGAGTTGCTTCCTGCTTTGCTTGAGAAAAATCTTGTTCAGACTAAGGCGCCTCCTCGGGTACCTGAAAGGTTGCCAAGTTGGTATAGACTTGATCTCTCTTGTGCTTTCCATTAAGGGGCACCCGGTCATGACATTGAGCACTGTTACGCCCTGAAAGCTGAAGTCCAAAAGTTGATCCAGGCTAATATCATGTCCTTCAAAGATTTGAACCCCAATGTGCAAGCTAATCCACTACCGGATCATGGGACCTCATCTGTTAATATGATGCAAGATTGTTCAGAGGCATACCCTGTTGAAGACAATATTGAAGAGGTGGCAGCTAGTTTTGTGACACAAGGAGGGGTTTGCCGCAATTGGGTCGTTGTTGACATTCCCTCAGTTACTCATGGGTCCAAGTAATGTGTTTTGTTGTCTTGTCTTTTTTTTAAAAAATCCTTTCGTTCTGCCCGAGACGAAAGTGAACTTTTTTATGGCTTTTTGCTTTATGCATTGCCATCATCAAATAAAAAGTCGTTTGGTCACCGACTGTGTCTTTTTATTCTTTGCTTTTTCTGGAAAATGGAATCACAAAAAACCAAAAAAATATTTTATTTTCTTTTTAATCAATTTCCAAATATCTGCATTTAAACTAATCATGAATCATACAAAAAACTTAAACACCAATAAACCCGTTGAACACTGTAACCCTATGCTCTCTTCCAACTTTGAGATCCCTGTCTACGAAGCTGAAGAGTAAGAGGATGAAGGGATTCCCAAAAAGATCTCTATGTTACTAGAATATGAAAAGAAGGTCATTCAACTTCATGAAGAAGCACTGGAAGTGATTAACTTGGGTTCCGAGGAACTGCCACTACAGTATTCCTGATAAAATCATAACAGACAAGGGGACGAATTTGAACAACAAAATGGTGAAGGAGTTGTGTGATAGTTTCAAAATTGAACATCATAACTCCTATCCTTACCTCGGATGAATGGTGCCGAAAAGCAAAGGAAAAAACAAAAGAAAAAGCAAAAAAACAAAAAACAAAAAAAAACAAAAAAAAAACAAAAAAACAAAATAAAAAAAAAAAGAAAAAATATATCAAGAAGATTGTCCAAAAGATGGTAGTCACCTACAAAGACTGGCATGAGATGCTCCCGTATGCTCTGCACGGATATCGTACTTCAGTACACACTTCAACAGGGGCACCCCCCCTTTCTTTGGTATACGGCATGGAAGCAGTGCTCCCTGGGGAGTTCGAAATCCCGTCAATGAGAGTTCTAATGAAAGCCGAGTTGTCAGAGGTTGAATGGTGCCGAAACAGATATGATCAGTTGAACTTGTTTGAAGAAAAGCGCATGAATGCATTTTGTCATGGGCGATTATATCAAAAGAGGATGAAACAAGCTTTTGCCAAGAAAGTTCGACCCCGTGTGTTCCGAGAAGGAGATCTCGTGCTCAAGAAGGTCTTGTCTTTTCAAACTGATTCTAGGGGAAAATGGACGCCTAACTATGAAGGCCCATATGTCGTCAAAAGAGCTTTCTCCAGCGGCGCAATGACTTTTACGACTATGGATGGTGAAGAGCTTCCCCGTCCTGTGAACGCCGATGCAGTCAAGAAATACTTTGTCTAAAAAATAAAAGAACAGCTCGGTAAGTCAAAAACCTAAAAGGGCGGCTTAGGCAAAAATGAGCGTCTCGGTGGACCGAAAACCCGAAAGGGCGGTCCAGGCAAAAATTAGAGACATAAAACAGAAATAATTATCCTGATAGATCGAAAACCCGAAAGGGCGGTCTATGCAAAAATTAAGGATCAAAAGAGAAAGTAATTGCATCGGGTTGGCCATGAATCGCTTGGGGCACCTTAGCTGTCAAAAGACTCTGAATCTGAAGCATCCAGACAGTGGAATTCAAAGTTGTTAGGGAGAATAGCGGTTATTGTGTTCAATGTATCTTCCCCTTATATTTACCATTTTCCAAACTTTGTGAGATCTGTGGAGCCACGCCACTGGCGGGCCACCACTCTATTAAATAAATTTGAGCTTGTGCCTTTATTTGGAATTCTCATTTTTTCTGTCTATAAAATTTCTTCTATTTTTGATGGTGATACTTGAAGCAAATTGTTTTTTAAAAATCATAAATCTTTTTTTTCGTATCTTTTTGGAAAGCATAAACAACAAACACATTCTCTCTAAATTCGTGAATAAGTGAAGTGTGCGTCAACATCCGTCTAGGCCGGCGGCCACCGCGCCGGAGAACTATCTCAGTCCGGCCAATGCAAGAGAGAAAGGAGAGAGTTGGTAGGGAAGAGAGAGAAGGAGGGGAAGAGAAATGAATAAAACCGGGTACCTGGCCTTTATATAGATAGTTGAACCGGTTCGGTTCTCTCAGACCAAACCGGTCTGGTTTTCTTCTGTTCTTCAGCCCATTGGGCTTAACTCAGCCCAAGTTTCTTCCTCCTCTCTTTCTTTCTGACTTCCTTTTACACCCCTCTTGTCTGCTGTTGCACCCCCTTTTCCTTATCCCTTTTCTTTTTATTTTATTTCTTTGTTTGCATTTATTTCTTTTTTATTTCCATGCATTTTATTTTATTGCCTTTTAATTTTCAGCACATCATGCATTTTATTTTCTTTATTTATTTTATGCAACATATTTATTTTTGTCTTGCATTTATGCATTTTTATTTCTTTATTTACTTTTATGCAACATATTTATTTTTTGTCTTGCATTTCATGCATTTTTATTTCTTTATTTACTTTTATGCAACATATTTATTTTTGTCTTGCTTTTCATGCATTTTTATTTCTTTATTTACTTTTATGCAACATATTTATTTTTGTTTTGCATTTCATGCATTTTTATTTTCTTTATTTATTTTATGCAACATATTTATTTTTTTGTCTTGCATTTCATGCATTTTTATTTCTTTATTTATTTTAGCGTATTTATTTTAGTGCATTTGCAATTTTATTTTTATTAGAATGTATTTTTATTAGAATGTATTTAGGAACAATGTAAATATAAATGAGAATATTGCACCGACACTCACATTTATTTATTCCGCTTTATGTCGAGGACTATAAAAATGTAATAATAACCGTATCCGAGGAAAAGGACCCTCACTTGATCCAACGTCATTTTGGGGGATCCGGCGCGTATGGACTATCCCAGCATACTTTAGTCTCTGGACCTTAGGACTTAATCAAAATTTTCAAAAAGTCAAATAGTCAAAATCAAAAAAAGTTTCATATAATCAAAATCCCAAAAAATTAACCTTGGATTTCAAACCAAGTGACTTTTTCTTCTTAATCAAACTTTAATCAATCTTTAATTACCCAAACTTTTTCTCCAATTAAAATCAATCAAACTCACATTTTTATTATTCTATGCCTTTACGGCCTCTTATCTCTCTCAAACATTTTCAAAACTTTAAAATCAATCAAAACAAATCACTCGGCTTTTTACCCCGAACTACGTGATTTTGATCCCACTCGGGTACGTAGGGAAATGACTTTGTCTTTCCAAATCAACAAAATAACAAAAACATTTTCCTTTCTTTTACTATCATCATTTTAGTCCTTTTACACTTAGGCATTTATTTACAAACAAGTAATTAATTTAGCATAAAGATAAGTAAAAACAATAGGTTCCTATAGAGTACCATAGACGTTTAGGGTGCTAATACCTTCCCTTTGCGTAACCAACCCCCGGACCTTGATCTCTAAAAAATAAGGTTTTTTCGAACTTTCCCCTTTTTCCTCGGAAAAGTAAAAGATCGGTGGTGAGCTTAAAATTACGAGTCAACGCTAACTAATAGCTTGATATCCAAAAATCACCGCGACAAGTACCATCCAAAATTGGTGGTTTAATGATAGACCCTCCTTCCATATGACCAGAATTTGTCAAACCCTGGAGCTCACCCAAAAACAGAACAAGGTGCCTGCTCTGATGCCAATTGAAATTCTGGCACTTACTGGACAGATGTCCTAAGAGATGTCCGGGACGTCAGGAATGTCTAACGGAATGACTTGGACACTAGATATTATAATGTATCACAATAAACAATAATAAAGTAAAGTGCAGGGAAGGAAGAACAGAGAATTTTTGGTAACCCAGTTTAGTGCAACGTCACCTACGTCTGGGGACATCCATGCCAAGAAATGAAATCCACTATAATAGTATTAGTTCAAAGTCCTATGTGAACAACCTTCGGTTCACTGCCTTCTCACCTAATCATTATCCGTTGTATTTCGATCTAAGACTTCCCCTAGATATAACACTACAACATTTTTGAATTTAGGCTGCACTTTGAAAATCGTAGGTAGAACCAGTAAATCCGTAGGCCACGGTTTAGCCACATATTTTGAAGTGTGGTATATGGGTCTGCGGCCTATTCTCTATGACCACGGCTTTTTACATTAGCCCACAAAATTTGAAAATCTGTGCTCTTAGATAAGACAATAGGGCACGATTTCCTATATTTTGTCTAGGTTATTCTTTTGTAACTCTTTGCATGTATGATGATAGCAAATTTAGATTGTTGCTAGTGTTGCTTAAAATAAATAAACAATCATTAAAATAAAGGAACATAAATTAACATAATAATATCTTAAAATATAACTTTAAGAAAGGAATCACAAAGCAGTCTTATCAAAATCCTATAACTTCCACAAAAAATCAATTCATGATTCATCCGTCAAACATAATAATCAAGCAACCAAGTCTACAAAACTACTAAGTTTTGCATTCCAGAAAATAAAATACAGCCAAGTTTTGCATTTCAAAACATAAAATAAGTATTATGTGCATTCCATTCGCTACATTCTTTTTGATGATTATCATCGGGTCCAACTGTAACAAAAAATATTATGTTAGTAAAAATAAAACAAAAAAATAAAGACGTAATAAAAAGCACGAATGTTTTTAAATCTTACAAATACATGTATTTGAAGGCTAGTCAATCCATGTAGTCAAACAGAGTATCATCAAAATCATAATCATCATTGTCTTCTTCATATTCCTTCATAACAATTGGAGGCTTTTCAACTATTGTTGCTGGAATATCTTCCCTAACCCAATTCAGTTCATTGTCATTACTTGAATAGCTTAGATATCGATTATTATCAAATGGATCATTATGATATCCTTCTTGAGTGTCATTTGATTGGTCACCCATGTTAAATAAATCTCTTGGAACAGTCTTCATACAATAATGTTTATTTTCATTGGAGGGATCTTGGACATAAAAACATTGGTGGACTTGAGAAGCAAGGACAAATGGCTCATTTTGACAACACTTTTTATTGAAATTTACACTAGTAAGCACATATTTCTCATCTTGAGCCTCAAACCAATCACACTTAAACAACACAAACTTGAGTTGTCCATAATAGTCTAACTCAATTATGTCATTAATTGTTCCATAGTAAGTGACGAGACCTGTCTTAGGATTTTCATCCTTAGAACTTGCAAAACTTTCAGTTAAAGAAACCAAAGTTACACCTGAATTTTGAGTTTTGTGTCTTGCATCTCATTTCATAGTGTGAAATCTATAGCCATTGATAACATAACCTGAAAACCTCTTTTCGGCATTATGGACCTCTAGATAATGCTTTGAGGTGAAACGACACATCATTTTTCAAGGCTCGCATTTTGAACCACTCACTAAAATCTCGACTTTGTCTTTTGGCCTTGATATATTTTCCTTGTTTATTGCGGCTACTAACACAATGATCATGCTCTCTACAAAAGTAACAATAGTCTTTGTTAAAATAACTCTAAAATATGTTTTATACACAAATAAAGGAACAAACAATAAACTATTATGGTACCTTATGTATGCATCAATTCCATCATAATTGAACAAAATGTATTGATGAGCTTGGCGTTTGATGTTGAGTCTACTGAAAATGATTAACCATTTTGCTTCCCACCTAAAGGACTACCAATACTTGAAAAGAAATCATTTGAAACAACTTCGCAAGAGTCGCTATTATCTTAATTTCTACCTGTTTTATTCAGCCTTGTCTCTACATTTTGATGCAAATATCTTGAGCAAAAAGTCAAAGCTTCTTTAGCCAAATATCCCTCAGCAATATAACCTTCTGGGTGAGCTCTATTACGGACATAACTCTTCTGCTTACATAAGTATCTCTCTATGGGATACATCCATCGAAACTGAACAGGACCACCCATTCTAACTTCATGGACAAGATGAATGGGCAAATGAACCATTATATCAAAAAAAACATGGAGGAAAAATCATCTCCAATTGACAAAGAATTTTTGTAATCTCTCCATTTAAGTAATCCAAATATTGGACTTGGATAACCTTTTGACACAAAGAGCGAAAAAAGGACCCAAGACGAATTAGTGGTTCAGCCACCGCATTAGGCAATGTGCTTTTTATTGCAACTTGTAATAAGTAGTGTAACATGAAATGAGCATCATGACTCTTGTAACCAGATATATTTTTATCGCCCACATGCACACATTTTGAAATTTTAGAAGCACTCCCATCTGGTAATTTGGTAGCCTTTAAAACACTGCAAAAAGTAGACTTCTCTTGGGCATTCATTGAGAATAATGCCTTGGCAATCTTTAATCGACCTCCATCAACCTCTACTGGATGAAGCTCCTTTCTAATTCCCATTTCCTGCAAATCATAACGAGCATTGACATGATCTTTTGTCTTCCCAGAGATGTCCAAAAGAGTCCCAATAATATTATCACATATGTTTTTCTCAATGTGCATTACATCAAGATTATGACGTATGGTATTTTGAGCCCAATACGACAACTAAAAAAAATTGACTTCTTCTTCCACGGATTGTCCTTTTTCTTCATTTTCTTTGACTTTCCGAAGTCATTCTCAAAATATTACAGGTCTATCTTGATTTTTGTACCTTCTACCATAGGTGGTGCAGACCTGTGTTCTTTTTTTCCATTAAAGGACCTCCTGTTGGCCCTCAAAGCATGATTAACAGGTAAGAAAACACGATGATCCATATACCATATTTTGTGACTATGTCTCAAGTAGGTTGAATTAGTCTTATGATTGCAACACGTACATGCCAAATATCCTTTGGTGCTCCAACCTAACAACATAGCATACCCAGGGTAGTCACTAATAGTCCATAACAATGCATCCCGTAATTGAAATGTTTGATCTTTTGAGGCATCATATGGTTCTACTCCAAATTCCCACAACTCTTTTAGCTCCTCAATCAATGGTTGAAGGTACACATCAATATCATTTACCGGTGACTGTGGTCCAGGAATCAATAAAGATAACATTGTATATTTAGATTTCATACAAAACCAAGGTGGATAGTTGTATACATTCATCATGATAGGCCATGTACTGTGAGATATGCTTCAAGTGTTTATGTGTTGATCAAAACTTGTGGTATGCAGATTCTGATACTGAGTCTATTTGCAGCGGATATAATAAAACACAGAGATAAAGAGATGGCAAGAGAGAGAGAGAGAGAGAGAGAGAGAGAGAGAGAGAGAGAACAGACACAATGCTATTTTTATACTGGTTCTTCCTACAACCTAGGAGTAGTCCAGTCCCCTTGCACTTCTAAGGGATTTCACTATAATCACTATGGATTACAATTGCTCAAGGACAACTCCAAGATACTTTCTTATGCTCAAGCACACCTGCTCAAGACTTCCTGCTCTAGGACTCTTCCTAAAGACTTCCTTGCTTAGGCACACCTGCCTAAGACTTCCTTGCTTAAGCACACAGCTTAAGACTTCCTGCTCTAGGACTCTCCTAAAGACTTCCTTGCTCAAGGACTACTCCAAGAGACTTACAAGTGCTCAAGCATGCAGGCAAGAGACTTACAATGCTATAAGGACACACCTAAGAGACTTCTAGTTGCGCAAGGTTTCATCAAAGACTTATACGCTTTAGCTTTGCAACTAAAGACTTCTAATTTATTCAACACCTGATTTAACAATGTTTGGTGTATATGAACAAATGAACAGACTCTCTACAACTCTAGGATTTCAAAGTTATAAACTTGAAAGCAAAAATCCTAAGTGTTTTGCGCTATTGAATTTGACAGAGTATATGCACTTTGAAGTAGCAGAGTCTTGTTGATCTCCTTCGTGGTCTTTAGCTCCTTTTATAGGCATGAATTTGATAGACGTTGGAGAAGAGTGCCAGAACAAATAGAGTCATTGAGAAGCTTTGATCAAGAACGTTGGTCCTTTGCCTGATATGGATAATCCTGTTGAAATGAACTTTGAATTCTCCTTTGCTGAAAGAGGAATTATTCGTTGCTTGCTTTGTTCTTGATGTCCTTTGTCTGATTGTGCACGTGGACAGAAGACGAAAAAAGAACTACTCCTATCAGAACCTTGATAGTGACAGTTCACAGATTTGGACAGAGCCTACGTGGATTCTGGGTCCCTCAAAACTTACTTAAGTCTAAGGGTGATCCAAGTTTGCCTCTGAGTCTGATGACCAACACAGAATTTGTTGAGTTCCCTCTTCAGAATATGTGTGGTACCCGTCTTCTAAGGACGTTGACTCCTAGTTGACCTTCCTTTGGTCTTCTACCATGGTCTTCTTGCAAGCTCCCCCTGAATCTGACAGTCTTAGGTTGAGGTTTGCAAGCTCCCCCTAAGTCTGTGATAGGTCCATTAAGGTGAGGTTTGCAAGATCCCCCTAAGTCCTATTCCAAGTTAATTAAATTCATTCTTAGTCACTCATGAGTGCATCAGAACAAAATAATCAATAAAGCATATTAGAACATCAACAACATATCAGATTGATCCCACAAAGGTTTGTAAACTCCGATTAAGTCCAATCTGGATATCCATCAAGATATCATACTTTGATCACACCCAGTTTTGCAAGCTCCGATTAAGACCAGTCTGATATCCCATCATTTTTTATAAGATTAACATTTAAGCTCATTATTTTTATTTTTATTTTTATTTTTTTATAACAACAAAATAAATTAGATTCCTTAGCTTATGTTAAGGCTCAGCTCGAATATTAATACTTAGCTTCTGTTAAGGCTTAGTTCAAATATTAATACTTAATCTCTTCTCCCCCTTTTGTCATCAACAAAAAGACATGAATGCAAATATGAATGTAGAGAAAAACATTTAAAAACTGTTAGATTTGTGTAATTGGCCGCATTTTGTTAAAACAAGTGTTCTAGCAAGATGTTGGACATGATGTCCTGACATGTTGGTACGACATCGTAGCGTATCTTGTTTCGCATTCTTGGATGTTTTATTTTCACGTGATATCTCTGAAGATTTGATTGAAGAATTTATTCACGTGATTTATGTTCTAAGAGGCGTGTGTTTTCCTAAAGCATCAAATATTGATTCAAGCTTTAATGGTGTTTCCTAAAATGATGTCAAGACATTTAAGGAAACAATATATATGCTTCCGGAATTTTGTGCTGAAGATTGTACTGGATCAACTGTGTGTTTAGCTCGATCTGTTCATCAAGCCCATGCTTTCCTCTGGCTATATAAGGAAGACTCGACCCTAGTTTTATTCACCAATTCAATATTATTGAATTGAGCCTTTTTTTTTAGGGTTACGTCTTTTAGGGTTTTGTTGAGCCGTGTGCTCTATTTTGTATACCTCTCTGCATGTTTCCATTGATTATCAAAGCACAAAGATGGTTTGTTTTAGTTGAGTTGTAATTGTGAATCACTCATAAGCTTTTAAGCAAGAGTGGATTCTGTTTATTGGAGTGTGTCTCCTCTTTGGTTGTTATTTGAGTCTAAGATCACTGGGGCAGTGATTGTTTGAGAGGAAGTGAGAGGGGTCTCATATCTAGAAGTTCCTAGGTAGAAATATCACAGGTAGTGATTAAGTGAGAAGGCGATGAACCATAGGTTGTTCACATAGGTTTTAATTAATACTATTATAGTGTATTTCCTTCCTGGCTTGGTAGCCTCCAAATGTAGGTGACGTTTCACCGAACTGGGTTAACAAAAACTCTATGTTATTTACTTCTTGCAATTTACTTCCTACAATTTACTTTAAGTTGTTATTTGTGTTGTCACGATGTTTGGACATTGTATTCGACATTCTGGTGTCTTTACATTGTATACGACATCTGTCCACTGCGTGCCGGAATTTCAATTGGCATCAGAGCAGACACCCTGTTCTGTTTTGGGTGAGCTCCAGGGAAGATATTTTCTGGTATCATGGACAAATTCAAGGGGAGTATTATGCGTATTTGCCTATTAAGGGGGAGTATTACCAGAGGGGGAGTAGTATTTTTTTCATGATCTGCTATTAAGGGGGAGCATGATTGTTTTTAACTAGCTTAATATGCCATGATTATATAAGTGCTAGTGTTTGTGCCGGATGGATACATGTGGGTGTGTTATGTTTCTGATATACTGATGTCTTACTTGATGTCTAGACATCCTGTTGTGAGAATTTATTTTTCTCTAAAGAAGGTTAATGTGTGGGAGTTTATTTCTCCCTGGGCTGTTATATTGTGAGAGTTTATTTCTCTCTGAAGATGTTTTATCTGTGAGGCTAGGTTTTATATTTTTCTGTTGCGTATGCCTCTGATGTGTTCTTGATAGTGTTTCTACCTTTTCTTATGCAGTATCTTTTTGAAGAATTTCTATTGAAGTAATGCTGAAGAAGTTCTATTTACCTTCCTTCAAGATGAGTTTTTTATGTTAAAATTAAAGAAGGCATTTTCTCGTGTATCTCTCCTATTCTTCACTGCTAGTGCAAGTTTTTCTTTGGTTTATACAAGACGAGTTATGCAAAGGTTGTTTTAGCCAAAATTTGTCAAAGGGGGAGATTGTTAGGTTTTTGTAATTGGCCGCATTTTGTTAAAAAAAGTCGTCTAGCAAGATGTTGGACAAGATCTCCTGACATGTTGGTACGACATCGTAGCGTATCTTGTTTCGCATTCTTGGATGTTTTATTTTCACGTGATATCTCTGAAGATTTGATTGAAGAATTTATTCACGTGATTTATGTTCTAAGAGGCGTGTGTTTTCCTAAAGCAGCAAATATTGATTCAAGCTTTAATGGTGTTTCCTAAAATGATGTCAAGACATTTAAGGAAACAATATATATGCTTCAGGAATTCTGTGCTGAAGACTGTACTGGATCAGCTGTGTGTTTAGCTCGATCTGCTCATCAAGCCCATGCTTTCCTTTGGCTATATAAGGAAGACTCGACACTAGTTTTATTCACCAATTCAATATTACTCAATTGAGTCTTTTTTAGGGTTTCGTCTTTTAGGGTTTTGTTGAGCCGTGTGCTCTATTTTGTATACCTCTCTACGTGCTGCCATTGATTATCAAAGCACAGAGATGGTTTGTTTTAGTTGAGTTGTAATTGTGAATCACTCGTAAGCTTTTAAGCAAGAGTGGATTCTGTTTATTGGAGTGTGTCTCCTGTTTGATTGTTATTTGAGTCTAAGATCACTGGGTAGTGATTGTTTGAGAGGAAGTGAGAGGGGTCTCATATCTAGGAGTTCCTAGGTAGAAATACCACGGGTAGTGATTAAGTGAGAAGGCGGTGAACCGGAGGTTGTTCACATAGGACTTTGAACTAATACTATTATAGTGGATTTCCTTCCTAGCTTGGTAGCCTCCAGATGTAGGTGACGTTTCACCGAACTGGGTGAACAAAGACTCTGTGTTATTTACTTCCTGCAATTTACTTTAAGTTGTTATTTGTGTTGTCATGATGTCTTGACATTGTATTCGACATTCTGGTGTCTTGACATTGTATATGACATTTGTCCACTGCGTACCGGAATTTCAAAAACAAACAAAGAACATCTTCAATATATTATAAGAATAGATATAAACTATTCTTATAAGCTTACAATATATTTCATATAAAACATGTACTAAAACAAGCTAAGATACATAACATAAAACTAAATCCGAAGTCCTGAACTAAGCGTCTGATTTAACCATAAAAAACCTGGGCTATGTTGTTAAGTTGTTGTAAAGGCTTCTGCATCTTTAGATATTACAGAAACACCCATAGACCTTTACAACCTTGAGTTTGGAGAAGTTAAAAGACAAGATTTCTAAATCCAACATCCAAAGCATCTTCTCCATCCAGCAATGTTTATGCAACCATATAGAAGTTGAACTTCCAGCACATGTCGAATGGCTGAGTGGGGTTGCATAAATTGATCCCCTATGTCAAGATGATTTCTTCTTTGGTTCTTGAGGATACTCGTTCCATACACTATCCAGAGCTTGAAGAATGTTCATCCATTTTGCGCTTTAAGAACTGTATCATGCTTATTTACAGCAGATATCATTCTGGGGATTTTCTTGACACAAACCATAGCTTCTCTTTGAGTTGAACGGACACGAAGGAGTTCAAGTTTGAGGATTTTGGTTTTTCTTATGATCCTAGGAAAAAGGAAAAGGTTTTTCATGAATGCATGAATGAAACTTAATGTGATGAGTGAAGATGAGGAGTGTGACTGTCACTATAAATAGAGTGTCATAACTTTTCATCTTCAGATGATTTTTTATTATTTTTCAAATAGTGATCGATGCAAAAACGTAATAAAGAAAAAACGGGACGCGAGAAATCAGTATTCAGAGAATAACCATCATTGCCAACAGTTTATTATTCAACAGTCACAGGTCACATCAGAGACTTTTTCAGAAGTGTGATATGCAGGTGAAAAGACAAATGAGACTTTTCAACTTACGTGTATTGTCAGAGTCTAGACTAACCAACTTCTGTGACAGTTTCGAATCTGTCAAGTATTCAGATTCAACTACTTATCATAAATGCTCAAGGAGACTTTGATTGAAGTAACTATCCCGCTTATAAGTATCAATTATCAGTGTTAGAAACTTATTAAGCAAGCATGGCAATTTTGTAAATATGTGGTGATGGCATTATGGTAAATATTGGTAATGGGGGGATTATTTAAAAATGGAAACAAGATATTTTCCATTACCATTTTCCTTCCTTCCCTTCACTCTCACAAATCAGCATCCCCTCACCTCTCTCCCTCTAGCACACACCCTCACCACCTTGTCTCCACCATCAAACCTTCATCCTCAAACTTGTGGAAATTTTATGCAAGCAAACTTGTGTTGGAAGTTAGAGCAAAAGAAAGAAAAGAAGAAACAAGGAAGAATTAAGAGTAGAGTAGATTGGAGCTAGGACTTTGGAGTTCCGAGTTTAGCAAGCACCAATTGAGGTTTAAGGTGAGCTCCACAGGGTTTTAGAACCCGCTTTGAGTAAATTTGAATGTTTCTAGTATTATGAACAAGTTTGGGGTTTTAGTGCCCTAATTTCCTTTTCTTGTAATTCCTTGATCAATTATGATGAAATCTATCAATATGCCTTAGAAATTTACCCCTTAAGCTGTTATGATGTTTGGGTATGTTGGATAAGCCAAGAATGGTGAAAATCACTTTTGAACTTGCCCTATGATGTCCAACTGCACGCAAAATCGTGTCACGATTTCATAGGCAGAACATGCCACGAATTCTGGGTAGAAAATCGTGACACGATTTCCAAATCGTGTCACGATGGTACAGTGGGCAGGGCTATATTGTTTTTCATCAGTTCTTGCACCATTCTGGCTATCCAATACTGCTTCAGACTCAACAAACAACATGTAATGGCTAAGTGTCGCTAATAAGCATTAGAAGATCTATCCTTAGAGAATGTAAAGATTAATATAGAATGAGGATAGGTCCATTTTGAGAGAGGGATACCTCAATCCATCAGTTGACATAGAGACGTTAAGGAGCTAGTTTAGGGTTTAACCCTTACTAGGCAAGTTTAGAACCTTTTATAGGTTAAGCACTCATGAATGATTACTTAAAGAATAAGAACAAGTTAAGATTATACTATAAGATTATGATCATGTGTTCATCAGACTCCGGGATACGCCGGATGGGATTTCTCCGAAAGGGCTATCCACACGTAAGTTAAAAGATTATGCATGTCCAGCAGGCTCCGGATTATGCCGGATGAGACTTCACCGAAAGGGGTCGTCCACATGAAAAGTTAAGTTGTGTCCAGCAGGCTCCGGATTATGCCGGATGGGGCTTCACCGAGAGGGATGTCCACACAAAGATAAGAGGAGTCCGGTGTTAGCCTGATATGATAGGAATTTCACCAGTATGATGGGAGATGTACTTCGGGGTTACTCCACCCGGATGCACTCCGTAAAACGAACCAAGATAATGTAATGATTGTTCAACGCTAACTTCTAACTTAAAGATATGAAAAGATGAATATGTATATATATATATATATATATATATATATATATATATATATATTGAGAAATGACAATTAGTTCCTGGTGAACAAGATGTGATCATAGGATGTCCCCAAGATCACTAAGTATGAGTTTAAGATTAAGAATAGAATATGAAATGCAAAGATAAAGACAATGCAGCGATCTTAGTTTTCCCCTGGTCGCGAAATATGTAAAGATTGACGGCGATCGTAGGTATCCCCAAGATTGCCAAGAGTAGGCACGGCGACCCTAGGTATCCCCCGTGGTTGCCAACAGTAGGTAGGGCCGGAGCTCACTGAGACATCATGTCTCATCCCTTTCCTTCTGGTGCAGATTCACAGGAAGCACGACGTAAAGGTAAAGAGAAAGCTTTGGATTGATCGTGCTGCTTTTATTTATATGGATAATTGTACATAAATGATGTATTATGACGTATATTACCGAGAATGTTTTGTATCGGATTTTGGATTGTATCAGAGACTTATGCATTGTATAATTATTAAACAACTTTCTGTATTGTATTTAATGTATCCGGTACAAAATTTTAATACTTGTAAGAGATCCTAGGCAATCTCTATATTGGTGTTACAGATTTTGTGTTGTCACTTAGGAACAAGTATCATTTTGAGATAAAATGAATGTTTAGATTCTTCTTAATAAATTTAAATCTTTCAACAATCAACGTCTTTGTGAAAATATCAGCCCATTGGTGATCTGTATCAATGAATTGAATGTCTATTATACCCTTCTAAACATAAAATCTCTTATAAAGTGATGCTTTATCTCAATATGTTTTGCTCTGGAGTGCAGAATTGGATTCTTGGATAGACAAATAGCAGCAGTATTATCACAGTAAACTGGAATATTACTCTCAGTGATCTGATAGTCTTCTAACTGATGTTTCATCCAGAGTAGTTGTGTTCAGCAACTTGGAGCTGATATGTATTCTACTTCTGTTGTGGACAATGCAATAGTGTTTTGTCTCTTGCTAGCCCAGGATATTAAGTTTTCACCAAGGAATTGACAGTTTCCACTGGTGGATTTTCTTTCAATTCTATCCCCAGCATAGTCACCATCACAGAATCCAACTAGCTTATAATCCTGAGACTTCTTATAGAGAATTCCAAGATTAGTTGTTCCTTTCAGATACCTGAAGATTCTCTTAGCAGCAGTTAAGTGAGATTCTCTAGGATTTGACTGGAATCTTGCACACAGACATAAACTATATAAAATATCTGGCCTAGATGCTATTAGATAAAGAAAGGAACCTATCATACCTCTATACAGCTTTCGATCCACCTTACTGCTAGATTCTTCTTTGCTCATGTTGCAGTTTGGATGCATTGGAGTGGCCATTAGTTTACAATCTTCAAGATTGAACTTCTTCAGAAGTTCCTTTGCATATTTAGATTGATGAACATAGACTCCATCCTTGCATTGATTGATTTGAATACCAAGAAAGAATTTTAATTCTCTCATCACACTCATTTCAAACTCATCCTGCATGATCTTAGAAAAATCTTTACACTGAGCAGCATTAGTAGAGCCAAAGATAATATTATCAACATATATTTGAACAATTAGAATGTCCTTTTTAGTGTTCTTCTGAAGAGAGTAGTATCAACCTGTCCTCTTTGAAAGCCCTTTTCAAGCAAGAAATTACTTATTCTATCATACCAAGTTCTGGGAGCTTGTTTCAGACCGTAAATTGATTTCTTAGGTTTGAAAACATGGTCTGGATGTTTTACATCTTCATATCCATAAGGTTGTTTAACATACACTTCTTCATAAATGACACCATTCAGAAAGGCACTCTTCACATCCATATGATATAGAATGATACCATGATTGACAGCATAAGATAGAAGTAATCTTATTGCCTCCAGTCTGGCAACCGGAGCAAAGGTTTCTGTGTAATCAATCTCTTCTTGCTAACTATAGCCATGAGCTACTAGTCTAGCTTTATTTCTTATCACTTCTCCTTGCTCGTTGAGTTTGTTTCTGAAGACCCATTTTGTTCCAATGATGTTATTTTGAGGGGGTTTAGCAACTAAATCCCAAACATCATTTCTTTGGAACTGATTCAGTTCTTCCTACATAGCCACAATCCACCCATCATCTGCAAGAGCTTCATCTACAGAAGTAGGCTCAACTAGAGAGATCAGTCCTAACATGGATTCATTTTTGAATGTCAATCTTGTTTTTAGAGGACTGTCTTTGCTTCCAATTATGAGTTCTTCTAGATGAGCTGACTTGTATTTGAAAGTTCTTCTGGATTGTGGTGCTTCTTCTGAATCATTATGGGCTACTTCTTCAGACTCATCAACTTCAGAAATTTGCTTCATGTATTGCCTCAGTCTCTGGTATTTCAGACGCATTGTTAGAGTCTGTGACATTGGTGGCAGGTTCAGATACTTGAATAGATTCTAGTAAGTATTCTGAAACCTGTATTTCTGCTGTAATTTCAACGTGCTCTGACATTTTGTTATCAGGCTCTTTGTAGTAAAATCTGATGTGTATTGATTCCTCAATCACATTAGTTTCAGAGTTGTAAACTCTGTATGCTTTTGACCTTTCAGACTATCCCAAAAAAGATAAACTTTTGAGCCTTGGCATCAGACTTAGTCAGATAGACTTTGTTATTCATAATGTAACATTTACATCCAAATTGGTGAAAGTAAGCAATACTTGGTTTTCGACCCTTGAATAACTCATATGTTGTTTTGTTCAAAATAGGTCTTATGTAGATCTTGTTCTGTACATAACATGTTGTGTTTACAGCTTCTGCCCAGAAGTACTTAGCCACGTCAATTTCATGGAGCATTGTTCTAGCCATTTCTTGTAAAGATCTGTTCTTTCTTTTTACAACCCCATTTTGTTGTGGAGTCCTAGGAGAAGAGAACTCATGGAGAATTCCATGTTTTTTCACAAAACTTTTCAAATGGCTCATTCTCAAATTCTCCTCCATAATCACTTCTGACTTTAAGAATTTTTAGTTCTTTTTTAGCCTGTACTAGAGTGCAGAAGATGCTGAACACATCATATGCTTCATTCTTGGTTCTAAGAAATATTACCCAAGTCCACCTGTTGTAGTCATCAACTATGACTAATCCATATTTCTTCCCACTGATTGATGTTATCCCAACTGGTCCAAACAAATCAATGTGAAGCAGTTCCAATGGTCTGGAAGTAGAAACAATGTTTTTAGATTTAAAAACAGTTTTGACAATCTTTCCTTTTTGGCATACCCCACAAAGTGCATCTGAATGATAGTGTAGCTTTGGTAGTCCATTGACAAGATTCATCTTGCTAAGTTTAGGGATTAATCTCCAGTTAGCATGTCGTAATCTTTTATGCCAGAGCCATTTCTCATCATTCACTAATAGAAGACAAACTACCTTCTGATCAACCAGTTCAGAAAAGTTGATTTTGTAAATGTTTCCCTTCCTCTGACCTATGAATATTGTGGATTGGTCAGACTCATTTATAACTGTACAAGAGTTTTTCTCAAATACTACTCTATAGCCCCGTCTACATGCTAAGAAAAAAAGAGAATTGAGAAGATAGAGACACAATTTTTTTTTACAATATTTTGGTTACTACCTAGTGTGTGTGTGTGTGTGTGCGCGCGTGTGTGTGTATATATATATATATATACAAGTCATATCACGTGAGAATTTTATTTGTATGTGAGAATGGTGAGAGTAAATTGCAGCCATTAGATTAAAAGTAAGGGATGAGATTAAAACACAACTTAAGTGAGTCATGTGCCAATCATGTGACATCTCTCACCACTATCACAAAATTAGCTAAACTAAGAAGGTTCTGCCTGAGTCCATCAACATACCAGACTTTATTGATAGATATAGATGAGTTACCAATGGTACCGGTTCCAACAATTTTTCCTTGTTGGTTTCCTCCAAATCCTACAATACTTCCTTCTTTCATGATCAAGTGTTTGAACATATGTCTTTCTCCTATCATGTGTCTTGAGCAGCCACTGTCCAGATACCAGGATTGATGCTTTGGCTTTCCTATGAAGCATACCTGAAACATAAGAAGTGTTATTCCTGAGTCCCCATGTCTGAATGGGTCCTTTGGAATTTTTCTGAAAAGCTTTTCCATTCTTATAAACCTTAGACTTTAGACCCTGTCGTGTAGATTTATTCAAGACTTATGAGTTTGAAGAATTTGGTCTTGAGTATTTCTTGACAGTGGATTCTGAATCCCATTTAGCCATGAATTTGATAATTCTATGATTGGATTTGTTCAGAATCTTAGCCTTTGGATCCAGGTTAGAAAGTAGAACTTTCTGAATGCATTCAGAACAAGATGATTTCTTTGTCTTTACAGAGTTCTGTTCTTTCTTAACAAAGGATTCTATGAAGTCAATTTCTTTTCTTTTGTTCTTACCAGCATTACAATTTTTTGTTCCTCAGATATGCTGTTGAATTTAGCTAAAGATCTGTCAACTTTGTTAGGATATGAAAATTGCCTTTCCTCTAGAAATTCATTTTTCAATTTCAGATCTTTGTTGAGAGCTAACAATCTTTGATTTTGATAACTTAAGTGCTTTGACTCTTCTGATAGCAAATCACATTGTTTATGCAATTCTTTTAGAGATTTTGATTTGCTCAGATAGAGTTTCATAAGCTTATTGACAGTGGTCGCATATTCATTGCAAGATAGATTAGTGATTACCTCATTATCTTCATCAGAATCTGAACGCGGTCCAACTTCAGAAGCAGCAGTGACTACTAGACCCAGATTGGCTTTCTCCTTGTTGTCTTCAGAATCTGTCTCTTCATCAAGGATTTCCCAGGTGGCCATAAAAATCTCTTTGAGTTTTCTTCTATAAGCATCCTTTCTCGAGCTTTCACTTCTTCTTGGAGCTTTAAAGCTCTCAGCTATGAAGTGATCTGTCTTTCCACAGTTGAAACATCCTTTCTGAGCATCATTCTTGTCTTTGAAACTGAATGCCTTGGGACCAATGTTTCTACCAGAGAATCTTCTTCTCGTAGTCAGGTATTGGAACCTCTTGGTTAAGTATGCCATTTCTTTAGGATCTGCATAATCATTAGATTCATCATTAGAATTTTCATCTTCTGATTTAGCAGTCTTAAGAAATTTTACAGACTTCTCCTTAGAGGCTAAAGCTATAGACTTAGACTTCTTAGCTGGTTCATCTCCTTCAAGTTCAATCTAATGACTCTTGAGAGAACTTATCAGACTTTCCAGACTTAGCTTGCCTATGTCTTTTGCTTCTTGTATGGCAGTGACCTTTGGTCTAAACCTTGCAGGAAGACTTCTAAGAATCTTCTTTACATGATCTGCTACAACATAGCTTTTCTTTAGAACTTGAAGTCCAGGCACAAAAGTTTGAAACTTGGAATACATGGTTTCAATGTCCTCATCTTCCTTCATCTTGAATAGCTCGTACTGATGTACTAGTTGGTTTGCCTTAGCTTCCTCTACCTGCTGATTCCCTTCATAGGTAGAACACAACGATTCAAAGATGACCTTTGCAGTTGATCTGTCTACAATCTTCATGTACTCAGCAAGAGGTAAAGCGTCCACTAAAATCCCTCTGTTGCTTTTTGTAGATCTTTTTCTGAGTTATTGTCAGCTTGTTTCTCTGACACCATTCCTTCTTCATCAACTTCAAAGCTTATTCCATCTTCAATAATATCCCAAAGTTCATCATCAACACCTATGATGTGACTGTACATTTTGCTCTTCCACCATGAAAATTGAGTAGCATCTCCATTGAAGGATGGAGGTTTGACTGAGTAAGTGTTTTTTCATTGGTGGGGGTGTTGTTGATATCAGAAGTAGTGATTTCACTTGTGGAAGACATGTTTTTCTCTCTGGATCCTTTTCTGTGGCACAGTTAAGTGACAAAGCACATACCGTGCTTTGATACCAACTGAAGGTGAGAAAAAACACAAGAAGGGGGGGTTGAATTGTGTTGGTTTTTTCCTGGTTTTCTTTTCTAAGTGTTTATATGTTGATCAGAACCTGTGGTATGCAGATTTTGATACAGAGTCTGTTTGCAGCGGATATAATAAAACACATAGATAAGTAGATAGGAAGAGAGAGAGAGAGAGAGAGAGAGAGAGAGAGAGAGAGCACAAACACAAGACAATTTTTATACTGGCTTCTCCTACAACCCAGGAGTAGTCCAGTCCCCTTGCACTTCCAAGGGATTTCACTATAATCACTCTGGATTACAATTGCTCAAGGACAACTCCAAGAGATTTTCCTATGCTCAAGCACACCTGCTCAAGACTTCCTTCTCTAGGACTCTTCCTAAAGACTTCCTTGCTTAAGCACACTTGCCTAAGACTTCCTTGCTCAAGCACACATCTTAAGAATTCCCGCTCTAGGACTCTCCTAAAGACTTCATTGCTCAAGGACTACTCCAAGAGACTTGCAAGTGCTCAAGCACACAAGCAAGAGACTTCCAATGCTCTAAGGACACACCTAAGAGACTTCTAGTTGCTCAAGGTTTCACCAAAAGACTTATAAGCTTTAGCTTTGCAACCAAAGACTTCTAATTTGTTCAGCACCTGATTTAACAATGTTTGGTGTATATGAACAAATGAACAGACTCTCTACAACTCTAGGATTTCTAAGTTATAAACTTGAAAGCAAAAATCCTAAGTGTTTTGCGCTATATGTTGACCATTCAAACAATCTTACCAAATCATTTATATCACCTCAATCTATCCTCAGATTTTTTTTTCTATCTCATCTGCATTCTATATAATTTAGAGCATGTACTTTGATAACTAAAAATTCTAATGGAGCTGAATGTAATTCAAACCTTCATCATATCATTCTCCTATTAATATAATCTATAAAACAAAACCAAGAAACCATACGAGTTTACCATATACCAACAGAATCTAAGTAGATGGTAAGCTCCTTATAATAATAATAATTCACAAGATCGTCAATAACTTATAAATAACTCACAATGTCCTCCCCTCAAAAAAAAAAAACTCACAATGTCCTCAATAACTTATAAATAATTTAAAATTCAACAAAATAAATAATTTAATAATTCACACGCCTCTTGGAGCACAAGCTATGTTAATAATTCTTCAATCAAATCTTCAAGATTTCACACAAAAATAAATCTTTCAAGAATGCGAAACAAAAGCACTTCACCTTATGCTAAGATATCGTACTTACATATCTAGGACATCTGGTCCAACATCTTGCTAGAACTTCTTGTTTTAACAAAATGCATCCAACGCAATATAAAAACCCAACACTCTCCATTCACGGTTTTGATAAGAAAAAGACAATCACTCTCAAACTCCACCGATGCAATTAAGATTTTGATTAAAATTATATGTATCAACTAGTTTTTTTTGTAGGGAATGTATAGAATAGATGTTTGTGACTTATTGTGTAATAAACCATGCTTATCTTTTCAATTACACAACAATATAATAAATATAATATAAACTTTTATCTTTTTCAATGAAATTATTATAGGAAAATTTGTTTAAGTGTATAATTGAAATAATGAAAAATCTAGCCTAAAATCTTTTATTTCCTTTACATATTTTTAAGATAATATCGTTTCTATTTGAGTGAGATAGTTCATATAATGAGATTTAACTATTTTTTAATTAATAATTTAATTAATATTATAAAAGGGATAAAATAGTACATAAAATACTTTAATGAAAGGTAAAATTAGAAAGAGAAAAGTAAGTTCAAATTCATGTATTTTCTTTATATATAACTAGCAGAAAAACTTGTTTGTATGATTTTGATTACAATTTTTAAATTTTTAAATATTAATGGAAATTATTCGTACATCGATTTATCTACAAATTATTATCAAAACATATAACCAAATTATTTATCAATTCGGCATATTTTGATTTGTCAGTATATAAAATAAAAATAAAATAACAATAATTTTCTTAATGATTATATTTATTAAAAATAAAAATAAAATAAAGATTATTTTCTTATTGATTATATTTATAGTGACATATATTTGATCTAGTTTGTTACACTTTTTTGTAAGGATAAAGGAAAATAAGCTGGACATATACTCATATCGTGTTTGTTACATGAAATATTTTGTATGGTAACAAAAATAATAGTGTTTGTTAAATTTTTTTAATATTTAAATTCACTCTCATCCATTATCTTTTTTAAATGATAAGGAAAAAAATCGAACATATACAATTTGTTATATTTTGTTTTGATATTTTGAAAGTTGAGGGTAATTTTGGAAGGAGAAAAAGTCAGCGCAAAAGAGGCGAAAGAGGTTATTTTCTATATATATATATAGTATAAATATAGTATGAATATTTTTTTAAAAGGATATAATATAGTATGGATATAGTATAGATTACAAGGAGAATGGGAGTGTGCTCGTAAGACCTTACTCGATCATGTTTACACGTGAGTCACATTTTATTGTTTTTTTTTATTTGAGCATTCATTTTTATTGTTTTCTAACTCTAATGTTTACTTTTTTTTTTAAGACTAATGTTTACTTGTAAGCTCATTTTAGTTATTGTTTTTACATGAGGGAGCAATTGGAGAAGACACGGATTGCTGATCCTGTAAGCTAGTCTTTCATGAGAATTAATAATTTCCCATTTTTAAAACTTATTAATTCCTTCATATATTTTTGGGCAAATATCAGCTCTCGAATGCTTCTTAGTGGTGATTTTGTGGCAAATATCAACTCTCGAATGCTTCTTGGGGGTGTAAAAATAAAATTCCGCTGGGTTGTGAAAAGGGTATAACAGTTGATGGCTGAAGTCTAGTAAATGTTTGGGCTTTCTTTACGCTTATTACATAATACACCCTTTAAACTAAGTATTGCTATATACACCCCGTCCATAAAGAAATTTTGTTGGCCCCCTAAGGCCGGCCCTAGTTGCAAGTTGCAACCATTTATATGTAATCGAAGCAGAGACAGTCCTCGCACCATCAATGGCAGGAATAATAATAAATTATGATTGCTATATATGTAGTTAAAAGTAAAATTATGTGTAGTATGTTGGATAATAAATTTGATTTGGTCTATTGGACTAATCAAGTGTTAGACCGAATTAGCTATAAATTGTGTAGTCAAAGAATGTTCTAGATAGGTGTAGAACTACAATGATATATAGAGAAATAATATTAAATGTATGTAGAAGAGAGAAGTGTGTATAATATTCTCATGATGCACCTAGAACTCTCCCTTTGAGCACATAAAAAGGGAGGAAAGCTTGTCATTTGTAAACCAAACTAGTAAAAGCTAGAAAAAACAAGTAGGCAAGTAAACAAGAATTAAAGTATTCTCTCAAATAATAGAAATATTTCTTCTCTCAAATATCATTTCCTCCTAAATTCCTCACAAAGTTCTCACTATAACCTTCACATTTTCCAAAAAAGTGGCATCAGAGCGTAGGTTTTGAGAAGAAATTATTTCACTGTCTTGGCAGGTAATGGAGAGACATCCTTCCAAGTTCCACTTATTAAAGGGATTACCTATGATAATTCGTGCATAAAAATGAAGGCTCTTCTTGTAACACATTATGTTTAGGAGGTTGTTCAAAAAGGCTATAAGAAATCACAAGTTCAGGATTCCTTAACTCAAATACAAAGACATATTTTGAAGGATTCAAGAAAGAGAGACAAAAAAGCTCTCATCCTCATCTGCGAAGCATTGGATGAAGACGAGTTCGAGAAAACTTCAAATGCAACATCCTCTAAGGCTCTGTTTTGTAAAAATAACAGATAGCTGATAAGTTAGACGATAGCTTATAGTTGATGACTACTAACTGATAAATGTAAAATGACATAAAAGAGTATTCTTAATTCATAACAAAAATTGTATCAATTGATATTTAAGTATCTAGAATTTCCCATTTTTTCTGAAAAAGTTATTTAAATTTATTAATTCATTATATTATATATTAAAATTTATTCACCTAATTTTATTTTATATTTATTTTTATTTAAGTGTTTATACTTTATAAAATAATTAAACGTAACAATGAATAGTTACCGAGATGTATTATTATAAGATACATTATTAACAATAATGGATAGTTACACCGAATAATATCTTATTGAATTTTTCCCTCAATTATTATATGTATCGATCATTAACATAGGAAGGAATAAATCTACGTAAAAAATGATAGTCTAAATTATTATATGCATTTTTTAGGGGTAATCAATTTCATTCAGTTCACCCCTAAAATAAATTACTTAGTTCAAAACACAGGTACAATAGAAGTATTTGGTAACAACAAAAGGTATAGTTTTCCCCTAAAAGGTATACTTTCATTAAAAAAAGAACACATGTGCATTCAATGGAAGAAATTAACGGAAAAAATTGGATTTTTTCTGGTACAATGACAAATAGACATTTATCAAGAAGGACACATGTTACGGAACTCTATACTATTTTAAATTTTAATTGATAAAAACGGATTTTAGTTAAAATAATAAAGGTAGAAATGGAGAAAAATAATAAGATATAAGCTCAATCGATATTTGAAATAATGTATGGAAAATAAGATATAAGCTCGTGAAATAAGATATAAGCTCCTGACAAGTTGGTGTTTACCAAACGGGGCTTTTTTTAGACATACGAGCTTATAAGCTATAAGTTAGCTTGTTGCCATTACCAAATAGACCGTTAAGGAGGCATGGGAGAAGCTTCAAACTTCTTGCAAAGGGTTAGACAAAGTAAAGAAGGTACGTCTACAAACTTTAAGAGGCGAGTTTAAATCGTTACATATGAAAGAGTCAGAGTCTATTTCTAAATACTTTCAAGAGTCATCGCCATCTCAAATCAATTAATAGAAATGGTGAGAAGTTAGAAGATGTAAGAATTATGGAGAAGATATTCCGATCATAAGACCCCAAATTGGAGGATATTGGTGTAACATTTGAGGAAACCAAAGATATAGAAACCATGACAATAGAGCAGATTCAAGGATCATTTCAAGCTTATAAGGAGAAGCACAATAAGAAGAAAGTGATCACCGTGAAACTCTTCAAGATGCACCTAAATGAAAAAGAAGAATGTCAAAGAAATAAGAGAAGGTAAAGACTCAATAAGACCTAGTGGACCATCAAATCTCATAGTTAATCACTTCGCCTTGTGATGACAGACTGTCATATCTTATTTTTAAAGTCTTTTTAATTAAGTTTTTAGTTTTTTTATTAGTTTAATATTTATTTAGAGTTATTTAGAATAAGTTGTCCTTTTTCTATTTATTGAGTCAAGTGGTGAAATGATAGAAATTAGTGGATTATTATCATGATTATTGGTTATATGATCAAGCAACAGCAAAACAAGAAGTGACAAAAAGCAATGGCTTAAAGATTCATATTAATATTAATTGATGGGCCAATATAAAATCAAAATGGCTTATGCTGACCCAAGAGGAAAAAGAACGTAACATGTATCAATTGGAGAGGCACAGGAATAGCCAGAATGGGCGTTGGGGAGGAAGCAACACAGTAACGATTTGGTGATCACGGTTGTGGAGAAAGAAATGCAGCAATGGAGGCATAAGGTTTTGGCACATGGTGGAGATAGGTAGATAGAGGAAGCATCATCTCAGCCATGCATGAACCTTCTCTGGATTATTTTCTTTACTGTGTTGTTTATTCTTTTTATCATGTCTTACTAATTCTCTTTGATTAGGTCTTTTAGATGATTTTAATTTGAGTTGTTTGAACCATGTGATTGTATAAACTCTATTCAATTCAATTACAATCTTAGTATTTATCATACCCCATTTTTGACTCAGTTTCGATTCGTTTTCTTGTCTTTTTAAGTCGAGATTTTTTCGCCTTTTCAAACGAAATTTCGGCAGAGAGGTATGATACCTCATTTTTGTTCCAAAGGCGACCCTTTTTTTTATTTTATTATTAATATTTTTATATTTTTATTTATTTCTTTTTTTAAATTATTTTTTATTATTCATATGTTTTTTTTTACTTTAATTATTTTTATTTTCGTTTTTTAGTGTTTTTTTATTTCAGTTTTTTTAGTCCATTTTTTCTGTCCGGAGGGGCATTTTTAACCACTTTTTTTACACCAACTCAATTTGTCCTATAAATAGTACATTAATAGTACTGTTCACGGATCCCAAAAAAGAGTCAGATTTGAGTCAGAAATCCGGCCACCACTAAACCACCACAAACCACCAACAAAAAAAACCCTAATTTTTCTTTTTCTCAAAAAATCAAAAAGTCCCAAAATCACAAAGAACCTCCTCCCCTAAACCACCACACACAGCCGCGGCCACGTCCTACCTAACACCACACACAACCATTCGGCCACCTCCTCCCTAACATAACACACAACCTTTCGGCCAACCACCATAGACCCACGGCCAACCACCACGTCCACCACCCAAAACCTAACCACCAAGCCAAAACCGAGATAAAAAAAGCTCATAAAAGGTAGTTTTTTTTTTTTTAAACCTAGATCTAGGTTTTTCTTGAAAGAATTTGAAAAATCTAACTTGATATTTGGAAAGAGGATAAAAAAGGATATTCAAAAATGTAATTTTTTTTAAAAATCGGCGGAGTTTTGAACTCCGGCGCAGTGGCGTCGCCACTTTGGCCGGCCGGCCACCGCGCCGAAATTCTTTCCGGCTGCCTGAAAATAGAGAGAAGGGAGAGAAGAGAGAGAGGGGGCGGTAGAGAGAAGATGATAGGAGAGAGAAGTTTTTTAAAAAATGAAGTTTTTTTTGCAAATAAGGCTATTTATAGCCTCACTCCAAATTGAATCTGGAGCGTTGATCAATCAACGGCCCAGATTCAATCTGGAGAGCCCATCACCCATTTTCCTTGGCCCATTTATTTCTCTCTGATTGCTTCCTACACCCTCCCTTCCTGCTTCCTACACCCCCTTTCTTTTCTTAATTTATTTTCTTTGCTTTTTTTTTTTATTATTTCTTGCATTTTTTTTAGTCTTTATTTATCTTTATGCATTTTATTTTACTGCCTTTATTTTTCAGCACTTCATGCATTTTATTTTTATTTTATGCAACATATTTATTTAATGTCTTGCATTTCATGCATTTTTATTTCTTTATTTATTTTTATGCAACATATTTATTTAATGTCTTTCATTTCATGCATTTTTATTTCTTTATTTATTTTTATGCAACATATTTATTTAATGTCTTGCATTTCATGCATTTTTATTTTTCTTATTTATTTTTATGCAACATATTTATTTATTGTCTTGCATTTCATGGATTTTTTTTTTATTTTTTTTATTTATTTTTATGCAACATATTTATTTATTGTCTTGCATTTCATGCATTTTTATTTTTTTATTTATTTTTACGCAACATATTTATTTAATGTCTAGCATCTCATGCATTTTTATTTATTTTTCTTTTTTTGGCATATTTATTTTAATGCATTTGCAATTTTATTTTTATTTACTGTTTTGTCATTTTTATTTTATTAGAATGTATTTAGGGACAATGTAAATATAAATGAGAATATCACACCGACACCAACATTTATTTATTCCGCTTTATGCCAAAAGGATAAAAATGCAAAATAATGACTGTATCCGAGGAAAAGGACCCTCATTTGATCCAACGTCATTTTGAGGGATCTGGCGCGTTTTAGATTATCTCAGCATACTTTAGCTTTTTGGACTTTAGGAATTAATCAAAATTTTCACAAAAAAGTCAAATAGTCAAAAATCAAAAACATTTCATATAATAAAAAATCCCAAAAAAATCAACCTTGGATTTCAAACCAAGTGACTTTGCTTTTTTTTAATCAAACTTTAATCAATTTCTAATTATCTAAACTTTTTCTTCAATTAAAATCAATCAAACTCACATTTTTATTCTTCTATGCATTTTCGGCCTCTTATCCTTCTCAAACTTTTGTTCCAAACTTTAAAATCAATCAAAACAAATTACTCGGTTTTTTTGCCCCGAACTACGTGATTTTGATCATGCTCGAGTACGTAGGCAAAAGACTTTGTCTTTTCAAATCAACAAAAATAACAAAAACATTTTTTTTTTCATCAACAAAATAACAAAAACATTTTTCTCTTTTTTTGTTTTTTCCTTTTTCATCACTTTAATCTTTTTCACACTTAGGCATTTTAAACAAATAATCAATTTAGCATAAAGATAAATAAAAACAAGAGGTTCCTATAGAGTACTATAGACATTTAGGGTGCTAATACCTTCCCTTTGCGTAACCAACCCTCGGACCTTGATCTCTAAAAAATAGGGTTTTTTCGAGCTTTCACCCTTTTCCTCGGAAAAATAAAAGATCGATGGTGAACTTAAAATTGCGAGTCAACGCTAACTAATAGCTTGTATGGGACAGCTTTCTGAGAAGCATATGGCACGGGTCCCGACAACACAGATCACCAGAGGAGAGATAGTTGACTTTTCGCTGTTATAGGCTACTTCTACTCGTTCCGGGATGTTAAACTCAGGAGTAATGACACACACCTCCTTATCCTTCTTCGTGACGATCATCACTCTTCTATCCATCAGTCCTTGTATATCATTTTGCACTTTTTGACATCCTCTTGGATTCACATGGCACACCCCGCATGCTGCATGGTCGTGATCGACCAAAGTTACCTCGCACATCTTAATATGTATCGGAACCAAAGGGGTCTGAACATGTTGGACACTAAGGATGAAACCAACTTCCTGACAGTCTTGTACCATATTAACAGATGGTCCATGATTCGGCAAAGGGTTAGCCTGAACGTTTGGCTAACTGATTTCTAGTTAATTTGAGCTGTTGGAACCATGTGATTGTATAAACTCTATTCAATGCAATTACAATCTTAGTATTATTCAGTATAATTTGTGCTTAATGCTTTTATGTTCTGATCAAATGTAAATTGAACTCAGAGATTATATGACTGCTGACAACATCTTATGACTTAGATATAATGTTACTGTTCAACTTAACGGACAATCTAACGATAGAACATTGTTAAGTTGTAATTTTTAAAATTAACGTTCACTCAAACCGTTGAGAATTACGGATTCACCTAAGGGATTAGGGAATTGTAATTTGAAAAGAGGGCTCTGAGTCAAGGGATTGACCTGAGCTATTTTGTTAATTTATCGTGAAACTAGGAGAATAATTGTAGAGATTAGTTGCGATTTACCAAACAACGAGAATTAATTGATTCAAATATATGCACTACATACCCGCTATTTGTTAAATTCTTATTATAATTAAATTGTCTAGTTGAGATTGAAACAATCATTGTGGAGATGAACTTATAAATTTTATTACTTCGATGCATTTTTAGTACACTGGCTAAAAGTTTATGAAGTTTTTGGCGCCGTTGCCGGGGATTGTTGATTAATTTCGACAAGACAATTTATTTTAGTTAGGATTTATTTTATTTTATTTTCTGTTATAAATTTTTTTAAAAAAAATTGTGATATTTATGTCTTTTTCATTGTAATTTGCTACTAAAACTTTTCTCCGAGTTTTGTAGCAATGATAGACAAGATCCGCTTGGAAGATTCGGAAGAGGTCATTACCTTTCTGTATGAAAAGTATTTGCTATCTCGCAAGATACAACATTAGGATAACAAAATCGTAAGATTAAATCTGAGATGTGAATTTTGTGGACTAGTCATCAGAGCAGCTATTGTGAAGGGCCTCATATAAGGAAAGAAGAGTATTAAATTATCAAAATCGATTACTACTCTCCACTTGAAATTATTTTGGATGAGTTCTTGAGATCCAATCAAACCTCATTTGATAAGTTTCAAGTTCGGTGTGGTAATCTTGATGAGATAACATCTGAATGTGAGAAGAAGTTAGTTTAGTTGTAGACTGAGTGTCACATTGTGGTGGTGAATGAAAAGCCACAAGTGCGGGGTGTCGACCTCAACTTGAAAAGTGAGACTCAACCAATGGGGTTGAAAGATACCATTCAATTGCTAAAGGATACATATTCTTCTCTATGGTGGGAGAGCTTCAATTCCAAAAGTTTAACAATGGGAGCATGGGAACATCTGCTTCATTGTATGAAGTTCATGGAATTCCTACCAAACAATAGGAAGAAGAAGGATGATGTATTTTTTCTGTCATATTTGCCACCCTAACAGTGGTCGACGCGTCAAACTTAATGACGTAAAAGAAAGTGCTTGATGGGAGGCAGCACATCCTTTTTCGAATTTTGTTTATTTTGTAGGTATTTCTATTTAGTAAAAAAAAAAGAAAAAAAAGAGAAAAGATGGACGAAAAAAAAAAGAAAGAAAAAAAAATCAAAGTCCACATCAGTTCTTATTTTTTCAATAACCTGTCTTTGTCAAATGTCAGTCGTGTCAGTTTGATTCTATTTTTCAAAATTTTTTATTGTTTGCTTGTTTATTATCAATGAATTTTCTTGTTTCTTGAAATTTTCCAGTCTCATAGCAGATGCTTATACCAATGATATTTCAAAAGTTCAAAAGGGGGTGATGCTTGAATGGAATTTCAACGGGAAGTGTTCAGAAATGAGAAAGTTAGGTAGCCACAACTCCCAGAAAACTCAACTTGTAAGGTTCATAGCCAAATTTTATTTTTCACTTTTACATATATGAGTGTTCCATGCAACTGTCATTTCTAGAACTTGCGATGTTTCTCTATTTGTTGATCGGTCTTGTTTTGTACACACTAAGGCAGAGTGCTTGTTACCTAGAGCCTTTTTGAACCCACCTTGAATTTTATGTTTATAATTATCCTTTGTGAAGCCAAATTTAGCCTTTAGGATTAGACTCCATTGTTCAGGGACTAACCACATTACAAACCTAGAAGACCTTAAGTGTGAATGACCCATATTTGTTTTGGACTTAAGCTGTTTAGGTTGTGTGAAATGTTTAAGTTTGGGGTTGCTGTTGGAACTAGCAACATTCTAAGTTTGGGGTAGGGGTACTAGAGAACTAAGAGATAAAAAATGTCTCTTGAAAAATGAAAAAAAAAAGCACTCAAATTGTGCAAAAATAAAAAGAAAAGGAAAACTATACGAGACTAACTTGTGATTATATGTCATAGAAAAAATCAAATAAAATGAGTTCTTTAGTACTCAATTGTTGATAATTTGGGAAAATTTGGATTTGATTTTCTTTTCTCATCGTTAACAAAGTATAATGAGTTTAACTTCATTGTTTGTTTAACCCTACTTTCCCAAAAATATCCCACCTATACCTAAGCCCCGCTATAACCCAAAAAGTTCTTAAAAGTGTGCACTAAACATTAATTTTGATTGACAATTTAAAAATGTTTCAAGCCTTTGGTAATATGGCAGACTTGAACGTCGACTGTGGGAATCCTTTCAAAATTGTGTGAGGAGTTGTGAATAAGGAGGTTTGAGAAAGACATCCGGTACATCATTACACCGGTCAGGAGTGAATTGTTGAAAATATAATTGGTTGGTAAGCTGTTATTTTACTGTCATTTTTCATTTAACAAGTTTGTTACTTGAGAACAAGTAACTATTCAAATTTGGGGTTATGATGATAGTTTGTCATATCTTATTTTTAAAGTCTTTTTAATTAAGTTTTTAGTTTTTTCATTAGTTTAAAATTTATTTAGAGTTATTTAGAATAAATTGTCCTTTTTCTATTTATTGAGTCAATTGGTGAAATGATTGAAATTAGTGGGTTAATATCTTGATTATTGGTTATATGATCAAGCAAGAGCAAAACAAGAAGTGACAAAAAACAATGGCTTAAAGATTCATATTAATATTAATTGATGGGCCAATAGAAAATCAAAATGGCTTATGCTGACCCAAGAGGAAAAATAACGTAACATGTATCAATTGGAGAGGCATCTAGGTCAGAAAGATATGAAAGAGGCCCACGAATAGCCAGAATGGACGTTGGGGAGGAAGCAACACACTAACGTTTTGGTCATCACAGTTTTGGAGAAATTAGAAATGCAGCAATGGAGGCATAAGGTTTTGGCACATGGTGGATATAAGTACATAGAGGAAGCATCATCACAACAGTGCATGAATCTTCTGTGGTTTATTTTCTTTACTATGTTGTTTATTCCTTTTATCATGTCTTGCTAATACCCTTTGATTAGGTCTTTTAGATGATTTTAATTTGAGTTGTTTGAACCATGTGATTGTATAAACTCTATTCAATGCAATTGCAATCCTAGTATTATTCAGTATAATTTGTGCTTAATGCTTTTATGTTCTGATCAAATGTAAATTGAACTCAGAGATTATATGACTCATCATGACACCGGCATATGACTTAGATATAATTATATTGTTCAACTTAACAGACAATCTAGGATAGAAAGTTGGTAAGTTGTGACTTTTATAATTAACGTTCACTCAAACCTTTGAGAATTACAGATTCACTTACGGGATTAGGGAATTGTAATTTGAAAATAGGGCTCTGAGTCAAGGGATTGACCTGAGATATTTTGTTAATTTATCGTGAGACTAAGAGAATAATTGTAGATAATTGGTGCAATTTACCAAACAACGAAATTAATTGATTCGAAAGACCTTATGACTCTAATCTTTGATATCTTCCAAAACAATTTATTTTTATTTTTATTTGTTGTTGAACTCAAATATATGCACTACATACCTGTTATTTGTTAAGTCCTTATTATAATTAAATTGTCAAGTTGAGATTGAAACAATCTAGTGGAGACGAACTTATAAATTTTATTATTTCGATACATTTTTAGTACACTTGCTAAAAGTCTATCACCTTGTCCCAAAACTCATGCTTGTTGGGTTGTGGACTATCAATCTCATCAATTAGGGCGCAAAGCTCTCCAGAAGGGCACAACGCTTTCCAGAAGGGCACAGTGCCCTCCAGAAGGATCAAAAGGATCCTAGGTGAGCCCGCTAGGGGTGCCGCCTCAGAGAGCTTCTAGAAGTCTCTAGAACACTCTAAAAATGACTTTGAGCCCAAGTGACTTGGGGCCTAAGTCACGGAAAACGAAGCCCAAGAAAGGCTATAAGTAACTGCCTTGAGAACACTCTCAAGGCATCCCTTAAATAGCTCTAAACCCTAGTTTTAGAGATTGTACTCATTGCAAGTATAGTTGCCGCCCACCGTGGGGACTCGGTAAAACTAACCTAGGCCGCACTTCTGAATTGTAAACCCTTTTTGCGATTTAGAACCACTTATGAATCATAAATTCATTTTACGATTTGGAAACCCTTCTACATCGTAACCCTAATTACGATTTGGAAGCATCAAACCCATCTTCGCCATGATGACCGATCAAGACGATGCCAACGCCATGGAGAGTATGAAGCAACAGATTCAACAACTTCTTGATCACAACGAAGCCCTTCAAGCCTCCATGGAGACCATCCAACAGCAGCAGAACGATCACGACGAATCTCAACAGGGCGAGTTGGACAAAACAGATCCCCAACTGTTCTCAGGTGCAATCCGGAACGCACCCATTCCTGAAAATATCAAACCGCCATCGCTCACATCTTTCGATGGCAAGAGCAATCCCGTGGAACATGTCACCACATTCAATACCCAGATGGCCGTCATAGGCGCCGCCGATTCTCTCAAGTGCAAACTATTGGCGGGAACCCTCTAAGAAGCCACCCTCCGATGGTACATGAATCTCCCTCGTTGGGTACCAATACATGACACGTAAGCTAATACATCAATTCTCTGCCAGTCAACACTGCAAAGTATCCTCCATCAGCCTATTCAATGTTTGCTAGGGACATAACAAAACTCTCAGAAAATACCTCGTCCGCTATAACGGCGCCACCATCAAAGTCATCAATCCTAACCAGGAGTTGTTTGTCGGAGCCTTCCAAAACGAGCTACTAGCGGGACAATTCAATGAATCGCTTGCACAGAAATCTGTAGATTCAATGGAGGAAATCATGTCAATAGTCGAATGCTACATCAAGGGCGAGGAAAGCAATACAGAGAAGAAGGGTAGAGATTCCAAAGAGTACGGAATTAGTAACTCAGACAACCGTTGAAACTACTACCCGCCGCCCACAAGAGACAGGGGAACCTTCAAGCGCCAGGCCCCAGACAAACAACGCTCTGAGATCTTCACGCCACTTAATACTCATAGCGAATGGATTTGGAAAGATGTCTACCACTCGAAGTTGATTCCAGAGCTAACAGAACCTGCTAGTCGTCAAATGGGATCCAACGAGAACGCATGGCGCAAATACCACGGAATTAGGGGCCACAACACTGACGATTGCATCCACCTAAAACGAGAAATTGAAAAGTTTATCCAAAACGGAAGGCTCAGAGGATATGTCAAAGGTAGTCGGGATGGAGAAAGGTGACGACCAGAAGAATCAAGCAGGGACAGGAAGGAAGAAGGTAACAAGAATGAAGAGAGACACACATTAAACACTATATCAGGAGGTTTTACCGGCGGTGGCAAGTCCAGCGCCTCCCGAAAAAGGTATGTAAGACAAGTTATGTTTCTCAACGATAGCGCCACTTTAGCATTAGAGCGAGAGCCCGATATTACCTTTTCCGCCAAAGATTACAAAGGCGTTTTATTATTTTTAGAGCGAGAGCCCTATCATCTAAACTGTTTTATTATTTTTATAATATTATATAAATTATCAATTAAAAAATTAATTAAATCTCATTAAAATAGGAACAATTCACAATACTATGAAAAACAATCTACACAAATTAGAACAATATCTGACACTGTGCACAACTTTATTTAGACATTCTATTGAAAATATTGTGTTTTGCTATAGAAATCTGTTATTATATCTACGAAATGAAGTTAATTTGTTGATTTATGAGAAGAGTGTAATAAATAGTTAGGAGTAGTATTAATGAAGCTCAATTGATAACAACCAGAGACAGAGTATTTTAAAAATTTAGGTTTTAATAAAGCTTAATTTAATTTAATAATTATTATTTCAGTTAAGTTTTAATTTAATTATGCCGGTTAGGAGTTACTTTGATTTAATTTAGTTCTTTTTAATGACAGTTTTATATTAACAGTATTATTTATTGTGAAATTTAGACAAATAGTAGAATCAATTGTCATAAAACTCAATAAGTAAAACTTATTCTGAAATTTATTGTTATTTAAATTATTAAAATTTATTAACAATAAATTGTCATAAAGCTCAAGGCTTAAATGCACTTTTGGCCCCCTATGTTTGAAAAAGTTGCGATTTTGGCCCCCTTTTAAAAAAATGGATTATTAGACCCCTAATTTTTGTCCCTTTTGCGAAAGACTGATTTTGACCAAGTCAACGCATACGTGGCATACACTTGTGTAATTATGAATTAAAAAATAAACAAAAAAGCCACGCGTGTAATTATGAATTAAAAAAAAAAAAATTGGATGGATGACACATCTTGTTCAGTTGCTCTGGTTCTAGGTCCGGCGGATGACAACTTCACCGCATAGGGCAGATATACTATCTTCATCTCTTGAGGCTTTTAGGAAGATTCAACAGGAGCGTGCTAGCTTGCAATCAAGTAATAACACAGAAAATTCCATGACTAAATGTTTGACATCTGAATCTGTTGCCAATGTAAAAATATCTAGGGTCGGTGATGGAACACACAATGCCAAAGATCCAGTGACAAAGTCAAGAAAGTATATTTCATCTTCTGATGGAATTTTCAGTGGCAAAGTGGATGCGACACACGAGAAAGCATATTGACTTCAGAAGTTAATTTATCAAAATTACCTTCTTTGAAAAATTCTTATTTTGCCACTACCAAGGGTAAAAGAGACCATCTTGGATCTGGAGCTGACAAGCTGCTTTCTAAGAAAGATAAAGCACCTACTGAAGTTATTAATGAGAAGAACCCCAGGTCCACAGATAACCTTAAGAGACAAATGTTGCTGTCTGAAAAGGACAAGGAAAAGAGGAGTACTGCACCAGGAAAGTCCTTGAATAGTTGAATGCTTGGAACGTGGTCAGCATAGAATGAGCCTTCTTTCTTCCTACCTTTAGCATTACCATTCTCTCATCGATTACTGAGAAGAGGAATCAGGTGGAAATACTACCGTTGGAGGAGAAAATGCAGATGTTTTCATTTCCATCCAATTTTTGTTTTTTTTAATTCATAATTACACGCGTGACTTTTTTGTTTATTTTTTAATTCATAATTACACAAGTGTCTGTCACGTATGCGTTGACTTGGTCAAAATCAGTCTTTCGCAAAAGGGGCAAAAGTTAGAGGGTGTAATAATTCATTTTTTTTAAAAGGGGCCAAAATCGCAACTTTTTGAAACATAGAAGGCCAAAAGTGTATTTAAGCCAAAGCTCAATGAGTTTTATACCACCTTAAAATAATTGTTTCTTTAACATTTTTTCTCTGTCTCAAAATAATTGTAACTTTAAAATATCAATGCAGCATTTATTATCTTTTTTCACTATTATACCCTTATTTATAAGAGTATTTTAGTAAATGATACTAATTTTACCATTGTAATAAACACAATTAATCATTTCCTTAATAATCGTGCACAAACCTTAAACGACTAATATTGTGAGACGTAGGGAGTAATATAGTATAGATTTTTTTAAAGGATATAATATAGTATGGATATAGGTAGTATTAAGTTTTTATTACAATTAGTTTTAATAAATTTTTAATAATAATAAAGCACAATTGTCATAAATTTCACAATAAATCCTTTTTTTTTTTTATAACTTTACATAAATTTAAGTTTTAAAAAACTTACATTATTGCATTGTTATCACCATAGTTTAAACATTAAAAATATCGGTTATGACATGTGAAAAAGTACTCATGTATATATAGCACATCACTTGGCTCTTAATGTTTTAGAAAGGGTACATTCATTCCCCCCTTCCCCCCAAAATCTGGAGAAGCATAATTAACCATAAATCTTATCTCCTTGGTCTCCTCTGATAATGAAAGCTTTTCTTTTGGTGTAAGATAATGAAAGCTTTGATACTATCATGGAACAGATTCTTTCATATCAAAATTTTATTAATTTTTATAAATTTTAGTTGAAGTCAATCTATTTAATAAATTTAAAATCACATACAGATACGAAACAGTTCACATAATATTGGTAAAAAACTAACACTGGTTGCAAAACCAAATCATACCGAAAGGTATGCGTCATAGGTATATTATTATAAGCCTAACCTGAACTTGACTAACCCCACCTTGGATGTCTTTGTTTTGCTTTTCTGGCTCCATGTTGTTTTTTAAATTTAGTTTTATACTAACAGGATTTTTTATTGTGAAATTTAGACAAATAGAATCAGAAATGCTATTGCTAACAATTAGGGGCAATCCAAGTATAATCTACAAATAGATTAAAAAACTCGCACAAAACTGAATTTTATTACATATTTTAGTATATCATTTTGTACAAACCACACAGACAAAACTCGATTAATGTTTATTTAAAAAAAAAAACGCAGCTGCATATATAAATGTTAATAATTTTTTTACTTAATATTCACATAAGATAATCACTAATATAATTTTTTATTAATTGTTTATTTTTTAATAATACTTAATAGTTTTTTTTTGAAAGAATAATATGTAATAGTTTAAAATTTGATTTTCTTTTACGATTTGAAATTCTGGCAGTTAACTGGTTCTGAACCAGTAAAACAGAGTTTGAAAACTAATGTTCAGAAGCAGAAAAATAAGGTGCAGAAAGTAAAGGACGCAATGAGTTTGTTAACCCAGTTCGGTGCAAACTTCACCTACTCTGGGGGATACCAATCCAGGAAGGAAATCTACTAAAGGAATCAACCCAAAGACTCAGACACAGACCCCCCCTGTTCCCAGCCTTAGCAATCAATCTCCACTTAGTCTAGACTTCTACCCACGCATGAGTATTAGAATCCACTAACTTCCTATTCAAGCAACAACCCAGTTACTTGAACTACCCTTTGAACTTAGACCAGTTCTGAAACAAACAAACCAGAATTTGAAGAACACACTTCAATACAAAAACTTCATTCTTGCTTAAAAGCTTTGAATGAATTACAACTCAATAAAACCTAAACCAACTCAAAACATATGAGTGGTGCACAAAACAAAGCCTAAGCTTACACAGACAAAAACTCTAAAAACTCTAAACTCTGAATTCTGGTTTTTGACTCATGAAATTTCCAATAGCAAAGCCCTCTTTAAATAGTCTTCAGCAGCAACATAATTCTGAACACAATCTTCAAAGATATACTCCCAGAATTATTTTAGAAGCAAATAGAAGCTCACATAAAATTCACAAATATATTTTCCAAAGATTTCCTTGAAAATATATTCACAAATAATTGAATCAAATCTTCTTCAATTGATATGATTCTGAAATATGCAAAGGCTCAAAAAGGAAACATATATTTCTGAATTATATTTTGCAAAGATACTTTGAAAATATATTCATCAATAAACACGAAGCCAATCTTCAATAGATCTTCACATAAAAATATCAGTCTTCTGGAAACTTCAGCCATGATAAATCTTCAACAAATCTTGCGCAAAGAATACTTCCTTCTAGAAATGAAGCTTTGGATAAATCTTCAATTAAATCTTCAAAAGATATTGTGAGAATTAACAAAATGAGATTTTTAGCTTCTGAAGACACAATGCTTGTATATTTGATTTTCGCAAAACATGTAGCCAACACTCAAATATCCAACAATCTCCCCCTTTGGCAAATTTTTGGCTAAAATCAAATTGAGCACAACAACAAGCAAATTCCTCAAACATCAAGGTACGCAACCATGAAGAACAAAACACAAATGTAGCAATAGAGTCAGCAGCGGATGAAATGCTATGTTAACACATAAAAACTCCCCCTTAATTCTGAACTGCAGTAATACTTCAGGTTTACAAACACTCAGGAAAATAATGATCTTGTACTCCCCCTGAGACACACACTCCCCCTCAAACACATGTGCACTGCATTGGTTCTGAATTCTGAACAAAACACTCAAAACTGCACAAAGTACAATCTGACAGCTCACCCTCTACACAGCTCATGTCTGATCTTAAACATAGGTTTTTCTCCCCCTTTTTAGCCACAAAATTATGACAAACTTCAGACTTAACATAGGGTTTAAAAACTGCACATTCATCATCTGAGACAGTCCCAGCATCCACTTCAGACCCAGGATCAAACACACACTCAGCATTAGCAAATCTGGCAGGTACTCTATCTTCCTCACATCCAGTTTGCAATAATTGCTATAAACCCTTATGCTGACAAACATTTGAAGAACCACAACCAAAAACATTCCTCCCAGCAATTTGTTTCTCAAAATCAGCCACTCTTTTCTGATCACAAGTCCTAGCAACTTCAGACTCACAAGAAAATAGTACCTTCTGAGCAGGAACATGAACTTTGCTCCAGACTTTGGATGGTCCAACACCAGAATTCTTCTGTGCTATAGGAATTGGCTTGCTGTCATCAGCAACAGCCTTTCCTTTTCCTTTGTTCAGATTCTGAGCAACACCTTCACTCTTAGGTCTCCAATCTTTCTTGATTTTGCTCTTGTTCACAACTGGTTCAACTTTTCTGTGTTGCAAATGTTTGGGATAACCATGAAATTTGTAACAAAAAGGTTTAATATGCCCCTTCTTTCCACAATGATGACAGATCCAGGTATGATTCCTCCTCCTACTGTTGAACTTCTGGGGTTGCATCTGAACATACTTCTGAGGTTGCATCTGAACATACTTCAGAGGTTGCATCTGAACATGCTTCTGAGGTATCATTTGAGCTGGCTTCTGACCTTGCATATGTGCTTGTTTCTGAGGTCTCATCTTTGATGTTCCAACCATAGAATCATGAGTTTGAGTAGCAGGAACAAACTGACTAACATGATTTTTCTCCTTGAGCTTCAGACTCTGATCAACATAACCTAACCCAGTTTTTCCTTGCTTCTGGACATCCAGAATTTCCTCCAACTTATCAGTAGCAGAGTTCATCATCCTAACTTGCTTCTTCATCTGATCAAGTTGGGAATTCAGTTGGCTCACTTCATCCTTTAAATCAGAGTTTTGTACCAAAAGTTCACCTTTCTCAGCCTCCAGTTGACAAATGTTCTTCTTCTGATCCACTACTTGATTGCAAACTTCTAAACTTCTGATGTATAGATTCTTGTAATTTTCAGCCAGTTCATCATATGAGAGTTTTGCAACTTCAGACACAGATGAGGCTACAGACTCAGAGTCAGACTCAGAAAATGTCTCAGACTCTGAAAATGCATCAGACTTTGAACTAGCTCCTGAGTTCTGTTTTAACCTTACCATCAGGCCTGTATTAACCTTAGCAGATTCACTCTCAACATCTTCTTCAGAATCATCATCAGACCATGAAGCAGCTAGGCTCTTCTTCTTCTGCTTCTTAAGAAAAGTAGGACATTCTGTCTTGATATGTCCAAAGCCCTCACACTCAAAGCACTGAACACCTTGTGATTGTTTACTATTTTCTTCAGTCTTGGCCCTTTTTAAATCACTATGAGGCTTGCTATTGTTGAACCTGATATTCTGACCCTTGGATTTGGACTTTCTATCAACAAGCTTCAGAATCTTATCAAACTGTCTCCCCAGCACCCCAAGTGCTTCAGATAAGTCATCATCATACTCTTCAGACTCTTGGTGATCACCAGCTTCAGAATTGACTGCAAGAGCAATTCCTTTCCCTTTCTTTTCAGGCTGTTTGCAGAAAGCACTTTCAAAATTTAACAAAGAACCAATAAGCTCCTCAACCTTCATAGTGGTAATGTCATGAGCCTCCTCTATGGCTGTAACCTTCATATCAAATCTTCTGGGGAGTGACCTGAGTATTTTTCTGACAATCTTCTCATCAGACATCTTCTCCCCAAGAGAATCAAAGGAATTAGCCATATCCAGCACATTCATGTAGAAATCCTGAATAGTTTCATCTTCCATCATCTTTAGGTTCTCAAATTTAGTAGTCAGCAACTGGAGTCTGGACATCTTGACCTTAGAGGTTCCTTCATGAGTTGTTTTTAAGATTTCCCAGGCATCCTTTGCAACTGTACATTGCTTGATGAGTCTGAACATGTTTTTGTCAACACCATTGAATATAGCATTTAAAGCCTTTGAGTTTCCATGTGACAGATCATCTTCAGCTTTGGTCCACTCTTCTTCAGGCTTCAGAACCTCAGTTTTGTTACCATCTTTGTCCAAAACCACAGGATGATCCCAGCCTTTAAGCACAGCTTTCCAAGTTCTGCTGTCAATGGATTTCAGGAATGCACACATCCTGGATTTCCAGTACTCATAATTTGTGCCATCAAGTAGGGGTGGTCTGTTGACATAGCCTCCTTCTCTATCCATGCTTGCCAGAAATAAACTCCTCTGGATCTCACCCAAAACACAGGCAGGGTGCCTGCTCTGATGCCAATTGAAATTCTGGCAGTTAACTGGTTCTGAACCAGTAAAACAGAGTTTGAAAACTAATGTTCAGAAGCAGAAAAATAAGGTGCAGAAAGTAAAGGACGCAATGAGTTTGTTAACCCAGTTCGGTGCAAACTTCACCTACTCTGGGGGATACCAATCCAGGAAGGAAATCTACTAAAGGAATCAACCCAAAGACTCAGACACAGACCCCCCTGTTCCCAGCCTTAGCAATCAATCTCCACTTAGTCTAGACTTCTACCCACGCATGAGTATTAGAATCCACTAACTTCCTATTCAAGCAACAACCCAGTTACTTGAACTACCCTTTGAACTTAGACCAGTTCTGAAACAAACAAACCAGAATTTGAAGAACACACTTCAATACAAAAACTTCATTCTTGCTTAAAAGCTTTGAATGAATTACAACTCAATAAAACCTAAACCAACTCAAAACATATGAGTGGTGCACAAAACAAAGCCTAAGCTTACACAGACAAAAACTCTAAAAACTCTAAACTCTGAATTCTGGTTTTTGACTCATGAAATTTCCAATAGCAAAGCCCTCTTTAAATAGTCTTCAGCAGCAACATAATTCTGAACACAATCTTCAAAGATATACTCCCAGAATTATTTTAGAAGCAAATAGAAGCTCACATAAAATTCACAAATATATTTTCCAAAGATTTCCTTGAAAATATATTCACAAATAATTGAATCAAATCTTCTTCAATTGATATGATTCTGAAATATGCAAAGGCTCAAAAAGGAAACATATATTTCTGAATTATATTTTGCAAAGATACTTTGAAAATATATTCATCAATAAACACGAAGCCAATCTTCAATAGATCTTCACATAAAAATATCAGTCTTCTGGAAACTTCAGCCATGATAAATCTTCAACAAATCTTGCGCAAAGAATACTTCCTTCTAGAAATGAAGCTTTGGATAAATCTTCAATTAAATCTTCAAAAGATATTGTGAGAATTAACAAAATGAGATTTTTAGCTTCTGAAGACACAATGCTTGTATATTTGATTTTCGCAAAACATGTAGCCAACACTCAAATATCCAACACGATTTCATAAATTTAAAATATATTCGAATGCATAAAATATAAGTTCAAATTATATAATTTAAAACGTGTCAACATAGAGAACAAACATGTTTTTGCTGAGAGCACAAATATTAGCATTTGTACGCCGAATTTGCAACACAACTCAAACTATTTTATTGACACACATCAAAATTTAAACAAAAGAAAACATATGATAATATTATACTTTGTATCCATATTGTGAAAAATATCAAAAACAAAATCTTCCATGGTCATGGCCAAATGACACAAATCTAAACATAAGAAAATCATAAAAAGTCATACACAACAGTGGGCGCTCTTTTCACAAAAGAGCGTGATGCTAGCCAAGTATAGTAAATATATATGGACAACATAATCCTGGTTCAGCTGCATCTCCTCTATATCACCAACATGCTCCTGTTGGTGTAAGCACTAGAGGCCAATAATTTGATTAGAACTTGGTACTTGTATCCAAAAATTATTTACTAATAATTAAGGCATTTCTTTATTATGTTTTGAAATAATAAAGTCTCTAGAATAGTTAGTTCATTTAAATGGAACATTGAGTATGACTTAATCGTGAGACCCCATGAATTAAACATAAGAACAATATTCTTAAAACATATGTATTCAAGCTTTAATGTGAAGTGTGATAACATTAAAGCATAGAGACTAGTATGTAGGTAGACTGATGATCACCTCTCATGAATCATGGGTAAAAGAATTATCAAGTCTTCACATAGATATAAATATTACAAATAATATTTATATTAGATTAACCCACGGTGAGAATGCTACTTACAATGTTATGCAAATCTCGTAAGTTATTCTCATAGTGATATGTGGTGCATTCCACCCTTCAACCTGAAAGCACTATGTACCTTAGATGTAGGAGTAAAGTAACTTGTTGTCGTTCAAACGTCATCCGTAATAGCATGACTATAAAGTCTATTATGGGTAATCCATGAATCATGTTGAGGGACATGATTGACCTAGATTGAATTTGCTACTCCTACTTAGGATAAATGTCGAAGGGTCCAATATTGAACTAGACAAGGGTGACACGCTATGTCTTGTGTTCAAAATAACATTGATGTGTCGCTAAATAACGCTCATTGACATGCCATTCTACAAGGTCAAACACATAAGGACAAATATATGAGAGATAAATTTATAAGTGAGACTTATTATTTGGGGACTGTATTTACTATGTGGAACTTATTGGCTCGCGTAAGCCCAATAGTGGTTGATTGCATTGCATAATCCCATGAGTGGTACAAGTGGTTCTATAAATAGGACCCTTGTGCTGAAGCAACATCACTCTGAACATAACTCCACTATTTAGAAACCATAGTTTTCTAAACCCTGAAAACAACCCCTCCCTTTAAGCCTTCATTCCTAAGTAGCTAGCACTGTGACTGAAGGAATCTATTCGTGTGGATTGAGTGGATTTACTGCCAATCAAGTGGTTCATGTGGTCATTCATTGAATTCAACCTCAAAGGATCTGCATTACAAAAGGTAATACTTCGATCCCTAATCATATTCATTTTTAAGGATCCATTAAAAGGGAAATTTCATTGTTTTATCCATTACATATATTTTGTTTTCATATACGATTTCCCTTCAGCTCAACTGCATATACATCCTCCAAACGTCTCTCGCACTCTCTGGCCAGGTAGCTGAACTGTACATGAGCCTCGTTCTTTAAATCCACCTCATAGTCTGCCCCTATTCGATTAACTATCAGTTTAGATCCCTTATCTCTAGTCAATTTCTCGTGGTCCAGGATACGACCCTCGATGAATAGATGTAGCAGACACGATATGTCGTCCAACATCACTATCATTTTCACATGTTGGACAATTTAGGCATGTGTACCAAATCGTTACCAAGTATTAAAATGATAAGTAGAGTATCGTATCCATATGGATTGTCGGTTCAACTAGGAAATTCGCCTTACTTATTTAGAACAGAAAATAAAATAAATGAACGATAAAGTAAAGGTAAATGGGTGAGTTTATGCAATTTGATCTGTTTGCTCAGAGCGAGAGTTTAGAAGTAACTTGTTTTTTATTGCAGAATGTTAGCGGTGGTTAGGATTCTTTGAATCCCCTTTATTCATTTGTTGGAATTTAGTAAAAGTCAAGTTATTCAGGGATTGGTTAAATGGTGCCCATTTAAGTGATGAGTTTGTGGGGTTTTATCCCCTCCAACTGTTGAGTTTCAATGTATTCACCTAAGGTTATACGCGCGTCAAAGGCATAGGTTCATCAATTCTAGAGGCACAATGCACCTTCGTACGAAGTATTAGGTGGGGTCCTACTCTCTCACAGGTAATTGCATCATATACTTAAATTAGAGTTCCTAAATTTATCCTAAAGGTTCCCTCATCTATGAATCTTAGAAGTACATCATCATACTCTCTCTTCTTGGTAGTTCTACAAACGAGATGCCCTATCTATTCTACCTTACCAAGGATGAAAGAGTAAAATTAATATGGAACGTTTGGATTAGGGTTTTGGCCTAATTCTATGTTCATTCACCGTTTTCCTAGATATGACAGTTTCCATAATTTGAGTGGTTGTCCACCATTATCTTAGATACTTCCTAATTCGAGTAATTATTCACTGTTATCTTAGGTATCTCACCTCCCTAATTCGAGTGATTATTTACCATTATCTTAGGTGTGTCCTAGGTCATGTGAAAGCATTAAGATCTTTGCATAATAAAATTAAACAGAACTAATAAAATAACTGAATAAAAAGACTTAAATTAAATAAATCCAACTACTAAAATAGAGGTTCATCTTATAACCTTACCGAAATAAGGTTTAGTTACTCATGGTAACTAAAGACAAATTACAAAAGAAATAAAACATACCCTAGCGACTTAGAGTGAGGATAAAGACTCCTCCCTTGAAGCTCATAGTGCTTGCCTTCCTCTTGAACCGCTCTGTTCTGAATTAAAAATTGTTAATGAGAGGAGTTGTATTTATAGACTTGTTTCTAACTAGGTCTGGGCTTGAAAACTGGATTTTTTTTCCACCAAAATGTAGCAAAAATAAGTTATTTCCTGTAACAGCACACTCGGGTGAGCGCATACCACACCCTGGGGGCGCGCGAGTGCACTTTCGGCACCCAAGGGCGCATGAGTGTATTTTTTGCGCAATTGTTCCGTAAACCATAGGCAATTTCGTCTAAAACTCTTCTAACTTGGATCGAAACTAAATAAAAATGACTAAAAAATATAAAAAAAAATGTAATATGACATGTTATCACTTCAATCGAAAGATGAAAGTTCAATGTGTCCTCATGCCACCTCTCAATAAATGTCGACAACAGACTATTGTTAATTATGTTATAGGTAACACGAATATACCAATAAAGACCACTGTCTCTAATGGTGTCTCTGAACCACTTCTCACTTACCTTCTTCTCATTCCCCTTATGTAAGTTTTACATCTTATTCATGTTATTGACACACTTTAAATTGGGACGGAACTACGACAAACAAAAAATTATCAGTTGAAATAAACTATAAAACATGCTCTAAAAATAATACATTCTTGTTAGGAGCCAACTTAACATACCTGCGAATCATGGACTCATATACCTGCCCTTTGTTCGTAAGTATATTCTCACAAATTTTGGGGAGAAATCCATTCCTTCTACATAAACTTGTAATCAAACAAGGGAAGAACAATTTCCTTGAATCATCCATATCACACCTTTCAATTTCCTTCTCAATAATAAGCCCAACATTGATTCTCTTTCTCTGTAGAATACACTAACCAAGAACCATCATGTTGATGGCGATGGTATCATAATCTGTAGTAGCTCAAGTCATGCTCATTCATAAGGATCCATTGAAATGGAAATTTTATTGTTTTATTCGTTGTGTATATTATGTTTTCATATATGATTTCCTTTTAGTGGTATCAGAGCCACTCGTGAAACTATAAGTCAGTTTTGATTTGATTACAATTTTAATATGATTAAGAGTCGTATAAATTAATATTTCCATAAAGAGATTATTTAAGATTGGTACCATATTTTTGTACCATTGGATGATTTCATATTGTTGAGATTTAGGAGCGATTACTGGGAAGCATCAACGCTTCGATCATCAATAAAGACATACAAATTTTGATCGATTATATATATATATATATAAGTCTGGTGAGACATTAGTATATATGATATATTAGTTGAATCGTCCATTCAATTTTTCAAATGATTGTTGTGCATTTGAATGATCAAGTGGTTCAGCTTAGGAACCGATTCATGGGTGAAAAATTAACACTTTGATCGCTCATATTGAATAAATAATCTCTAAAGTTATTGATGATCTTTGTCACATTAAGGTTCATGAGAACACAACAATAGTGTTGTCATGAAATCACTATACGATTGGGGTTTGCAAGATCGTATCAAATGTCGACGTGATTATGGTTCATGGTGGAGCTGATTCATAATGAAGTGTTCATTAAGAATTAGCTTCCAAGGTGCTGCCCCAGACACCCTAGTACCACCGTCTATGATCGGGAAGCAGAACCCCCAAAAAAACTCTACGTAGTGTGAACAATTGTCAATGTTTAATTAATTTAATTGAAAGAATTTAATAATAATAATAATAATAATAATAATAATAATAGTAATAATTGTGTGTTTATTTTAAATAAATAAATGATGAGTGGTTATGAACTTAGTCTTTTTTTGTTTGTTTTGGGAATTGTGAGAATATGACTTGCATGCATGTCCTGCTTTTCTCTTATATCTCTAAATGTAATTATTTTATCATCTCATTCCCTCTTATTTAAAATGAGTATTCTTTAATGTAATGTAATAATGAAGAAAACAAGACAAGGAGGAAAGCCATGAAGGTCTAGTTTAAAGAAGCAAAGATCGTTCTTAGGTTTAACGTAGGTTCTCTCATTGGCTTGAGAGAACAATTGAGCTAGGGGCCATTGAAGGTGAGAAAAATACAGGAGAGAGGGGGGGGGGGGGGGGGTTCAATTGTGTTTTCTTTTTCAAATTTTTCTAAGTGTTTTAACACTGGTCAGAGTCTGAGGTGTTAAGAGTCTGACTTATAGTCTGATAGTTGCGAAGTAAAACAAACACAAAGAAATAGAGAGAGAGAGAGAGAGAGAGAGAGAGAGAGAGAGAGAGAGAGAGAGAGAGAGAGAGAGAGAGAGAGAGAGAGAGAGAGAGAGAGAGAGAGAGAGAGAGAGAGCACACACACAAAGCAATTATACTAGTTCCTCCTACAATATAGGAGTAGTCCTATCCCCTTGCACTTCTAAAGGATTTTCACTATAAAGTGGTGTAGTGGTAGGTTAATGAAACCTTACTTGATTTAATGTTGGGATTGTGTATTATGTGAATGATGAGAAATGAAAGTAAGATGTTGAAGTGTTTATGATATGATAATGACTTTAGCGTGATGAATGTATTGAAATGATGTGATGATGATAGTTGTGGCTTAATGCATTATAGTTGTGATTAAATGATGATGTGGTAATAATATGAAATGTGTGGATGAATTGGTTTGATAACGCAAATGAAAGTTGTGATAATTGTGAAAGTTGAGGGATTTTTAGATCTCGATTTATAGTTGTGTGCATTGATAAGTCCATACGTGAACATCCATGTATTCAAGGTCAGTCGAAAGTTGCGTGATTTAAGATCACGATTTATAGTTGCATGATTTAAGATCATGATTTATAGTTGCATGATTTAAGATCATGATTTATAGTTGTGTGGTTTAAGATCACGATTTATAGTTGTGGGATCACTCAGTAACAGACCTCTGATATCCAAAACCTTGGTACCACATGAATGTAGAGTCGTGTTAGGCCCATTGCATGCACTCGAGTCTTGTTTGGCAATGTTTTGGTGTTGACTTGTGCATTTATGTGGTAAATGTCTAATTGATGAATGTGTTGAGATTGTGAATAATTTATAGTTGGGTTGATGATGTAAATGATGATGAGATGGTGAATAACTTATAGTTGAAATGATGATGATGATCTTGTTGATGATAATATGTTATGTATGCTTTTAAGTACCTTGTTGTTAAAGTGTTGATGAAACCAAACTTTTAATGATTTGTAAATGAGTTATGAATGTGGTAAGATGAAAACCAGGCTAATTATGTTGGAAGCTTATATGTTGCTGATGTTTTGCTTGAAACATACATGCGTTTATTAATCCATTTTGTTGAACGTATATCTTACCCTCAAGTGGCTTTGTTGTTGCTTGCATCCTCGTGGTGTAGACTTGCAGGTTGAGGAGTAGTTTTATTGGTGAGTTTTGCTGAGGATGGCGTCATGCCTACTCCATTTATGTTGCTTTTTGAGGATGTCTAGATTAGGTGCTTTGATCTAGGAGTTTTGGGGATTTTGACATTTAGTTTTGGATTATGTTGAGAGATCTTATGATCATACTGTTGATGTATTTATAATTTGAGATTTTTATGATGTGACATGAGATGATATTTGTTGAGATGATTATTCCACTGTGATCTGAGTATATAGATTTGTGATGAAATTTTTATTATGAGAATTTAGCATGAGATAATTGATGTTTGTAACGCCTCGATCATTTATAGTTGATTGATTTATTATTTAAATAGTAGTCTCGGGGATCGGGGCTTTATAGGTGTGCTTAAGCAAGGAAGTCTTGAGGAAGAGTCCTAGAGCAGGAAGTCTTGAGCAGGTGTGCTTGAGCATAGGAAAGTCTCTTGGAAGAGTTCGTGAGCAATTTGTATTCCTGAGTGATTATAGTGAAATCCCTTCGAAGTGCAAGGGCACTGGACTACTCTTGGGTTGTAGGAGGAACCAATATAAAATTGCTTTGTGTCTGCTTTCTCTATCTCTCTCAATCTTTATCTTTGCGTTTCTGTACTATTTCCGCTGCACTCAGACTCTGTATAAGAATCTGCATATCTCAAATTCTGAACAGCTTTTAAGACTCAGAAAAAGAAAACCAGAAAAAGCCAACACAATTCAACCCCCCTCCCCCCTCGTTGTTAAGTGATTCAATGAAACCCTAATCACCGTTACTATTCTGAATCAAACTGACCTAATCTCCTTAATTGATTCGTTGAATGAGAATCCCTATGAGGACCATAACTTACTACTTGTTACAATTTGGTGCACTTGCTAATTCATCCAACAAGTTTTTGGTGTCATTGTCGGAGATTCTTGATATTTTAACAAGGCACTTCAATGAATTTATTTTGTATATATTTAGTTTATTTGTTTTTTTTTTCTGTTTTAGATTATGTTTAACTTTTTTATTTTTAGGTTATATTAGGTTAATTTTTATTTTCCTTTTATTTAGGGTAGCTTTGTTTTTCTTTTTCTTAGGTTAGACTTGTTTTATTTTTATATTATTAGGTTAGTTTTTCTGATCTTTTCTTATTTCCAAAAATCACAAAAATATTTAGTTTCAAAAATTTAGTTTCTATTTTCTAGGAGTATCTTTAGTTTAGTTTAGATTTAGTTTGTTTTTATTCTAGTTTGTTTTATTTTTATTTTATACCCCAAAAATCAAATTTTTTTCTTGTTGCTTAGTCTAATCTTCTTCCGCTAACTCTTCTAAAAATCCTTGAAAGTTGTTTTTTGTGTGGTGCAGATTGACGTACCTTACTATTTGACTCTGACATTGATAAGATCGAAAGAGCAACGCAGAAAGCCATCTGGAAAGCAAGTAAACCACAAATAGCAGCAGTTGTTCCACTACCAAGTTTAACCAATTTATCATCCAATGAAGAGATGAGAGACATAGAACACATCACATTTGGAGATTACGAGAGACTCGACAACCTCGATGAATTTTCCCAAGGGTTCCAACAGGTGAACTGATAGGTTTTCACAAGTGTACAGTTCTATCGAGTAGTAAAAATATCGATCCACATGGAGTTTATGTGATTACTAATCTAATTCATAATTTTGATTATCAGAAGCAAGAAAGAGATTGAGTTTTTGGAGCTGAAGCAGGGTAATATGTATGTAGCTGACTATGCGGCTAAGTTTGAGGAGTTGTCTCCTTTTTGCCCGCATTACAATTGGGTAGGAGCTGAAGCATCGAAGTCCGTTAAGTTTGAGAGCGGCTTGCGACCTGAGATTAAGCAGTTTATTAGTTGCCATGAGATTCGGGATTTTCCTTTGTTGGTGAACAAGTGTCGAATCTTTGATGAAGATTGCAAGGCGAGGGCTAGCTATTACAAGAGCCTTGGTGAGAAGAAAGGAAAGGGGAATGATCGTGGGAAGCTTTATGGGAAACAAGGTGATAAAGGAAGGAAGACGACTGGTGGTGGTTCAAACCCAAGTGGGGGAGAACTGAAGTGATTCAAGTGTCGAGGTATTGGGCACCGTTTTGCGGATTGTAAGATTCCTGGATTGAGATGTTTCAAGTGTGGCAAGGATGGACATCGTTCTTTCGAATGCAAGGCTGTCATACCCCATTTTTGACCCGTTTTTATTCCTTTTCTCTCGTCTTTTAGGCCAGAAATTTTCGTCGTTTCAGACGAAATTTCGGCAGGGAGGTATTTTAAAATACCTCATTTTTTGTTCCGAAGGCAACCATTTTCATTTTATTATTATTATTTTTATTTATTTCATTTATTCTTTTTTTAATTTCTTTTTTTGTTTATTCCTTTTTTAAAATCTCTTTTTTAGTTTTTCTTATTCATTTTCGTTTTTATTTTATTTTATTTTACTGGTTTTTATTTTAGTTTTTCAGTCCAATTTTAGTCCATTTTCTGTCCAAGGCCCAGAGGGGCGTTTTTGTCATTGTCATTTTTACCCTAACTTTTACTATAAGTAGCATTAATGCACAGTACACTGCAGAGTCAGCCAGCACAGTACACAGTACCAACAGTCAGAAAAGTCAGTAGCAAAGCCACCACAAACCACCAACACGCCGGAATCCGGCCACCGGAAAAAAACAAAAATCAAAACAACCACCCCCAGTCCACAATCACTAACACAGCGCGGCCACCCTTCCAACAGTCCACCACCACACAAACTAACCACCTCTCCCTCACACCACCACCCAGTCAAAACGCAAACCAAACATAATCGGCCACCTCTCCCTCACACCCACAACTAACTCGGCCAGCCCTCCAAACCTCACTCACACACACCAAACTCACGACTAGCCGAACGAAACCAGCACGAAAACCCAGAACCCCTCAAATCTGAAACCCGTTTTTAAAAAAAAAGTGAAAGGTAATTTTTCAAAACATATCAAACTTAGATCTAGGATTTTCTGTCATGATTTAAAAGAATCTAAGCTCGGATTCATCAAGAGGAGTGAAAAGGATTTGCGAAAACATGTTTTGTTTTTAAAAAGGGGAGTTTTTCAACTCCGGCGCGGTGGCGCCGCCGGCGGCCGCCGCGCCGGATTCTTTTCCGTCCAGACTGAATTAAGAGAGCTGTAGAGAGAAGAAGAAGTAAGAGGGAAGGAAGAGAGAGGAGAAGATGAGAAAATGAGTAAAAATTTTCAGATTTTTACTTTTATACAAACCATACCCGCGGCCCAGCAACACTAGGCACTCGGCCCACTTCTTTTTTTCAGACTTCTCTTACTCAGTTTCTCCCTGCACCCCTCTTCTACTCTCTGCACCCCCCTTCTTTTCCTCTATTCTATTTATTTTTATTTCTTATTTCTTGCACTTTTATTTTTATTTTTATTTTTTTTTTATTTTTTTATGCACTTTATTTATTGCCTTTAATTTCCAGTACCCATGCATTTTTTTTATTTTTTATTTTATTGCATCGTATTTATTTATTGTCTTGAATTTTTATTTTCTTTTATTTTATGCATCATATTTAATTTTATGCCTTGCATTTTTTATTTTCTTTATTTATTTTCCAGCATCATATTTAAATTTCTGTCTTGCATTTTATTTTTCAGCTCCATATTTATTGTTTGTCTTGCATTTTTATTTTCTTTTTATTTTATGTACCATATTTATTCTTATGTCTTGCATTTTTATTTTCTTTTATGCATCATATTTATTTTATGTCTTGCATTTTTATTTTCTTCTTTTTATTTCCAGCATCATATTTATTTTATGTCTTGCATTTTTATTTTCTTTATTTATTTTATGCACCATATTTATTTATTGTTTTGCATTTCATGCATTTTTTTTATTTCTTTTTAGCATATTTACTTTAATGCAATTTTATTATTTTTGTCATTTATTTTATTTCCATTAGAATGTATCTAGGTCCAATGTAAAATATATAAATGAGAATATGCACCGACACCACATTTATTTTTTATGCTTTATGTCGAGGACGATAATGTAATTTTGACCGCATCCGAGGAAAAGGACCCTCACTTGATCCAACGTCATTTTGAGGGATCCGGCGCGTTTGGACATTCTCAGCATAACTTAGTCTCTGGACCTTAGGACTTAATCAAAATTTTCATAAAAAAGTCAAAAAAGTCAAAATCCAAAAACATTTTATAATCAAATTTTCAAAAAAATCACCCTTTGTTATTTTCTTTCTTAATCAAATTTCAATCAATCTTTAATCAATCAAAACCTTTTTTCAATTTAAAATCAACCAAACTCACTTCTTTTATTTCTTCTATGCCTTTTCGGCCTCTTATCTTTCTCAAATTTTTTTTTTTTAAACTTTAAAATCAATCAAAACCAATCACTCAGCTTTTTACCCCGAACTACGTGATTTTGATCCCGCTCGGGTACGTAGGCAAAAGACTTTGTCTTTCCAAATCAACAAAATAACAAAAACATTTTTTTTTCTTTTTCATCACTTTAATCCTTTCACACTTAAGCTTTTTATTTACAAACAAATAATCAATTTAGCATAAAGATAAAAATAAGCAAGAGGTTCCTATAGAGTACTATAAACGTTTAGGGTGCTAATACCTTCCCTTTGCGTAACCAACCCCCGGACCTTTGATCTCTAAAAAATAGGGTTTTTTGAACTTTCTCCCTTTTCCTCGGAAAAATAAAAGATCGGTGGTGAATCCTGAAATTGCGAGTCAACGCTAATTAATAGCTTGATATCCAAAAATCACCGCGACAGAAAAATGGCGACTTCACTGGGGACCAAAATCCTAATTTGGTTAAACCTATCTTGCTTTTCTTTATCTTTATGCATTGTTATTATTTGTAATTGTAAATATGTGCTTAAGTGTTTATCTTTTTACGTGAGTGGTGAGATAAGTCCTACACCCGGACTTGAGGGAAACATAAGATAGGACGGTGGTATAATCATAGTGTCTTTCCGAGGGTAAATTTTGGATGTGGCACATGTGATAACCCCACTCAATGGAGGAATCTTGGAAGTATTACCTTGTTGGCATGAGTAAGTCGTGTTCGACATTGATATTTTCGAGTGACCTATGAAGTTGAGGACCTTTAGTTACCTTTAACCCATCTTGGCCTTTTAGGACGTAGTGCGGTGGCTAACCAAGAGTAATCTTGAATTAGTTGATACGCGATACTACACTCAAACGAGACTTTCTTACAAATATTATCGGATCGGGAGTCAATCTCGTAACCCGACGATATTTGGAAGGGGTTGAGGACTTTGGGAACTTGGTAGAACCCGTGATACAGGTACATATGAAACCATAGTCCTTACCAAATGGCGTGTTTACCCTTGACTCCAACGTTATGGACCTAAACTCACCATGTTTTCTCCGCTCCTTAGCATAATCATGCATACATGCATCCATGCATAAAACTCTTTTCTTTTTCATCCAAAACATCGAAGGACTTAAATAAGCTTTTTGTAAACATTGTAGATATGGACATTCCACGAAGAAGCACTAAGAAATATCTTTTCAAGAAACCAGACTTGTCAAAGTTAAGGGAGCTAAGGTCTTTAGTGAGTGATCCAACGAATTTTCAAGCTCATCATGGGAAGTTGCTTAATATTCTGAGAGTAGATGTTGAGGAAGGATGCTTAGAGACCTTGGTTCAGTTCTACGACCCACTCTACCATTGCTTCACCTTTCCTGATTATCAGCTTGTCCCCACACTTGAAGAGTACTCCTACCTAGTTGGTTTACCTGTGCCAGACAAGATACCATTCCACGGTCTTGAGCCTACCCCTAAACCCTCCGAAATCGCAGCCGCTCTCCATCTTGAAACCTCCGTCATCCAAGCAAACCTTACCTCTAAAGGAGGCCTCCAAGGTCTTCCTACCCGCTTCCTCTACCAACAAGCCTCCATATTCGCTGAAGCAGCTAGCACTTATGCCTTTCATTCCACCCTAGCCCTCCTTATATATGGCCTTGTACTCTTCCCAAATATTGACAACTTCATCGATATCCATGCCATCAAAATCTTCCTCTCCAAGAACCCTGTACCCACACTACTAGCTGATACTTACCATTCCATCCATGACCACACCCTAGCCGGCCGTGGAACCATTCTTTGCTGTGCACCACTGCTTTACAAATGGTTTATCTCCCACCTACCTCAAACTCATACCTTCAAAGCTAACCTTGAAGATCTTCCTTGGTCCCACAGAATCATGGCCCTCCATCCCTCAGATATAGTTTGGTATCAGGCAGCCTGCGACGTGGGGAAAGTCATTGTCAGTTGTGGTGAATACCCCAACGTACCTCTTCTCGGTATGCGTGGCGGGATTAGCTACAACCCTTTTCTAGCCCGTCGACAGTTTGGTTACCCAGTGAGAGAAAAACCAAACAATCTTGCCTTGACCAGTGAGTTCTATCTCTATCATGAAGACCATACAAACAGGAGAGAGAGATTTGCACGAGCTTGGAGCGCCATCCGCAGGCTTAACAGAAGTCAGCTAGGGAAGAAGTTTGATTATGTGCATGAATCCTATACTCAATGGGTCATTGATAGGACCATGAGTTTTGGCCTACCCTACCATCTACCTAGATACCTATCCTCTACCATCCCACCATCATCCTTGCCTATCCCCTTTGACACCAAGGAGGAGTTTCAGGAGCAGCTAACCAAGGAAAAGCAAGAGAAGGAAACTTGGAAGAGGAGATACCAGGAACTTGAGCTCGAGCATGAGACCTTGAAGGGAAAGCTAGCCCAGCAGAGCCGTGAGCTTTTCGTCCAGAACCAGAGGATAATTGAGAAGGATGACTTGCTTCGTCGGAAGGACGCTTTGCTCCACCAGGACGCTAGGAGGAAGAGGAGGTTTATGGAGTCGATCTCTAGTGCACATTCAGATTCCGAGGATCCATCTGCTCCGGGAGTTTGAGTTTGAAGTTCTTAGGACCTTATGTTTAGATTTTAGCTTCCAAAATCTCTTGACTTGTAAACAAAAGAAAACTCCTTTGTAATATTTCAAATGCTTAAGTGAAGTATTTCAGTTTATGATGTTTACAATTTCAAGTCCTTCAATAATAACTTGTTCTTTTTCTTTTTGCATAAGCATAAGCATGCATCATGTTGCATTCATGGTTTCCCAAATTGAGTCTCACACTATGTTCACTACTTCAAGGTTAATCAGCCGTCGTCCAAAGAAAGTGGCCCGACGAGTTCTCCGCAAACCAACTCGCATTTACAACACCAGAGCCAATCGAAAGAGGATGGATTTGGTTGAACAAGAAAATCAGAGTCTCAGGGAGGAGGTTGCCACTTTGCGAGAGGGAATGGATAGGCTGACAGCTATGATGAATGCACTCTTGTCAGCCCAGAACTCTCAAACAGCCGCCGCTGTTGTAGAGCAGCCTTTTGTGAGCATGACCCCGCTATCTACAGTGACTTCTCCACCCCTCTTTATGCCTCCAGGTTGTACATGGGGAATGCCACCTCCAGTCAGTGGAAGCCCCCAACCCGCTGTATCTGAAGCTCCACTCTCTTTCGCTCAGCAGTCAGCACCGGTTCCACAACCCAGCATATCTTTCCCTCAAGCTGCAGTAACTTACTCAACACCACTGGTCCACACTATTCAACAAGAGGGTGAGCCAATTTACCATGCTGAAAGTGTTGTAGCTATGGACAAGATGGATGAGCTCCAAGAAAGATTCGATGGTATGCAAAGAGAAGTCGAAGCCCTCCGAGGAAGAGATCTGTTCGGGAAGGATGCCCGTGAACTATGCTTGGTGCCAGACTTTGAGAAATATAAAGGAAACTCTTGTCCCCGCAGTCACTTGGTGATGTACGCGCGGAAGATGTCCATGTATACTGACAATCACAAGCTGCTTATCCATTTCTTCCAGGACAGCCTGACTGGCGCTGCTCTGAAATGGTATATGAACTTGGACAGTGCGAGCATCCGTACTTTCAATGATCTCGGTGAAGCGTTTATCCGTCAGTACAAATACAATCTGGACATGGCCCCAGATCGCGATCAACTCCGGGCAATGACGCAAAAAGAGAAGGAAACATTCAAGGAGTACGCCCAGCGTTGGAGGGAGGTGGCTGCCCAGATTGTCCCACCATTGGAAGAAAAGGAGATGACAAAGATCTTTTTGAAGACTTTGAGTCAGTTCTATTATGAGAAGATGGTTGCAAGTGCACCAACGGATTTCACTGAAATGGTCAACATGGGTGTGCGGCTAGAAGAAGGTGTCCGAGAGGGACGTTTGACTGTGGAAAGTGCCCCTGCCGCAAATAATGCAGAGAAGTTTGGAGGCCACTTTGCGAAAAAGAAAGATCAGGAGGTGGGAATGATAGCCCATGGTAATCCTCAGCAAAATTTCACCCCATACCGTCAAGTTGCAAATGTTGCATCCTCTACCCCAAACCCAGCATATCACCAACAGAGACCACATCACCCCTACCAATATCCTCCACAACAATATCCTCCACAACCATACCATCAGCCACAATATCCTCAACAACTACAAAATCGCCCGCAAACCCCTCAACAACCATATCACTCACAAAACCGCCAGAAAACAACCTTTGATCCAATCCCAATGAAATATGCTGACTTGCTCCCCGCCCTGCTCGCCAAAAACCTTGTCCAGGTCAGAGCACCTCCTCGTACACCAGATGTTTTACCTCCCTGGTTCCGTCATGATTTAACCTGCGCTTTCCACCAAGGGGCCCCAGGTCATGACGTTGAAAACTGCTATACCCTGAAGAATGGAGTGCAAAAACTAGTCCGAGCCAATTTGCTATCTTTCAAAGACCAAAATCCCAATGTTCTGGCAAACCCTCTGCCGAACCTTGGGTCTGCTGTCAACATGATACAGGATTGTGATGAAGATGGTGTTATCTTGGACGTCCAGCATGTTCGAACTCCCCTAGTCCCCATACATATCAAGATGTGTGAGGCAGCTCTGTTTGACCACGATCATACAGCATGTGAAGTGTGTTCGGTGAACGTGAAAGGGTGTCAGAAGGTACAAAAGGACATACAAAGGCTGATAGACAGCAAGGAATTGATCGTCACGAGGGAAGATAAGGAAGTATGTGTCATTACCCCTGAGTTCCAGCGTTTGGAAATAAGTTATAACAGTGGGAATCCAGCTGTTACTCCACTAGTGATCAGCTTGCCAGGGCCTATGCCGTATGCTTCTCTAAAAGCGGTCCCTTACAAATATAGTGCCACAATGTTGGAAAGAGGGCAGGAGGTGCCTTTGCGCTCTCTAACTCCTGCGACTTCTGTGGACAACATTGCCAGTGACAGCAGGGTCCTGAGGAACGGACGTGTTATCCCCACTTTGTTTGCAAAGAAAGTAAATGATCCGGTAATGGAACGGGTGACAGTGAATGGCCCTGGTGCAAAGAAGGAAATAGGCCAATCCAGTGGGACCAGCAAAGATTCTGACCATGATGAAATTCTGAAGCTGATCTAGAAGAGCGAGTATAAGGTGGTAGACCAGTTGCTGCAAACTCCCTCCAAAATATCCATCTTGTCTTTGCTACTGAATTCCGAAGCGCACCGTGAAGCTCTAATGAAGGTGCTAGATCAAGCTTTTGTGGAGAAGGACGTGACTGTTAACCAGTTGGACAATATAGTAGGAAACATTACTGCCTGTAATAATTTAAGTTTCAGTGATGAAGAGCTTCCTGAGGAGGGGAGAAACCACAATCTGGCGTTACATATATCGGTGAACTGCAAGTCTGATGCTCTGTCGAATGTACTTGTGGACACCGGTTCCTCTTTGAATGTGATGGCCAAATCCACATTAGATCAACTCTCCTATCAGGGGCCTCCCATGAGAAGAAGCGGGGTGGTTGTTAAAGCATTTGATGGATCAAGAAAGTCTGTTATCGGGGAGATTGATTTGCCCATCACAATTGGGCCGTCTGTTTTCCAGATTACATTTCAGGTGATGGATATCCGAGCTGCATACAGTTGTCTCTTGGGTAGGCCATGGATCCATGAAGCAGGGGCCGTGACATCAACCTTGCACCAAAAGCTGAAGTTTGTCAGGAATGGGAGATTGGTTACTGTGAGCGGAGAAGAAGCTTTGCTGATTAGTCATTTGTCAGCCTTTTCCTTCATTGGTGCTGATGAAACTGAAGGGACCTCTTTCCAAGGCCTGACTGTGGAAGATAAGGTGCCAGAGAAGAGTGAAGTGTCTTTTGCTACTTGGAAGAGCGCACAGAAAGTGGTGCAGGAAGGGACAAGTGTAGGATGGGGAAAAGTTGTGCAATTGCCAGAGAGTAAAAATCGTGAAGGACTGGGATTTGCTGCAGGATCATCAAAGAACAGTACTGGGTCAAGCTCCATTAGTAACACCTTTTGTAGTGCCGGGTTCATCAATGACTCGCCAGAAGCCAATGCTGTCTTGGAAGATGCTCCTGAAGAGATAGTACCTGCATTTGTCACACCCGGAAAACTTGTTCGTAACTGGGACGCGGTTGACATCCCTTCAGTAGTTCATGCGTCAAAGTAATGTGTCTTTGTTTTTCTGTTTGTTTGCTTTTCGAAAAGATCCTTTCGTCTTGCCCAGGACGAAAGTGCAATCATGTAGGGCTATCTTGTTTCAAGTACTACTTTCATTAATAGAAAATGTGGTTTATCCCGATATTTATATTTATTGCTTTTTTTCTGGAAAATGGTAACACAAAAAACCCAAAATATTTTATTTTTATTTCTTGTTTTCAATCAATTATAAAAAAAAAAGTCTGCATTCTCCACTCATTCTCTAAAATCAACCATAAATCATATGCAGACTAAGCATCATCGAGCCCGTTGAACATGGTAACCCTGCACTCTCTCCCAACTTCGAATTCCCTGTCTACGAGGCCGAAGAAGAGGAGGAGGAGGAAATTCCAGATGAAATTGCTCGGTTGTTGGAACGTGAGAAGAAAACCATTCAGCCTCACGAGGAGTTAGTGGAGGTGATTAACCTGGGAACCGAGGAAGATAAGAAAGAAGTCAAGATTGGGGCATCGCTTGAAACAACTGTCAAACGAAGGGTGATTGAATTACTTAAAGAATATGCCGATGTGTTCGCATGGTCGTACCAGGATATGCCCGGTTTGGATCCCCGTATTGTGGAGCACCGTTTGCCTTTGAAGCCCGAATGCCCACCAGTCAAGCAGAAACTGAGAAGAACTCGCCCTGACATGGCTCTCAAGATCAAGGAGGAAGTACAGAAGCAGATTAATGCAGGTTTTCTTGTCACATCAGAGTATCCTCAATGGTTAGCCAACATAGTGCCTGTTCCAAAGAAAGATGGAAAGGTCAGAATGTGTGTCGACTACCGGGATTTGAACAAGGCTAGTCCGAAAGATGATTTCCCTTTACCTCACATCGATGTATTGGTTGACAGCACTGCTAAGTCCAAAGTTTTCTCCTTCATGGACGGTTTCTCTGGATACAATCAGATCAAGATGGCAGTCGAAGACAGAGAAAAGACATCTTTCATCACGCCATGGGGCACCTTTTGTTACATGGGTGATGCCTTTCGGTTTGATAAATGCAGGGGCCACTTACCAAAGAGGCATGACTACTCTCTTTCATGACATGATGCACAAAGAGATAGAAGTGTATGTGGATGATATGATTGTTAAGTCAGGCACTGAAGAAGAACATGTCGAGTACTTGCTGAAAATGTTTCAACGGCTGAGAAAGTACCAGCTTCGATTGAATCCCAACAAATGTACCTTTGGTGTTAGATCTGGGAAGCTTCTGGGATTCATTGTTAGTCAGAAAGGTATCGAGGTAGACCCCGACAAGGTCAGTGCTATCAGAGAGATGCCAGTTCCACAGACAGAGAAACAAGTAAGAGGATTTCTTGGACGGTTGAATTACATCTCCCGTTTCATCTCTCATATGACAGCCACATGCGGGCCCATATTCAAGCTGCTTCGGAAAGATCAGGGTGTTGTTTGGACTGAAGATTGTCAAAAGGCTTTCGATAGTATCAAGAATTATTTGCTAGAACCTCCAATTCTTATCCCTCCAGTTGAAGGAAGGCCTCTGATCATGTACTTGACTGTGTTGGAAGATTCTATGGGTTGTGTGCTCGGACAACAGGATGAGACCGGAAGGAAAGAGCATGCCATTTACTACCTGAGTAAGAAGTTTATAGATTGTGAGTCTAGGTACTCCCTGCTTGAGAAAACTTGTTGTGCACTAGCCTGGGCTGCCAAGCGTCTTCATCACTACATGATTAACCACACCACTTGGTTGATATCCAAGATGGACCCGATCAAGTATATCTTTGAGAAACCCACTCTGACAGGAAGAATTGCTCGTTGGCAGATGTTGTTGTCCGAGTATGATATCGAGTACCGCACTCAGAAGGCAATCAAAGGTAGTGTTCTTGCTGATCATTTGGCTCACCAGCCAATTGAAGACTATCAACCCATCGAGTTTGAATTTCCTGATGAAGAGATTATGTATTTGAAGATGAAGGATTGTGATGAACCCTTGCTTGGGGAAGGTCCAGATCCCGAGTCTAGGTGGGGCTTGATATTTGATGGAGCAGTGAATGTCTTTAGCAACGGAATTGGGGCAGTTATTATCACTCCTGAAGGTAATCATCTCCCTTTCGCTACGAGGCTGCAGTTCGATTGCACGAATAATATGGCAGAATATGAAGCATGTATCCTGGGCATTGAAGAAGCCATCGACTTGAGAATCAAGAACCTTGATATCTACGGGGATTCAGCGTTGGTAATCAATCAGATCAAAGGAGAGTGGGAAACTCGCCATCCCGGTTTAATTCCATACAAAGATTATGCAAGGCGTTTGTTAACCTTCTTCAACAAAGTGGAGCTCCACCACATCCCTCGTGATGAGAACCAGATGGCGGATGCGTTAGCAACTTTATCCTCCATGTATGAAAAGAGTCACCGGAATAATTTGCCAACAATCAGAATTCAGCGCCTCGAGAGGCCCGCTCATGTGTTTGCAGTCGAAGAAGTTGTGGATGATAAGCCCTGGTTCCATGATATCAAGTGTTTCCTCCAAAGTCAGGAATATCCACCTGGAGCATCCAACAAAGACAGGAGAACTTTGAGAAGATTGTCTGGTAATTTCTTCCTAAATGGGGATGTCTTGTACAAAAGAAACTTTGACATGGTACTACTCAGGTGTGTAGATAAGCAAGAAGCAGAACTTTTGATGCACGAGGTACATGAGGGCTCCTTTGGAACTCACTCCAATGGACATGCAATGGCTAGGAAGTTGTTGAGAGCAGGTTACTACTGGATGACGATGGAGACAGATTGTTGCAAGCATGCCAGGAAGTGCCAAAAATGTCAGATTTATGCTGACAGAATTCATGTACCGCCAACTACACTTAATGTTCTTTCTTCTCCGTGGCCTTTCTCTATGTGGGGCATCGATATGATTGGTAGAATCGAACCGAAAGCTTCAAACGGGCATCGTTTCATTTTAGTGGCTATTGATTACTTCACCAAGTGGGTTGAAGCAGCATCCTATGCAAATGTGACTAAGCAAATAGTGGTCCGCTTTATCAAGAACCAGATCATCTGCCGTTATGGTGTGCCCAACAGAATCATTACAGATAACAGAACAAATTTGAACAACAAGATGATGAAAGATCTGTGTGAAGAGTTCAAGATTGAGCATCACAATTCTTCTCCTTACAGACCTCAGATGAATGGCGCAGTTGAAGCTGCAAACAAGAACATCAAGAAGATTGTACAGAAGATGGTGGTCACATACAAGGACTGGCATGAGATGCTACCGTACGCTTTACATGGATATCGCACTTCAGTGCGTACCTCAACAGGGGCAACCCCCTTTTCTTTGGTGTATGGTATGGAAGCAGTACTCCCTGTGGAAGTTGAGATTCCATCAATGAGAGTTCTAATGGAGGCCCAGTTGTCAGAGGCTGAATGGTGCCAAAGCAGATATGATCAGTTGAATCTAATTGAAGAGAAACGCATGAATGCCTTGTGCCACGGACAACTTTATCAACAGAGGATGAAGCAAGCTTTTGACAAGAAGGTTCGTCCTCGTGTGTTCCAAGAAGGAGATCTCGTGCTCAAGAAGGTTTTATCTTTCCAACCCGATTCTAGGGGCAAGTGGACGCCTAACTACGAAGGCCCATACGTCGTCAAGAGAGCTTTCTCTGGTGGCGCACTGACTCTTACGACTATGGATGGAGATGAGCTCCCTCGTCCTGTGAATGCGGATGCAGTCAAGAAATACTTTGTCTAAAAAAATAAAAGAACAGCTCGGTAAGTCGAAAACCCGAAAGGGCGGCTTAGGCAAAAATGAGCGTCTCGGTGGATCGAAAACCCGAAAGGGCGGTCCAGGCAAAAATTAGAGACATCAAACAGAAAAATAATCATCCTGATAGGTCGAAAACCCGAAAGGGCGATCTATGCAAAAATTAAGGATTAAAAGACAAAGTAACTGCATTGGTCTGATCTCTACTCACTTGGGGCACAATTGAATGTCAAAGAGACTCTGAATCTGAAGCATCCAAACAGTGGAATTCAAAGTTGTCAGGGAGAACAACGGTTATTGTGTTCAATGTACCTTCAATTTATATTTACCATTTTCCAAACTTTGTAAGATCTGTGGAGCCATGCCATTGGCAGGTCACCACTCTTTCAAATAAATTTGAGCCTGTTGCCTTTCATTTGGAATTCTCATTTATTCAGCTTATAAAACCTTTTCTATTTTTGATGGTAGCATTTGAAACAAAATATTTTTTTAAAATCATAAATTTTTTTTCATGTCTTTTTGAAAAGCACAAACAACAAAACACATTTTCTTTGAACTCGTGAATAAGTGAAGGGGGGCGTCAACAGCTATCCTGAGAACGGATAAACTTTGCAGGCTGAACATGGTCAATTGCTTAAAAAAAATATATATACAAAAAAAAAGAACAAAAAGAAATATATATATATATATATATATATATATATATATATATGAAAAAAGAAAAAAGAAAAGAAATGAGCTCGGTAAGTCGAAAACCCGAAAGGGCGGCTTAGGCAAAAATGAGCGTCCCGGTGGATCGAAAACCCGAAAGGGCGGTCCAGGCAAAATTAGGGGCATACAAAAGAATATATTCCCGGTGGACTGAAAACCTGAAAAGGCGGTCCAGGCAAAATTAGGGATTCAAAAAAGAAGAAAAGCAAAAAACAAAATAAGCATGACCACAGAAGCACCAGTTCTTCTACTATGGTTTTTGGATTGGCACGCTCTCCCCAGGAAGCGTTCACCCCATCAGTTGTTGCATATGTTGGGTTTTACCTCGTCAATGTTTTGATATGTCTCCAGTGGCATCATCCCCATGGAAGATTGCCGAGTGTTTGTGATGCGACGTCGGGTCACTTTCCATCTTATCCGTCCAATCTTGTCTCATCAAGTCGGTCTTTCATACAATCATCAAGTTTGTCATTCACACAACCATACAAGTCAGTCTTTCATACAATCGTACAAGTCAATCCCTCATACAATCACAAGTTAATCAGTCACACGGTCATACAAGTCGTGTCGTCATTCATGCATTCATACATTCATGCATATACACATTCATGCAGATATAACATACAAACAACATCATTCATACATGGTTGCATTAACCACCCTGAGTCTTGCCTCAAATATCTTTCCATATCAATCAATCATGAATAATTTGTAACCCTCTCTTTCCCCAAGTGTCATCCCCAGTATGTCTGGTCCAAAGATGTCACCCTCTCTTCGCCAAAGTGGCAATTTCTTTAATGAACAACTTGTGCATCATTTGCCTCTGTTTCTTATCATCAGTTGGCCAGTTCGGCAATAACCCGAACGGTTAACATTTACCTTTTTCCTTGTCGTCAGTTGATTAGTTCGGCAATAACCCGAACAGCTGGCATTTACCTTTTTCCTGTCATCAGTTGGCTAGTTCGGCAATAACCCGGACAGTTGACATTTACCTTTTTTCTTGTCGTCAGTTGATTAGTTCGGCAATAACCCGAATAGCTGGCATTTACCTTTTTCTTGTCATCAGTTGGCTAGTTCGGCAATAACCCGAATAGTTGACATTTATCTTTGTTTCTTGTCAGTTGGCTAGTTCGGCAATAACCCGGACAGTTGACATGTATCTTTGCTTCTGGTCGTCAATGGCAGTTCGGCAATAACCCGGACAGTTGACATTTACCTTTTTTCTTGTCGTCAATTGATTAGTTCGGCAATAACCCGAACAGCTGGCATTTACCTTTTTCTTGTCATCAGTTGGCTAGTTCGGCAATAACCCGAACAGTTGACATTTATCTTTGTTTCTTGTCAGTTGGCTAGTTCGGCAATAACCCGGACAGTTGACATGTATCTTTGCTTCTGGTCGTCAATGGCAGTTCGGCAATAACCCGGACAGTTGACATTTACCTTTTTTCTTGTCGTCAGTTGATTAGTTCGGCAATAACCCGAACAGCTGGCATTTACCTTTCTCTTGTCATCAGATGGCTAGTTCGGCAATAACCCGAACAATTAACATTTATCTTTGTTCCTTGTCGTCAGTTGATTAGTTCGGCAATAACCCGAACAGCTGGCATTTACCTTTTTCTTGTCATCAGTTGGCTAGTTCGGCAATAACCCGAACAGTTGACATTTGTCTTTGTTTCTTGTCAGTTGGCTGGTTCGGCAATAACCCGAACAGCTGACATTTATCTTTGTTTCTTTGTCGTCAGTGGCAGTTCGGCAATAACCCGAACAACTGACATTTATCCCCAGTGTAACCATGTGATCCCCAGTGGAGTCGGACCTCGTTTCTTTTAACAGACTCGGATATCCTTTAGTTTTGTTATCCCCAGTTGAGCCATCTTCATCGTCTTGCATTCATACTGTCATCGCGAGCATTCGCAACATTGCATTCATAACTTTGCATGCATAGCATCACATGCATAACATTGCATTCATAACATTTTGCAGTTGAAATTGGTCAAAAATGGTGTACTCTGTATTTAAGTCTCTTCGACCCGTCGATTTAAAAATTTTTTTAAACCTCCGTAACGAAGAAACTTAAATAGGGGCATCTGTCATACCCCATTTTTGACCCGTTTTTATTCCTTTTCTCTCGTCTTTTAGGCCAGAAATTTTCGTCGTTTCAGACGAAATTTCGGCAGGGAGGTATTTTAAAATACCTCATTTTTTGTTCCGAAGGCAACCATTTTCATTTTATTATTATTATTTTTATTTATTTCATTTATTCTTTTTTTAATTTCTTTTTTTGTTTATTCCTTTTTTAAAATCTCTTTTTTAGTTTTTCTTATTCATTTTCGTTTTTATTTTATTTTATTTTACTGGTTTTTATTTTAGTTTTTTAGTCCAATTTTAGTCCATTTTCTGTCCAAGGCCCAGAGGGGCGTTTTTGTCATTGTCATTTTTACCCTAACTTTTACTATAAGTAGCATTAATGCACAGTACACTGCAGAGTCAGCCAGCACAGTACACAGTACCAACAGTCAGAAAAGTCAGTAGCAAAGCCACCACAAACCACCAACACGCCGGAATCCGGCCACCGGAAAAAAACAAAAATCAAAACAACCACCCCCAGTCCACAATCACTAACACAGCGCGGCCACCCTTCCAACAGTCCACCACCACACAAACTAACCACCTCTCCCTCACACCACCACCCAGTCAAAACGCAAACCAAACATAATCGGCCACCTCTCCCTCACACCCACAACTAACTCGGCCAGCCCTCCAAACCTCACTCACACACACCAAACTCACGACTAGCCGAACGAAACCAGCACGAAAACCTAGAACCCCTCAAATCTGAAACCCGTTTTTAAAAAAAAAGTGAAAGGTAATTTTTCAAAAGATATCAAACTTAGATCTAGGATTTTCTGTCATGATTTAAAAGAATCTAAGCTCGGATTCATCAAGAGGAGTGAAAAGGATTTGCGAAAACATGTTTTGTTTTTAAAAAGGGGAGTTTTTCAACTCCGGCGCGGTGGCGCCGCCGGCGGCCGCCGCGCCGGATTCTTTTCCGTCCAGACTGAATTAAGAGAGCTGTAGAGAGAAGAAGAAGTAAGAGGGAAGGAAGAGAGAGGAGAAGATGAGAAAATGAGTAAAAATTTTCAGATTTTTACTTTTATACAAACCATACCCGCGGCCCAGCAACACTAGGCACTCGGCCCACTTCTTTTTTTCAGACTTCTCTTACTCAGTTTCTCCCTGCACCCCTCTTCTACTCTCTGCACCCCCCCTTCTTTTCCTCTATTCTATTTATTTTTATTTCTTATTTCTTGCACTTTTTTCTTTTATTTCTTTTATTTTTTTATGCACTTTATTTATTGCCTTTAATTTCCAGTACCCATGCGTTTTTTTTTTTATTTTTTATTTTATTGCATCATATTTATTTATTGTCTTGCATTTTTATTTTCTTTTATTTTATGCATCATATTTAATTTTATGCCTTGCATTTTTTATTTTCTTTATTTATTTTCCAGCATCATATTTAAATTTCTGTCTTGCATTTTATTTTTCAGCTCCATATTTATTGTTTGTCTTGCATTTTTATTTTCTTTTTATTTTATGTACCATATTTATTCTTATGTCTTGCATTTTTATTTTCTTTCATGCATCATATTTATTTTATGTCTTGCATTTTTATTTTCTTCTTTTTATTTCCAGCATCATATTTATTTTATGTCTTGCATTTTTATTTTCTTTATTTATTTTATGCACCATATTTATTTATTGTTTTGCATTTCATGCATTTTTTTTAATTTCTTTTTAGCATATTTACTTTAATGCAATTTTATTATTTTTGTCATTTATTTTATTTCCATTAGAATGTATCTAGGTCCAATGTAAAATATATAAATGAGAATATGCACCGGCACCACATTTATTTTTTATGCTTTATGTCGAGGACGATAATGTAATTTTGACCGCATCCGAGGAAAAGGACTCTCACTTGATCCAACGTCATTTTGAGGGATCCGGCGCGTTTGGACATTCTCAGCATAACTTAGTCTCTGGACCTTAGGACTTAATCAAAATTTTCATAAAAAAGTCAAAAAAGTCAAAATCCAAAAACATTTTATAATCAAATTTTCAAAAAAATCACCCTTTGTTATTTTCTTTCTTAATCAAATTTCAATCAATCTTTAATCAATCAAAACCTTTTTTCAATTTAAAATCAACCAAACTCACTTCTTTTATTTCTTCTATGCCTTTTCGGCCTCTTATCTTTCTCAATTTTTTTTTTTAAAACTTTAAAATCAATCAAAACCAATCACTCAGCTTTTTACCCCGAACTACGTGATTTTGATCCCGCTCGGGTACATAGGCAAAAGACTTTGTCTTTCCAAATCAACAAAATAACAAAAACATTTTTCTTTTTTCTTTTTCATCACTTTAATCCTTTCACACTTAAGCTTTTTATTTACAAACAAATAATCAATTTGGCATAAAGATAAAAATAAGCAAGAGGTTCCTATAGAGTACTATAGACGTTTAGGGTGCTAATACCTTCCCTTTGCGTAACCAACCCCCGGACCTTTGATCTCTAAAAAATAGGGTTTTTCGAACTTTCTCCCTTTTCCTCTGAAAAATAAAAGATCGGTGGTGAATCCTAAAATTGCGAGTCAACGCTAATTAATAGCTTGATATCCAAAAATCACCGCGACAAAGGCTAAGGAGTTGGTTTGCTTCAACTGTGGTGAAGCAGGGCATATTAACACGAAGTGTTCAAAGCCGAAGAAGGTGAAGTCTGATGGTAAGGTGTTTGCTCAGAATGTTGAGGAGGTTCTGGAGCAGGATTACTTCATTCGTTGTATTTGTTTCGTTAACAAAACTCTTTTGATTGCTATCATTGATACTAGTGTGACGCATTAGTTTTATTTCTCTTGATTGTGCTAAGCGTTTGAATCTTGTTATGTCTCCTATGTTGAGATGAATGGCCATTGATACACCAACTAATGGCTCGGTGACCACTTCTTTAATTTGTGTGAAGTGTCCTTTGAATTTTGGTGATGTAGATTTTAAGATGGATTTATTTTGTTTGCCTTTGGCTCACATGGATGTTATCTTTGGTATGGATTGATTGCTAGCTTTTGGTGTTAAGTTTAATTGTTTAACCAAGAGTGTAACTTTCTCTAACTCGGTGGAGCGTGTTGAGGGTAAGTTCTTGACTGGGAGTCAAGTGTAAGCATCGTTAGATGGTGAGGCTCAGCTGTTTGTGATGTTCGCTTCTTTGAAGGTGGAAAGTGAGAAGGGAGGTAGCATTGTACCGAGGGTGAACAAGTTTCTTGATGTGTTTCCGGATGACATTTCTGATGTACCGCATGAAAGAGATGTGGAGTTTGGCATTGAATTATTTCCTGGAACTAGTCCCGTGTCGATGGCGCCGTATAGGATGTCTGCATCCGAGTTGAGCGAGTTGAAGAAGCAGTTGGAAGAGTTGTTGGAGAAGAAGTTCATCAGACCGAGTGTTTCACCGTGGGGAGTGCCAGTGTTGTTGGTTAAGAAGAAGGATGGTAGTATGAGGTTGTGTGTGGATTATCGGCAGTTGAACACGGTGACCATTAAGAACAAATATTCTCTTCCAAGGATAAATGATCTAATGGATCAGTTGGTTGGTGCTCAAGTGTTTAGCAAGATTGATTTGAGGTTTGGATATCATCAAATTTGGGTTAAGGTGGAAGATGAAACACCCCGATCCCCGATAAACATTTATAAACGATAAATCATGCATTATCATACATCAGGATGTTATTACTCAACATATAACAACATAAGTTTGATCATAAAGATCCAATAGCATAAATAGTCAGCATAAAAGGTAAGACCCAAAATCCTAGATCAAAGCTCCTAATCTAGACATCCTCAAGAAGGCAATAAACATGAGTAGCCATCACACCGTCCTCATCATACTCACAAGCAAGAGCTACTCCTCAACCTGCACGTCTATACCACGAGGATGCAGGCGACCGAAAAGCCACTGGAGGGTAAGATATACATTCAACATAAGGGATATATAAACATATGTAAGTTCAAGCAAAACAACAATATTATCATCATATAATCATACATCATCATTCAATCATAAACCTGGTTACAAGGATGCTTCAAATCAAGATTCTCAAACATACATAACATGTCCTCAACAACAATCAATCACCAACTCAAGTTATATCAACTTCATCTCATCACAATCATCAATTACACAATTAACAATTAGATGCAAGTTCACTACCACACACGACTCATCATGTATATGCAATGCGCCTAAAAGACTCTAAATGCATGTGGTATCGGGTTGGATATCAGATTTCTTTAATCTGGGGATCCCATCTTCACTTTCATCGTCACTGGACTTGACTCATGAATGAATGCATGTTCATACATTACGACTCAACATCACACACATACATATGACTCAATTACTAACACCATCAACATTTTCGTATACATACATTCATCGTCACTTCATCGTCACTTATCATATAACATCATCACTTATCAAACATCGTCACTTATCACATAACATATATCATCGTCACTTATCACATAACATCGCATCTTCATTTAATTTCATTCACATAATTCACAACTCGAATTTAATCAAACGAGGTTGCATTAACTTGTTAAATCATCATCATTCTTCACCATACAACATCATTTACACCTCAATAATTAACTAGCAAGTTGGCATAGAAATCAAAATTCAATTAAAGACAATTTTACAAGTTCGTCTCTAACCAACTAACGTCCAAACTTCCTTACACCTAAGTCTAAGCTAATCAGCCAATTACATCCTCATTGTACATCTACAGGCTTAACCCTGAACATCTGAACATAAAGAGTCTTTATCAATTTATTTGTTACCCTCAATTGACTTTAACCCTAACAGCACACCATCCAATCCCAACTTTTTAGCTATATATGTCACTATCCCCCTACTACAATGTGACCCTTGTGTTGTTCTGCTACATAAGCCAGATGGCTTATGAGATAGTAGCAGGTGTTGACTGGGTACCCATTCACCATATCCCACAACATAAAAAGTTCTGTAGCTCTCACTGTTCCTGGTTCACCCCGACCAAAAATACTACATGCCATAACTCTATGGATGTAACAGATCACAAGGTTATGGATAAGGCATTCCTTTCCAGTTCTAGCCTCAAAATGACTTCCCTAATGATTTGTGCCAAACATGCTTGAGGATTACACCCTATTGGCCTAAGCTCTAGGTTTTTACGAGTCATGAATTAGTCTCACATTCGTGAAACCCATTTTTTAACAGAATGCATCAAAGGTCATCTCAAAATTATGGTTCTACTATATTAGTCTTATCCTCGGTAAAAATCAGGGAACTCAAAAACTCTAGGGTCACACTCTCATAGCTAAACTTAGGTAAGTCTAAAAAATTAATACAACCAACATTTCCTAACAACATATTGACATTATCCTTTATCCTTAATAATCATAGAGCATAGAATTTGGGATATTTGGTGGTTATGATCTTCCTCCTGACAAGCGACTCGTCCCTTTCCCTCTAAGCTTTATTCCTGAAGACAATCTCATGCTCATTTTCACCTGCCCCAATCTTCTTCTTTTGTCTACCAGAAGATGTTCCAACATAATCACCAACTCTCTTTTTGGGAGCCATTTTTCGAATTGACCAAGTTTGACCAAAATGAGGTTTTGAAAATTTTGGGGGTTGTGTGAATTTTTGGTTGGATAAGGTGGTTTTGATGGTGGGTTTTGAGGATTGAGTAGAGTGGGTGAATGATGATTTTTAGGCCTGGATTATGTAGAGGATGTTGTATTTAATTGATTTGGGTAAAGATTGATGAAGTTTGGTGAGGATTTGATGAAGTTTGGGTTGGTTGGAAAGTTTTGGGAAGTTGGGGTTTTGGAGAAGATGAAGATGAGAATGTTTGATGGTTGAGAATGATAGAAAAAAGTTGGATTTTGGGTTGTATTTTTGGTATGATCATCATGCACGGTCGTGTGCCACATATGCACGACCCGTGCGTAACTGTAATATCCCGCTCATAAGTATTATTTATCAGTATTAGAAAACTTGAGAAGCAAGACAAACAAGAAATTGAGGAATGGCAATTTTGTAAATTAAGCCTAAGAGGGAGATTAATTTTAATTTGGGACAAGATATTTAATTATGTCCCTATCCATTCTTTCATTCTATTTCATTTTCAGCTTTCTTCCCCTCCATTTCTCATCTCTCACGACCCAAACTCTTCATACCAATACTCCACCAAACTTCAACTTAAACCTAGTAAGAAATCTTGCTAGAAAACTTGAGTAGAAAGCTAGAGCAAGGGAAAAGAAAAGAAGAACAAGGAAGAACAAGAGAAGAGTTAAGCTTGGAGTGTTATAGAGTTTTGGATTCAAGCTTATATAGCACCAATAGTGGATTAAGGTGAGCTCCACAGGGTTTTAGAACCCGTTTATGTAAGTTTGAAAGTTTACAGCTTATTTACCTAGATTAGGGTATTTTGTACCTAATTGCTTTTCTAGGTTAATCTTTGATTGTTGATGATATAAACTAGCTATATGCCTTAGAAAATGATCCTTGAACATGTTATGATGTCTGGGTATGTTGGATAAGCTGAATTGGTGCAAAATCACGTTTAAAACTTGCCAAATACTGTCTAACTGCAGGTAAAATCGTGTCACGATTTTCCAATCGTGTCACGATTTCACAGGCAGAAACAAACTGATTTTCTGGGTAGAAAATCGTGTCACGATTTCCAAATCGTGACACGATGTGACAGGACAGGGCATACTATGTTTTTTCATCCTTTCTCGCTCCACTCCGGCTTTCCAACGCTACCTCGGACTTCATAACGCTTAGTAGTGATACTTTTAGGCATTGAAAGACCCATCTTTTGGGGAATGTATAGATGAATTATAAGACAAGGAAAGGCACTAAGATAACATAGGATTATACCAATCCATAAGCAGTCATTGTGATGCCAAGAATTAGATTAGGGTTTATCCCTTATGAAACAATGATATGAACCTAGTTCAGTTTATACGATATCAAGAATGATATGATGATTAAGATTAGAACCTTCATAGGTTAAGCCCTTATGAATGACCAATTAAGGTATAAGAATATGATACGAATATGTAATACGATATGATCACGTGTTCAGCAGACTCCGGGTTACGCCGGATGGGATTTCTCCGAAAGGGCTATCCACACGTAAGTTAAAAGATTTAAGCATGTCCATCAGGCTCCGGGATTCGCCGGATGGGACTTCTCCGAGAGGGTCGTCCACATGTAATTAAGATGTGTCCAGCAGGCTCCGGATTATGCCGGATGGGGCTTCACCGAGAGGGTTGCCTACACAAAGATAAGAGGAGTCCGGTGTTAGCCTGATATGATAGGATTTTCACCGGTATGATGGGAGATGTACTTCGGGGTTACTCCACCCGGATGCACTCCGTAAAACGAACTAAGATAATGTTATGATTGTTCAACCCTAACTACTAACTTAATGATATGAAATGAATACGTTTATGTTATATGCAATACGAGTTAAGACGAATAGTTCCTAGAGAACGAGATGTGATCATAGGATGTCCCCAAGATCACTCCGTACAAGTCTGAGATTGAAATGGAATACGAGATGTATAAGATAAGACTTGGCGAACATAGGTATTCCCGAGTTCGCCGAGGTAGGCACGACAACCCTAGGGCCCCTGAGGTTGTCAAACAGTAGGTAGGGTAGGAGCTCACTGAGACGTTATGTCTCATCCCTTTCCTTCTGGTGCAGGTTCTTCGCAGGTAGCACGACGCAAAGGTAAAGAGAAGGCTACGGACTGACCGTGCTGCTTATGCTTTGTTATTATGGATAGATGTATAAGACTGTTGTATTATGATGTATATTATGGAAATGTTTGTATCGGATAACAAGTTGTATGACGAACTCATGTTTTGTATAATATTATTAATCTTTCTGTATTGTATTTAATGTATCCGGTACGAAATTTTAATACTCGTAAGAGATCCTAGGCAATCTCTATATGGGTGTTACAGTAACTTACGACATTGTTGGGCAGCTTTTAGCTGACAGACAAGCACGACCGTGTGCCTAATGAGCACGGGCCGTGCATGTTCAAAAGAACTGGGATGATGCTGAATTTTTTCTTCTTCTCTTTTTATCGCATGAGGACATGAAACAAACCTTTCCCACACACAAATCATGTGTCTTTTGAACATTTATGGACATTTTTATTCTTCCCTTATCCTACAAAAACTTAACAAAAAAAAAAAAACAAACACATTAACATGTGGGTTGCCTCCCACACAACGTTATTTTAATGTCACTAGCTTGACGATTAAAAAGAGTTTTCTCAAATTGGGTTATGTAGAATCTGAGAGGTTCCCATTTCAATATTCTCACCCACATTGTATATTTTCAGCCTTTGGCCATTGACTTTGAATGTTCTGGTCTTTTCACACCATATGTCAACTGCCCCAAAAGGATAAACCTTGCAGACTTGAAACGGACCAGACCATCTTGACCTTAACTTTCGTGGGAAACGCTTCAGACTTGAGTTAAAGAGTAATACAAGATCATATCTTTTAAAATCCCCTCAGATGATACACTTATCATGCCAATTTTTTGTTCTTTCTTTGTAAATTTGGTAATTTTCATAAGCGTCCATCCTCAGTTCTTCCAACTCATTCAACTGAAAGTATCTTTTCTCACCTGATAACTTCATGTCCAAATTGAGGGTTTTTATATCCCAATAAGCTTTGTGTTCTAGATCAAACGGAAAATTACAAGACTTCCCATAAATTAGTTTAAAAGGAGTCATTCCAATGGGAGTCTCATATGTTATCCGGTAAGCCCAAAGAGCAGCATCAAGCTTAATTGACCAATCTTTTCTAGAAGTTGAAACAGTTTTTCTATGATTGGTGGTGGTAAGGTGTTGCAATTTTGTGTCTCACCCAAAACTTTTGTAAAAGCTTTTCAAAATGTTTAGAGATGAAGTGAGACCCTTCATCAGTAATTACCACTCTTGGCACCCCAAACCTTGGAAAAATTACCTTTTTTAAAAAGTTTAATCATAACTTATGCATCATTTGTGGGAGAGGCAATGACCTCGATCCATTTTAAGACATATTCAACCGCAACCAATGTGTATTGATTTTTAAAATAAGACGAAAATGGTCCCATAAAACCAACACCCCAAACGTCGAAAATTTCAACTTCTAGAATGTTGTTCAAGGGCATTTCGTTTCTTTTAGAAATATTCCTAGTGTGTTGACATTGGTCACATTTAGAAATAGTTTGGTACACATCTTTCAAAAGTGATGGTCACCAGAAGCCAGATAGAAGAATTCTGAAAGTAGTCTTTTGTGAACTGGCGTGGCCACCATAAGAAGAAGAATGACAATGACTTATAATATTGCTTACCTCATCTTCTAGAATTCATCTTCTAGATACTCCATCTGATCCCCTCTTGAAGAGGTGAGACTCATCCCAGTAGTAGTGCTTGATGTCATGGAACAAGTTTTTTCCTTTGCTGGTAGTTCAAATCCAGAGGTAGTACACCTGTTGCAAGATAATTCACAAAACCTGAATACCATGGTGCATTGGTTTTCACTAATGAGAAGAGATGATCATCCGGAAAGGAATCATCAAGTGGCAGGTCATTCCCAAAACCGATTTAAAAAGTGTTTCCCTAAGTCGAGACAAGCGATCAGACACAACATTTTTAGTAACTTTTTTAGCTCTTATTTCAAGGTAAATTTTATGGAGGAGCAAAATCCATCGGATCAACCTTGGCTTATGTAATATCCCGCTTAGATGTAACTGTTATCAGTAATAGAGGATTATTTTTGAAAGCAATGGCAAAGTTGTAAATTTGGGAAGGAAAGACTTTTTATAAGGGAGACTAAGATATTTTTCCCTTTATTTTTCCTCTTCTCTCACTCTCTACAAGTCTGATTCCTCTCATCCCTCTCTCTTAAACTCACGCCATCCTCCCTTCGAGAATCAACCATCATTCTTCCTTCCTTCCAAGCTTCTTGGAATCTTAAGCAAACTATTTTGGGAGTTTAGAGCAAAGAAAACAAGGAAGAATCAAGTGAAGTGTAGGATTGAAGCTAGGGTTTTGAAGTTAAAGTTTAGCAAAGCACCAATTAAGTTTGAGGTGAGCTCCACAGGGTTTTAGAACCCACCATGAGTGAGGATTTTACACTGAATAAGTTATTAGGAAAAGATTAGTTTTACCCTATTTTGAATTCTATGCTTGATCCTGTTTAATCCTTGAGTACAACACGTTTTAGAGTTTAAAAATGAGTTCCTGACATGCTTTCAAATATCACTGGGCAGTGGGTATCAAGTCTTAAAACTAAAAACATGTTTTTCCAGAAAATTCTGTGTTCTGCTACAGTCGCAGAGCGACGCCAGGGTCGCAAAGCAAAGTAGCAGAGCTTAGCTACTGCCTAGCCATCGCCTAGACCTTGCCATGCAAAGTAATCAGAAGCTGAGTTCGCAGAGCGAAGCTTTCAGACGCTCTGCGAAGCTTCAAACTCAGGATTACCAGATTCTGAAGGTTCAGACTCTGAACTTCAGAGTCTGAAGGTTCAGACGCAGTATTTCGCAGAGCAAAGTCTGGGAGTCGCAGAGCGAAGTTGCCCAGTATGGCATTTTATTTTCAAACGACTGAAACATGCAAATGATCTTTGATATGCTTTGGGGTAAAGATGTTTATAAACTTTCAAGGATTAATATAGGATGAGGATAAATATCTTATAATGCGATGGGTGTATTAACCCATAAGTTATTATAGTAGTTAAGGAATTAGTTTTTAGGTTTCCCTTAACTAAACATATTTCTATGCACTCAAGTAAGTATGTGCAAACAGAAGAACTGATTCCATAATCAAAGTTTAGAACCATTTTATAGGTTAAGCATTCAAGAATAATTGATTGAAGAATAAGAACAAATTAATTAAAGGACTAGATGTGTCTCCTGTAGTCTCATCAGTTAGAATACAGGGGGTTCCATATTAAGCTGGAATGGTGAAGTAACCGTTCGTGAGGGCAGCTACACATCAAAGTCAAGAAAGTAAATGTGTCTCCTGTAGTCTCGTAAGTTAGAATACAGAGGGTTCCAGACTAAGCTGGAACGGTAAAGTAACCGTCCGCGAGGGCAGCCACACAAAAGTAAAAGGAGTCCGGTGTTAGCCTGATATGATAGGAATTTCACCGGTAGCAGGGAGAGGTATTCTGGGGTTACTCCACCTGGATACACTCCATAAAATGAACCAAGATAATCATTGTTTGTTCAACGCTAACTTCTAACTTAAAGATTAAGAAAGATGATTACATAAATGTATATTATATGTAGAGAATGACGGCGATCATATGTATCCCCAAGATTGCCAAAGTTAGTGCATGGCGACCCTAGGTTCCCTGAGGTTGCCAACAGTAGGTTGGGCCGGAGCTCACTGAGACATTATGTCTCATCCCTTTCCTTCTGGTGCAGGTTCACAGGTAGCACGACGCAAAGGTAAAGAGAAAGCTTTGGATTGATCGTGCTAACTTCTTTGTTTATGGATGTTTGTACACAGATGATGTATTATGATGTATATTACCAAGAATATTTTGTATCGGATTCCAGATTGTATTAATGACTCACGTATTGTATTATCTATAAGCAAACTTTCTGTATTGTATTTAATATATCTAGTACGAAATTTTAATACTCGAATGAGATCCTAGGCAATCTCTATATGGGTGTTACAGCTTAGCATCTTTTTTGTTTAACAAATATTTGTTTGACATCATGCATCTTTGAAAGGTAGTTGGAGCATATCATAGACCAAAAGGCATCCTTCTATAGGCATAAGTGCCAAAAGGACAAGTAAAAGTTGTACTTTCTTGGTCATTAGGATGAATAGGAATTTGAAAAAAATCTAGAATACCCATCCAAATAGCAAAGATGTGAATGCTTCGCTAACCTTTCTAGCATTTGATCAATAAAAGGCAGGGGAAAGTGATTTTTACGGGTCGCTTTGTTAAGCTTCCTGTAATCGATGCATATTCTCCATCTCGTGACAATTCTAGTAGCAATGGATTCATTTTTTTTTTCATTTTTTATAACTGTAAGGCATCCCTTTTTTAGATACTACTTAAACAGGACTAACCCATTTACTATCTGAAATCAGATATATATAACCCCGTCATCAAGAATTTTAAGTACCTCTTTTTTCATAACTTCTTTCATGTTAGGATATAATCTCTTTTGATGCTCAATAGATGGTTTATAGTTCTCTTCAAGTAGTATCCTATGCATACATAATGAGAGATTTATTCCCTTAATATCCTCAATAGTATATAATATAGCTTTGGACTATTTCTTGAGAATATTAAGTAATTTTTCTATTTCAACTACATTCAAGTTTGCATTGGCAATGACAGGAGAAGTACAATATAAGCCCATAAATTCATACCTTAGATTGGATGGGAGGGGTTTTAGTTCCACCTTTAGTGCTCCCTTTGGACGAGGATCATAATTTTCCTCAACGAAGTCTTTGATACCCTAGTCCTTTATAGGAGGATTTTCATCCAATAATTTTTCATATACTTGGGCATCTCCAGTTAAGATTGTACCTGCATTGTTTACCACATTGTTTTCTAGACATGCTTCCAAACCATCGTGTGCATATGAAGCTAAAAAGCACTCTTTCACACAATGGTCAATAACATTAACCATGCAACAAGAGTCCTGAATGGAAGGACCCTTCATAAGATTTTCAAATTCAATTTTCACTTCCCCTACATTAAATGCCAAGTTACCATGCTTGGCATCAATTATAGCACATGTTGTAGCAAGGAAAGACCTTCCTAAAAGAATTGGCACTTGAATGTCTTCCTCCATTTCCATCAGAACAAAATCAGCTGGAATAAAAATTCCTTCTACTCTTATAGGGATATCCTCAAGGATTTTGGCTGGATGTTTAATGGAACGGTCAGCTAATTGCAAGGTCATTTTGGTAGGTTTAAGTTCTCTTATTCCTAACCTCTCACAAAGCGATAATGGCATCAAGCGCACACTAGCTCCTAAGTCACACATGGCTTTCTCAATAATTTCACTACCAATCACACAAAGAATGGAAAAACTACCAGGATCTTTAAGCTTTGGAAGCAATTCCTTTTTAATTATTGCATTACATTCTTCAGTTAAAGCCACTTTCTCATCGTCCTCTACTTTTCTTTTCTTTGATAAAATTTCTTTCAAATTTTTTTCATAAGAAGTCATTTGAGACAGCGCAACCATGAATTTTTTTTAATGTAGACCTTTTTCAATAATTCAACAAACTTTCTAAATTGATAATCTAGTTTTGACTTGGCATATCTTTGTGGGATGGTATCTTAGTCTTGTATGGGGGTGGTGTAAGAGGTTTTTCACTCTTTTTCTACTCATTTTGTGGTTCTTCTCTCTCATTCCCTTTGTTCTCACTAGATCTCTCTAGTTCCTCTATTTTTTCTCCACTCCTAAGGGTGACATCGTTCATTTGGGCTTTTGGATTTGGATCAGGCTGTCCCAGATATATTTTCGAGGATGTAGAGGAAGAAGCTACTTGTTGGACTATTTGGAAAATTTGAGTTTCTAACATTTTGCTATGAGTAGAGATGGAGTCCACTTTTGATGTCAATTTAATAAGAGTATCATTCAAAATTCCAATTTGGTTTTTAAATTCTTGATTTTGTTTTGGTTGAGACATCACAAATTTTTCTAACAAAATTTCCAAATTATATTTTTGATGGACTCTTTGATTATTTGAAAAACCAGGTGGTGTACTTGCTGCTGGTTACCCAAAGGTGTTGGTTGGAGGAGTTTTATAACAAAAGTTTTGATGCATCCTCTATTCAGGATTATAAGTATTTGAAAAAGGGTCCCCTTTTTTAGCATAATTAACTTGATCAAGACCATCAGTAGACACCCCTAGTTGGCATTCAACACCAGTATGACCTACCACCCCACAGATTTCACAAGGTGGTACAGAAGGTATAGAAGGAGTAGAATGAGGTGTGACAACACTTAAATTTAATTTTTCAAATATTTGGAATAGTGCGTCCACCTTAGAAGATAGATGGTCAAAGGCATAAACCTCATACATACCCAACTCTTTCTTTGGTTGAGGTGCAACAGTGATGGCTCGCTCACTTGTATTTTAGAGGGTGCAGTCATGCTTTTAATAACAATATTTTACGAGAATGTGATGGTAAATATTACGTATTTTCAAAAATTTGTTTGTCATTCCCAATAAATTGCAGGTTCTCATTGCTTGAGTTGTTATTGCAGATCATGAATAAAATTATATTTAAACTATATAGAAATACATGCAATTCTTAAGTAGAGACTATAAACTGTTTAAAAAAATTGTCATGCTAAGATTCTCAAATGATGGGTGGAATATGGTATTAAAATGTCACTTTATAACAGAGGAATTTAAGATATACATTATGATTATTATGAATATCTAGAAAATATCATTACTATATCTTATGATATCTAAAATATCATTAGTATATATATATATATATATATATATATATATATAGATCTCTATTTGTATGATTTTCAAAATATATCTAATTTTATGATTTCAAAACATATTATTTTACACTCTAACCAACTATAACTAGTTAAGGCTTCAATAAAAGGGCTAACCTAAAAGAAATCTAAATATCAATCTGCTCAGTACCATAAGAAAACTAATTTTCATCAGCACCAACAGAAGCATCTTCAAACTCCAATGTGATATATGTATGTTGCTATCCTTTAGAAAACTAGAAAGAGCATAAAAAAGAATAATCATTATAACTCTAAAATTTCCAAAATGCTTGACACTACTATTAAAGAACTCAGGCTCAGCTTTGACAGCATCCGAACATTGTTTCTGTTAAATTCTTACGAGAGTGATCAAATCTTTTCTATATTTCCTTATTTAAATGCATATGATTGTGTACTAAGTTGAATCAATTTTGGATTATAAAAAACTATGTTCTGATGCAACAATCACATCTTTCATTAGAAATTGGTAAATTTAAACCAACTAAAATTAAACAAATTAATAATTATAAGCTTTGAGTAAGTAAATGTAATCTTTTGGGAATATAAAAATGATGTAAAAAAATAATAGCATTAAAGATCAATATATCATGAAATTCTAATTACTATGATTGTTATATGTAATACGAACAAATCTTTGTAATATTTGCAAATATTAACTTTTCTATCTATTCCATCTCAACCTAAGACTCCTTCTTATGACTCCTTTCATGTATAGATAACATATGCACAACAATATTAACACTATGTCATAGACACAACAATGCACAACAATAGAAACTAACTCCTAGACCTTGTGCTTCTTTGAAATCGTGGTTGGGCCTAACACAACCCCACAAAACCAGCTTGTGAGGTGAAGATTGCCCCCACTTTAAATTTTGCTTATTTCTTTTGTCAAAAAATATATATAAATTTTGCTTATTTCTTTTTTATTTTGCAGCAAATATTACATTTTGATTGTCAATATAACTCCTTAGCTTCGTAGATATAGTAAGAAAACTTCAAACCACTTTAAACAAAGTAAAGTCTATTATTGCGAAGAGAAACATAATAAATTATTAAAGGTAAACAACCAATCAAGAAACATGAAAGTTCTCAAAACATTTTCCGATTTAGACTTGAAATACTTACACTATGCCCATAGTTCTATCAAAGATAAACTCAGAAGGCTAATCTTTTTTGATAAATCTAATTCATAATATCGGCTAATTCCTTCGTTATGCCTGGTTTTCAATCATAAATGGGAAAATCTGGATTCATTTAGTCTCCCTTGAATATATGCAACACCTAGCAGGTAAAGTCTCAAGATAATGCATACACTTGCTTAAATGTCCCTATTTGCCGAGTTTCTTCATAACAGAGTGACTCTTACCTCATAAGAACATAGCTTTATCTACTAAGTCATCCACATTTATCCACTTCATTGCATCAAAAATCATCTTGCAAATATCGAAATACTACTTGGGAACAAGATAAACAATAAAAAATTCATCATTTGAAACAATCAAATTAAATTAAGATCTTATGCATCAAATTTAGGGATATGATTCACTATCATCCAAGTAAAGTTGTCATTAACAACGTTTAACTTTAACTCTACAAAATTAGCTTCACTTGTAACAAGATAACCTTTATTCTTAAAAATTATTTTGTTTGTAATATTTATATAAATAAACATACTATACCGTTTCCCAATTCAAGAATCAAAGACTTTATTTTCATGCTTATTGTTGGAGAGGGAAAAAAGAACATGATATTTACATAACAATGTCGTCGCAAGTATGATGTGATCATGGTGAGATTGACCTCTTATAAAATAAGTGAGGTCAACCCCACCATGATCACATCATACTTGTGATGACATCGTAATCTAAATATCATGTTCTCTTTGCTCTCTCCAATAATAAGCACGAATATAAAGTCTTTCATTCTGGAATTGAGAAATGCTATTACATGTGAATTAATATAAATATTATAGACATAACAATTTTTAAGAATAATGTGTATCTTGTCACAAGTGAATCTAAATTTGGGGAGTTGAAAATAAATGTAATTAATGGTAACTTTACTTAGATGCCAGTGAATCATATCCCTAAAGTTGATTCACAAGATCTTAAGTTGATTGTTTCGAATTATCAACTTTTTATTGTTGATGTTAGTCCCAAGAAGCATTTCAATATTTACAAGATGGATTTAGGAGATAATACTTTGTTATTAGAAGGTAAGCATTATTCTGTTATGATGAGACTATGTAAATTAGGACATCTAAGTGATTATGTTTATTATCTTGAGACGTATATGCTAAATGTTGCAGATATTAAATGAAGGCTAACCTTTTAGAACAAGATTAAAATCTTCTACAGCTTTCTGTAATGTCTCATTTCCATTGCTTGCAGTTAAGGATGGAGACCTATACCAATGTGATCCAAAAATAACAAAGTTTATTCCAAGCATACTCGAAATGCATTGATAGGAGGAAAACACAAAAAATGGTGGAAACACCTTACCATTGAGGACACACGATATTGGAGGAGAGTGAAAACCTTAGAAATTGTTTAGATGAACAAAGATGATGATAGTGATGGTAAAAGTGGTTTGAGATTGAGAGTGTGCAGCGAGAAACATGTGAGTGATATGAGTTTGATGGGAAGTAAATTTATAGAACTACCCTTGTGAAAGATAGAGAGGGATGAGGTGGTGTGGCCAATGAGAAAGAGACACATGTTGTCTTGGCCAATAGAAAAGAGACATAGTGTCATGCTAATGAAAAAGAGGCATGTGTTGTATTGACCAATGACAAAGAGGCTTGATTTGTCTTAGCCAATAAAAAGTAACGTTACTTGTCATAGCCAATGAAAGTAAAGATGATTTGTCATGTCCAATGAGAAGAAAACATGTGGCATTAGAGGAAAACTTTAGAGGAAAAAGAAGTTTGAAATTCAAAATTGGCATTCAAATGAGGTAATTACAATGACCACACATTGAAGTCATTCAATATGGAAAGAAAAGAGCTAAAATGGCGTGATACCATGTATGAAACTAGGGATGAGGTCCAAATTCATGATTAAGGAGAAAATCTTCTAATTATTGCCGGTCAAACATAATAAATGGCAAATTAGATTTAATTAATTCTCTTGGTAGGAGGAAGAGTATCTGACATGTACCAAGTCCAATATTGAGGAAAAATTCATTTATTATTATAGTGTGTGTGCATATATATATATATATATAGAGAGAGAGAGAGAGAGAGAGAGAGAGCATATCAAGTGAGAATGTATTTTTTATATGAGAATGGTAAAAATACTTCTTAACCCTTGGATTGATCAAAAAGAGATGATTAATAAACATATCTAGTCTATCATATCTCATAAACCTGTTTACCTTTTCTCTAGTCTATCATATCTCATAAACCTGTTTACCTTTTCATCTTGATCTTCTTCGATCCCATCTTTTGCAACCCATTTTCCCCTTACGCTGAGATGAACAACACGTATCTTCACAAACAAAAAAAACAAACTTGTTCATTTTCAATTTTTCCAATCTCACCATCAGAACTTTTCCAAATTTTCCGTCATTGGAGATATTGCTTTTCAAATGGTTTGTCTTTTGAATAACACCAACGTATTGCATCATTCTGGTTCTATTTTTCAACCAATCAATTGGTTTAAATTTTGAAATCATGATCCTCTCTCTCTCTCTCTATATATATATATTGGTCAAATAACATAGTGGCTAGAGCTCACACATTTAAAATAATTGACCAATCACACATGTAAAATTTTATTGTATCTAACAATTATTTTAAAATTTATAATGTTATTTATCAAATTTTCCAACCTTTTTTTTCTGTTTTAAAAAAAAAAATTATTTATCATAAATAACACAACAAGCTACATATATTATTTTGAATTTTTTTAAGGACAAATATTATTTTGATATTATCCACTAAGTATATCATTTAATTTATTTTTGAAAAGATTATTAAATGTTTACTTAATTTATGATATTCTTTGGTAGGAATGATCAATGTCTAATTCAATTTTAACATAATTTGACTCAATAAATTTATTAGTATTTTAATTTTTTGAAATTGTTTCTTAACTTTGTGGTTTTTATTATGTACTAACGTCAAAATGGGCACTAATGTGTTTGTCATACTAATAAATTTATTGTATCAAATTCTGTTAAAATTGAATTAGAAATTAATCATTCCTACCAAAAAAATATCATAAATTATTTAAAAATTTAATAATCTTTTCAAAAAAGTTAAATGATATATTTAGCGGATAATATCAAAATTATATATGTCCTTAAAAAAATCAAAATAATATATGTAGTTTGTTGTGTTATTTATTGTAAATAATTTATTTTTTAAAAAAAAGAAAAAAGGATGAAAAATTTGATAAATAACATTATATATTTTAAAATAATTGTTAGATACAATAAAAATTTACAATTGTAGTTGTTGAATTTTTTACGCAAAAAACAAATCAGTTTTTAATATATATATATATATATATATATATATATATAGTGTGTGTGTGTGTGTCTATATATATATACAAGATGGATTTAGGAGATAATACTTTGTTATTAGAAGGTAAGCATTATTCTGCTATGATGAGACTAGGTTGTTGGAACAAAATGTATGAACAACTCTCTTTGAATAGAGGGAGATTGTTGGAACAATATGTATGAACAACTCTCTTTAAAGTTTTGATGATAACAAAGTGTTAAAAAGAAAATTGGTATTGCTAATGCTTTGTTCTAAGTTGTGCAGAACCATGTTCTTAATGTTGGTTAATTAATATTGGTTAGGGAAGAACAAGCTAAGAGCAAGAAGGAAAGCATAGAAGCTTTGTTGCAAGTCTGAAGCAAAATTGGGTCTGAAGCAGCTTCTGAAGATTGAGTCTGAAGACTGCGTCTGAAGGCAGCTTTTGAAGGGAGAGTCTGAAGGCAGCGTCTGAAGGCTGAGTCTGAAGGTCAACAGAAGTCAACATCTGAAGAGTGCTTCTGAAGGTCAACAGAAGTCAACGTCTGAAGGTTGCTTCTGAAGGTCAACAAAAGTCAACGTCTGAAGACTTGCTTCTGATGTCTGAGTCTGAAGACCTGCTTCTGAAGTCTGAGTCTGAAGACCTGCTTCTGATGAACAGTTCCTGAGAAGCTTCTGAAGTCTGACGTGGAAGGAAAAGCAACTGTTACTGTGCGCATTTAATGCCTGCAATGTCAAAACAACTCCAATGGAACAGTTGTCTACCTGGCTCAAACATTCCCCAGCTTTTAAGGAAAGCAAATTCAAAAATGGATGCGTGTTCTACTTTCTACTGAGTTTCAGCAAACATTTTCAGCCTGACCTAGTTCTCTACTTGCAACGGCTCCTTGTTACAATTCTGGTAATCTTCAACAGCTCTATTCTCCTCTATATAAGGATGAAGAAATGAAGAAGAAAATTGCAAAGACTCTTGAAACAAAAAGAACTGAACTGTGCTCAGTATTGCTGTCAAAAATACGTGTCTGTTCAAAACTCTTAGAAATTCTTACAAAGTTTACATCTTAGAATTTCTTAAGTGTTAAGTCTTAAACCTGTGTTGTATTAAGTGAACACCTCTGATATTTGATCAAGTGTTCAACTCAAACTTCTTTCTTTGTGTTCTGAGCAATTAGAAGTCTCTTACCTTTGTGGTTTGAGCAAAGAAGTCTCATTACTTTGTGTTCTGAGCATTGGAAGTCTCTTGACTTAGTGTCTTGAGCATTAGAAGTCTCTTACTAGGTGTTTGAGCATTGAAGTCTCATTACTTTGTGTTCTGAGCAATTGTAATCAGTTTGATTATAGTTAAATCTCCTGTAAGTGACAGGGGGACTAGACTACTTCCAACTTGTGGAAGGAACTAGTATAAAAACATCTTGTGTCTCTCTTTCCCTTTCTCCTTTACTTTTATACCGCTGCAATTAACTCTGAGTAACAATTCAGAATCTGATTATGAACTTGTTCATAAGTTTTTAAGAAAGGAAAAAGTGTCCACACAATTCAACCCCCTCTTCTTGTGTGTTTTTCTCACCTTCAGTTGGTATCAGAGCTGCGGTTCTGATATTAAATCACTTTACAGTGAGTCAGTGAGATCCTGAGAAAAACATGACTTCAACTAGTGGTTCCCCTCCACCCTCTCCCAGAAATCAAAGAACTGTACCATATGACTATGGAACAGATGATAGAAAATCTAGATCACACAATAAACCCCCAATGTTTACTGGTGATCCAGAAAAGTTCTCTTGGTGGAAAAGCAAAATGTACAGCCATATAATTGGTATTGATGATTCCTTATGGGATATTATAGAAGATGAAATCTCTATTCCAGTTGATGAAGAAGGTGTTGCTGTTAACAGAAGAGGCTTGAGTGATGCAGAAAGAAAGATATACAGGAAGCATCACAATGTGAGAGGAATCATTGTGGATTCTCTACCTCACACAGAATACCAGAAGCTGAGTGACAAATCAACAGTCAAAGCCATCTTCACATCCCTCTGCTCTAACTATGAAGGTAACAAAAAGATTAGAGAAGCTAAGGCTAATATTCTTGTTCAGCAATATGAACTGTTCAGAATGAAAGAGGATGAAAATATTGAGACAATGTTCTCAAGATTTCAGACTCTGGTTTCTGGACTTCAGATTCTGAAGAAGAGTTATACCACAGCTGATCATGTGAACAAAATCTTAAGAAGTCTGCCATCTAAATGGAGACCCAAAGTAACTGCTATTGAGGAAGCTAAGGATCTAAATACTCTAAGTATTGAAGATCTTATAAGCTCCCTCAAAGTGCATGAACTGGGACTTAATGAAGATGATTCTGTTAGAGAGTCCAAGTCAATAGCACTGAAATCCAAAAGAAAGCCTGTAAAGGCTCTGAAAGCTATTGAATCTGAAGAAGAATTTCCTGAGGGAAATTCTGATGAAGATTCAGATGCTGAAGAGCTTGCAATGCTTTCCAAAAGATTTCAGTACTTAATGAAAAGACAGAAGAAATACTCTAACAGAAGCAGCAACTCTAAAGGATCTAGTTCAAAGAGGGAAGATCAGAAGGGCTGCTACAACTTCAAGAAGCCTGGGCATTTTATTGTTGATTGTCCTGATCTTCAGAAGGACAAGTCAAAAGAGAAATCAAAGAAGCTCAACTCCAAGTCAAGTAACTTCAGAAACAAACTCAAGAAAAGTCTTATGGCAACATGGGATGATCTTGACAATGAGTCTGAGTCTGATGAAGAGGAAGCAAACCTGGCTTTGATGGCAACTGCATTTTCTGATGCAGAATCATGTTCAGAATCAGATGATGAAGATGAGGTATACTCCGAACTTACAAGATCTGAACTGATTGAAACAGTTAAAGATCTTATGAACCACCTCAAAAGCAAGTTAGGTGAAATAAAAACTTTGAAAAATAAAACTAACTTGCTGTCTGAAGAGAATCTCAAACTTCAGAATCAAATCATTGAGTTTGATGAAGAAGTTAGAGAACTTAGAGATGAGGTTCATAAGAAACCTGAAGAGATTCCAAATGAACATGAAATTGTTCTTCAGGACTTCATTTTAACTGGAATCAATAGAAGTAAGATTGCTTCTATGATTTATAACATTGTCAGAAACAAAGGTGAAGGTATTGGTTTTGATTCATTCAATCATTCAAATGAATCAAAAATACCCTCTTATTTAGAAAATATTTTGAATGGCACTGAGGTGTGCTTTGTGCCTGCTTCTGACAGTTCTGAGAAATTGAAAATAACAGAAACTGAGACTGCAGAGTCTGAGGTTCTGAACTGCTCAGAGTCTGAAGCTTCTGAACCTAAGGAAAAGATGAAGGCAAAAGTTAAAACTTTGCCAAAGTCTAATCCAAAAGGTCCTAAGCCTAAGACTATGAGAAAATCAGACTCTCAACTTGAAAATGTTCAGAGTCTGAAGAGTTCAGAACCTGGAACTAGTAAGTCTCAGAGTCTGAAAAATTCAAACTCAAATTTTACTAAGACTGGGTTTAAGAAACCTTAAAAAATTACTAAGCCAGTCTATTCTAAACCTTTTCAAAACCAAAATGTCAGGCAAAGCAAGCAAAAGAAAGCCAAATTGTCATCTGTTTCTGATTTTATTAAGAAAGGTCAAACTGAAGTTTGCCTTGTGTCTGGAGCCAACAAAACTAGAGCTCTGAAGAAATCAGAACCAAAGTGCTCAATGGTTCAGACTCTAAATAACTCAGAACCAAAGACCTTCAAGCCTCAGGTTCTGAAGAAGTCTGAGTTAAAACCATTGAAAACTCAGGTTCTGAAGAACTCAGGTTCTAGAACTCAGACTTATTCAAGATTCAAGGATTCATATCCAAAGTATCTGAACAAGTCTGAATATTATAACTCCAGACATAAGGTGCAACACAAGACCAAACCTTTCAAGACTAACCATAAAGGACCCATGAAAATATGGGTACCTAAGTCTGAGATAATTTCTGTTGCAGATATGCTTGTCAACCAAAGAAAAGGAAAGATCCTGGTATCTGGACAGTGGATGCTCGCATCATATGACAGGAGACAAGTCTATGTTCCAAACCCTGACTCAGAAAGAGGGAGGAATTGTGGGGTTTGGAGGAAGTCAGAAAGGAAAGATCATTGGTACTAATAAGATAGGTAATTCTTCCCTGTACATTGATGATGTTTGGCTGGTAGATGGACTTAGACATAATTTACTTAGCATAAGTCAATTATGTGATAGTAATTATGAAGTCTTGTTTAATAAGAACACTTGCACTGTAATCAACAATGAAGATAAATCTGTTGTGTTCAAAGGTAATAGGAAAAACAATGTTTATAAAATAAATCTTTCAGAATTGATTCAACAGAAGGTAGTTTGCCTTCTGTCTGTGAGTGATGAGAAATGGGTATGGCACAAAAGGCTGGGACATGCTAATTGGAGACTCATCTCTAAGCTTAGCAAGTTGCAGCTGGTCAGAGGCCTGCCAAACATTGACTATCACTTAGATGCTCTTTGTGGAGCATGCAAAATTGGAAAGTTTTCTAAAACTTCTTTCAAATCTAAAAACATTGTTTCCACCTCAAAACCTTTAGAACTGCTTCACATTGATTTGTTTGGTCCTGTTGGAACAGCTTCAATCAATGGGAAGAAGTATGGACTTGTAATTGTTGATGATTATAGTAGGTGGACTTGGGTTAAATTCCTTAGAACTAAAAAAGAAACATATGATGTATTTAACAAATTCTGCAAACAAGTACAAACTGAAACTGACTTGAAAATTTTAAAAGTCAGAAGTGATCATGGTGGGGAATTTGAAAATGAACCTTTTGAAAATTTTTGTGAAGATCATGGAATTCTCCATGAGTTCTCTTCTCCTAGAACTCCACAACAAAATGGAGTTGTAGAGAGAAAGAACAGATCTTTGCAAGAAATGGCCAGAACCATGATCCATGAATCCAAAATTGCAAAGTACTTTTGGGCAGAAGCTGTTAACACAGCCTGTTATATTCAGAACATAATTTATATCAGACCTATTCTGAATAAAACAGCATATGAACTTTTTAAAGGAAGAAAACCAAGCATTTCTTATTTTCATCAATTTGGTTGTACTTGTTACATACTGAACAATAAGATCTACCTAAAGAAATTTGATGCTAAGGCTCAAAAGGGTATCTTTTTAGGATACTCAGAGAGATCTAAAGCATACAGGGTGTATAATTTTGAAACACATGTTGTTGAAGAATCAATACACATAAGATTTGATGATAAGAAGCCTGGTAATGAAATACCAGAGCTGGTTGAGAGTTTTGCAGATTTCAGACTCTCAGAGAAACCTTCAGAACCTGAACAAAATTCAGAGTCTGAACTAAGTTCAGAAGCTGAAAATTCTAAAGAAACTGAGAAACTCTCAAATGATGACACTACTCCTGAAGAAAATCAAGACCAGCATGTTTCTGAACAAGCCCCTGATGGTTCTTCAGAAGCTAATCCACCCAGAACCTCATTTAAGTATAAGTCTTCACATCCTGAGGAGCTGATTATTGGGAACAAGGACAGTCCAAGGAAAACAAGATCATCATTCAGTCAGAATGATTTTCTGATTGGACTGCTATCAATGATTGAGCCCACAACAGCTGATGAAGCACTTGCAGATGATGGATGGATTGTAGCTATGCAAGAAGAACTGAACCAGTTTCAAAGGAATGATGTATGGGATCTAGTTGCAAGACCAGATAACAAGAACATCATTGGAACAAAATGGGTGTTCAGGAACAAGCTTAATGAACAAGGAGAAGTGATCAAAAACAAAGCAAGACTGGTTGCTCAAGGCTACAGCCAGCAGGAAGGAATAGACTACACTGAGACATTTGCTCCAGTAGCAAGACTGGAAGCAATCAGGTTACTTATTTCCTATGCTGTTAATCATGATATCATCTTGTACCAAATGGATGTTAAGAGTGCTTTCTTAAATGGTGTAATTTCTGAAGAAGTATATGTTAAACAACCTCCTGGTTTTGAAGATGTTAAAAATCCAGATTTTGTTTTTAAACTTAAGAAATCTTTATATGGTCTGAATCAAGCTCCTAGAGCTTGGTATGAAAGGCTAAGCAATTTCTTACTTAAAAATGATTTTGTAAGAGGTCAAGTTGACAATACACTCTTTAGAAATACTCTTAAGACATCTTAATAGTACAAATATATGTTGATGATATCATATTTGGTTCTACTAATGCCTCTCTTTGCAAAGAGTTTTCTAAGTTAATGCAGGATGAATTTGAAATGAGCATAATGGGAGAGTTGAAATTCTTTCTGGGAATTCAAATCAACCAATGCAAAGATGGGGTGTATGTTAATCAGTCCAAATACACGAAGGAGCTTCTGAAGAAGTTCCAGCTGGATGATTGCAACAATGGCTCAAAAGTATATCAGAAACTCTACAGAGGTATGATAGGTTCTCTGTTATACTTAACTGCATCTAGACCAGATATTTTGTTTAATGTATGTCTGTGTGCTAGATTCCAGTCAGATCCTAGAGAATCTCATATGACTGCTGTCAAGAGAATCTTTAGGTATCTGAAAGGAACAACTAATTTGGGACTTCTGTACAAGAAATCCTTGAATTATAAGCTAGTTGGATTCTGTGATGCTGATTATGCTGGGGACAGGATTGAAAGAAAATCCACCAATGGAAACTGTCAGTTTCTTGGTGAGAATCTGATATCCTGGGCCAGCAAAAGACAAGCATCAATTCGAGGACTATCAGATTCATGAAAACAACATTCCTATTTATTGTGATAATACTGCTGCAATCTGTTTATCTAAAAATCCAATTCTGCATTCTAGAGCCAAGCAAATAGAAATTAAACATCATTTTATAAGAGGTTTTGTTCAGAAGGGTGTTTTGGATATTCAGTTCATTGATACTGATCATCAATGGGCTGACATATTTACAAAACCCCTCACAGAAGACAGATTTAATTCTATCAAAAAGAATCTGAACATGCATTTTATCTCTTGAAAAATATGCTTGAATCTGAATAGAAACTGAAACTCTAAGGTTCATCATAAACTAAGGCTTATCAGTCACTCTCTTGAGAGTCTGAAGAAAGCTAAGTTTCTGAAAAACTTCAGAGTCTGAAGTTTCAGAATCTGGATTTTTGACTTCTGAATCTGATTAGTTATCTAATTATTGGTCAGAATCTGTTATGCTATAACTATGGGCAATGATGATTTAAAGCTTTGAAAGTTATACTTTGTCCCTCCCAAAGTCATCAATATGAAAATGTGTTTTTCTGTTTTTCAGTTCTGAAATGTTTAACAAACATGGACACATTTTTCAAATGCTCAAATTGAATCAGACATGTTCAGTCTTTTCAGAACTTATGTAAAAAATTGGTATTAGTTTTGTGTGAAAGAATTTAGCAGCACTGAACCAAATGCTATATCTTGGTATCAGCAGCAATACTTTTTCAGTTTCTGAAAAGAGTTCAGTAGTGCTAAAACCTTAAGTTGGTATATGATCTGAACAATTTTGTCTAAAATAGTTCAGTGATACTGAACAAGATATACTGAACAACTATGTCTGAACAAAGAATGCTCTGATCAGAAGCTCTGAACTATCTTTTTATGCTTCTGAACATCATTCTATTTTTTTTTCAAATGCAATGTCATATACTTCATGTATGATCAAGCCTGCTCTGATTCTCATCTTTGCTGCTTGATTACCTATATGATTGCATGTTTATCTCACATGTTTTCAAACTCTCTTTAATTTCTGGAAATTTTTCTTTTCTGAAATTTTCTTTTTTTGTTGATGACAAAAGGGGGAGTAAAAGTAAACAAGTATTAAGGCTCCTGAGCTCAGAATATAAGTTAGTTTATGTCAGTTAATTAACTTATGAAGGGGAGTAAAAGAGTATTAAGGCTCCTAAAGCTCAGAACTATAAGTTAAATCTCTGTCAGTTAATTAACTTATGAGAATTATTTTTAATCTCTTAGCCTTTGATTAAATTCTGTGAGATACAGTACTCTTAGTGAGTTAAAATGAATTTAAATAACTTGGATAAGACTCAGGGAGCTTACAAAACTCATCCTGTGTATTATCAGACTTAGGGGGAGAGCTTACAAACCTCATAACCTAAAGTTAGCTAGTTATTTGTAATTCTGAGTGATAATTTCACTTTATTGTTTCAGGTTAAATTTAATTAACATGGATAAGAATCAAGGGAAGCTTACAAACCTAACCTTGAGGATTATCAGACCTAGGGGGAGCTTGCAAACCTTACCCTGAAGTCAGCTTGTTAATTAAACTTAACAACAATTCTGAAATTTTCATCTGTTGTGATTTAAACTGAATTTAATTAACCTGGATCAGACTCAGGGGGAGCTTACAAACCTCATACCCTGCAGTCAACTTGTTAATTAAATTAACAACAATTTTCTGATTAATACTTATGTTTGTCATCATCAAAAAGGGTGAGATTGTTGGAACAAAATGTATGAAACACTCTCTTTGAATAGAGGGAGATTGTTGGAACAATATGTATGTGTGCGCACCTCGTTTTTTTCCTGAGAAAAAGACGCGCAAATCCTCCGAGGTCGTTCGTAAACGCTCGGAGGGCCTTTGTGAAGCCGCCACCAAAGTTTTTGTGTAAAGGGAACGTTGATAAACCCTTAAGTTTTTTTTTTATTTAAAGGGAAACGATAATAAAACCGTTTGACGATGAGGAAAGGATGGTCATCGCAACCATTGTCGGGTTCGGGAGTCGATTACGCAAGGGGAAGGTATTAGCACCCCTCACGTCCGTTGTACTCAACGGGAACCTTCTATTTGGCTAAAGCTTAAATTGTTTTTAAATTTTTTGCGCGCATGCTTATTTATGTCAAAATATAATAAAAGGGGGGGAAAAAAGAGATAAAAACAAACGAAAGAAAAGAAAAAAAAGTTTTTTATTATTGCGCTTGACAAGATGTCGATCTTGCTCCTACGTATCTCCCGGTAGTCGGAGAATTCAAAGCGTACGTAGTTCTTTGGTAGAAAAAACGTACATGTGTTGGTTAATTTTAAATGGACGATGTTTTAACCGAATTCTTGCGATTAAAACGTAGCTTGTATGCTCGCGCTTGGGAGACTTATTAAGCGTTTGTTCACGAATCGCACTAGAATTGTTAAAAGGTACGTCCGTTAGGGTAAAAGGGTTCGAATTGGTCGCTATGGGACCAAGAGAGGAGCAATGGACTCATACAAGTCAATCATTGACCGAGTGGACTCTAACGAGTCGAGGGATTGTTCGATTGATCCACTGAGATCAAGAACGGGTACAATGGACTCGGACGAGTCGAACATTGACCGAGTGACTTAAACAAGTCGAGGGATCGAATCTAATGGCCACGGGGGACCAAAAGGTTCGGATTGACCACAAGGGGCCAAGGTTTGGTTTGGTTAGGGTTGGATACATTTGAAAATGGAATGACGATTGTCCGAACGACGAGACATACGTCACGCATTCGTACAATCGGGGCAATGGAGAGACATACGTCACACCATCCCTTTTTCATTCGAGTTTTTGGGTAGAATTCTTTTAGAAATCCCAAGGTATATCAAAACATTTGGTTTGAAAACCCAAATTGGAAAGATTTAGCAATTTTGCTAGAAAGTGCCCAAGTTCGGCTCATTTTGCGAAAAGCGAACGTATTTGGCGTATGTTCATGTTTGAGCTTTGAACATCATGAACAATATTTATTGTTCAAGTTTTGATTGGAATGATGAACATAGCTGATTTGTTCATGTTGTTTTGAAAGTTTGAGAACATAACTTGTTTTGCAAGTTATCCACAAAATGTCGTACGAACTTGCGAATTTGTCAAAATTGTGCAAAATCCTTGTTATGGTTTGAAAAACATGGGTTTAAAAACTCTTAGGTTCTGAGCTCTTGGGCTAGAACCTCAAAAAATGGTCATTTTGACACCTAAACTCAGATTCTAAGTTCTGTCATGGTCGCACTGCGACCATGACTTCGCACTGCGAAGCATGCGAATTTTTGAGTTCAGAAGCTGTTTCTGAACTTTTGTTCAGAAACAACTTCTGAACACACTCAGGACCTTTTAGGTGAGTGAAAAGCTTTGAGTTTTTAGGATGAAAAAGGCTGGACAAACCAGTTTTGGTGTTTTGAAAACCTTGGGATTTCTTTGAAATTCAAAAGGGTTTTTTTAGAACCAAAAGTTTTGAACCAAAATTGCTATGCAAACACAAATGAAAATGCAATACAAAGGCTTAGAAACTTACAGAACTCCTTAGCAAAGCTCCAGCTGCAATGGATTTGAATTGGTTGAAAGTTTTCACAAAGGTTTTTGATATTGGTGATGAACTTTGAGCTTGGTAAAGCTTTGTGTTGGATTGGTTTTTCTCTGGTTGTTTGGCTGAAATGAGTAGTGTTTCTTTGCTCTCTTAATGCTCTATTTTCTGCTCTATCTTATGCTATGCAATGCTGCATTTTCCTTTGCCTTGGGTCTCTATTTCTAGGCCAAAATGCAATCTCAAGTAATGATGAAAAAATCCTAGAACCTAGCTGATTTGTGGGCTAAATTCAGGCTATTTGGCTTTGCATTTAATGCTAATGGATAGAGGCAACCCTGCCTTGTGCCAAGGGTTAAGTCTTTGACTGATTTCAGCCACAAAATCAACTAATTCTAGAAGGTAATGATGAGAAACATGGCTGAATTGCAAATGGCCAAGCTTGGGGATCAATCCTTGCAATCCCAATGGTTGATCAATAAAAACGTGCACTGTAATGTGCAGAGATTGAGGGATGAAAAAGGCTATCTATGGCTGGTGTGAGGGGTGAAAAGCTGCTGCAAAAACAGGGTAGGCACTCATGGCTTTTCAAGTGAGAAAATCCAGCTAGTTTGACTGGTTTTGGGGGAGCAAGCAGGAGGAAAGTCATCAAGCAGGTGGCTGGCAACCTTGGGGTGGTTAACAGGTCACATGGGAGGGACAAGAGCTGCCCAAGGGCAAGCCCACTTGCTTGTCACATGCTAGGTTGGAAGAAAAAGCTTCCAACCTTGGCATTAATGGCAAGTCTTTCAATTCTGGTTTTGCTTGGCCCAAATAGCCATGAATGCTGACTAAAATAAATATAGAAATGATATGCAACAAAATCTGGAATTAAATCAAAAACATCAAAAATCTGCAGAAAAATCGCAGACTTCGCAGTGCGAAGTGAGCTTCGCAGTGCGAAGTCAGCATTTTTGAAATGTTGACTTTTCTGTTGACTTTTGTTGACTTTGACTATTTTCTCCCTCTTTGATGTTTTTTTTGATTTTTTTGTTTTAAAATGCTTAGGACAAAATTAGGGTACTACAGTATGAACAACTCTCTTTAAGGTTTTGATGATAACAAAGTGTTAAAAAGAAAATTGGTATTGCTAATGCTTTGTTCTAAGTTGTGCAGAACCATGTTCTTAATGTTGGTTAATTAATATTGGTTATGGAAGAACAAGCTAAGAGCAAGAAGGAAAACATAGAAGCTTTGTTGCAAGTCTGAAGCAAAACTGGGTCTAAAGCAGCTTCTGAAGACTGAGTCTGAAGACTGCGTCTGGAGGCAGCTTCTGAAGGGAGAGTCTGAAGGCAGCGTCAGAAGGTCAACAGAAGTCAACGTCTGAAGAGTGCTTCTGAAGGTCAACAGAAGTCAACGTCTGAAGGTTGCTTCTGAAGGTCAACAAAAGTCAACGTCTGAAGACCTGCTTCTGATGAACAGTGCTTCTGATGTCTGAGTCTGAAGACCTGCTTCTGAAGTCTGAGTCTGAAGACCTGCTTCTGATGAACAGTTCCTGAGAAGCTTCTGAAGTCTGACGTGGAAGGAAAAGCAACTGTTACTGTGCGCATTTAATGCCTGCAATGTTAGAAAAACTCCAATGAAACAGTTGTCTCCGTGGCTGAAACATTCCCCAGCTTTTAAGGAAAGCAAATTCAAAAATGGCTGCGTGTTCTACTTTCTACTGAGTTTCAGCACACATTTTCAGCCTGACCAAGTTCTCTACTTGGAACGGCTCCTTGCTACAATTCTAGCAATCTTCAACAGCTCTATTCTCCTCTATATAAGGATGAAGAATTGAAGAAGAAAATTGCTAAGACTCTTGAAACAAAAAAAACTGAACTGTGCTTTGTATTGCTGTCAAAAATACGTGTCTGTTCAAAACTCTTAGAAATTCTTACAAAGTTTACATCTTAGAATTTCTTAAGAAAACACAATTCAACCCCCCCCCCCCCCCCCCCTCCTTGTGTGTTTTTCTCACCTTCATAGGTAAATTAGGACATCTAAGTGATTATGTTTATTATCTTGAGACGTATATGCTAAATGTTGCAGATATTAAATGAAGGCTAACCTTTTATAACAAGATTAAAATCTTCTACAGCTTTCTGTAATGTCTCATTTCCATTGCTTGCAGTTAAGGATGGAGACCTATACCAATGTGATCCAAAAATAACAAAGTTTATTCCAAGCATACTCGAAATGCATTGATAGGAGGAATACACAAAAAATGGTGGAAACACCTTACCATTGAGGACACACGCTATTGGAGGAGAGTGAAAAACTTAGAAATTGTTTAGATGAACAAAGGTGATGATAGTGATGGTAAAAGTGGGTTGAGTTTGAGAGTGTGCAGCGAGAAACATGTGAGTGATATGAGTTTGATGGAAAGTAAATTTATAGAACTACCCTTGTGAAAGATAGAGAGGGATGAGGTGGAGTGGCCAATGAGAAAGAAACACATGTTGTCTTGGCCAATAGAAAAGAGACATAGTGTCATAGCTAATGAAAAAGAGGCATGTGTTGTATTGACCAATGACAAAGAGGCTTGATTTGTCTTAGCCAATAAAAAGTAACATTACTTGTCATAGCCAATGAAAGTAAAGATGAGTTGTTATATCCAATGAGAAGAAAACATGTGGCATTAGAAGAAAACTTTAGAGGAAAAAGAAATTTGAAATTCAAAATTGGCATTCAAATGAGGTAATTACAGTGACCACACATTAAAGTCATTCAATAGGGAAAGATAAGAGCTAAAATGGCGTGATACCATGTATGAAACTAGGGATGATGTCCAAATTCATGATTAAGGAGAAAATCTTCTAATTATTGCCGGTCAAACATAATAAATGGCAAATTAGATTTAATTAATTCTCTTGGCTGGAGGAAGAGTATCTGGCATGTACCAAGTCCAATATTGAGGAAAAATTCATTTATTATTATAGTGTGTGTGCATATATATATATATATATATATATATATATATATATATATATATATATATATATATATATATATATATATATATATATAGAGAGAGAGAGAGAGAGAGAGAGAGAGAGAGAGAGAGAGAGAGAGAGAGAGAGCATATCAAGTGAGAATGTATTTTTTATATGAGAATGGTAAAAATACTTCTTAACCCTTGGATTGATCAAAAAGAGATGATTAATATTATATAGACTAACATGTGCCATTCTCTAGTCTATCATATCTCCTTTTCATCTTGATCTTCTTCGATCCCATCTTTTGCAACCCATTTTCCCCTTACGCTGAGATGAACAACACGTATCTTCACAAATAAAACAAACTTGTTCATTTTCAAATTTTCCAATCTCACCATCAGATGATCTGTCTTTTGAAATGGTCTGTCTTTTGAATAACACCAATGTATTGCATCATTCTGGTTCTATTTTTCAACCAATCAATTGGTTTAAATTTTGAAATCATGATCCTCTCTCTCTCTCTCTCTCTCTCTCTCTCTCTCTATATATATATATATATATATATATATTGGTCAAATAACATAGTCACTAGAGCTCACACATTTAAAATAATTGACCAATCACACATGTAAAATTTTATTGTATCTAACAATTATTTTAAAATTTATAATGTTATTTATCAAATTTTCCATCCTTTTTTTTCAGTTTTAAAAAATAAATTATTTACCATAAATAACACAACAAGCTACATATATTATTTTGATTTTTTTAAAGGACAAATATTATTTTGATATTATCCACTAAGTATATCATTTAATTTATTTTAAAAAAGATTATTAAATTTTTACTTAATTTATGATATTTTTTGGTAGGAATGATTAATATCTAATTAAATTTTAACATAATTTGACACAATAAATTTATTAGTATTTTAATTTTTTGAAATTGTTTCTTAACTTTGTGGTTTTTATTATGTACTAACGTCAAAATGGGCACTAACATGTTTGTCATACTAATAAATTTATTGTGTCAAATTCTGTTAAAATTGAATTAGACATTAATCATTCCTACCAAAGAATATTATAAATTATTTAAAAATTTAATAATCTTTTCAAAAAAAATTAAATGATATATTTAGCGGATAATATCAAAATTATATATGTCCTTAAAAAAACCAAAATAATATATCCACTAAGTATATCATTTAATTTATTTTAAAAAAGATTATTAAATTTTTACTTAATTTATGATATTTTTTGGTAGGAATGATTAATATCTAATTCAATTTTAACATAATTTGACACAATAAATTTATTAGTATTTTAATCTTTTGAAATTGTTTCTTAACTTTGTGGTTTTTATTATGTACTAACGTCAAAATGGGCACTAACGTGTTTGTCATACTAATAAATTTATTGTGTCAAATTCTGTTAAAATTGAATTAGACATTAATCATTCCTACCAAAAAAATTATAAATTATTTAAAAATTTAATAATCTTTTAAAAAAAAATTAAATTATATATTTAGCAGATAATATCAAAATTATATATGTCCTTAAAAAACCAAAATAATATATGCAATTTGTTGTGTTATTTATTGTAAATAATTTATTTTTTAAAAAAAAGAAAAAAGGATGAAAAATTTGATAAATAACATTATAAATTTTAAAATAATTGTTAGATACAATAAAAATTTACAATAGTAATTGCTGAATTTTTTATGCAAAAAATAATCAGTTTTTAATGTGTATATATATATATATATATATATATATATATATGCACACACTATAATAATAAATGAATTTTCCCTCACTATAAAAACCTAATTTTAATTGCGTGGGGTGACTGGCTTCCCTTCTAACTGGGCCGTTGAAGGTCCCCACGGGTCGAGGCAGGTGAGCAGCCAATATAAAGGGTGCTGCTTTACCATGTATGATATTCTGATGCGAGAGCTAGATGTGTCCCTTCCTTTCAACGGTTTCGAACTTGGGGTCCTTCATCATTTGAAAGTGGCTTCTTCTCAACTCCATCCCTTATCTTGGGCGATCATAAAAGTGTTCCAATTTTGCTGTCAGGATAAAGGTCAACAACCTTCGTTTACTATGTTTAGAGTTTAGCGAAAGCATTAGGCAGGGCCTCAAAGTTGGGTGTCCCTCCACCAAAAGAGGAAGTTATTTCACAACTACATGGATTCTTTGAAGTCCTGGAAACACAAGTATGTTGTGCTCCATCCCTTAAACAGGAACGCCCATGAGTGTATTTTCCGCATCCCTCTAGGCCATCTGGAGGAGTGCTCAGAATCTGAAAGTCTGGATTCAGAGGCTACTCAAGAATAGGATTTTGTTGTGGCGTGGCGAGACCAAAGCCAGAGTCAGGCTTGTGGTGGCAGCTCCTCTAGTACGTCGGTTTCCCCTGCTGAGGTGGGGCATGTGCCTCTTTTTCCCATTTTTGGAGTCAAGAGCATCATGGTTCCCCCTCCTCCGTGTATACCTACAATACAGACGCTGGTCTTACCCCTTCCAAATTACAGTTGAAGTTTGATTTAGAGGAATTCGTGGCCTCGTTTGAATTGGATCAATTCCAGGATCCTGATTATCCGGACGACCCGAACAAAACGATTGGCAAAAGCTCGATTTCTGGACACCAAAATGATTATCAGAGGGAGAGATGCCGCCCATCGAAGAGAAATTTTTTGTGAGAGTTGAGGGCGTGGACTTCCATTTATTTTTTTCGTTATCCTTCTTTGTTTACCTGCTACTTTTTGTTTTCATCTTATGCAGATTCCATGGTCTGTTTGGATTTGTTTAGGGCCATGAGGGAGGAGATGAGCACTCCTTCCTTCACTGGGGGCGCTTTCGTAAGAGAAACAACCCAACACTTTTGAGGGGGTCGTTCCCCCCCGAACATGCCAAAGCTCTTACTGAGAAGGCGATAGAGTCTGCGAAGGCGGTTGGTCTTTCTGAAGTTGTCAAAGATGGTGCTTTGGTGGTGGGTGAGCTTCCGCCCCGGTGGGACTCCGTTCATAAGGAAAGCTTAGGGTTTCCTCCAGGCTCTCAAAGGAAATCCCATAAGGATTCTTGGCACCGCTCTAAATCCACTCCTGGCAAGTCAACGGTGCGGGATAAGGGTCAAAAGAGAGGCGCCCCCCACAGTAATGGAAGAGAAAAGGCTGACAACAGGGAACCTCCCAATAAATCTAAGGGTCCTACCGACCTGGTCAGATTGGAAGTGGGCGACGGTAGTTCTAACGATGTCCTTCAATATGCTTCAACGGCGCCCAGGGCTGGGGTTGGTCAGAGGCCCTCGTTTCAACTCCTCGGCACCTACACTAGTTTGACAACCTGGACGTTCCCTCTTAGCGGAAGCTGGTATCAGACGGTACAATGAGTGCTTACAAATTGGCAAATCTGTGCACTCTGATGGCCGCCTATGACGTCGCCCCTTGCATGGATCCCAAGTGCTGGGTAGAGTTTGAGAGCGATTTCAAGTCTCTGGGTGAAGCCAAGAAGAAGATTGATGAGCTTACAAAATCTCATGAGGAAGCTCTTGAGAAAGTGAAGTAGGATGATGCGTAAGAAATATGGCGGGTTAAGGAAGTGGCCACCAAGAAGGTTGAGGACGCTAAAGAAGCTAAGGAAAAGGTTGTACATTATCTAGCCTCTGCGAACAACAAGGTAGCAGATCTGACTGCGGATTAGACTCGTTTAGAGAAGGAGGTACAAGAGGGTGTCTCTAAGGTATTTATTCTTGAAAACGCTATCTCCTCAAAGGACTCGCAGATTAAGGATGCTCTCCAGAAGCTAACGACCGAAGTTCCAGCAGGTGAGGCGTTGCTTCGTGCTGTCCTAGAAACAACCTTGGCTGAGAAGGTTGCTGCTCAGAGCGAGGCGACGCTTAATAAGCAAAAGTTTAACAAAGATGTTGACCTTGGCATTTTGGGTTCGGAAGAGGCCTTCTAGAATGCGCTGGACCAAGTGGAGTTCTTTTATTCTCCCATTAAGATTGACCTCTTAAAGGTCCACATCGACCAGGATGAGCATAAGCCCCCTTCTTCTCCGGTGTCCTAGCTTGGTGGGGGTACATAGTAGTTTCTTTTTTATTTTTGCTTTAATTATGTAATTCCGTTGCAGCGGCACCTCTTGTAAACAACTACTACTTTTAGAGCCCGTTTGGTGAACATGATATGATAGGATATGAAACTGGATAAGGATATGAAATGATATGGACATGATAATCTTTTATCCTATCACATGTTTGTTGCAGACATGATAACAAACATAATATCATATATATCACAATTAAATGAAATAATTAACCTTGTAATTAATTATAATTAAATATAATTAAGCTATTATTAATTAGATACAAAGCTATTATTGTCAATCGTCTTCTTCCTTTTTTTAGGGTTGTCATAATCTTCATTCTTAAAGTTCAATTAAACGAAATCATGACTTCTTCAATTAAAAAAATTGTTTACTGTCTTCTTCCTTCTTTAATTACAAAGTTCTATCAAAACCCTTTTGTGTAACTTCAACATGTAAAAAAAATCATACACCAACAACAACCTATAAAAAATTTACAATTGCAATCCAAGCTCTTAACCAAACTAATTGTTGTCTCTGTTGAAAATAATACGAAATTCTAAAACTCTCTGTTTCATCTCTTTTCAAATTTGACTTGAATACAAAATAGACAATCAAGAAAGAAAAAAACAAACAATTAAGCAGATTGAGGAAAAAGTGATTGTAGGGTGAAATTCAGGTCAGATCTGTAACAAATAGAAGAGATGAAGTTGAAAAGTTATGGAGGAAGAGGTAGAGATCGATGGATGGAGAGCATAGAGAACATGAGCGATGAATTGAGAGAAAGGGCAAAATAAGCATTTTAGTGTTAATCATGATAGGATAATTCTAACCCACAAAAAACTAAGGATAGAAATAACAAAGGAGAGATAGGATATGATTAGTAATAGGTTTTATTTATCATATCCTATTAGTGCTCTAAAAACGGATTTAGATAGGATATGATAGTTTTATCATATCATGTCTCCTTATCATGTGCACCAAACGGGCCCTTAATGAAAGGGTCTCTTTTTGCTTTCTCGTCGTTTCGAGCTTGCTTTTTCATCTGCTTTATGTTATGTGATGTTACTTATTTTCGTTGTCACTTCCCTTCCGCGTTTGCATTTTGTTTCATATCGTGTCAGGAGTGTCTATTTGGCGCCGCGTTGATTAGCAGTTTGTTTCATGTTGTGACTGAATTGCCATTTGCTTGTGGGATCCGTGCCTTAACTCCTGTGTGCTTGTCTTCACTTGGTGCTCGGGGGAACATGACCATCTAAGGGTTAGTCCCCCTTTTTGAGGGAGTTTGTGGTGCAAGACACTCTGCCTAAAGGGTAGCATGCCCTTAGGTGGGTCTGCCGAAGTTGCGTAGGCTATCATTCTGCTTAAGAGAAGAAGCCATGACAACCTCCTGGTCTTTGGTGGTTGTCTTCTCCTGTGGACTTAAGACTTTCGGCCCTGTTCAACCAAAATATCTACCAAACGCATTTCTTTTTGAGCGAAAAGTGCTCAATTTACTAATATTGTGAAAATGGAGTTATAATGAGTTTATTTGTTGGTTTTCCAATTTGAAAGTACCAGGAGTGAAATTTAGAAACTTATCAGTACTTAGTCAAGTGAAATTCAGGAACTTATCAGTACTTAGATATAGTAGCGCTTTGGGTTTTATTTCATTTTACGCCTTGCTTTGTGTCGCTTGTTCTGTCGTTGGATGTGGTTCTTGGTCGTGTTAGGCACTTATCATTTTGAGGCAGCTTATCGTCCCACGGTCCCTTTTAAAAATGGAGGCGGATTTTAGTATGGAGGCAGATTCTAGTTTCTGAAAGGCTTTTATAGCACCTGTTGGAGCTATCCAATTTGTGTGGATGGTAACCACTTCTCTGCTTTCGCCGTGACACTTCATCTTTAGGTGGACGGTAGAAGTCGCGGCGTCTAGCGCGGCAAGTGTAGGGCGCCCTTGCATGCAATTGTAGACGGATGTAACGGGAACTACTAGGAAGGACGTTTCTACCATTCGTTCCCTGGTTCCTTCTCCGAAAGTTACGTTCAAATTGATATATCCCTATGGGCGCGTGCTTGTTCCGTTGAAACCTTACAGTTCTATCCCATCATAGAATTTCAAGTCTTTTTTCTTTAAGCCTAATTTTTCAAAGGCCACAGAGCTGCCCTTGTCTATCAGACACCTGGTGACGTTGTGGCCACGAATCCCAGTAATGATGACAAGCAGAAAGATCTCATTGGAGCCCGCGTTGATATATTCATCGTCGGTGAACCCCAGGATGGGTCTCGTCTTTATGTTCTTCGGGGTAGGCATTGGGACGTGCACCACCATTAACTCTACCACCTTCCTTTTGGATGTCCCCTTTGAGGCATTTTGCGGGGCGGCGAATCCCCCCAATAATGGCACCCAAGAAAACTCGCTTTTCTTTCTCCTTATCCTCGTTCGCGCCGCCGTGGCTCTTAGTTCCTCCTTCCATGGCGCTTATCATCTTTCTGGGGGGTGACTCCTCCTGCTCCAGGGAGCGCCTTCTCTTCTGAGATTCGCTACGGCAGGAGGCTTTGCGCGGCGAATCCTTTCTTCGTTTTTCGTCCTTACGGTGTGCGTCCTTGGTGAAGCAGTTCAACTTCCCAGCGTTGATAACAGTCGTTGGTGTCATGACCATGACATCGATGGAAGCAGTAGTATTTTGACATGTCTGCCCTTGTTGACTCCTTTAGTGGCTGGGGTGGTTTGATGCCCGCCTCTTTGAACTCTGTGTTAAAGCATTCATGGAGGATAGTTTCTCATGATGAATTCAAAGGGGTATAATCGGTGAAACGGGTGTGATGACTCTTCACTTTATGGCCATCGTCGCTTCGTTTGTCATCGTTGCCCTTGCCGGATTACTTGCTTTAGAGCACCTCTGAACTAGCCTCTTACCCTCGTAGTTGATGTACGGTTGAACGCGAGTTAGCAGGTCACTCATGTCCTTCGCCGCCCTGAGCCTCATCTCTTCTTTGAACTTACAATCATCGTGGAGGTTGTTTTCGAAAATAAAGCACTTCAGGCTATCTTGCGTGTGAACCTCCACGCCCTCACGGGTGAACCTCTCGACGTATTACCTCAAAGTTTCCTTCTTCTCCTAGACAATAATGTTGAGCACGACCATGGTTTTTGGTTGATTTCGCCTCGCAGTGAAGTGAGAAGCAAACTCTTGACACAGGTCCCCCCAGGAATTGATGGAATTATCTACTAGTCTTTTGAACCATGTTATGGCGGCTTCCTTCAGTGTCAAGACAAACAGTTTGCATTTCACTGCTCCTTGAGCCTGGTGGTAATTGAGGATGGTAGCTATGTGCTCCACGTGTTCGTTAGGGTCTGTGGTACAGTTGTAAGTCTCCAGCTTGTGCGGCTTCGCAAAAAATGCGGGGGATAGGATACTCTGTTATCTTCTTGGTGAAAGGACCTTTTCCGTGGATCCTATGGTGGCGCTCTGAGGAATAGTCATCCTTTCTCCCCTGGCCTCGGTGTGGTCGAGAGTCTTTCCTCCCGTGGCAACCTGAAGGCTTCCCGCAGTGCGAACTGTGGGGGGAATGGCTACAACTTCCCCTATTCGAATCATCAGAAGGTTTTCCACCACCTCTTTGGCGGTTTACAGGAGCAGACATGGCATCGTCTACCGCCGTCGGGGTCCCGTCGCGTTGATTTTGTTGAGCAACCTCCATTTGCATAGCGATTTCCGTCAGAATTTTCTCTTGATTCTTTTCAACGCATTCAAGCCTGTTGTTCTATTGCTGGAGTAGATTCACCAGACTCATCAAGAGTTCATTCGTCTCAGGCGGTGGAGGGAAAGAAACGTCTTCCGTACGCGGAGGAGGTGGAGGAAGAAGCGTCACTTCCATCGCTGCAGAAGAATGAGTGTTGATTGTCTTATTGAGAAAAACGTCGAGGGCGTGATTCCTGCACGGTGGAGGAACGACTCATCGTAGGGCGTGATTCCAAGCAGGGACCACGTGTCTATTTTATTCTATTTTATTCCATTAATTCCATTCCCTTTAATTTCCAATTCCCTTTCCATATATACTGTTATTGCTTCTGCTTCAGCCATCCAATTAGTTTGCTCTTTGAGATTAATTCCTAAAGGTATCTATTTAGTTACTCTGCGTGATTGATTCCTGGAGATCCCGAGCTTATTGCCGCGGCTTTTCTCCTATTGGAATTGAACTTCCATGATTTAATGGTTTAAGAAAACTAACACTACCATACCAAATTGCTTATTCACACATAATAAATTGCTTATTCAAAAACCAATCACGAATTTAGCACATCAACATCATGAATTCATAGATATTAACATCATCAATTCATTATAGAATCATGGAAATAAGGAAGAATTTTACAAAACCATTATTACCTATTTGTTCATATAACTCATGTGTAAATAGAGACTCCCCCATTACCTCGACAATCAGCAAAGCAAACCTCTCCTATAAATGGGTCTCTCTCCAATCTTCTCTTCTAGCCTCCAAGAGTTCTTCTTCTTCACCACCTTAGATCCCCCATTGATTTTCTCACATCACTTATTGACTTGGTTTTCTCATAACTTTCTATGCTATTCTCCAGTATAAAAACACTACTCAATTACTCACTTAAACCTCTTATTTACTAATGCACCTCTATTCTCCTTAATTTCTCATAATATCTTATTTTCCAATAATTGAATATCCCATCTATCGAACCATACTATAAAGAAAATAATAAACAATTAAATTTCTAAATAATACTAATATTACTAATACCACATAATAATAATATTAATAAACTAATAATAAAAATCCGGGTGTTACAAAACGCTCGAGAAGGAAAGTTGGTCACCAACTGGGAGGGACCGTACAAAGTCACCACCAGCACTGGAACTGGCGCATACACTCCAAGGACCTGAAAGACAGACAAACTCAAGCGTTATTATAGCTAAGTATCGGTAATTTTGATTCAAGTTCTATTTGTACTTTGATTTCCATCTTCACATATAGGACAGATTGTAAATCCATTTTTCATGACGTTAATAAAATTAGCATTTTTCATTCAAAAAGAAAACATGTTTCTGTTGAATGTTAAAGGGCAGGGTCTTCATGCATCCTAAAGCAAACATGAAACAAACCCTAAAGACAGGAGACGGTTGGAATGGCTATCAATATCAAGTGAAAGAAAGCCTAAAAAATCGTGGCAGGCCCACCTAGGTGTTGGATATTTGGATGTTGGCTACATGTTTTGCTAAAATCAAATGTGCAAGCAGTTCGTCTTCAGAAGCTGATATCTCAATTGTATGTCTTCAGAAGCTGGGTCTTCAGAAGCTGGAACAGTACTTCAGACGCACTGTTCAGAAGTTGACCTCCAGACGCACTGTTCAGACGCTGACTTTTGTTGACCTTCAGACGCACTGTTCAGACACTGACATCCGTTGACCTTCAGAAGCTGCATTTCAGAAGCACATTTTCTGCGTTCATTCTTGTGCCTTGGTTCTGTTAATTCTCTCACAGTATCTTTCGAAGATTTGATTCAAGATTTATCCAAGCTGATGTTTCTAGGAGGCAGATTAATTCGCGTGAAGATATTGATTGAAGATTTTTTTCTTTTATTTAAGAAAATATTTTCAAAGCAATCTTTGGAAAATATATTTCTAAAATATATTTGCTTCTCTGAGCTTCTAAAGAATTTTAGAACAATATCTGTTGAAGATTATTTTGTTCAGAATTATGTGCCGCTGAAGACTATATAAGGAGTACGCTGCTATTGAAGAAGGATATAAAAAACAGAAGTTATAGAGAGAGTCTTAGGTATTGAGTTTGTAAGCTTTATGCTTTATTTATGTGCACCACTCAAGTGTTAGAGTTGATTGTTTTGTTATTGAGTTGTATTCACTTAAAAGCTTTTAAGCAAAAGTGATGTTTTTGTGTTTTTGAAGAGTGTCTTCATCCTTGAATTGTCTTAGAGTTTTAAGATGACTGGGGCAGTGATTACTTGAGTAGGAAGTAAGTGGGATCTTATATCTAGGAGTTCCTAGGTAGAAATCTATACGGGTAGCGATTAAGTGATAAGGCTGTGAAACAGGGGATGTTGTCATGAGTCTTTGAATTGATACTATTTAGTGGATTTCCTTCCTGGCTTGGTAGCCTCCAGACGTAGGTGTGTTTGTCACCGAACTGGGTTAACAAATCAACTGTGTTCTTTTATTTTCTGTCCTTATTTTGCTGCTTCTAATACGTACTCTGTTTTGCGTTTTTTGCAGCTTGTTTTACTATCAGTTTCAGTACCTGCCAGAATTTCAATTGGCATTGGAGCGGACACCCTGCCTATTTTAGGGTGAGCTCCAGGGAAGGTTTTTCTGGCATAATGGACAAGGAAGGAGGATTTATGACCAGACCACCTCTGTTGAATGGTACCAACTATGAGTATTGGAAATCTCGTATGAGTGCTTTCCTGAAATCTATAGACAGTAAGACCTGGAAAGTTGTTCTGAAGGGCTGGGAACATCCTGTTGTACTGGAAAAAGATGGAAAGAAGACTACTGTGTTGAAACCAGAGGAAGAATGGTCCAGGGATGAAGATGAATTGGCTCTTGGAAACTCCAAAGCTTTGAATGCTCTATTCAATGGAGTGGACAAGAACATGTTCAGACTGATCAAGCAGTGCACTATTGCCAAGGATGCCCGGGAGATTCTCAAGACTACTCATGAAGGCACTTCAAAGGTAAAGTTGTCCAGACTTCAACTTCTCACCACCAAGTTTGAAAATCTCAGAATGTTGGAGGATGAGAACATTCAAGACTTCTATATGAACGTCTTGGACATGGCTAACTCATTTGATTCTCTTGGAGAGAAAATGTCTGATGAGAAAATTGTGAGAAAAATACTTAGGTCTCTACCTAAGAGATTTGACATGAAGGTGACTGCCATTGAGGAAGCACATGACATCTCCAGTATGAAGGTTGAGGAGTTAATAGGATCCTTGCTGAATTTTGAGACAGCCTTCAGTAACCGTGCTGATAAGAAAGGGAAAGGAGTTGCTTTTGTAGTAAATACTGATGCTGAGGATCAACAAGGGATTAATGAGGATGATGAAGGCTTATCAGAGGCACTTGTGTTGCTAGGGAGACAGTTTAACAAGATTCTGAATCATGTTGACAGGAGATCCAAATCAAATGGTCAGAACAACAGATTCAACATCAGTAAGCAACAAAATGATTTGATGAAGACAAAGACTGATGAGAAGAGCAATCAATCAAAGGGAGTTTAGTGCTATGAGTGTGAAGGATAATGTCATTGTCAGGATCAGAAGTGACCATGGGAAGGAGTTTAAAAATAGTAAGTTTTCTGAGTTCTGTGCTTCTGAAGGGATCAAGCATGAATTTTCAGCTCCCATAACACCTCAGCAAAATGGTGTGGTTGAAAGGAAGAACAGAACCTTGGCAGAATCAGCCAGAGTTATGTTACATGCTAAGAATTTACCTTATCTGTTCTGGGCAGAAGCAATGAATACAGCATGCTATGTTCACAATAGGGTGACTCTGAAGAAGGGCACTACCTCTACTCTGTATGAGTTATGGAAAGGAAGAAAGCCTACTGTCAAGTACTTTCATGTTTTTGGTAGCAAGTGTTACATTTTGGCTGATAGAGAAAACAGAAGAAAGATGGATCCTAAGAGTGATGAAGGAATTTTTCTTGGGTACTCAGCAAACAGCAGAGCTTATAGAGTGTTTAATTCCAGAACCAATGTTGTAATGGAATCTATCAATGTTGTGATAGATGATTTACCTGCTTAAAAAGTTTCTGATGTGGTACCAGATGATGTAACATCAGAAGAACAGTCAGAAGCACCAGTTGTGGAAAATGAAGTAGAGTCTTAAGAAGGAGAGATTAATCCAGTTCATGTATCAACTAGTAAAGGACCTTCAATTAGAATTCAGAAGGATCACCCCAAAGATTTAATCATTGGTAACCTTGATCAAGGAGTCAGAACCAAAAGATCAGATGCAGTAACTACTGATTCATGTTTTGTGTCCAAATTTGAACCCAACAATATTAAAGAAGCTTTTACTGATGAATTCTTGATTGATGCTATGCGAGAGGAACTGAATCAGTTCAAAAGAAGTGAAGTGTGGGACCTTGTTCCAAGACCTGAAGGCATGAATGTCATTGGAACTAAATGGATTTACAAGAATAAATCTGATGAACATGGTACTGTGACCAGAAACAAGGCAAGACTGGTAGCTCAGGGATACACTCAGGTGGAGGGACTTGATTTTGATGAAACCTTTGCACATGTGGCCAGATTAGAATCCATAAGATTACTTTTGGGTGTAGCATGTATTCTTAAATTCAAATTGTTTCAGATGGATGTGAAGAGTGCTTTCCTAAATGGGTACTTACAAGAAGAGGTTTATGTTGAACAGCCAAAGGGATTTGTGGATCCTAACTTCCCTAACCATGTTTACAAGTTGAAGAAAGTACTGTATGGATTGAAGCAAGCACCTAGAGCATGGTATGAGAGACTTACACAATTTCTAGTTACTCAAGGCTACAGAAAAGGAGGAATTGACAAGACCCTGTTTGTGAAAGAGGAAGATGGAACTTTAATGATAGCACAAATATATGTTGATGACATTGTCTTTGGTGGAATGTCAAACCAGATGGTTCAACTCTTTGTTCAGCAGATGCAGTCTGAGTTTGAGATGAGTCTTGTGGGTGAACTAACATATTTTCTTTGTCTTCAAGTCAAGCAGATGGAAGACACTATATTCATTTAACATAGCAAATATGCAAAGAATATAGTCAAGAAGTTTGGGATGAAGAATGCTAGCCATAAAAGAACACCTGCAGCCACTCACTTGAAATTGACAAAAGATGAACAAGGTGTTGTTGTTGATCAAAGCCTGTATAGGAGCATGATTGGAAGTCTGTTATATCTAACTGCAAGCAGACCAGACATAACCTTTGATGTTGGAGTCTGTGCTAGATATCACGCTGAGCCAAAAATGAGTCACATGACTTAAGTGAAGAGCATTCTGAAGTATGTCAATAGTACAAGTGACTATGGTATTATGTACTTACACAGTGGAAGTCCTATGTTAGTTGGGTATTGTGATGCTGACTGGGCAGGAAGTGCAGATGACAGAAAAAGTACTTCTGGTGGATGCTTCTTTCTGGGTAACAATCTGATTTCATGGTTCAGTAAGAAGCATAATTGTGTATCATTGTCTACAGCTGAAGCTGAGTATATAGCAGCTGGAAGCAGTTGTTCCCAATTGGTGTGGATGAAGCAAATGTTGAAAGAATATAATATTAAACAGGCTGTTATGACTTTGTATTATGACAATCTGAGTGCTATCAATATTTCAAAGAATCCCATACAGCATAGCAGGACTAAGCATATTGATATACGTCATCACTTCATCAGAAACCTTGTGGAGGAGAAGGTTGTGCAGCTTGAACATGTTGACACTGAAGAACAGCTTGCTAATATATTTACTAAAGCTTTGGATGCCAAACAATTTGATAATTTGAGAAGCAAACTGGGCATTTGTTTGTATGAGGAGTTTTAGCAATTACAGATTGTTGAGGGTGAGCAAGCAGGAAGTGAGGGTGCTGAAGATGATACTGATCTTAATGCAAAAACTGTGTCTGATGCAGAGTCTGATGCTAAGTCAGTTTGTGTTTCCTGTGTAAGGACTGTGGTTTGTTAAAATTATTTGACTAAAAAGGGGGAGAGAAGTGTTTGTTTTAGAAGCTCTACATTTGTTCAAACTCAGAATATTTCAGAAACACTACAGTCTTGTTCAGAATTCAGTAGCAATACAGAAGAGCTAATGTCCTTTTCTTCAGGGGGAGTGTTGTTGGTTGTTGTGCTTCAGGGGTTGAGTTGTGTTGTTCCTGAGTATGTGTTGAGGGGGAGTTTTGTGCCATAAGCTGGGAGTTTTGTGTGTTACTGACAGAAGCTGGGAGTTTTGTGTCAGAAGTTAATCTGTTCAGGGGGAGTTTTTGTTTGTAACGTAGTGTGTTATCCGCTGCTGACTCTATTGCTATGTTTGTGTGTTGTTTTTCATGGTTGCGTGCTTTGTTGAGTGAAGAACTTATTTTTGTGAAGAAATTGATTTTAGCCAAAAATTTGCCAAAGGAGGAGATTGTTGGATATTTGGTTGTTGGCTACATGTTTTGCTAAAATCAAATGTACAAGCAGTTCGTCTTCAGAAGCTGATATCTCAATTGTATGTCTTCAGAAGCTGGGTCAGAAGCTGGGTCTTCAGAAGCTGGAACAGTACTTCAGACGCACTCTTCAGAAGCTGACCTTCAGACGCACTGTTTAGACGCTGACTTTCGTTGACCTTCAGACGCTGACATTCGTTGACCTTCAGAAGCTGCATTTCAGAAGCACGTTTTTTGCGTTTATTCTTGTGCCTTGGTTCTGTTAATTCTCTCACAGTATCTCTTGAAGATTTGATTGAAGATTTATCCAAGCTGATGTTTCTAGAAGGAAGATTAATTTGCGTGAAGATATTGATTGAAGATTTGTTTCTTTTATTTAAGAAAATATTTTCAAAGCAATCTTTGGAAAATATATTTCTAAAATATATTTGCTTCTATGAGCTTCTAAAGAATTTTAGAACAATGTCTGTTGAAGATTATTTTGTTCAGAATTATGTGCTGAAGACTATATAAGGAGTACGCTGCTATTGAAGAAGGATATAAAAAATAGAAGTTATAGAGAGAGTCTTAGGTTTTGAGTCTGTAAGCTTTATGCTTTATTTCGGTGCACCACTCAAGTGTTAGAGTTGGTTATTTTGTTATTGAGTTGTATTCACTTAAAAGCTTTTAAGCAAAAGTGATGTTTTTGTGTTTTTGAAGAGTGTCTTCATCCTTGAATTGTCTTAGAGTTTTAAGATCACTGGGGCAGTGATTACTTGAGTAGGAAGTAAGTGGGATCTTATATCTAAGAGTTCCTAGGTAGAAATCTATACGGGTAGTGATTAAGTGATAAGGCTGTGAAACAGGGGTTGTTGTCATGAGTCTTTGAATTGATACTATTTAGTGGATTTCCTTCCTGGCTTGGTAGCCTCCAGACGTAGGTGTGTTTGTCACCGAACTGGGTTAACAAATCAACTGTGTTCTTTTATTTTCTTTCCTTATTTTGCTGCTTCTGATACGTACTTTGTTCTGCGTTTTTTGTACTATGTTTTACTATCAGTTTTAGTACCTGCCAGAATTTCACTAAGGACTAGCCCTCCTTCGGTAGAGAGCCCCACCTTTAAACGCCCACTTGAACCAAGTCTTGACTTGGGGAAGGAGAGAGGGAACTAAACCTTGGTCGGTCATGTTTCCCCGGGCGTCAAGCAAGAACAAAACCAAGTTCGATGCACCAGAGAGAGCTGCAAACGTAAGAGCAAGTAAATTCGACGCGGCATTGAAATAAAATGTAAACGTAAGAAGAATAAACGTAAAGTAAATAGCAGCGTAAAACAAAAAAAAATCAAAGAGAGCCTTTCATTGATATTCTGTTGATTACAATTGGAGCCGCCGCAGCGGAATTAAATAAGAAAAAAAGTAAAATGCAAACAGGCGTGCCAAGGCACATTCAATTTCAGTAAAATTCAAAGGTCCTGCATAAGTACCTCCCCCGGCCTAGGACAATGCTGTTGACGGTCATTTACAATTATGCCTATTCGTGCACGAACGCAATTCTCCCAGTCAGTACCACAACACCAAAAGTTTCCACCGCAACTTCTCATCTCTCGATACGAGGCATCCCCCTCAAAACCAATAACAAAACCAACACTCATCTTCCCCCGCAAACTCAAGAAAAAGCAGGTAAGATCATAGAAAAAGTAGCACAAGGGAGGGGGTAAAATAAAATATAAAAATGTCTTGGTAAATGATCGAGACGCAAATAGTGAAAGAAGTTGAAGAATGGAAGGAGTTGTTCAGAAATGTAAAGTTTGTTGAAACAAAATGTATGAACAACTCTCTTTTGAGTTTTGATGATAACAAAGTGTTAAAAAGAAAATTGGATATGCTAATACTTGATTCTAGTGTGCAGAACCATATACTTAAAGATTGGTATCTAACAATATTTCTGAAAGAACAAGTTAAGAGCAAGAAGGAGAATTGTTGAAGCTTGTGTTGCAAGTTTTGAAGACCAGCTTCTGAAGAGTGCGTCTGATGAACAGTGCTTCTGAAGGTGTGTCTGAAGACCAGCTTCTGAAGAGTGCGTCTGATGAACAGTGCTTCTGAAGAAGTGCGTCTGATGAACAGTGTCTGAAAGACCAGCTTCTGAAGAACTACATCTGAGCTTTAAGGAAAAGTAGAAGTCAACAATTGCAATTGTCAATAGTAAAGTACTGTACAGTCAGAACAAATCTCTGCAACCTCTGTCTCCTTGGATGAAACACACAGCCAGTTTTTAAGGAAACTTTCAAAACGTGTTGCTCTGTTTTCTGTGCGCACACCAGAACAGAAGGATTTTATGCTGGTTGTAGCTTCAATTGTAACGGCTCTAATTGCTGACATGGCAACTTCACAACAACTCTTAATTCCTCTATAAAGGATTGAATTTTTGAAGAAAAAGATCAAGACTCATAAGACTGAAAACGCAGTGCTCTGTTTTCTGAAACGCAAAACTACCAAAACTGAAAGTCATCAAAATAACTTAGAAATTCTTACAAACCTTTTTATCTTAGAATTTCTTAAGTATAGAGTCTTAATCTGTGTTGTATTTTGTGAGCACCACTGATAGTATATCAAGTGTTCAACTCAAATATATTCTTTGTAATTCTGTTTGATTAAAAGTCTCTTGCCTACGTGCTTGAGCAACTAGAAGTCTCATACTTTGTGTTTGAGCAAGGAAGTCTTAGACTGTGTGTCTTAGCAAGGAAGTCTCATACTGTGTGTTTAAGCAAAGAAGTATTAGACTGTGTGTCTGAGCAAGGAAGTCTCATACTTTGTGTTTGGGAAAGGAAGTCTTAGACTGTGTGTCTGAGCAAGGAAGTCTCATACTGTGTGTTTGAGCAAGGAAGTCCTAGACTGTGTGTCCGAGCATATGAAGTCTCTTGCTTTGTGCTTGAGCAATTGTAATCTTTGTGATTATAGTGAAAAATCTCTTGTTAGTAACAAGTGGACTGGACTACTTCCGGATTGTGGAAGGAACCAGGATAAACTGCTTGTGTCTCTCTCTCTCTCTCTCTCTCTCTCTCTCATTTACTTTTTATCCGCTGCAAAACACTCTGAAATTAGTTTCAGAATCTGATCTATATCTGATTCTGAACTAACCTAAGTTTTTGAGATAGAAAAGAAAAAGCCAACACAATTCAACCCCCCCTTCTTGTGTTTTTCTCACCTTTAGTTGGTATCAGAGCTCCGGTTCTGATATTCAATCACCTAACAATGAGTCAGTAAAGATCCTGAGAAAAACATGTCTCCTGGTGTATCTGGTGAATCCACATCCAGAAGTGGTGGTGGTGACTATGACAAGCAATCTCACTCACACCATAAACCTCCTATTTTTACTGGTGATCCTGAGAAATTTTCCTGGTGGAAAAGCAAGATGTACAGTCACATCATTGGTATTGATGACTCCTTATGGGATATCATAGAAGATGGTATAACTATACCAGTTGGTGAAGAAGGAGTGGCTATTAACAGAAGAGGCCTTACTAATGCTGAAAGAAAGATCTGCAGAAAGCATCACAATGTAAGAGGTATCATTGTGGATTCTCTACCTCACAATGAGTACTTGAAGCTGAGTGATAAATCAACAGCAAAAGCCATCTTCACCTCTCTCTGCTCTAACTATGAAGGAAACAAGAAGGTTAGAAAAGCAAAAGCAAACCTTCTGGTTCAGCAGTATGAGCTGTTCAAAATGAAGGAGGATGAAAATGTTGAGACTATGTTCTCAAGATTTCAGACTCTGGTTTCTGGACTTCAGATTCTGAAGAAAAGCTATACGACTGCTGATCATGTGAACAAGATCCTCAGAAGTCTGCCATCTAAATGGAGACCTAAAGTGACTGCTATTGAGGAAGCTAAAGATCTAAATACTCTAAGTATTGAAGATCTTATAAGTTCTCTCAAAGTGCATGAACTAGGACTCAATGAAGATGAACCTGTTAGAAAATCTGAGTCTATAGCACTGAAATCTAAAGGAAAGTCATTAAAAGCTCTAAAAGCTATAGAATCTGATGAAGAATTTCCTGAGGGAAATTCTAAAGAAGATTCAGAAGCTGATGAGCTGGAAATGCTTTCTAAAAGAATTCAGTACTTGATGAAGAGACAAAAGAAATTTCTAACAGGAGCAACAACTTCAAAGGATCTGGTTATAAGAAGGAAGAGCTGAAAGGTTGCTACAACTGCAAGAAAACTGGTCATTTGATAGTTGATTGTCCAGATCTTCAAAAGGACAAATCAAAGGAGAAATCCAGAAAGACCAACTCAAAATCAAGCAACTTCAAAGATAGATTCAAGAAAAGTCTTATGGCTACATGGGAAAAGTTTGACAATGAATCTGAGTCTGAGAATGAAGATGAAGAAGAAGCAAATGCAGCTCTGATTGCTACAACATCTTCTGATGAAGAGTCAGGATCAGACTCTGAAGAAGAAGATGAGGTATATTCTGAACTTACACGTTCTGATCTTGTTGATACTATTAAGGATCTTATGAACCATCTCAGAAGCAAGCTAATTCAGTTAAAATCTTCGAAAGAGAAATACAGCTTGCTGACTGATGAGAATCTCCAACTTCAAAGTCATATCAATGAGATTGAGGAAGAAGTTAGAGAACTCAGAGATATGGTTCATAAGAAACCTGATGAAGTTCCTAGTGAACATGAAATTGCTCTTCAGGATTTTATCCAAACTGGAATCAACAGAAGTAAAGTTGCTTCAATGATTTATAATATTAGCAGAAACAGAGGAGAAGGTATTGGTTTCAAAAATGATCCATTCAATCATTCAAAAGAAACAAATATACCATCCTGTTCTGAAAATATTATGAAAGGCACAAAGGTGTATTTTGTACCTGCATCTGAGATTTCTGAGAAACAGAATTTACCAGAAACAGAGACTGCTGAATCTGAAGTTCTGAACTGCTCAGAATCCAAAACTTCTGAACCTAAAGGAAAGATGAAGGCAGAATCTAAAATTTTGCCAAAGTCTAAACCAAAAGGTTCTAAGTCTAAGACTATGAGGAAAACAGACTTTAAATCTGAAAAGGTTCAAAGTCTGAAGAGTTCAGAACCTAAGGAAAGCAAGTCTCAAACTCTGAAAAATTCAGACTCTAATTTTAAAAAGGCTGTGTTTATGAAATCTTCAAAAGATACTAAAACAAGTTTATACAAAACCTTTTAAATCTCAGAAAGTCAGACAAAGGATACAAAAGAAAGCCAATCTGTCATTTGATTCTTATTGTATTAAGAAAGGTTTGAAAGTTTGCCTTGAGTCAGGAGCAGGCAAAACTGAAATTCTTAACAAATCAGAACATTCTACTTCTGAATCCAAGATTTTGAACAAATCAGAATCAAAGACTCTTAAGTCCAAAGTTCTGAAGAAAACAGAACCAAAGTCTTCAAAGGTTCAGACTCTAAAAAGCTCAGAACCAAAGACCTTCAAGTCTAAGGTTCTGAAGAAATCTGAGTCAAGACCATTGAAAGCTCAGGTTCTGAAGAACTCAGTGTCTGATACTAAGACTTATTCAAGATTAAAGGATTCACATCCAAGGTATCTGAATAAGTCTGAGTCCTATAACTCCAGACACAAGGTGCAACAAAAGACTAAACTTTTCAGAACTAACCCAATAGGACCCATATGGGTACCTAGGTCTGAAATTATTTCTGTTGCAGATATGATTAAGAACCAAACAAAAGGGGAAGTCATGGTGCCTGGGCAATGGCTGCTGGCCTTACATGACAGAAGGAAAGTCTATGTTCCAAACCCTAACCATGAAAGAGGGAAGAACTGTGGGATCTGGAGGAAACCACAAAGACTAGATCATTGGTACTGAGCTATTGAGAGCTCTGCAGATCTTCAGCTCTTAGTGGACACTTCAGAACCTGAACAAGTTCTATAAGTCTGAAGAATGTCCAGAAGCTGAAAATCCTCCTGTAGCTGAAAATCTCTCAAAAAACTGACACTTCTCCTAAAGCCAATCAAGAACATTGTTGGAACAAAAATGGGTGTTCAGAAACAAACTGAATGAACAAGGAGAGGTAGATCAGAAGCTCATCAGAGGTATGATTTGTTCTCTGTTATACTTAACAACTTCTAGACCAGAATAGAAACTAAGAATCTGAAGTTCATCAGAAGCTAAGACTTAACAGACACTCACTTTGAGAGTCTGAAGATAGTTCATCCTCTGAAAACATCAGAGTCTGAGTTTCAGAAACTAAATTTTTTGACTTCTAATAAAACTCATTATAAGTGGACACTTTACACGTGGCCCACTAATGAGAGTGAATTTGATAAGTTATAACTGCTGGGCAGTGATGAATTAAGCTTTGAAAGTTGTACTTTGCCCCTCCTAAGTCATCAATGTGCAGTTGTGTTTAATGTTTTTCTGTTTTCAGTTTTTGAAATGCTTTAACAAAAACACATTCACACTGTTACTTTCTCATCTTATATGTTCAGTTTTCAGACCCAGTTTTAAAACTCTCAATTCTGTCTGAAACAGTTCAGTGGTACTGAACAAAATGTTCTGAACAATTGTGTCTGAAAGAGTTCAGCAGTATTGAACCATATGTTCTGAACAATTGTATTTGAAATAGTTCAGTGGTACTGAACAAAATGCTCTGAACATTTTTATCTCACGTTTTCACTCTTTTAAATTCTGGAATTTTCTTTTTGTTGATGACAAAAGGGGGAGTAAAAGTAACAAGTATTTCAGGCCCTGAGCTCAGAACATAAGTTAATTATTGTAAATTAATTAACTTAGGAGAACTGTTTTAAACTCATCTTTTAGCCTCTGATTTAAATTCTGTGAGATAAACTGAATTTTCAATTCTGTGAATTAAACTGAATTTAAATAACTTGGATAAAACTCAAGGGGAGCTTACAAACCTCACCTTATGAATTATCAGACTCAGGGGGAGCTTACAAACCTCAGACTCTGAAGTCAGTTTGTTATTTAAATTCTGAATGTATTTACACTTTGATTCTTCATCTGTTTGATTTTAACTGAATTTAATTAACCTGGATAAGACTCAGGGGGAGCTTACAAACCTCACCTATTGGGTTATCAGACTCAGGGGGAGCTTACAAACCTCAGACCCTGAAGTCAACTTGTTAATTAGGTTAACAACAATTTTCTATTAATGCTTATGTTTGTCATCATAAAAAAGGGGGAGATTGTTGAAACAAAATGTATGAACAACTCTCTTTTGAGTTTTGATGATAACAAAGTGTTAAAAAGAAAATTGGATATGCTAATACTTGATTCTAGTGTGCAGAACCATATACTTAAAGATTGGTATCTAACAATAGTACTGAAAGAACAAGTTAAGAGCAAGAAGGAGAATTGTTGAAGCTTGTGTTGCAAGTTCTGAAGACCAGCTTCCGAAGAGTGCATCTGATGAATAGTGCTTCTGAAGGTGCATCTGAAGACCAGCTTCTGAAGAGTGCGTCTGATGAACAGTGCGCCTGAAGGTGCTTCTGAAGAAGTGCGTCTGATGAACAGTGTCTGAAAGACCAGCTTATGAAGAACTACATCTGAGCTTTAAGGAAAAGCAGAAGTCAACAATTGCAACTGTCAACAGTAAAGTACTGTACAGTCAGAACAGCTCTCTGCAACCTCTGTCTCCTTGGATGAAACATGCAACCAGTTTATAAGGAAACTTTCAAAACGTGTTGCTCTGTTTTCTGTGCGCACACCAGAACAGAAGGATTTTATGCTGGCTGTAGCTTCAATTGCAACGGCTCTAATTGCTGACATGGCAACTTCACAACAGCTCTTAATTCCTCTATAAAGGATTGAAGTTTTGAAGAAAAAGATCAAGACTCATAAGACTGAAAACGCAGTGCTCTGTTTTCTGAAACGCAAAACTGCCAAAACTGAAAGTCATCAAAATAACTTAGAAATTCTTACAAACCTTTTTACCTTAGAATTTTTTAAGTATAGAGTCTTAATCTGTGTTGTATTTTGTGAGCACCACTGATAGTATATCAAGCGTTCAACTCAAACATATTCTTTGTAATTCTGTTTGATTAAAAGTCTCTTGCCTGCGTGCTTGAGCAACTAGAAGTCTCATACTTTGTGTTTGAGCAAGGAAGTCTTAGACTGTGTATCTGAGCAAGGAAGTCTCATACTGTGTTGTCATACCCCATTTTTTGACTCATATTTTTCTTTTCTTTTATCATTTATTATTTCAGTTTTGTTGATGGATTTTATTCACATTTATAACCATTAGCATTACTATCATCATTATTAGTATTATCATTATCCTTATTAAATACTTTTACTATTGCCTTTTTTAATATTATTATTTTTATTATCTTCTTTTTATTATCAATGTTTTATTATTATTATTTATCATTATCATTATATTTTAATTACTAATATTATTAACTTTTTTCATCATTTATTGTTATATTCATCTTTATTACTATTATCATTACTATTTTTATTTCCATTTTTCATTATTACTATTACCATTATCCTTATTGTTATTATTATTATTATTATTATTATTATTATTGTTTTTTATTTATTTTATTTTAAAGAAAATACAAAAAAGGGGAGTTCGCACTGCGAAGTTACCTTCGCACTGCGAACTCTGCGAATTTTCTGCAGAATTTGTTTTCTTTGATTCAGCTTTCTTTTATCTTTATTATAGTTATTGTTATCATTATTATTATCATTGTTATTGCCATTTGTGACTGATTAAATGCAGCAAAGCTAGAATTAAGGTGTGACATTAAAGGTTGAGGTAAGAAGGATTTTCTTCCAACCTAACATGTGCTCAAGCAATTGGGCTGCCCTTGGTCAGCTCTTGTCCCTCCCAAGTGACCTATCATTAACCCTGAGCTTGCCAGCCAGCTGCTTGTTCCCTTTTCTTCCTTCTTCCTCCACCAAAACCAGTCAAACACAAGTGGTTTTCTTGCCCAAAAAGCTGTTTGGTGTGCCCTGTTTTCAGCTGCTTTTCTTCCTTCTCACACCAGCCCACATGCTCTTTTTTGTTTTCCCCCAACCTCTGTACATGGCAGTACACGTTTTCCTTGCTTGACCTCTCAAGATTGCAAGGACTGATCCCAAGAACCACACAATTGCAAGCTGCCCTGTTTTTTCAGTTTTTTCTCATCATTGCATTCAAGGATCAGCTACATTTGTGGCTGAAATCAGTCAAGGTCTTGACCCTTGGCACAAGGCAAAGCAACCTCTATCCTTTAGCATTAAATGCAAAGCCATTTAGCCTGGTTTTAGCCCACAAATCAGCTAAGTCCTAGAGATTTTCTCATCATTGCATTGGATTGCATTTTGCCTATTTAAGAGATGCCTTGCACAAGGATTACACACAATGAGACAATCAAAAACACACGAATTTACACACTGAAAAACCATTACATTACAGCATTGTGAGAGCAAGAATAGAGAGTTCACACTCAAAGCAAAAAACCAATTGGAACATTTGTCCATAACCTCCAATATCCCAAGGCTTTGCAAAATCAATCAACCAAGCCACTTCCTATCTTGCACAAGCATTGCTAGGAGTTCTGTAAGTGTTCTAAAGTCTCTATCTTTCATTTTGATTTGCTGTTTGCATCATTTACATTGTTAAATTTCATTTTTTGTGCAAAAAACCCCTTTTGAAACTCAAAAGGAATCTCAAATTTGCAAAGCACTAAAACTAAGTTGTTATACTCCTTTTCTTCAAAATTTGCAAAGCTTTTTAACCCCCTTTAGGTTCTGAAGCTTGCCCAGGAGCAGCTTCTGAACTTCTGTTCAGAAGCAGCTTCTGGGCTCATTTTTTCGCATAGTTATCAGAACCTGACTTCGCAGAGCCAAGTTCTAGTTGCTCTGCGAAGTAGACAGAACTCAGAACATGAACTCAGGCTTCCAAAGGCCAAATTTTTGAGGTTCTAATCAATGGTTCAGAACCTAAGAGGGTTAAAACTCATTTTTGTTCAAACCATAGTTTTGCATGATATTGGAAATTCCACAAGTTTGTGCAATAAATTTTGAGTAACTTGCAAAACAAGTTATGTTCTTAAACTTTCAAAATCAAGCTTGAGCAATAAGCCAAGTTCATCATTTTCAAAATTAAACTTGAACAATAACTTTGTTCATGATTTTCAATCAAAACATGAACTTGAGCCGAACTTGCTCACTTTTCAAAACCAAACTCAAATTTGAGCCGAACTTATGCATTTTCCAAATTCATGCATATTTTCATCTTTCAAACATAAATGACACTTGTTCTTGAGTTCCATCAACTTAAGTAACAAGCTATGTTCATGACTTTTCAATAAACTCGAACAACAAATTTGTTCGTGATGTTCAACAACGTTCATTTAGGTTCTAACCAAGTGTTTTGTCCCTTTGAGATTTCCTTGAGTTTCACAAAAAAAAAAACTTGAATGAAAAAGGAATGGCTTGACGTATGTCTCCCCAAACCCCGGTTGCACGAATGCGTGACGTATGTCTCGTCGTTCGGGTAATCGTCATTCCATTTTCGACGCGTTCAACGCGCTTAACCTTTCTTTGGTCCCTCGTGGTCAATTCAAACTTTGCACGCCTTTGCGCGTTTTTTTAACTTTTACGCCTTGTGCGATTACCATCGCCTTAATGTGTGTCCGTCTTTTTGACATTCAAACATTTTACGCCTTTGCGCGTTTTCAAACTTTGTTCAAACCCGAGTGCGAGCCCGTCTCTTTTTTTCATCAAATCGTTTTTACCTTTTTTAAGCTACCCTCATAACGGTAGTAGGTAAAACGTTTCACCGGTCTTTATTAACCTATCAACATAACGATAGTAGACCAAGTGTTTGTATTTTAAAGCAAACTTCCGTGTTTTGTATTTTAAAGCAAAACTCTTTCGCTCGGGCGCGATCAAATCTTTTTTAATTAAAACGAACCAACAAACAAATTTTTTCTACCCTGCAAAGAACTACGTAAGCTTTGAATTCTCCATCACCCGGAGATACGTAGGAGCAGGATTCATATCTTGTCAAGCACTTTAATAAAAAACTTTCTTTTTCCCCTTCATCATTTTTTTTTCTTTTTCCTTTTAATATATTCAAGCACGCAAGCAAAACTTCGAAAACATTTTAAGCCTAAGTTAACTAAGAGGTTCCCGTTGAGTACAACGGATGTGAGGGGTGCTAATACCTTCCCCTTGCATAATCAACTCCCGAGTCCAGAATCTCTCACTTTAAGGTAATTTCAAAATATTTTCCTTTTTTCCCCGAAAAATTAAAAGTTCAGTCGTGATTTAAAATTAGTGATTCAACGCTAGCCAATAGCTTGACATCCGAAATTCGACGAGACAGAAATGGCGACTCCGCTGGGGACCGAACCCTTTTTACTCGCTAGCGAGTCAAGCCTATCTTAGTTAACTTTTAGGCTAAAATGTCTTTGTTTTGCTTGCACGCTTGTGCCTTATTATCATTATTTGTTTATCATTTGCTTTATATGTATTTGTTTCATATTGCTTTATCTTCATATTATATCAATTGTGGGGATGTTACTTGAGCGATGTTACTCCACATTGTTCAGGTTAATGCCGGACGTGTGAGGCTCTTTACCCTAGCTTGAGAAAAAACTAAGTTAGTATGGTGGTTGTGAGCGGAAGCCCGCGTTCACGTATGTCCGTGAGGTAGGATGCCAAACCCCGCCTAGAGGAGATTTTCACATGGAAGGTATTGAAGTCTTGCGTGCCAATCCGCAATGGACGACCTTAATTCCATGTGGGATCTATGACTCTAGGGACCTTTTTAGGAAATCTCATCTTTAGAGCCTACACGTGAGGATGGGGGGAAGTTCTGAATCGTCACATATCAAACCTTGGCGTACCACCCATTTGCATTCATTCATAATTTTTGCATACCATTTCACTTTATAAAAGGGGCAATCAATATTTTCTGTTTATTACTGCCTTTTAATAATCGTAGTTGAGGTTAAAAATGGCAATTGGTTGGAAGGTAGCAATTTTGAAAATTACAGAATCTGATGACTTCGCAGAGCAAAGTATCTTTGCACTGCGAACATTTCAGAATTCGAGTACTTCGCAGAGCAAAGGTTTGCATCGCACTGCGAAGTTAACTCTGAGGTTCGCAGAGCAAACATACTTCGTAGTGCGAAGTATGCGATTACTGTCAGCATAATTTTCAAAATCACTAACCCTCCATTACTCCCCCCAACCACCCATTTCACCCTCTCTCTCTTATCCAACCGTTATTCATTTTTTATTTACCCCTAAAACTAAAAACTCTTCATTTCTTTTCACAAAACTCTTCAAAAATAATAACCCTAAAACATACCCATTTTTCATAACTCTTTCCATTTTTCTTAGTAAATTCGTGTTAAAATCTTCCATTTGTGCAAACAGCAAGGTACAATTTCCTTCTCTCCCTCTTCTTTTATTTCTGGTTCGTGTTAGAATAGCATGTGACTTAGGGTTTTTAATATTGAAACTTCCATTTAGGGTTTAAGTTTGTAATAAGCTTCATTTCATTCCTAGTTTGCTATGTTAAGTTGCGATTCAGTAAACATGCATTATGGGTAGTTGAAACAGACATTCCTTTCCATTTTTTAAGTGATTTTTGCACAAGTTCAACTTCGCACTGCGACCTTTATTCTGGGCAACCCAGAATTGCACGTTCAACTTCGCACTGCGACCTTACCTTCGTAGTGCGCAAATGACAGAACAGAACCTCTTCCTTTTTCATGTTTCCGTTCCAATTCAATTGGTTTCACCTCATATTGCTTATGATTTTGTCTGATGTTTGCTGATTTTGTTTCTTTTCTTGTAGATGGCGCCAAAACAAACCGGGAAGCGATCACGGGCCGAATCATCCAGCTCAAGACCACAAGGGGCATACGACGCTTCTAGATTCCTTAGCATCCGGAATCAAGAAAGATATGAGGAGCTCCTCCGAAGGACATTTTGGGCCGAAAGGCAATTTATAATAAGTGAGCGGGGCACATATCGGGAGCTAGCACGATTGATAGATTCCCGCCTTTGGGGAGTTTTGGTGAATCCTCCATTAAACTTGAACTATGACATCATCCGGGAGTTCTATGTGAACGCTATTCCCGCAGATCCTGAAGGGGAATTCACCTACGAAACTATGGTTCGTGGTCGCGTCATTAGATTCGACCGCGAAGCCATAAACGCCTACCTTCGCAACCCCCTCCAACTTGATAACGAGGAGTTATGTGCCATTCATAGGCACCAAAACCGGGGGAATTGGAACCATGACCTCTATGCCCAAACCTTATTTCAATCCGGGAGAGGTTATGAGCTTAATGCATCGGGGCAGCCCACCAAAGCCATCAAAAATAACCTCACCACATATGCCCAGGTTATTTTCCACCTCATCGTCCATAACATCAAGCCAAAAAGCCACACATCCTCCACCACTTTAGATGTTACACCCTTGATTTACTACATCCTCACTCATAAACAAGTGGATGTAGCTTGAGTGATTGCCCAGGAGCTCAAAATCGTGGTGGAAAGTGGCATAAAACCTCCGGCCAAGAAGATGTGCCCCCTCGCATTCCTGGGGCTGATTATGGGTCTTTGCCGGGAGGCGCGTGTAGTGATCCCCCCACATGTTTCCCAGACTATTAAGAGTCCGATCACGGATGATTACATTGCGAGGCATTGCACGGGGAGGAGAGCAGCGAGGGCGCAGCAGATCCCGCACTCCAGATACCGACATCGGAGATGTTTGCAGCTCATGCAGCTTGGCCCGGGGATAGGCCCGAGTGCTGAGAGGGTGGTGGTAGCGGTACAGCTGCCGGAGGCCATGGACGTGATGGTGAGGAGGATGATGATGATGAGGAGGAGGATGAGGATGAGGACACCGAGGACGATGATGCCCGCACTCCTTGAGTTGCTCCCTTTTTTATGTTTTTGATGTTTTTGTTCATTTTCCTTATGTATTATTATGTTTCATGTAGTACCTTTTAAAACTTTATGTGTTTAATGTTTTGTACTCATGCTCTGTTTATATTTATGTTCAGTACATTTTTATTATTTGGCTTTCAAATCGTAATTGATGCCTGTTAATTTTTATAAAAATTTCAAATATGCTTGAAATGTCAAAAAAAATTTGCTGTGGATCATTAGTAAAATGAAATGACAAAATCATCATATGGATGGATCCCAAAGTATTCAGCCCCAGATGCATGGTAATTTGACTAATTTTGCGCAAAGCTAAAATACATGTTTCCTGTTTTTTCTGTGATTAAACTCGAAATAAGAATATGTACTTAGTACAAAAGTTATGTCATACAATTTGTGTTTTTAATATGTTTATTCGGTGAACCGTTTAGAACTAGCCGAAATGTGAGGAAGCCTCAAAATCATTATACATATGCAGGAGACCGGCAGTTTTGGTTTAACTCGATCCTTTTATGTTAAATCTAAATATTGTTTTAAATTGCATGAAAACATTGACGTGATCGAGGCATTTTTTTTGAAATGAGTGAAAACACTTTACCACAAAAAGCCCACCCTGTGAGAAGTGAGCATTTGTTAACCCCTTTTGAGCCTAATGAATCAGAATCATTAACCATAAACTGCCAACTTTCATAAGCTCAATTGCTTAATGAGATTGCCGGAGTTTGTAAAAAATTCAGTTCATGGTTAAACCATCACTGAATTCTGATAATTTTCTTTCAATTTTTGAACCCTTAACCGTCATGATTATTGTCCCTTGCCAAAAGAGGAAGGAACATTCAATTAGGGTATCACCTTGGATTAAGTTGAAAAAAGGAGGTTATGAAAGTCAAGAAATAGTGAATTTTGTAATTGATCTTGACGACCAAGAAGAAGAAAAAGAAAAAGAAGAAAGAAAGAAAGAAAAGCAAACCAAGAAAAAGAAAAGAGAAAAGAAAAAAAAATCAATAAGTCAACGATTTGTCCAGATCAAAAAAAAGAAATGATTGTGAATCACCAAGAGTCCTAAAGAAGTAGTATGTAATTCAGAAAGAATGTTCCCCTGGCTTGGCCTTTTGAATTCAATTTCCCCACATATGACATTTCTTTTGTAACCCAGCCAAATTACAACCCTCGAAGACCTTGTGATCAATGCTTTTAGAAACGATGATTAGATAGACTCATAACTTGATCGGAATGTTGGCAAACTTGCCGGATGAGTGTTCATTACCCTCACAATTGATATTCAATTTATTCATTTACTTAAATGTGTGTTAGGTTGGTTCATTGGTAAACATATTTTTAACTTAAGCATATACGATATAAATTGTGTTTGGTATTGTTTCAAATTTTGTAGTGCAATCTTGGATTAATGGGAACATCAAAATTGCCTGCGCAAATTTCATATGAATCATGCAAATCCAACAAAAGTCCAATTCTCATTGGCACCCACAAGTTTAAACCATGACCGATACACAATCATTCAAAAGGTCCAACCATGCTTGGCACTCCCCCACAATTCACAAAAAGCCCAGTCGTCATTGACATTCCTCAATCTACTACAAAGGGCCCAATTGTCATCAGCACTCCCAAGCACGATCACAGAAAAAGCCACGCCCTTGGCGGGCCACCACCCCATTAATAAATTCATTTCCCAGCATTCCTTTGCTTTTTATCAAAAATTCCCATTCTATTCTTCTATTTTTTGATGATAGTACTTAAAAACAAAAAAAAAAACAAAACTTTTTCAAAATTTATTTTGTGAGTCTTTTTATCTTTTATTAAATGACAAACACATTCCTTCTGAACTCGTGAATATTGGAAGTGTCGTCAATATCTGTTCTGAAAACGGATAAAACTTCGCAGGCTGAGCATGGTCATTTGCAAAAAAGGAGATTTCCCCAGCAAAGCCCTCAGTAAATCAAAAGGGAATATCCCCAGTGAATCAAGAGTCCGAAAGGACGACTCAGGCAAAGGATAGCCAACCAAAACTTGAGCATCCCCGGCGGGATCGCCAACACTTCTCCCCAGCGGATTAGCAAGATTTCCCCAGTGGATTAACATGTTCTCTCCCCATGAGGTATTTACTTTTCATCAAACGCGGCTTTACCCCATCAGTATTTTGATGTATCCCCTGTGACATCATCCACATTGAAGATTACCAAATGTTTGCAACGCAACGTCGGTCCACTTTTCATCTTACCGGTCTAATCTTGTCTCGTCAAGTTTATCGGACATACATTTGATCGAGTCAATCTTTCATCATGTCCTTATTCCAAGGGGCAGTTCTTTAACGAACGGTTTGTGTATCCCCAGTGCGAGTCAATCCTCCACACAATATTCCCAGTGAAAGTCGTACATTTGTACAATCGTACGTTCGTACGTTCATACATTCATGCATATTCATGCATACAGCATAACAACAATATCATTCATACATGGCTGCATTAACCACCATGAGTCTCACCAATCAATCATAAGCAATTTTTAACCTTCCTTGCCCCAAGTGTCATCCCCAGTGTGTCTGGTTCAAAGATGTCACCTTTTTATGCCAAGTAATAGTTCTTTAACGAACAGCTTGCGCATCTTTTATCATGTTTTTATGCCAAGTGGCAGTTCTTCAACGAACAGCTTGTGCATGCTCCCCAGTGTTGTTGCCAAGTGGCAGTTCTTCAACGAACAGCTTGTGCACAATTTTTTATCTAATTCTTGCCTTCAGTGGTAGTTCGGAATTTAACCCGAACAGCTGACTTTTTACCCTTGTTTTCTTTTCCCCAGTGGTAGTTCGGAATTTAACCCGAACAGCTGATTTTTACCTTTGTTTCTTGCCTTCAGTGGTAGTTCGGAATTTAACCCGAACAGCTGACTTTTTACCCTTGTTTTCCTTTCCCCAGTGGTAGTTCGGAATTTAACCCGAACAGCTGACCTTTATCTTTGTTTCTTGTCCTCATCAGTAGTTCGGAATTTAACCCGAACGGCTGACTTTTTACCCTCGTTTCGTTGTCATCAGTAGTTCGGAATTTAACCCGAACAGCTGATTTTTACCTTTGTTTTTTATCTGCAGTGGTAGTTCGGAATTTAACCCGAACAGCTGACCTTTCTTTATCTTTGTTTATTGTCATCAGTAGTTCGGAGTTTAACCCGAACGACTAACGTTTCACCTTTGTTCTTGTCCTCAGTGGCAGTTCGGAATTTAACCCGAACAGCTAACGTTTCACCTTGTTCTTGTCATCAGTGGTAGTTCGGAATTTAACCCGAACAGCTGACATTTACATTTTTTACCTTCATTAAGCTACCAATCACAACGGTAGTAGGTAAAACATTTTCCCCAGTGACTAGCATACTTTGTCTTCTCTTACCTTCATTAAGCTACCATCATAACGGTAGTAGGTAAGATGAAATCCCCGGTGAAGCCACCAAGTTAACCTTGATCTGTTGTCTTTATTAAACTATCATTCCGATAGTAGACAACTCTTTCCCCAGTGGAACCATGTTCCCCAGCAGAGTCGGATCCCGTTTCTTTAACGAACCCGGGTATCCCTTTGTCTCTTTCTATCCCCAGTGTGGTCAGCTTTGCCGTATTTGCATTCACACTTGCATACGAGCATTCATAGCATTACATGCATGCATTCATAACATTTTCAATTCAGAAAAAAATTTAGTCAAAAATGGTGTACTTTATATTTAAGTCTCTTCGACCCGTCAATTTCAAAATTTCACTTTTAATCTCCGGGGCGAAGAAACTTAAATAGGGGCATCTGTCATACCCCATTTTTGGACTCATATTTTTCTTTTGTTTTATCTTTTACTATTTCATCATTTATTGTTACCTTTTTATTATTTCAGTTTTGTTGATGGATTTTATTCACATTTATAACCATTAGCATTACTATCATCATTATTAGTATTATCATTATCCTTATTAAATACTTTTACTATTGCCTTTTTTAATATTATTATTATTATCTTCTTTTTATTATCAAGGAAGTATTAGACTGTGTGTCTGAGCAAGGAAGTCTTATACTGTGTGTTTAAGCAAAGAAGTATTAGACTGTGTGTCTGAGCAAGGAAGTCTCATACTTTGTGTTTGGGAAAGGAAGTCTTAGACCGTGTGTCTGAGCAAGGAAGCCTCATACTGTGTGTTTGAGCAAGGAAGTCTTAGACTGTGTGTCCGAGCATAAGAAGTCTCTTGCTTTGTGCTTGAGAAATTGTAATCTTTGTGATTATAGTGAAAAATCTCTTGTTAGTAACAAGGGGACTGTACTACTTCTGGATTGTGGAAGGAACCAGGATAAACTGCTTGTCTCGCTCTCTCTCTCTCATTTACTTTTTATCCACTGCAAAACACTCTGAAAATAGTTTCAGAATCTGATCTATATCTGATTCTGAAGTAACCTAAGTTTTTGAGAAAGAAAAGAAAAAGCCAACACAATTCAACCCCCCTTCTTGTGTTTTTCTCACCTTCAAAGTTTGGGGGATATACAAAGTAAATAATGTGATGCGATCACCTCTATTTATAAGCTCCAAGGATTTCAAACCAACGCCCCAGATGAAAGGCACTTAAGTGGCTCGTGCTTGAAGCACTTCTCCCAACGCGCGTGAATCTCGCAGAACTAACACGCGGTTCGCGAAGATAAACAACAATCACATCACAGACATTTCAAGTTACTCCATTTAATGCCAACTGCTCCCACTCACAATTCCAGGGTGTCGTAACTTCCAGCACGGAACATGATAAGTCGTAGTTTGTGATGTTTTTACTCATTAATTTCAATAAAAATTTGTGTGTTTTAGTTCCTTTTTAGAGCTAGTTTACTTCAACCGCACGGTCGTGTGCCCCTTCAGTTTACTGATTTTTGACGTTTTGAAACCAGGCACGGTCGTGCGCCCCTTTGGCACGACCGTGCAAATTATGCAGTCAAGTTTTAATGCTGAAAAATCTCCATTTTTGCTGGTTTATGTCTTGTAATTGGATATTAATGCATTGTCTATGGTATTAGGCTATAAATAGAGCTATTATCAGACACTTCAATCAACTTGGAAACTTGGAATATTGTACTCTTGCTTGAGAGAAATCCACAAATTTTACATTTGTTCTAAGCTTTCTTTGTTCTTATATTCTCTGCAATTTATATTCTTGCACTTTATTTTCATGTTCTTTACAATTCTGTAACTTTATATTCAGTAATTTATTTCTATGTCTTTATTTTACATGCTTTTAAATAATTGTCTTTTGTCTACAATGAACATGTGTGAGTAGACTTGTCTTGTCTTGCGATTGTTGGAATGGTCTAATGATCTAATCCTATTCAAACCAAGTCTAGACTCTATTTTATTACAATTCACTCTCTAATCTAATCGCATAGTTTTTAATCCTTATATCAAATATCAATCGAAGTACCGAAAGGTGAAGATTGATATTAGACCAAATGAGATTAGACAAGATGAACAAAACATGAGAATAGGTTTATGAGTCTTGAGACATATTGAGATTTGCACTTAGAGGGTCTCAATGATAATCAACCATGAGAATAGGCTTGATTATCATTGAGATACACTCTTGTATTCTGAAAGGAAACATGAAATATAAAAGAGAATCTCGTCTTTAGAAATGGATTTAACTTAAAATAGAGATATAGACTTGGAATTATTTAGTATTAGCCATTATGATTCATCCACAATCATAAGGCTTCTTTGTAAAATTTGAATTTTAACCAAGAAACTATTGAACTATTAAAATCTACTTTGTTCAGCTAATCACCATTAGAAACAAGATCGGTAATTACTTTAACCCTCTGTGGAACGATATTTTTACTACTCGATAGAACCGTATGCTTGCGGATTCGTATCAGAACAACATAAGATTTTTCTCCAAGACACTTGCAGAGGGCACCTCGTTAAAACACTTTATATAACTAAGCCATTGCATCATACAGACACAACGGCTTGGGGGGAAATTGTTCTAGACCGGCCATGAGGCCAATCCTATGGTGACATGAGGAAAAAATGCCCACCGACTTAAGGCGCATCGCCTGAAAGACCACACCAGCAATGGTACACCTTGCCCCATTGGAACATGCACCCCTGCATCAAGCACTTTTCACGTGTCCCTCAGCGGACCCAGATAAGGCGCTGCATCACGCGAAGACAATTATTTCTCAGGCGCGCCAATACAAGGGTGACCTTGCTTTGCCCTCAAGGTATGATTCACTTTTCCACACTTTCTTACACACTCTTCTCATTTCTCATATTGACTTGATCGTCAAAGTGCTAACGTGCCTGCAAGAACCTTTCGTCCGACCGTGAGATCGCTTCGCCACCGCACCGGAGCACCGAGCCGTTATCGTTGCATCATCTATCCTTACTGGATAGATCTATATATATATATATATATATATATATATATATATATATATTCTATTTTTTACTTATCCAACATCTTAAAGTCGTTTGTTGGTTTGCTATTTTTGGCATCTGCATATCTATGTATTTTGGCTTTGTTGAGTTTATTTGAGGTGTAGTTGCTCCTTCAATCATTTAGTTTAGGTTTTGATGATGTTTTTATTTAGATGATGTTTTATGTTTCTTTACCTCTGTTTAATTATATCAATTGTGAAAGCACTATAGTCAATCCATGATCTCAGGCCCTCTACAATATTGTCGAATGTTAATAAGTACTAGTATTATGTTTAGCAGTTTTTAAAGGTCTTTGATTCGATTCAGATTACTGCTAGTATTTCTGAATCAAATCATCCTTTGTTTCAAGCATCTTTCGTTTTTTGAAGGTGTGATTCCATTCAAAGGTTTCATTGAAATTTTTGAGTCGATTCATTTAGCATTTCTGATATATGATCATTGCTTATTTGATCAGCATCAATGTTCTTTGAATCGTAACAATTTTCATATAGACTTCATGATTCGATTCAAATTCTTGCCTATGCATATTTGAATCGATTTAATCTTCCTCTGGAAAATGCCTGATTTGATTCAAAGTTCTTGAGATTCATATCAATCTTCATAGCTTTCAGATCTCCTCCTTTTACACTAATTAAATCGATTTAGGCTTCTTGTGATTCAATTCAACTCGTTATTTTGTGGCTAAATTTACTCCTTTCACTCACACCTATATATACTCTTACACAGACACCTTTCTATTCATTGAATCAAATTGTAAATAGACTCTGAAATCTCCAAACCCTCTCTCTCTACATCCTCCTAAGATTAAACACTTTCTCTAAGAACTTTCGTAGATTGTGAGGTCTAGATTGTTATGGTGCTATAGGACTTGTAAGATTGGTTTCTCTCATGGATCTTGGTAGTGGATCTAAAGGAAAAGAATGTTCTTTCCACCTAGAAAGGTAATTGTGGGGGTTGTTTCTCATCAATTCAAGGTTCAAGGAGATCGAAGCAGAGGCATATCAAAGACGAATTCTCGGAGTAGAAGTTCAATGGGTTGCATGCATGCTTGAGATTCGAAGACCTCATGGATGTCCAAATTTAAGAGGTCTCGAGGATTCACTACTAAAAAAACAAAAATCAGTGAGGGAAAACATGAAATCCCTCTCTAATTTCGTCACTAAATTTTGTGACCAAGAAATTTGTGAGGGATTTTATATTTTCCGTCACTAATTTCCGTCACTAATTTTGCTTTTCCTAGTAGTGATTGGTTCTTGTGTGATTGCTTAGCATAGAAGATTGGGATTCAGAGGAATCTTTGTAATCATACACCTAATCTCAATTTCATTAATTGAGATCTTAAAATACTTAACTTGTTCACAATCAAACTTGGGAATTAGCTTCAACAAAATTTATTCATATATCATGTGTTCAAGTTCTTAGTTAGTGTGATTTGTTATAAATTGTTTTGGTTTGAGATAGTTTAGTTTTGTAATTTGGATTGTGTATTGATTGTTAAATTATAAAATAAGATTCAATGGTGAATTTCTTATTCATAGTTGAATTCTTATTTCTATACATTGTTTTAATCTTATCATCATATTCAAGCTATAAATCCAATAGTCATCATTGTGTTTTAAAAGTTTTTCAAACTTACGCTTTCGCAAATGTTTATCTGAAAAAGCTATTCACCCCCTTTAGCTTTCTCTTTTAATCGTGATGTAGACTAACATTAGGCACATCTTATGTTTAATGGTTTTTATTGTTTTTTCATAAAAATATTCTTCTTATATATTATTATGTTATAGATTGTGTTATTTAAACAATCATTTATGTTACAACTAATGGAACAATCATAAATTTACAAAGAACAGTAGCTATTGGCATGAAAGTGAAAACAATAGAGAGAGAAAGTAAAAACATAATGTGAGTATGAGAGATAAAGTTGTCATAAAAGTTGTCAAAAAATAGTTGTACAAGTATCCTTTCTCTATATTATATTATATTATTATAAAAATAGAACCCGCATGACATTCTTGATTACTTTTCATTCTTCTTTGTGATGTGTTAAAAAAGCACACACGTGCATATTTCGAGAAGTCCCCATGCAATCCTCTTTGTGATGTGTTTGAATCGAATTTTGAGTCATTCAACTTTTGAAATTGAAAAAACTTGATGGCTTTAAGGTAACAATAAAAGGCTTGATAAATTTAAAAATATGGGAAACTGGTCAAAATAAATCAAAAACGTAAAATTAATAAAAAAAATATTGTAGTTTAAACACGTTAATTAAGCTTATATACTTGCCACTGGCTTTGCTAACATATATTTTGTTTACGGATAGTTCAAATTTCAGTCTTCAAGATCATATCGTTAAAAATATGAAAGTTATCTATTCTACTAAAAGATGAAAATAGTGTTCTATTCATTTCTTATTTTTTCACCATACGATTCCATTAATATTATGAAGTTAGTACCTTAATTTTTTTTTTCAATACTTTAAAAAGAAAATGGAAATCATATTTTTATAAAAATATGAATAAAGTTTTGTCGACCAATTAAAAGAAATTATTGTTTTTTCTCAAACAATTAAGAGAATTTACACTTATCGAAAGTTAATTATATTTTTAATATATTATATATTCAAACGTTTATCTATGTATACTTGTAAAAAAAATCTATATATATGTATTGTATTTGGTTGGAATGAAACGACATATTGTTTAACAAGAAAATGGTCAATATTCTGAACGTAGTGGACCGTATTTAAAGTTTATCTTTGCTCTTGGTTTATCTATAGGAATGTCGTAAAAAAAAAAAAAATTCTTAAATTGGTGGACCAATCCACTTTCACGTATCTAAAGTCTACCAAAGTAGTCACGATTAGCCTACCAAAGTCAGAGATTTTCTGTAGCCGTAATATACCGGAGCCTCTGAGAAGTCACCTCGCCACAATCTTAGGGGTCCAGGCTGTTTTGGGTACAGGTAAATATTTGGATTTGCCATCGATGATTGGCAGGAATAGAAATGCCACTTTTTCTTATATCAAAGAAAAGGTGTGGCAGAAAATTAATTCTTGGAGTAGCAAATGTCTATTCAAAGCGGGACGTGAAGTTATGATTAAATCTGTTCTTCAGGCCATCCCGTCTTATGTGATGAGTATCTTTCAGCTACCTACTACTCTTCTCACCACAATTGAAAAAATGATGAACTCTTTCTGGTGGGGTCATGGCCGTACTAATCAGCGGGGAATCAATTGACTAAGCGGGGAGAAACTATCTATGCATAAGGTCCATGGGGGCATGGGTTTCAAAGACCTCTCGACCTTCAATCTTGCTATGTTAGGCAAACAAGGCTGGAAATTTTTAACAGAACCGGATTCACTGGTATCTCGGCTTTTCAAAGCCCGCTACTTCCCTAATAAATCTTACTTAACCGTCACTATTGGTCACAATCCAAGTTATGTTTGGCGTAGCATTCTTTGGGCTCGCTTCATTATTCGTGGAGGTGCAAGATGGAGCATTGGTGCAGGTACTTCTATTTCTATTTTAGGGGAGCCTTGGTTATTGCACGGAGAGTGTATTGAGGATTCTATTGAAGGAGCACATCATGTCCGCAATATTACTATTGACAATTTGATGACTTCGAATGAGAAGCACTGGAATGAGGGTATTGTTCGGCAGATTTTTAGCAATGATCTAGCCAATAAAATCATGAGTACGCCACTTATTCCTCATGTGCAAACAGATCGGTTCATTTGGAAAGTGGAACGGCATGGAAAGTATTATGTTAAAAGCGCCTATAGGTTGTGTGTTGAAGAACTCATTGACTCTTCTCATCTTCACCGTCCTAGTTCTTGGTCCGCAATTTGGAAACTTAAAGTACCTCCTAAGGTCCGCAATTTAGTCTGGCGAATGTGTAGAGGTTGCTTGCCTACACGAGTTCGTCTCCATGATAAAGGGGTGCTTTGCCCTACATATTGTGTCAGCTGCACCTCCAGTCACGAGGACTTAGCACACCTTTTCTTCGAGTGTCCCTTCGCTACTTAAGTTTGGAGTCGGAGAGGTATTGGAACTCATATTCATGATGCATGTTTGGATACTGTTACTGCTATTGATGCTATTTTTAGGCTTTTGGACACTCTGTCTATTGAGCAGAAACAGTTATTTGTCGTAGTTGTGTGGAGTTTATGGAAGCATAGGAACCTAAAGGTTTAGGAGGATGTCACAGAAAGTTGTGCCGTAGTTGTTGACGTGCACGAGGTATAATCACTGGTTGGCATTTTGCAAATCTGCGTACCCCTTCTGCACCAGGAGGTGGGCAAGATGCACTCCCACACCTTGTACTCTCCCTTTCAGGGGCGGCTAGTACTTCTTCTACTCCTCAGGTGTGCTGTCAGAAACCGGCTTCGGGACGCCTTAAATGTAATATTGATGTTGCTTTCTCCTCCACTCATCATCGTACTGGAATTGGCGTGTGTATTCGTGATGAGGATGGTACTTTCGTCTTGGCCAAAATGATTAGCCTTCCTTTCGTTCATCAGGTCGAAGTTGGCGAATCTATGAGTTTATTTGAAGCACTCCAGTGGCTGAGTGATATGTCTTTCGACAATGTCGACTTTGAGATTGACTTTAAAATTACTCGTGATGCTTTTCACTCCCGTCGAGACGACGTCTCCGAGTTTGGGCAAATCATCACATCTTGTAAATCTCTGTGTTCTGCTTTCTTTACAAACTCTCGGGCGGAGTTTACTAGACGACAAGCAAATGCAGCTGCTCACGTGCTTGCAGAAGAAGCTGTCTTTCTAGCTAGTTCCGTGTATTAAAAACATTATTATTAATGAAATGCAATGAGTTTGTTTTCTTAAAAAAAAAATAACTAATATTAATTACTAGATAGATCCTTTCGAAAAAAAATATTCATTATTAGAAAGAATGTAATACGATTAGAACAATATTTGTGTATTAGATATTATAGATTCTTTAGAGCGTAAAAAAATTCTTTAGAAAACAAAAAAAAATCTTTTTTAAATCAATAAAATAAACATAATTTTGTTTTATTATTGGATTAGAACTGCACCACATGCAATTTCTCTTTTTAAATATACCGTGATCGTGGTCAAACAAATCAAGCTTCGTTAACGATGAAAAGGTGGGTTTAATTTTAATTCCATCGTGTAAAGAACATAATCACATTAAGGGTGCATGAATGGTCTCAGTCATGCAGTAAAATTGTTAGCTAAGTTTCCCGTTTGTGGGAAGAGTCAGCACTCTTTTCAGTTGTCACAATCTTTAGTCCACAATTTGTGCATTGTGCACACGAATATTTAACTTTATAGTATTGTTCATTTGGGTGCATAAAGGGATGTAGATAACAATGGCAACAGTAGAACCCCTTTAGCCACGTCCTTATCCAAAACATTCACTCAAAGTCAAACATGTCTTCTTCACAAATTTTAGATAAATATTTTTTATTTTTTTATAAAAAAATAAACTATATTCATAATTCAAATTGATATAATACATCAATACAATACAAATTCGCTAAAAAACAAAAAAGATGAATTTGTAAACAAACTCACAACATCAGGGTTAATAACATAAAGCGGCACCACTGGTACGAGGGTTTATATATATATATATATATATATATATATATATATATATATATATATATATATTGCTATTTAAAAAAATAAACATCATTGTGTATAAGCCTACAAATATGACTATATTCAAGTCTTTGGTATACCTCTGTCTACAAATTTGCAACGTTGATGACACGAAAGTCATTTTTTGAATTTCCACCGGACCGAAGATGATCCAACGATCTGAACCGACTAAAAACTTCAACAAGACGGAAAAGACAAACAACGACGAACAAAGAGAATAAACAAAACAATGTCGTACTAATACGACGATCATGAAAGAAAAAATCAAATAGATGTGAAAATTACTTGTTTAAATAAAATGAATGGAGAAATTTAGAGAGATGATTTGGGGTCAAAAATTGACCCAAAATCACCCCTCTTTGATGGATGAAGGATAAGAAAACAAAGTCGTTGGTCACGACTCACAAAATAGAGAGAGCGAACCTTAGATAAATATTTTTATATAAGCAAAAATTATGTGTTTAGAAAATACAACTGGGTGGTTCAACTCTCTCTCTTTATATATATATGAAAAATACAATAGTGTAAATTAGCAAGGGTCCATCTTTTTATTTGGACCAAAAAATTATTCATCTATACTGATATGGGTTGGTTTTTTAACTTTCAAAAAAAATATTTGTAGATTTGCACACACTTTTCTGACACATTATAAACATTAAACACATTAGGTTGGCAAAGAAAAATAAATAGAGAAGAAAAACATGCAACCAATTATAAATATACACCTTAATTTATATTCGCTTTGCTAATTTACATCCATTTTGATCAAAATTTACAAAACTATCATTGATTTTTCATAATGACTTCAAATAGTGAAAAATGGTTTTTCGATCCAAATGAAGGTCCTTATTAAAAAAAACATGAAGGTTCAAGTTAGAAAAAGTGTACATTTTCATTTGGACAAAAATACCCTTTATCTTTATTATTTAAAACTAATAGCTTGAGGGTTACTTTAGTAATTTTCATTAAAACATATTTGTTAACATGCACCAATTTGTTAACTTAGACCCACTTTTATTTTATTACAAATAGCTTAAGGGATAGTTTAGTAATTTTTTCTACCTTTTCTTTTGGACAAAAATATCCTTCATCTTTATTATTGTAAACTAATAGTATGAGGGTTACTTTAGTAATTTTCATTAAAACATATTTGTTAACTTGCACCGATTTGCTAACTTAGACCCACTTTAATTTTATTACAAATAGCTTAAGGGATAATTTAGTAAAATTAGGAAACGGTTGTTGGATGTTTTTTTATTGAAAAATAAAATTAAAAGAAAGTTACTAAACTATCCCTTACTTTAAATTGGTTTACACTAGTGGATATTGGTTTTTTTGTCCAAATGAAAATGTGCACTTTTGTTAACTTGGACCTTCATATTTTTTGTTGGTATATATATATATATATATATATATATATATATATATATATATATATATATATATATATATATATGGTGCTGCTGTTAACTTACACACACCTAAAAATAATATGGAGTAAATTAGAAATCAGCACTCACTTGTTTTTTGACAAAAAAAAAACATTTATTTTTCCTTAATATACACAAGGTCGGCTCAACATAATGTGAGGCCTAAATCAAACATTTAAATGATGCCTATTCACGTCCTACTAGTTTGGCTAACATGTCAATTCAAAATTCACTCGGAGGTCTATTATATATTTTATTAGTAGTTATTTTTTTTAGAAAAATGCTCTTTAGGGACCTATAGTTTTCTCACAAGCACCTCGAACAAATGAAAATACCACAATGACAATTAGGTATGAGTTACAAAGAAAACCATAGTATAGGTGTAAATACCTAGTTTTATGTGTGATTTTAGGCATTACTTCATACATTCATTCATTTGTACATTCTTACATTCATGCATTCCTTCATTCATACATTCAGTCATAAAATTAGACACTCGAAAAGTTGTTCATTCATTCATTCATTCTAAAGTGTAAATAATTGCTTAGGTAATAGCATACCAACATTCACCATTTACATAAAGCATAAATTAAAAACAAAATAAATTGCAACAATAATCATCGGAAAGTACTCGTCTTTCTTGGAACTTGATGTTGGGTTGCCGATAGTGTTTCATCCACAATCCTTAGAAGACAATCACATAAGTCTGAAATGTCGTACCATTTTCTAAACCATCCACCACAATGGTCCGAACACTCCTTATCACCTCCAATGTATCCTGAGTCTTATTGGAATGCTCCTCCTAAATCAAAACCTCCACATATACCAGCCTAGGTGGTTCTCCCTCGATAGGGGGCAGTACCTTAGGGTGATAAACTCATAAAACAAGGAAACGTATCCCGATACATACTACAAGGGTGAATCCACCTTAGGACCTTGACCATCCTCAGATATAAGGAGCAAGAAGAAATCTTGGAAAGTCTTATTAACACCGAACACATTAATAACAACTACATATAAAGGATGTCTCCTATTGTTCTAGACATGCACGTACTGCCTTTTTACCCAGTCTAGCAAATGGAGATAAACCTTCCCTCGATCAAACATTATCTATCTCGAGTATCAACATAAATCATTGAAGGAACATGTTTGACGATGATCACTATATAGGTTAAAGATGAAGTAGTCGACCTTAATATGATCAAGGAAGCACCAATAGTTGTCTTTTGTCTTGTGGCCCTTGCCGCAAATGAATCCAGAAGTTCGTGATATGTCGAAGGCATAGGCGGGATGGTCAGTATATGAAAATATCCCTTTCCAGAAATTAGGCAATAGTGATAGATTAGAAGGCCAACCACCAAATGTCATAGGTGGTGGTGGGTCATGGTGGTGCGGTGATGGTTGTTGTGGTGGTGATGGCGCCTAATAATGTTCATCGTCCTAAACCTCGTACTCATACTCAGGTGCATTTGGTTTAGGGTAAACCACGTGTGAGGTGCTCGTCCTATCGTTGTTCTAAGACATATGCCTACGTCGTCCAAGTTTAGATGGTGGGTTCATTGTCGCATTCACTATGCGTAAAAAGTTGTGTTAGGTCGATATACCGAGTCTAGGCCTATCAATGTCATCAGCCATATCTACTAATCAACCATCTGTAGAAAAAAAAATCAATGAAAAAAATATTTGAGGCATTTTATCAAACACTTGGAGCACAAAATATACGTACAATGTCCATTGTGTTATTTCTTTTCTTAAACTATCCACAATGCACTTATACTAAATCTAATCTACATTTATTGTAAAAACAACAATGTAATTGATCAACAACTACCAAAAAATCATCAATTTCACAATAAAAAAATCATAACATATGTGCAATTGAAAAAACCCAACCAAATAAAACTAACAATATGTATGTTTAGGGATTTTGAACACCTGTTTGGTTACTTGCTTGAGTTTGAAGAATTTGATGGAGAATGAATTGTTGGAATAGAGAGGGAAAGTATTGGTTTTTATTTGGATGGTTTTGAAACTAAAGGTTCCGAGTTCGTGTCTGTTTTTTGTATATCACAATGGAACGATAATTAAATATCGTTTGGGAACAAACAATAATTAACTACTATTTGGAAGCGAACATCAGTAAATTACCATTGGGTCGTTTTCATCCGTCTGAGATACTTGTGAGAAAACAAAAGGTGCCTAAAGATAAATTTTCATTTTTTTTTTGTTTGGAGGCTTAAAACCTTTTGGAATGATCTTCATGCTTCCCAGAGTCAAACCAGACAACACTTTTCCCTTGCAAGTGCCTAGATCTTTATCAGAACCTACACCCACATGTTGTAGCTTCTGAACGAGCTTCCCTTGATGAAAAATCTCAGACAACAGTCTAGCATAAGGAACATTCTTCTTTCCCTTGATTCCTTCTTTGATTGAGGTGCATAAACAGTTGAAGATATATGCTGGAAGATTGATGGGATACTTATCGATGAGAAATGTCATGAAATGCTTGTGATCCCATTACATATAATCAGTACCACCTTCCCTAGGCATAAATCATAGTAGAATCCTCTTGTACAGGATTCAATGTTCTTCCTTCATATCGGTTGTCTTCTTAGAGGTCTTTCTTCATGTAGAGTGGCTTTGATTCTGGAAACCCATTCACTCTTCTTGTCTGTTCCTACCATGAACATCCCATTTCTTATCGCTCCAATAACTTTAACAATAAGAGATTTTGTAATGGTGACTCTGATTCCCATTACAGTAGACCTAATTTCAGGTCTATAAATCTTTCAGACCCATTTCTGCTCTTGTCTTCCCTTTCAGATTCTTGTTCTCAGCCACCTTCTGAGCTTCTTCCCTTGCAGCAACATCTTGATCATAAACTTCACTTCTGACCTAGAAGTCCTTTACCAACTCAGTATAGGACGGTCCATTTAGCATCTCAAAGAATGGCATCCAGTTCTAAAACTCAATGTATTACTTGATGTCGCACCCATTTACTTTTAAAGAGTTGCAGTTCACTACATATTCAATAATCAAACTTAAATCATCCTTGCTCAGAGTCATAGTCTTGGGCTTGATAAATTTTGTAGCTTCAGATTCAACAGACATCATATGTTGCTGAGAAGATGATGACGTTCCTGTTGGTGTAAGCCCTAGAGGCCAATAGTTTATGTTAAACTTATCATATGTATCATGACTTTTATTATTAAATAAAGTATCACTACAAGAAATTTTGCATTTTGCGACACTTGATCTGCGACCTTTGCCAAAAAACTGCCTCAAAGTTCAAACTGCGACGGTTATGCGACTGTTGTTCCTCAACTGTTGTAGCTTTTATGTGTGAAAATTGAAACGCGCTTTACCAATCTCACACTCCCGCTTTGGCCCAAATTTCATTTTCACTCTCCCTCTTTCTCAAATTCACTCTCCCAGTTCCCAAATTTCATTCTCACTCCAAAACCCTAAAGCCCAAATTTCATTCCCAACTTTTTTTCATTCCTCAATCTTCAGTCTCGGTTGTCACTCTCCAATCATACAACCCTGAATCTCTGTTCCACTTCTCTAATTCTTCTCTCAATCAACTTCCAATTTCATTCCTTAAATCTTAGTTCCCATTCTCTAATTCGAAAGAAGATATGGGTGCGTATAAATCGATAGAAATCTAACTCAATTTCATTCCAAAATTTGTAGAAATCTAAAGGTGATGATTTCACGCCTCTCATGGTTCTCATGCGTCATTCTCACTCATTCAATTTTCATTAACTTTCAGGTGATGATCTCATGCCTCCTGGTGGTACGTAGACATGTCAGTTGAGAAGGGTTGAGAGTTAAACCCCGCTGAAGCACCATCCTCTTCGTTTCACCCTCTCGGTTAATTTTTTGTTTTTTTAAAGATTTTTTTTTAAATTATGTGCCTTTTTGGTTGATTTGAGTGATTTTTTTGTTAATTTCTTGATTTGTGTTTTGTGTTCTAAGTTCTGTGCAATCGGGTTTCGCCGTCGTTAGCACTTCAGCTCTCATACTTCACTTTTTAAGGTAAAATTTATTCACTTGAATCTTTGTTATTGGTAATGAAAGAATCAGGAAATTACTTGAAATATAAAGGGGATTTTTGTTGAAAGTTGTTTGGATTGTTTGCTCAGGTTTTTGTATTGTTTGAATGATGTAGCTACAACCTTTCTGAACAAGATCGACAAAGATCGAAATGCAACTAAGTATCTATGCATTGGTGGTAATACTTTAGTTCCAGCTGTTTCTGGTATGTTTTTGTTCTTTATCTCTTTATGTTCAAGTTGGATCCTCAACAACCAAGTTCCAGCAGCCAAGTTCTCTAATGATGCCCTTGATGAACCATTATTGGCCGTTGGATTAAATAAGTAGCTAAGATATAAGAGAAAAGTCACATAAAAAACTTTTAGAGAAAAACATGGAACCAATTTCGTTAAACACTCGCAATCAATTTTCTATTGATTTTAGATACAACTTTCTTCTGGATCTCAATTAAGGTCACATACTTGGTGTAGCAGAGGCAGCAATAGAGAACTAGCTGCCATGAAATCAAGCTGAAAATTTAGGTAACTGGCAAAAACTAAACTTTATGAGTTTTTGGACAATGGTTGTGTATTGCTGGAATTATGATTTTTTTGTTGTTGTGATTTATGGTGTTAATGATTGTTAAATGAAATGGGTACTCACTTAATATAGGGTCAATGGAATTTGTATGGGATTTTTGTTTAGTTTTCTAAGATTTGTGAATTAGTTTCTTTCCTTATTAATATGCACTCTAAAAACTGTAAATTGATTATTTGTGTTTGGTCTATACAACCACAAAGAATAGATGCAATGTCCACATGACTTAGTAGCAATTTGCAGGTTGAACCTTTCTCACGCCCTGTCTTACTCTTGGTACCTTCTTCTGGCCTTTAGATGTCATGTTATAGTTGGTCATCTCAAGATTACACGAACAAGTGTAAACTCAACCTTCTCATTTGTCGAACTCATCAGACCTGTTAGCTATCCTCTTCTGTATTGTTATATTTTTCTTTAGTTGACTCTTAATACATTGCAATAAATATGAATGATCAACTCAAAAAATAATGAAAATATTAACAATATGCGAACCATTGCTCTAATCCTCTGGTGAACTTATGAAATAATTTATTGCCTGCATTATTTTTTTTGTTTTTTCGTGTCAGATGACTTCATGAATTGTAGCTTGTTGACCTCTGGTATGATCCATTCAATCTATTACTGATTGTACATATATTTGCTCAAGTAATTATTATATGTGCTTACTTATAGGAAGTGATAGATGGTCGAAAGTACAGTAGGAGAGAAATGTATTCAATTTCTCATAAAAGTCCAACGAATCATTTGTCAATGAAGAGCCCAAGGATAAAGCTGTAAGTGCAATTATACGTATATAGTAAATGTTTTTTTAAATAAGAAATATTTTAATTATTATATAGTATTTGATAGATTGATAAACAATTAAGAGATAGAATATGCGAGACCTTTGCTGGGTGTAAGGAGTTTTGGCTTGATAGATTGTAAGTACAATTGCAAGCTGAGAACAATTACAAGCTGAGAACAATTCTACAAGTATAACTGCATTGATTTTCTTTTGTTTGGTTTACATAAATGTTCTTTATTTCTTTGGAGCAAGTGTTTGTCTTGATTTTTGGGGCACTCTAACCTCAAGTAACATTCTGCAAGTAATATGTAGCTATATTTGGTATTTTGCATATGAAGGAACAAGTGCAAGCTGAAATGCAAAACACTCCATTTAAGAATGAAGCAGTTGTCAAAGTGTTTTGAAAGGAACATGCTGGTCATTTGTCAATGCAAAGGCAAAGGAAAAAGTTGTAAGTTCAATTATACGTATATAGTCATTGTATGTTATAAAACTCAATTGAAAACGTTCTAGTATATAGTCATTCAGAGAATTGCTGAATTGAAAACATTCTAAGTATTTGCTGAATTGCCGAACTGTGTGCAATTTTGCTGAATTGAAGTCATTCTGAGAATTGCTGAATTGAAAATATTCTACGTGTTTGCTGAATTGCTGAACTGTGTGCAATTTTGCTAAATTCACTCCAAGAAATTAGCAATTTTGTGACACTGAAATTATCAATTATGCAAAGTACTTATAAAGACTAAAGAATTGAACATTATACCCAATTGACTAGACAGGGAAGGTCGTATGTGTAGCTTGCATGTGACTATAGGTGACTTGATAATTCCAAGTAACTAGGTGAGAAGATAAGCTCAATTTTTTAGTAAAAACAAAAACAAAAAATAAGCACAAATAAGCTCTTCACTACAAATGCCAACTTTGTTAATTTTTAAGTCAGCCTTAAGTTTCTTGATGAATTCGTGTTCGATGCAAAATGTTGGATATCTGATTGTTGGCTACATGTTTGGTAAAATCAAAGTGTGCAAGCATTGTGTCTTCAGAAGTTGAATATCTCATTTTGTGCATCTTCAGAAGCTGGGTCAGAAGCTATAGTACTTCAGAAGCTGATAACTTTGCCCTGCGAAGCCACTGCGCTTTACGAAGGTCTTCAGACGCTAGTACGGTTCATCAGACGCAAAACTGGTCATCAGACGCACTGTTCAGACGTTGACTATTGTTGACCTTCAGAAGCTGTTGTTCAGACGTTGACGATTGTTGACCTTCAGAAGCTGGATATCAGAAGCTGAATTTCTGCGTTCTTTCTGATTATTTCTTTCAGTATCTTTTGAAGATTTGTTTGAAGATTTATCTAGGTTGTTGTTTCTAGAAGGTTGCTTAATTTGCGTGAAGATCTTGTTGAAGATTGGCTTCGTTTATTTATGAATATATTTTCAAAGGAATCTTTGCAAAATATATTTCAGAAATATGTTTCCTCTATGAGCTTCTAAAGAATTTCAGAATCATATCTTTGAGGATTATATTGTTCAGAATTATGTGTGTTGCTGAAGACTATTTAAGGAGGACGATGCTATTGAAGATTAGTTGAATTGAGTCAAAAACAGTTATCATTATAAGAGTCTTAGTGTTTTTGAGTCTGTGAGCTATTGCTCTGTTTTGTACACCACTCATCTGTTAGAGTTGGTTTAGTGTGTTTTGAGTTGTAATTCACTTTAAGCTTTTAAGCACGAGTGATGTCTTTGATGTCTTGAAGTGTGTCTTCATAATTGATTTGTTTTAAGTGTCTGATAATCATTGGGATGTGATTACGTGATTAGGAAGTAAGTGGGTTCTTATATCTAGGGGTTCCTAGGTTAAAGTCTATACGGGTGGAGATTAAGTGATAAGGCTGGGAATAGGGGCTGTGTCTTGAGTCTTAGAATTAATTCCTCTTAGTGGATTTCCTTCCTGGATTGGTATCCTCCAGACGTAGGTGTTGTTTATCACCGAACTGGGTTAACAAATATCTTGTGTTCTTTATTTTCTGTCCTTTATTTTGCTGCTTCTGAACCTATGTTTAAGTACTCTGTTTTGCGTTTTTAGTACTATGTTTTACGGTTCTGATTCAGTACCTGCCAGAATTTCAATTGGCATCAGAGCAGGCACCCTGCCTATTATTGGGTGAGCTCCAGTGAAGGTTTTTCTGGCAAGAATGGACAAGGAATGAGGATTTGTTAACAGGCCACCTCTGTTGGATGGTTCCAACTATGAGTACTGGAAGTCTCGTATGTGTGCTTTCCCAAAATCCATTGACAGCAGGACCTGGAAAGCAGTGCTGAAGGGCTGGAAACATCCAGTTGTTCTGGACAAAGATGGAAAGAAGACTGATGTGTTCAAACCAGAGGAAGAATGGTCAAAGGATGAAGATGAATTGGCTCTTGGAAACTCCAAAGCCTTGAATGCACTATTCAATGGAGTGGACAAGAACATGTTCAGACTGATCAAGTAGTGTACCATAGCCAAGGATGCCTGGGAGATTCTCAAGACCATTCATGAAGGCACTTTAAAGGTCAAGCTATCCAGACTTCAACTACTCACCACAAAATTTGAAAATTTGAAGATGTTGGAGGATGAGAACATACAGGACTTTTATATGAATGTTCTGGATATGGCTAATTCTTTTGATTCTCTTGGAGAGAAGATGTCTGATGAGAAGATTGTTAGAAAAATACTCAGGTCACTTCCTAAAAGATTTGACATGAAAGTGACAGCTATTGAGGAAGCTCATGACATCTCCAATATGAAGGTTGAGGAGTTAATAGGATCCTTGCTGAATTTTGAAACAGCTTTCAATAACCGTACTGAGAAGAAAAGAAAAGGAGTTGCTTTTGCAATTAATTCTGAAGCTGAGGATCAACAAGAGATTGATGAGGATGATGACGGCTTATCAGAAGCACTTGTGTTGTTGGGGAGACAGTTTAACAAGATTCTGAAACATGTTGACAGGAGATCCAAATCCAAAGGTCAAAACATCATATTCAACAATAGTAAGCAACAAAGTGATGTGAAGAAGACCAAGACTGATGAGAAGAGCAATCAATCAAAGGGTGTTCAGTGCTTTGAGTGTGAAGGATATGGTCATATCAAGTCAGAATGTCCTACCTATCTTAAGAAGTAGAAGAAGAGCTTGGCTGTTTCCTGGTCTGATGAAGACTCAGAAGAAGAGGTAGAGAGTGAATCTTCTAAGTATGTTGTCGCCCTAACTAGAAGATACAAGTCTGATATGAAGGTTAAGGCCTCAGAAGCTCTTTCAAAGTCTGAAGCATTTTTAGAGTCTGAGACATTATCAAAGTCTGAAACACTATCAGAGTCTGAAGCATTCTCAGAGTCTGAAGTTCCATCAGAGTCTGAAGCCAGAGTTGAAAAATCATCTTATGAAGAACTGGCTGACAATTACAAAAACCTATACATCAGAAGTGTAGAAGTTTGCAAGCAACTAGTGGATCAAAAGAAGACAATCTGCAAGCTGAATGCTGAGAAAAGTGAACTCTTAGTGCAAAATTCTGATCTGAAAGATGAGGTGACCCAGCTGAATTCTCAGCTTGAAAACATGAAAAAGCAGGTCACAATGATGAATACTACTACTGATGTACTGGAGGAGATATTAGAGAGTCAGAACGAAGGGAAACCTAATGGCATTGGATTTGTTGATAAGACTTTGAACCTCAAACAGAAAAAACCAGCTAAAAGGTTTGTTTCTGCTGTTGAAACTTATGATCCTATGATAGGCACATCTAAGATGGAACATCACAAGGAACCTCAGAAGCCCAAGAGAAAGAGGAGAAATCATCCATGGGTTTGTCATCACTGTGGAAAGAAGGGGCACATTAAGCCATTCTGTTTCAAGCTATATGGTTACCCCAAGCATTTTCAGCACAGAAAAGTGGAACCTGCTGCAACCATAATCAATGTTCAGAAGGTATGGAAACCCAAAGGTAATAATGTTAGCCTCATAGCTCATACATCTTTGAGAGCCACCTATAGGGAAGATTGGTATTTTGATAGTGGATGCTCCAGACACATGACTGGTGTGAAGAAGTTGTTAAGTAATTTAAAGCCTTATTCCAGCAGCTATGTGACTTTTGGTGATGGAGCTAATGGAGAGATTCTTGGAATAGGAGACTTGATCAGTGATGGATTACCAAGACTAGATAATGTGCTATTAGTGAAAGGGTTGACTTCAAATCTGATCAATATAAGCCAGCTGTGTGATCAAGAGTTGAAAGTGAATTTTAACAAGGAAGAGTGTCTGGTAACTGATAAAGAAGGTGAAGTACTGATGAGGGGCTGCAGATCAAAGGACAACTGCTATTTGTGGATGTCTGAAGAAGAAACAAGCCTGTCCACTTGTCTCATAAGTTCAGAAGAAGAAGTCAGACTCTGGCACCAGAAACTGGGTCACTTGAATCTAAAGGGCATGAAGAAAGTCATGAATATGGAAGCTATCAGAGGTCTACCCAAACTGAAGATTAATGAAGACAGTGTTTGTGGTGAATGTTAGATTGGTAAACAAACAAGAAAGTCTCATCCCAGATTGGAACACCAGGTAACAACTAAAGTTCTTGAATTGTTACATATGGATTTAATGGGACCTATGCAAGTTGAGAGCATTGGAGGAAAGAAGTATGCTTTTGTGGTTGTTGATGATTTTTCAAGATTCACTTGGGTAAGCTTCATTAGAGAAAAGTCAGATACTTTTGATGTGTTTAAAGATTTGTGCACTCAGTTACATAGAGAGAAGGATAGTGTCATTGTCAGAATCAGAAGTGATCATGGGAAGGAGTTTGAAAATAAGAAGTTTTCTGAGTTCTGTGCTTCTGAAGGGATCAAGCATGAATTTTCAGCTCCCATAACACCTCAGCAAAATGGTGTAGTTGAGAGGAAGAATAGAACCTTTGCATAATCACCTAGAGTTATGTTACATGCTAAGAATTTACCTTATATGTTCTGGGTAGAAGCAATGAATACAGTTTTCCATATACACAATAGGGTGACTCTGAAGAAGGGAACTACTTCTACTCTATATGAGTTATGGAAAGGAAGAAAGCCTACTGTCAAGTATTTTCATGTTTTTGGTAGCAAGTGTTATATTTTGGCTGATAGAGAAAACAGAAGAAAGATGGATCCCAAGTCTGGTGAAGGGATTTTTCTGGGTTACTCAGTAAACAGCAGAGCTTATAGAGTGTTTAATTCCAGAACCAAGGATGTAATGGAATCAATCAATGTTGTGATAGATGATTTATCTGCTGAAAAAGAAAGAGTTGAGTCTGAAGTGGTACCAGATGATGTAACATCTGAAGAACAACAGTCAGAAGCTCCAGTTGCAGAAAATGATGTAGAGTCTGAAGAAGAAGAAATTAATCCAGATCATGTATCTATTGGTAAAGGACCAGTTGCAGAAGGATCATCCCAGAGATTTAATCATTGGGAGTCTTTATCAAGGAGTCAGAACCAGAAGATCAGATGCAGTGACTACTGATTCATGTTTTGTGTCCAAATTTGAACCCAAAAATATTAAAGAAGCTCTTACTGATGAATTCTGGATTGAAGATATGCAAGAGGAATTGAATCAGTTCAAAAGAAGTGAAGTGTGGGACCTTGTTCCAAGACTTGAAGGTATGAATGTCATTGGAACTAAGTGGATTTACAAGAATAAATCAGATGAACATGGAACTGTGACCAGAAACAAGGCAAGGTTAGTTGCTCAAGGATACACTCAGGTGGAGGGACTTGATTTTGATGAAACCTTTGCACCTGTGGCCAGATTAGAGTCCATAAGATTACTTTTGGGTGTAGCATGTATTCTTAAATTCAAGCTGTTTCAGATGGATGTAAAGAGTGCTTTCCTAAATGGATATTTACAAGAGGAGGTTTATGTTGAACAGCCAAAAGGATTTGTGGATCCTAATTTTCCAAATCATGTTTACAAATTGAAGAAAGCTTTGTATGGATTGAAACAAGCACCTAGAGCATGGTATGAGAGACTCACACAATTTCTTGTTACTCAAGGATACAGAAAAGGAGGAACTGACAAGACCCTGTTTGTTAAAGAAGAAGATGGAAGTTTAATGATAGCACAAATCTATGTTGATGACATTGTTTTTGGTGGAATGTCAAACCAGATGGTTCAACTATTTGTTCAGCAGATGCAGTCTGAGTGTGAGATGAGTCTTGTGGCTGAACTGACATATTTTCTTGGTCTTCAAGTCAAGTAGATGGAAGACACTATATTCATTTCACAAAGCAAATATGCAAAGAATATAGTCAAGAAGTTTGGGATGGAGAATGCTAGCCATAAGAGAACACCAACAACTACTCACTTGAAGTTGACAAAAGATGAACAAGGTGTTGCTGTTGACCAAAGCCAGTATAGAAGCATGATTGGGAATCTGTTATATCCAACTACAAGCAGACCATACATAACCTTTGCTGTTGGAGTCTGTGCTAGATATCAAGCTGAGCCAAAAATGTGTCGACACAAGTGAAGAGGATTCTGAAGTATGTTCAAAGTACAAGTGACTATGGTATTATGTACTCACACAGTGGAAGTTCTGTGTTAGTTGGGTATTGTGATGTTGATTGGGCAGGAAGTGCAGATGATAGGAAGAGTACTTCTGGTGTTAACAATTCAGTTTCTGTTCTCTATGTGAAGAATGTGTTTTGTCAAGATTATTTGGCTAAAAAGGGGGAGAAAAACTTGTGTTTGGTTTCAGAATGTGTTTGTTCAGAATGTACTGAGTTTCAGGATTCAAATTTTATTTTTCAGAACTTGACAGTTTTATTCAGAATTCAGAAGCAATACAAAAAGAGCTGTGAAGATGAGTTTCAAGGGGAGTCTCTGGCTCAGGGGGAGTGGTTCTGTGTAGTGTTCCTGAGTTGTTATGCTCTGAGTTTGTGTGGAGTTTTCTGTCAGAAGCTGATATGTTCAGGGGGAGTGTTGTTGGATGGTGTGCTTCAGGGGGAGAGTTGGTTGTGCCTAAGTATGTGTTGAGGGGGAGTTTTTTCTGTACCAGTAGAGATGTGTGCTTCAGAAACTGAGTTATCAAAAGCTGTTGTGGTTGTTTCAGAAGCTGAAGCTTTCAGGGGGAGTTTGTGTACTTCAGAAGTTGAAGTTGTTTGTGTTAACATAGCATTTTATCCGCTGCTGACTCTGGCGCTATGTTTAATTATGTGTAGTTCTTCATGTTTGAATATTTTTGTTGAGTGAAGAACTTATATTTGTGGTCCATTTGATTTTAGCCAAAAATTTGCCAAAGGGGGAGATTGTTGGATATCTGATTGTTGGCTACATGTTTGGTAAAATCAAAGTGTGCAAGCATTGTGTCTTCAGAAGCTGAATATCTCATTTTGTGCATCTTCAGAAGCTGATAACTTTGCTCTGCGAAGCCACTGTGCTCTGCGATGGTCTTCAGACGCTAGTACTGTTCATCAGACGCAGAACTGGTCATCAGATGCACTGTTCAGACGTTGACTATTGTTGACCTTCAGAAGCTGTTGTTCAGACGTTGACTATTGTTGACCTTCAGAAGCTGGATTTCAGAAGTTGAATTTCTGCGTTCTTTCTGATTATTTCTTTCAGTATCTTTTGAAGATTTGTTTGAAGATTTATCCAGGCTGATGTTTCTAGAAGGCTGCTTAATTTGCGTGAAGATTGGCTTCGTTTATTTATGAATATATTTTCAAAGGAATCTTTGCAAAATATATTTCAGAAATATGTTTCCTCTATGAGCTTCTAAAGAATTTCAGAATCATATCTTTGAGGATTATATTGTTCATAATTATGTGTGCTGCTGAAGACTATTTAAGGAGGACGATGCTATTGAAGATTAGTTGAATTGAGTCAAAAACAGTTATCATTATAAGAGTCTTAGTGTTTTTGAGTCTGTGAGCTATTGCTCTGTTTTGTACACCACTCATCTGTTAGAGTTGGTTTAGTGTGTTTTCAGTTGTAATTCACTTTAAGCTTTTAAGCACGAGTGATGTCTTTGATGTCTTGAAGTGTGTCTTCGTAATTGATTTGTTTTAAGTGTCTGATAATCACTGGGTTGTGATTACGTGATTAGGAAGTAAGTGGGTTCTTATATCTAGGGGTTCCTAGGTAGAAGTCTATACGGGTGGAGATTAAGTGATAAGGCTGGGAACAGGGGATGTGTCTTGAGTCTTAGAATTAATTCCTCTTAGTGGATTTCCTTCCTGGATTGGTATCCTCCAGACGTAGGTGTTGTTTATCACCGAACTGGGTTAACAAAAATCTTGTGTTCTTTATTTTCTGTCCTTTATTTTGCTGCTTCTGAACCTGTGTTTAAGTACTCTGTTTTGCATTTTTAGTACTCTGTTTTACGGTTCTAATTCAGTACCTGCCAGAATTTCACAAAATTCTAGTGAAATAAAATGTACTAGTATATGAAAGAATGCTACTTACTAACACACATAGTCAGATACACAAGTGAATTCAACTTTAACTTAGCATCGACAGTGTGAAGTCTTTTATTTGTGGCTATGAAGTCTTTTCTATTAGATATTTTAGGTTCAGCGTATCCACCATATTGTGTAATGACTACCAAAATAAGATGTAGAAACTGCAACATAAGTGTGGTATGGAAATCCACACTTAGGATTTTGAACATGTAGAATTACACATGTAGTTGCTATGCATTCTCTTAAGTCTCCACAAAGAAATCCAAATTTTTAAATTAATCTAAAAGTGAAATATCAGCATTCTTACCAAGTTGTCTTAACACATTTTTGCATCCAACATTGTTTAGAATATATTCCATTTGAGTTACAAATAGTAGTAATAATATAGCGGTTTCAAATTGAATGTATTGATTACTTATTACTTCTTGATTTCAATAGTTTGTAACTTCACTTCAATAGTTTGTCAATAGTTTGTTAATTTCTTGATTTTTTAAATTCTTTGTAATTTCTTATTTCAGCTTTGCCATCTCTGTTCCGTGCAATTGGGTTTCGACGTCGTTCGCAGTTCTTCAGCTCTCATACTTCACTTTTGAAGGTAAAATTTATTCATTTGAACCTTTGTTATTGGTCTAGAAAGAATAAGGACATTACTCTAAATAGATAGGGGATTTTTTGTTGAACCTTTGTATATGCTTTACACTATGATGCCCTTGTAAACTTTGTCGTTTCAAAAAACCGCAAAGTAGAAGCGTAATATTCATCAACCCTTTATTGATATAAAGTTTGGTATAAGCTTCTTTTTGTGTAAGCTTGGTATAAGCTTCTTATATGCACTTTATTAATATAAATTTTTATTTTGTTATTTTTTCTAGTATTTTCTTATCCTACTATGTTTGGCCATTTGCTTTGTTCTGACTTTGTTTATTGTCAATCTTGTAGTGTAATTGTATTGAAGGTATCATTCTTGTCAAAACATGACACCATACGAGGATAAAACGATGAAAAGAATGGAAGATAATCAAGAAAGGTTGAAGGCGGTAAATGTTCCAATTCTCTCTCGATCCCTCGTAGAATCCTATTCTGCCACTTCAAAACACTCATTGGTATGATTGAACTTCCCTGGTAGACATTCATCCGAGTCTAGCTACGACATTGAGGATAATGGAGCAACATCACTAAGGGATACTTAGATATTTTTAGGGAATTTAATTCTGCTATAGTTGTTTTGAATGTTTAGTCACTAGTGTTTTGGTTTCTGAATGTTTTAACTATGCATTTTATCCATTTTTTTAATTAAGTTGATGCATGGATCAATGTTGTTACTCTTTGATGAATTATATGATTGAGATTTAGTCATTTATAGTTATATATTTTTGCATTTTAAGTATATGATAATATATTTAGTTAAATTGGCTTCAAAACAGACTATAATTAAAAAATAAATAAAAACATTCATTTGCGACTGTTATAACTGTCGCAAGACCTTTTGAAACCATTTTAAAGCGCCTGTTTGCGACTGTTATGAACCGTCACAAAGGAGCTATTGCAGCTGTTGGCAAGGGTCGCAATATGCTCTGCGACGGTCATAGCGATTGTTCCCTGGCCCGTCGAAAAATCATGTAGTGACCCCAAACTCTCCGACCGTTGGGAAACCGTCGCAAAGAAGTATCTGCGACCCTTAGAACAGTCGCAATCCATCATTTTAAGGGTCGCAAAATGTCTTTTTTCTTGTAGTGTATGGCGTTCTTTATTACACTCGTTATGAGATTAATAAAGTCCCTAGAATAGTTGGTTCATGTGATGAAATATTAAGTGTGACTTAATCATGAGATTACATCAACGGAAAGAACACTATTCTTAAAAGTATCCGTAGTCAAGCTTTAATATAAATTGGGATAACAATAAAGCGTGGAAACTATTATGTGTGTAGACTGATGACCATATCGCATAGGTCATGAATATGAAATATTAAGTCTATACATATGTATGAATATTAGGAGTAATATTTATACTGGATTGACCCATCGTGAGAATACTACATAGTATGTTATGAAATCGTCATAAGTTATTCTCATAATAATAATGGTGTATACCACTTTTAGACTTGAAACCAGTGTGATCCCTAGATGTGGACTCAAGTGTTTTATTGTCATTCAAACGTTATCTGTAACAAGATAACTATAACATTGGTTAATGGGCACTCGACGAATCATGCTGAGGGACATGAGTGTCCTAGATGGGATTTGTCCCTCCTTCATAACTGGAGATATATATTTAGGCATCTTGATGAAATATGATTGGAAAAATGCATGGCCATGCCGAATTAAGTCAATATGAGATATTGGACTTATTCGTTATTCAATATATTTCGGGATCAAGAAATATAAATATTGAGCTATACAAGGGTGACACAATTTATGTCTTGTGTTCAATAAAGATATTAGGACAAAGTAGTAATCGTACACATAGACATTATCATGGAAAAGGTTTCGTCAGATCACTTGACATTCTTGTCACTTGGGTAGCAGTGATATGTTGCTAGATACCGCTCACTGTTTATAATATTAAATATAAGATTTAATATTATTGCCAATGTTACAAGAATCTATAGGGTCACACACAATAGAACAGTTAAAAGGAGAAATATAAGTAATACTTATAAGATGGGGTGCGTTTAGCAATTGACGCTAATTAGTTAGCGGAAGTTAATGGGTTAATGGGCTTACGGAAACCCAATAGTGATTGCTGATTTCAGAACACACAAGGAGCTCTATAAATAGAACTCCCGTGCTGAAATCAGACTTGCACTTTTTCGAGAAACCCTAAAGGCTAAAACCAAAACCCTAGTTTTCTCTCAAACCTCTGATCGCTTGGCTAGCACCGGGAACCAGAGGAAACTGTTCGTGTGGACGAGTAGAAGCTTTGCTTTCTTGCTTGGTTGTGATCGAAGAAATCGTTTCTGCACTACAAGAGGTAACAATTCCATCACTGATTCATGTCAAATTCATAATGATCCTGTAGTACCCTAATTTTGTCCTAAGCATTTTAAAAAAACAAAAATCAAAAAGAATCAAAAGAGGGGAAAAAAGTCAAAAGTCAACAAAAGTCAACAGAAAAGTCAACATTTCAAAAATGATGACTTCGCACTGCGAAGTTCACTTCGCACTGCGAAGTCTGCGATTTTTCTGCAGATTTTTGGTTTCTTTGATTTAATTCCGGAATTTGTTGCATATCATTTCCATAATTATTTTAAGTAGCATTCATGGCTAATTGGGCCAAGCAAAACCAGAATTGAAGGACTTGCCATTAATGCCAAGGTTGGAAGCTTTTTCTTCCAACCTAGCATGTGACAAGCAAGTGGGCTTGCCCTTGGGCAGCTCTAGTCCCTCCCATGTGACCTGCTAACCACCACAAGGTTGCCAGCCACCTGCTTGAGGACTTTCCTCCTGCTTGCTCCCCCCAAAACCAGTCAAACCAGCTGGATTTTTCACTTGAAAAGCCATGAGTGCCTACTCTGTTTTGCAGCAGCTTTTCACCCTCTCACACCAGCCAATTATAGCCTTTTTCATCCCTCAATCTCTGCACATTACAGTGCACGTTTTCATTGATCAACCATTGAGATTGCAAGGATTGATCCCCAAGCATTAGCCAATTGCAAATCAGCTTTGTTCTTCATCATTACCTTCTAGAATTAGTTGAATTTGTGGCTGAAATCAGGCTGGATCTTGCCCCTTGGTACAAGGCAAGGTTGCCTCTATCCATTAGCATTTAATGCAAAGGGATTCAGCTTGATCTTAGCCACAAATCAGCTGAATTTTGGGATTGTGTAATGATGAAAAAGATTTGGTTTTGGCCTATAAATAGAAGGCAATGCCCAAGGATTCAAACACAGTTAAGAACAGCATTTCAAGAGCAGAAACTCTACTCATTTTAGCCTACAAAACTCCACAAATAACCAGAAACAATCAATCCACACAAAGCTTTCCAAAGTTCCAAAACCATCACCAATATTCAAACTTCTTGTGAAAGCCTTCAACCAATACAAATCAAGTGCGGCTGGAGCTTTGCTAAGGAGTTCTGTAAGTTTCCAAGCACTTATATTGCATTTATAATTGTGTTTGCATAGCTATTTTGGTTCAAAACCATTTGATTCTAAAAAACCCCTTTTGAATTTCAAAGGAATCCCAAGGTTTTCAAAACATCAAAACTGGTTTGTCCAGCCTTTTTCACCCCAAAAACTCAAAGTTTTTCACCCACCTATAAGGTCCTGAGTGTGTTCAGAAGTTGTTTCTGAACAAAAGTTCAGAAACAGCTTCTGAACCCAAAATTTCGCATGCTTCGCAGTGCGAAGTCATGGTCGCAGTGCGACCATGACAGAACTCAGAATCTGAGTTTTTGTGTCAAAACAACCATTTTTTGAGGTTCTAGCCCCAGAGCTCAGAACCTAAGAGTTTTTAAACCCATGTCTTTCAAACCATAACAAGGTTTTTGCATAATTTTGGCAAAATCACAAGTTCGTATGACCATTATGTGGATAACTTGCAAAACAAGTTATCTTCCCAAACTCTCAAACAAGCATGAACAAACAAGCTGTGTTCATCATTTCAATCTAAACTTGAACAATAAATATTGTTCATGATGTTCAAAACTCAAAGATGAACATACACCGTTTACGTTCGCATTTTCGCAAAATGAGACGAACTTGCGCGTTTTCTAGCAAATTTGCTAAACCTTCCCATTTTGGGTTTTCAAACCAAATGTTTTGACATACCTTGGGATTTCTAAAGGATTCAACCCAAAAACATGAATGAAAAAGGGATGGTGTGACGTATGTCTCTCCATCGCCCCGATTGTACGAATGCGTGACGTATGTCTCGTCGCTCGGACAATCGTCATTCCCCTTTTTTTTTCTTTTCAATATGTACAACCCTAACCAAACCAAATCTTGGCCCCTTGTGGTCAATCCAAACCTTTTGGTCCCCCGTTGGCCATTAGACTCAACCCCTCGACTCGTTTGAGTCCACTCGGTCAATGTTCGACTCGTCCGAGTCCATTGTACCCGTTCTTGATCTCAGTGGATCAATCGAACAATCGCCCGACTCTTCGGAGTCCACTCGGTCAATGATTGACTTGTATGAGTCCATTGTACCTCTCTTGGTCCCATAGCGACCAATTCAACCCTTTACTCTAACGGACGTACCTTTTAACAATTCTAATGTGATTCACGAACAAACGCTTAATAAGTCTCCAAGCGCGAGCATACAAGCTACGTTTTAATCGCAAGAATTCGTTTAAAACATCGTCCAATTAAAATCAACCAACACATGTACGTTTTTCTACCAAAGAACTACGTACGCTTTGAATTCTCCGACTACCGGGAGATACGTAGGAGCAAGATCGACATCTTGTCAAGCGCAATAATAAAAACTTTTTTTCTTTCTTTTCTTTCGTTTGTTTTTATCTCTCTCCCCCCTTTTTATTATATTTTTAACATAAATGAACATGCGCGCAAAACATTTAAAAACAATTCAAGCTTTGACCAAATAGAAGGTTCCCGTTGAGTACAACGGACGTGAGGGGTGCTAATACCTTCCCCTTGCGTAATCGACTCCCGAACCCGACAATGGTTGCGATGACCAAATCCTTATCCTCATCGTCAAAGGGTTTTATTATCGTTTCCCTTTAAACAAAAAAAACTTAAGGGTTTATCAACGTTCCCTTTACACAAAAACTTTGGTGGCGGCTTCACAAAGGCCCTCCGAGCGTTTGCGAACGACCTCGGAGGATTTGCGCGTCTTTTTCCCAAGGAAAAAAACGAGGTGCGCACAGCTGGCGATTTCACTGGGGACCCTGTTCCCACTAGTGAGTCAAGCCTAACCTATTTGGTTTAAAGCCAATTGTTTTATTTTCTTTGCGTGTCATGTTTATTTATTTTATTCATACATGTTATATTTATGCTTTATGTTTATATTTGCTTTATCTGCTTTATATTCATATCATATATATCAAATGCGGGGGTTACTTGAGTGATGTTACTCCACATTGTTCGGGTTAATGCCGGACGTGTGAGGCTCTCTACCCGAGCTTGAGAAAAAAAACTAAGTTAGAAGGAGGTTGTGTGCGGAAGCCCGCGTTGACGTATGTCCGTGAGGTAGGATGCCCAACCCCGCTTAGAGGAGATTTTCACGTGGAATTAATTGAAGTCATGTCGACGTATGTCCATAGACAACCCTAATTCCATGTGAGATCTATGATTCTAGGGACCTCTTCTTAGGAGATTTCACAATTTAGAGCCTACATGTGAGGATGGGGGGAAGTTCTGAACGTTCATATAACAAACCCCTGCATGTCATAACATTTGCATTCATAAAACTTTTTGCATAAACAAAAAAAGAGGGGCATATTTTTGCATACTCATTGCATTCATACATTTACATGCATTTTCATGCATTTCAAAGCAAAACCCTCACATCATTCCCTCGCCAAAGAGTACCCGACCCGGTGTACAGTAGCGTTTCGGATGAGATCCGAGCAGCCGGAAGGCCATCGAAATTTCAGAAATCATTTCTTTGTCCAAGTAATTTATCTTGTTTTTCAAAAAAAATCATCATTTTGCTCTTCCCAAGGCAAATGATTAATTTTTATGGGACCCCCATATTTCAAATCATTTCCGTCATTAATAAATTTGCGGTTTATGTTCAAAAGAGTTCGTTTTTCTTTCGTTCTCAATTAAATTTTCGTAAACCCTAAAAAAAAAATCATCATAAATACACCACCAAAAATAACACTGCTACGATCCCTCATGACTTCAATCTTCGAATTAACCAAACGGAAGATGATAATAAGGAAGATTTTGAACCTCCTGAAGGATTGTCCAGACTTGGGGATCAAGAGGATAGGGTAATACAACCTCACCAAGAGAACCCTCAAAAAAAATAGCACCACAGTCCTCCCTCTGCCGGGGCACACTCTATAAGAGAAATCATGGTCTCACTCAGACGTGTGGATAAACGTGAAGCAGTCATGCTCACCAAAGAAATCCATGAGGAGTCCTTCCAAACCCATGCCTTTGGACATGCAAAAAGTACATAAGTGAATACCCTAAGGGCAGTTTGTTATTGGCTAACCAGGGAAGCCGACTGCTTTCACCACGCCAAGACATGTCACAAGTGACAAATTTATGCCAACAAGGGGCATACCACAAACACCTCTGAATGTCATAACATCACCCTAACCTTTCTCTATGTGGGGCATAGACATGTTTGGAATGATTGAGCCAAAGGCTTCAAAAAAAGGGCACCAGTTCATACTAGTTGCCATCAACTGTTTCACCAAATGGGTCGAAGCAGCTCCCTATGCAAACATGACCAAACAAGTGGTCGCCCAACTCATCAAAAAAAAAAAAAAGAAACCATTTGCCGTTACGGCACTCCCCACAATTTCCCACAAAAAGCCAAGCCGTTACGGCACTCCCCACAAATTCCCACAAAAAGCCAAGTCGTCATTGGCATTCCTCACATTCCCAAACAAACAAAGCCCAATTTTATTTGGCATCCCCAAACACAAAAAGCCAAGTCGTCATTGGCATTCCTCACATCTCCAACAAAAGACCAATTTTCATTGGCGCACACAATTTCCAAACAAAAAGCCCAAATTCCATTGGCGCTCACAAACCCCATTTCCAATAAAAGCCCAATTTTCATTGGCATTCCCATCCAAAAAAAGCCCGACCTTGCTCGGAAGCCAAAAAAAACAAAGCCCGACCTTGCTCGGCATCCAAAAAAAACAAAGCCCGACCTTGCTCGGAAGCCAATCACAAAGCCCGACCTTGCTCGGAAGCCAATCACAAAAGCCCGACCTTGCTCGGAAGCCAAAAAAACAAAGCCCGACCTTGCTCGGCATCCAAAAAAAACAAAGCCCGACCTTGCTCGGAAGCCAATCACAAAAACCCGACCTTGCTCGGAAGCCAATCACAAAAAGCCCGACCTCGCTCGGCATCCCATCATAAAAGCCCGACCTTGCTCGGCATCCACACACCCAAAGTCCAATTTTCATTCACAAACACAAACAAGGTTCGACCAACTGAACCCCATAAAAGAGAAACACCTCACAGCATTGGGGCATGGACAGTTCAACAAGAAAGTTCATTCTCGAGAATTTAGAGAAGGAGACTTAATGCTTGGAAAAAAGGGTATTACCCATCCACAAGGATCCCCCTATCAATAAGCTCTGGCGCAGTCAAAAAAATATATATGCCAAAAAGAAGAAAGAGCTCGCTAAATCGAAAACCCGAAATGGCGGTTTAGGCAATAGAGAGCGTCCTGGTAGATCGAAAACCTGAAAAGGCGGTCTAGGCAAAAATTAAGGACATCAAAAAAGGAAATATACCCCAGTGGACTGAAAACTCGAAAGAGCGGTCCAGGTAAAAGTTAGGGGTTTCAAAAAAAAAAAGAGAAAAAGGCAAAAGACTGCGGCACGTGAGGTCCGGACAGAATTCAAGAGGAAAAAAATCAACCTCATTATCATTTTTCAAAAAAAAGGTTATGTCGAAGTCATAGGGAAAGTAGCACGTGAAACCCAAGCAAATTTCCATTTGTCTTTTTGTTTCTTCTTTCCTCCCTATCTTAGTAATCACCTCTTACAGGGATTACATTTTCACGAATAGTTACCCATACAAGGGACTAAGTTTCGTTGAATCAAAATCATTTTTAAACCTTTTCATTGTTATGCGTCCTTACTTGCTCATAAAATGTGTTTTTATTCATGATTAGATAATGCATTGAAATATGGGAATAACATAAAAAACAAAAAAATGTGTTTTTTTACTTGGACGTTAAATGTCAAAAGAATTTCGTTGGTCCCCGGTATTGCATCAGAGGACTCAAAACTCGAAGCTCTGCATCAGTCATTTTAAGACTCATGCTCTTCGTCAGGAACTAGTGCGTAGCTCACGACGCGTAAAACGCAAAGATCCCGGGTGTCGGAGGAAACAAATTTCCCAAATAAAGCACACCCCCCATACATCTTTTTCATCCACTAAGGCCGGATATCGATCATGCTTCCAAAATGATCCTTATATCCCCAGTGAGATCACCAAAACCAAAAAGCCCGACCTCGCTCGGCAACCAAAATCCAAAAGCCCGACCTCGCTCGGCAACCAACCAAAAAACCCGACCTCGCTCGGCAACCAAAATCCAAAAGCCCGACCTCGCTCGGCAACCAAACAAAAAGTCCAATATTCATTGGCAAACCAAAGTCCAATATTCATTGGCAAATCAAAGAACTACGTAAGCTTTGAATTCTCCATCCCACCAGGAGATACGTAGGAGCAAGATCATCATCTTGTCAAGCACAACAAACCAAAGCCCAATATTCATTGGCCCACAATAAAACAATTTTCATTGGCATTCCCCAGGGAATCTCAACCCAAACCACAAAGTCCAATCATTATTGGCAAACCCACACAAATCTTCGGGCTTAGGCTCGAACTACACCGGTTTTGATCCCATTTGGGTATGTAGGCAAAGGACCTTGTCCTTCCAAACCGACCAACCAAAAACAAACAAAACACAAAAAGAGAGCCCAATCATTATTGGCACAACCACAACCAAGACCGACTTTGCTCGGCACCCCACCAACATCCCACACATCATAGCATAATTCATGCATGCATATACAAATTATTCATACACATGCATTTCATTTCATAAATCATGCATCCTCAACAAGGATTCTCCAGTGAGTATCACATATTCACCAACATCCATCAACATTCAACCAGGGGCACCTATTTAGGGTAAGACCGCAGCTCGTTAGGAATCGACATTCAGAAGCAGTGCCTGAATAAGATCACCTAGCTTAGGTATCGACCTCTAGAAGCAGTACCTAGAGTAGATCACCTCCCCCAGTGTATCGACCTTCAGTGTTAGCGGCTGAATAAGATCACAGCTCGTTAGGAATCGACATTCAGAAGCAGTGCCTGAATAAGATCACCTAGCTTAGGTATCGACCTCTAGAAGCAGTACCTAGAGTAGATCACCTCCATCAATGTTCGACATTCAGAAGCAGTACCTGAATAAGATCACCTAGCTTAGGTATCCACCTCTAGAAGCAGTACCTAGAGTAAACCTCCATCTTAGGTATCGACCTCTAGAAGCAGTACCTAGAGTAGATCACCTCCCCCAGTGTATCGACCTTCAGTGTTAGCGGCTGAATAAGATCACAGCTCGTTAGGAATCGACATTCAGAAGCAGTACCTGAATAAGATCACCTAGCTTAGGTATCCACCTCTAGAAGCAGTACCTAGAGTAAACCTCCATCTTAGGTATCGACCTCTAGTGACATCCTAGAGTAGATCACTTCCATCTTAGGTATCGACCTCTAGAAGCAGTACCTAGATAAGATCACCTACCTCAATGTTCCACCTCTAGTGACATCCTAGAGTAGATCACCTACCTCAATGTTCCACCTCTAGTGACAGTGCCTAGAGTAAATCACCATCCTCAGGAATCGACCTCTAGAAGCAGTGCCTAGATAAGATTACCTTCATCCCCCAGTGGATCTACCTCCAGTGTTAGCGGCTGGATACGATCGACCTTTACCAACCATTGCATTTGCATTTCGCGAAGGACAAAATTCGGGTCCTTCTTTTTACTTAATTGATCTTCGCAAAGAGTTCATGAGATGCCCTCGGCACTCACGCACTCTATGCGAAGACACAATTAAGTAGGGGCAGCTGTAGTACCCTAATTTTGTCCTAAGCATTTTAAAAAAACAAAAATCAAAAAGAATCAAAAGAGGGGAAAAAAGTCAAAAGTCAACAAAAGTCAACAGAAAAGTCAACATTTCAAAAATGATGACTTCGCACTGCGAAGTTCACTTCGCACTGCGAAGTCTGCGATTTTTCTGCAGATTTTTGGTTTCTTTGATTTAATTCCAGAATTTGTTGCATATCATTTCCATAATTATTTTAAGTAGCATTCATGGCTAATTGGGCCAAGCAAAACCAGAATTGAAGGACTTGCCATTAATGCCAAGGTTGGAAGCTTTTTCTTCCAACCTAGCATGTGACAAGCAAGTGGGCTTGCCCTTGGGCAGCTCTAGTCCCTCCCATGTGACCTGCTAACCACCACAAGGTTGCCAGCCACCTACTTGAGGACTTTCCTCCTGCTTGCTCCCCCCAAAACCAGTCAAACCAGCTGGATTTTTCACTTGAAAAGCCATGAGTGCCTACTCTGTTTTGCAGCAGCTTTTCACCCTCTCACACCAGCCAATTATAGCCTTTTTCATCCCTCAATCTCTGCACATTACAGTGCACGTTTTCATTGATCAACCATTGAGATTGCAAGGATTGATCCCCAAGCATTAGCCAATTGCAAATCAGCTTTGTTCTTCATCATTACCTTCTAGAATTAGTTGAATTTGTGGCTGAAATCAGGCTGGATCTTGCCCCTTGGTACAAGGCAAGGTTGCCTCTATCCATTAGCATTTAATGCAAAGGGATTCAGCTTGATCTTAGCCACAAATCAGCTGAATTTTGGGATTGTGTAATGATGAAAAAGATTTGGTTTTGGCCTATAAATAGAAGGCAATGCCCAAGGATTCAAACACAGTTAAGAACAGCATTTCAAGAGCAGAAACTCTACTCATTTTAGCCTACAAAACTCCACAAATAACCAGAAACAATCAATCCACACAAAGCTTTCCAAAGTTCCAAAACCATCACCAATATTCAAACTTCTTGTGAAAGCCTTCAACCAATACAAATCAAGTGCAGCTGGAGCTTTGCTAAGGAGTTCTGTAAGTTTCTAAGCACTTATATTGCATTTATAATTGTGTTTGCATAGCTATTTTGGTTCAAAACCATTTGATTCTAAAAAACCCCTTTTGAATTTCAAAGGAATCCCAAGGTTTTCAAAACATCAAAACTGGTTTGTCCAGCCTTTTTCACCCCAAAAACTCAAAGTTTTTCACCCACCTAGAAGGTCCTGAGTGTGTTCAGAAGTTGTTTCTGAACAAAAGTTCAGAAACAGCTTCTGAACCCAAAATTTCGCATGCTTCGCAGTGCGAAGTCATGGTCGCAGTGCGACCATGACAGAACTCAGAATCTGAGTTTTTGTGTCAAAACAACCATTTTTTGAGGTTCTAGCCCCAGAGCTCAGAACCTAAGAGTTTTTAAACCCATGTCTTTCAAACCATAACAAGGTTTTTGCATAATTTTGGCAAAATCACAAGTTCGCATGACCATTATGTGGATAACTTGCAAAACAAGTTATCTTCCCAAACTCTCAAACAAGCATGAACAAACAAGCTGTGTTCATCATTTCAATCTAAACTTGAACAATAAATATTGTTCATGATGTTCAAAACTCAAAGATGAACATACACCGTTTACGTTCGCATTTTCGCAAAATGAGACGAACTTGCGCGTTTTCTATCAAATTTGCTAAACCTTCCCATTTTGGGTTTTCAAACCAAATGTTTTGACATACCTTGGGATTTCTAAAGGATTCAACCCAAAAACATGAATGAAAAAGGGATGGTGTGACGTATGTCTCTCCATCGCCCCGATTGTACGAATGCGTGACGTATGTCTCGTCGCTCGGACAATCGTCATTCCCCTTTTTTTTTTCAATATGTACAACCCTAACCAAACCAAATCTTGGCCCCTTGTGGTCAATCCAAACCTTTTGGTCCCCCGTTGGCCATTAGACTCAACCCCTCGACTCGTTTGAGTCCACTCGGTCAATGTTCGACTCGTCCGAGTCCATTGTACCCGTTCTTGATCTCAGTGGATCAATCGAACAATCGCCCGACTCTTCGGAGTCCACTCGGTCAATGATTGACTTGTATGAGTCCATTGTACCTCTCTTGGTCCCATAGCGACCAATTCAACCCTTTACTCTAACGGACGTACCTTTTAACAATTCTAATGTGATTCACGAACAAACGCTTAATAAGTCTCCAAGCGCGAGCATACAAGCTACGTTTTAATCGCAAGAATTCGTTTAAAACATCGTCCAATTAAAATCAACCAACACATGTACGTTTTTCTACCAAAGAACTACGTACGCTTTGAATTCTCTGACTACCGGGAGATACGTAGGAGCAAGATCGACATCTTGTCAAGCGCAATAATAAAAACTTTTTTTCTTTCTTTTCTTTCGTTTGTTTTTATCTCTCTCCCCCCTTTTTATTATATTTTTAACATAAATGAACATGCGCGCAAAACATTTAAAAACAATTCAAGCTTTGACCAAATAGAAGGTTCCCGTTGAGTACAACGGACGTGAGGGGTGCTAATACCTTCCCCTTGCGTAATCGACTCCCGAACCCGACAATGGTTGCGATGACCAAATCCTTATCCTCATCGTCAAAGGGTTTTATTATCGTTTCCCTTTAAACAAAAAAAAACTTAAGGGTTTATCAACGTTCCCTTTACACAAAAACTTTGGTGGCGGCTTCACAAAGGCCCTCCGAGCGTTTGCGAACGACCTCGGAGGATTTGCGCGTCTTTTTCCCAAGGAAAAAAACGAGGTGCGCACAGATCCAAGGAAAGAAAATCGAAATTTTAAATTTCCGCTGCCTTTATCTATGTCGATTTTCCTTCAGTGGTATCAGAGCCAATTACGAAACCATGAATCATATTATTTTGTTTACTGCTTTATGTTTTAATCGGATTAAACATATTGAATACAATTAAATAATAAAGAAGAATTAAAATTGGCATGACATCACGTTTCTGTGCATGGCTTTTCGATTTGTTTGAAGCTTCAGAAACCGTATCTGGTGAAGCATCAATATATCGATTATCCATATCGACGGAAATATGTTGCTCGATCACATAGGCATATAATAATATCATATTACGTTTCTGTGCATGGCCTTTCGATTTGTTTGAAGCTTCAGAAACCGTTTTCTGGTGAAGCATCAATATATCGATTATCCATATCGACAGAAATATGATTGATAAATTCTGTGTAACAAAGGTATATATGATATACTTGTCTTGATCATTCACTAATTAAGTTAGATGATATTTGTTCATATTGAATGATTGTAAACTGAAATATAATGCATGTTCAGATTCTTCTTTATAAAATCAAATCTTTCTTCTGTTAAGGGTTTTGTAAATATGTCAGCCCACTGATGATCAGTATCAATGAATTGAATATCCAAAACACCTTTCTGAACATAATCTCTTATAAAATGATGTTTGATTTCAATGTGCTTGGCTCTAGAATGTAGAATTGGATTCTTTGACAAACATATAGCAGCAATATTATAACAGAAGATAGGAATATTGTTTTCATGTATCTGATAGTCTTCTAACTGATGTTTCATCCAGAGAAGTTATGTGCAACAACTTGCAGCTGAGATGTATTCTGCTTCTGTTGTAGACAATGCAATAGTTGATTGTCTTTTGCTAGCCCAGGATATCAGATTCTCACCAAGAAATTGACAATTTCCACGGGTTGATTTTCTTTTAATCCTATCACCAGCATAATCAGCATTACAGAATCCAACCACCTTATAATATTGGGATTTTTTTATAAAGAAGTCCAAGATTAGTTGTTCCTTTCAGATACCTGAAGATTCTCTTAACAACAATTAAATGAGATTCTCTAGGATTTGATTGAAACCTTGCACACAAGCATACACTGTATAAAATATCTGGTCTAGAAGTTGTTAAGTATAACAGAGAGCCTATCATACCTCAATAGAGCTTCTGATCTACCTTTGTACCAGTACCTTCTTTGCTTAAGTTGCAGGTTGGATGCATTGAAGTAGTCATCACTTTACATTCTTCAAGCTTGAACTTCTTCAGAAGCTCCTTTGTATACTTTGATTGATGAACATATACTCCATCTTTGCATTGGTTGATTTGAGTTCCAGGAAAAAACTTCAATTCTCCCATCATGCTTATTTCAAATTCATCCTGCATTAACTTAGAAAATTCCTTGCAAAGAATGGCATTAGTAGAACCAAATATAATATCATCAACAAATATTTAAACAATTAAGATATCTTTCTTAAGTGTCTTTCTGAATAGTGTAGTGTCAACTTGTCCTCTTTTAAAATCATTTTTCAGCAAGAAGTTACTCAGTATCTCATACCAAGCTCTAGGAGTTTGTTTAAGACCATAGAGTGATTTCTTAAGTTTAAAAACATGATCTGAATATTTTAAATCTTCAAAACCAGGAGGTCGCTTGACATATACTTCTTCATAAATAACACCATTTAGAAAAGCACTCTTAACATCCATTTGATATAAAGTTATGCCATGATTAACTGAATAGGACAAAAGTAACCTTATTGCTTCCAGTCTTGTAACTGAAGCAAATGACTCAGTATAATCAATTCCTTCTTGTTGACTATAGCCTTGTGCTACAAGTCTTGCTTTGTTTCTGACAACTTCACGTAGTTCATTAAGCTTGTTTCTAAACACCCATTTTGTTCCAATAATGTTCTTCTGAGTTGGTTTTGCAACCAAATCTCAGACATCATTTCTTTGAAACTGTTCCTCTTGCATTGCAACTATCCATCCATCATCAGAAAGTGCTTCATCAATAGAAGTTGGCTCAAATATTGTCAGGAATGCAAGCATTGAATGTTCTTGTGTGAAATATGATCTTGTTTTCCTTGGACTATCTTTGTTTCCAATGTTTAGATCTTCTGGATGTGAAGACTTGTACTTGAAAGTGCTTTTGGATTGAGTTTCTTCTTGAGAACCATCATGAGCTTCTTCATGAGCTTCTAAAGTTGTATCAGCTTCTGAACCTTTAGGGTTGTTACCAGATTCTGGATTTTGACTAGGTTCTGAAGCTTCATCTGATATCTGTATATCTGCAAAACTTTCAACTAGCTCTGACAATTCATTGTCAAGCTCTTTGTCATCAACTGTGCAGGTTGATGAACTGACTGATGGAGTGATACCTCATATGATCACCGATGATCTAAATGTTGGTGTAAGCCCTAGAGGCCAATAGTTTATGTTAAACTTTTCATATGTATCATGACTTTTATTATTAATAAAATATGGTGTTCTTTATTACACTTCTTATAAGATAAATAAAGTCCCTAGAATAGTTGGTTCATGTGATGGAATATTAAGTGTGACTTAATCATGAGATTACATCAACAAAAAGAACACTATTCTTAAAGGTATCCGTAGTCGAGCTTTAATATGAATTGGGATAATAATAAAGCATGGAGACTATTATGTATGTAGACTGATGACCATATCTCATGGGTCATGAATATGAGATATTAAGTCCATACATAGGTATAAGTATTAGGAGTAATATTTATACTGGATTGACCCATCGTGAGAATACTACATAGTATGTTATGAAATCGTCATAAGTTATTCTCACAATGATAATAGTGTATATCACTCTTAGACCTGAAACCACTGTGATCCCTAGATGTGGACTCAAGTGTTTTATTGCCATTCAAACGTTATCTGTAACAAGATAACTATAACATTGGTTAATGGGCACTCGACGAATCATGCTGAGGGACATGAGTGTCCTAGATGGATTTATCCCTCCTTCATAACAGGAGATATATCTTTAGGCCTCTTGATGAAATATGACTGGAAAAATGCATGGCCATGCCGAATTAAGTCAATATGAGATATTGCACTTATTCGTTATTCAGTATATTTCGGGATCAAGAAATATAAATATTGAGCTAAGCAAGGGTGACGTAATCTATGCCTTGTGTTCAATAAAGATATCAGGACAAAGGAGTAATCGTACACATAGATATTATCACGGAAAAGGTTTCGTCAGATCACTTGACATTCTTGTCACTTGGGTAGCAGTGATGTGTTGCTAGATACCGCTCACTGTTTATAATATTAAATATGGGATTTAATATTATTTCCAACGTTACAAGAACCTATAGGGTCACACACAATAGAACGGTAAAAAGGAGAAATATAAGTAATACTTATATGATGGGGTGCGTTTAGCAATTGACGCTAATTAGTTAGCGGAAGCTGATGGGTTAATGAGTTTATGGAAGCTCAAGCTAATTTTGTGCAGCAAGGAGCTCTATAAATAGAAGCTCTAGTGCTGAAATCAGCAAGTGCAATTTTCGTGTAACCCTAAAGGCTAAAACGAATCCCCACTTCTCTCCCTAACCTCTGATTGCTTGGCTAGCACCGGGAACCAGAGGATGCCGTTCGTGTGGACGAGTAGAGGCTTTGCTTGCTTGCTTAGCTGTGATCAAAGAAACTGTTTCTGCACTACAAGAGGTAACAACTCTATCACTGATTCATGTGATATTCGTAATGATCCAAGGAAAGGAAATCGAAGAAATTTTAAACTTCCGCTGCACTTTTTCATGACGATTTTCCTTCATGATGTTGTACCAACTGGTCTAAATAAATCAATGTCAAGTAGTTCTAAAGGTCTAGAGGTAGAAACAATGTCTTTAGATTTAAAAGAAGTTTTCACAATTTTTCCTTTCTGGCATGCTCCACAAATTGCATTTTGAGTGATAGTTAATGTCTGGTAAGTCTCTGACCAGTTGTAACTTACTAAGCTTAGAGATTAATCTCCAGTTAGCATGTCCCAACCTTCTGTGCCACAACCATTTCTCGTCACTCATTAATAGAAGTAAAACTACCTTCTGATCAGCAAATTCAGAAAAATTGATTTTGTAAACATTGTTTTTCCTTTTACCTTTGAACACTATAGATTTGTTAGTGTTGTTGTTCTTATTAAACATCACTTCATAACCACTATCACAAAATTGACTTATGCTAAGTAGATTATGTCTTAGTCCTTCTACTAACCAGACTTTATTAATAGAGATAGAGTTACCAATTGTCCTCATACCTATAATCTTTCTTTTTTGGTTTCCTCCAAAACCCACAGTTCCTCCCTCTTTCATGGTTAGGGTTTGTAACATAGACCTTTCTCCTGTCATGTGTCGCGAGCAACCACTGTCCAGGTACCACGACTTCTGCTTTTCCATTCCTCTTAAGCATATCTGTAGCATAGACAATTTGAGACTTAGGTACCCTTATCTTTATGGGTCCTTTTGGGTTAGCTCTGAATGGTTTATGCTTATTTTGTGCTTTGTGCTTGAAGTTATAAGACTTAGACTCATTCAAGATTCTTGGATTGAAATCTTTTGATCTTGAAATCATCTTAGTTTTAGACACTGAATGCTTCAAAACCTGAGCTTTCAAAAATCTTGATTATGATCCCTTCAGAACCTGAGACTTAGAAGTCTTTGGTTCTGGTCTCTTCAGAATTTGAATTTTTATAGTCTTAGGTTCTACTTTATTCAGAACCTTGAACTTAGGAATCTTTGATTCTGATTTGTTCAAAATCTGGGATTCAGAAGCTTTAGATTATGACTTGTTCAAAACTTCAGTTTTGTCAACTTCTGGCACAAAATTAGCTTTCTAACCTTTCTTAATGTAGTCAGAACAAGATGGTAGGTTGGTTTTCTTTGGTTGACTTAATAAATCTTCTAAAAAGCCAATACATTCTCCCTTGTTCCTTCTAACACGATAAATCATAAAAGCTACCTTGCTTCTATCAATACCAGTCATAATAAACTCTTGAAGTGTCATTTCTTTCTCACTCAAGGGTTTATGAGACCTCTTATCAGTCATTTTTGAATGAGGCTTTTGTTTTTTTCTTCCAAATCTTTTATCACAAGAAGATTTTTATCATTCTCTTCAATGAGCCAGTAAAATTTTTCTTTTAAAATTCTTAACTCTTTTGACTTGTTGTGATAATGACTAATAAGATCTTTGACAGTGTCAACAAGTTCAGATCTAATGAATTTAGAATATATCTCATCTTCATCCTCAGAGTCTGATCCAGACTCAGTATTAGAAGATGTTGTCGCTACCAAAGCTAGGTTGGCTTCTTCTTCATCTTCTTTCTCAGATTCTGATTCTTTGTCAATATCATCCCATGTTGCCATGAGACTCTTCTTGATCTTGTTTCTGAAGCTACTAGATTTGGAGCTTGTTTTCTTAGACTTCTCTTTTGACTTATCCTTTTGCAAATCTGGACAGTCAGCAATGAAGTGACCAGGTTTCTCGTAGTTGATGCAACCTTTTTTTATCTTCTTTCTTCAAGCTTGATCCTTTGGAGCCACTGCTTTTGTTTGAGAACCTCTTGTTTCTTTTGTCTAGGTACTAAAGTCTCTTGGAAAGCATAGCCATCTCTTCAGCTTCTAGATCTTCTTTAGAACCTCCATCAGGAGACTCTTCATCAGACTCATCAGCTTTGAGAGCCTTTGAAGACTTACCCTTTGACTTCAGTACAATAGACTTGGATTTTTTAGCAGGTTCATCTTGATTGAGTCCTAACTTATGACATATAAGAGAGCTCACAAGATCTTCAATACTAAGTGTATTTAAATCTCTTGATTCCTCTATGGCTGTTATCTTAGGTCTCCACTTAGCAGGTAAACACCTCAAAATCTTGTTCACATGATCAGCATTTGAGTAACTTTTCTTCAGAATCTGAAGCCCAGATACCAGAGTCTGAAAGCTTGAGAACATAATCTTAATGTTTTCATCCTCTTTCATCTTGAACAAGTCGTACTATTGAACAAGAAGATTAGCCTTAGCTTCTCTAACTTTCTTGTTACCTTCATAGTTTGAACACAAAGAAGTGAAGAAAGCTTTTGCAGTTGACTTGCCATTTAACTTCAGGTATTCATTGTGAGGTAGAGCATCAACAATCATACCTCTCACTCTGTGATGCTTTCTGTATATATTTCTCTGAGCATCGGTGAGTTTCTTTCTATCAATAGCTACTCCTTCTTCATCAATAGAAATTGTTATACCATTTTCAACGATGTCGCAAGGACTATCATCAACACCAATGATATGACTGTACATCTTACTTTTCCACCAAGAAAACTTTCAGGATCTCCAGTAAACATAGGAGCTCTGTGGGTGTGAGTTGGCTTATCATCAATACCATAGTCATATGGCACAGCTCTGGAATCTCCAATATCAGAAGTTCCAGTTCCACCACCAGTAGACATGTTTTTCTCTGGATCTTTTATGTTACACTGTTAGGTGATTGAACAACAGAACCATGCGCTCTGATACCAACTAAAGGTGATAAAACCACAAGAAGGGGTGTTGAATTGTGTTAGTTTTTTCTTCTTTTTAACTAAGTTCAAAGTTCAGCCTCTGATAGAGTTCAGAATTTGATGTTCAGAGTCAAATGCAGTGGATATAAAGAGATAGAGAGAGAAGAGAAAGACACAAAGCAATTACCCTGGTTCCTTCCAAAATTCGGAAGTAGTCCAGTCCCCTTGTCACTTACAAGAGATTTTCACCATAATCACACAAGATTACAATTGCTCAAGCACACAAGCAAGAGACTTCCAATGTTCAAGCACACAAGCAAAAGAATTTTTACAAACAAAGTATACAAAGAAAAATTGTTTGGATTGAACACTTGATATACAATTAGAGGTGTTCACAAAAAACAACACAGTTTAGAATCTAAGACTTAAGAATTTCTAAGATATAAAAGTTGATAAGAAATTCTAAGTGTTTGATGCGTATTTCAATTCGACAGAGTTTTATCACTTTCAAAATATTGCAGAGTCTCGTAATTTCTTCAAGTCTTCAATCCTTTATATAGAGGTTGAAAAGAGATGTTTGAAGAGTGCCAACACATCATTTGAGTCGTTAGAGAAGCTTGATAAATCACCATTGTTTTGTTGCTTGATTTGGTTAATGTCCTATGAAGGAATGAATTTGAATCCTTTTCTTGATAAGGAATTAACCGCTCTTTTTCAAGGAGACACAGCTGCAGCATCATACAAATGCACATGGGAATGTTGGTGTAAAGGTAATAATGTTGTCCTTCATTGAAAATGACATCCATTGACTTTCTAAACCTTCAGAACTTCCATAGCTTGAACTTGCAGAGGCTTCAACACTATTGGTCTTCAACTTTCCTGAGTCTGGCTTCCAGAGTCTGACTATTATACTCTAAGTCTTCAACTTCTGGGGTTGCCTTCAGATTCTGACTCTTCAGCTTCTGAGTCTGGCTTCCAGAGTCTGAGTCTCCAACTTCTAGGGTTGCCTTCAGAATCTGACTTCTTCATATTCTGACTTGAAACTAAGCTTCTCTTGAAAATTCTTTGCTCCACATTTGTTCTTTCAGAACCAATACATGATTAAGACATTATAAATTTTTGTTTATGGTCCTGCACACTTGAACAAATATTAGCATATCCAATTGATCTTTTAATACTTTGTTATCATCAAAACTCAAGAGGCATTGTTTAAAACTTATTTTGTTCCAACCAAGGTCTTCTTAAATAACATATACACCCACTCTATTTTTTTAAATAAACACTAATCTCCCTTATTTTTTTATCAAATTGACAAGCAATTCCCTTATAATATAACACGGTTTAAACTTTGTTAATTCCATTTTTTTTAGCAATTAACTTATTCATACAAGTATGAACTCACTTAATTTTCGATCATTTTTTATTTCCATTTTTCACTTAGGTGATTTTTCCCAACTTATTGTTCCTCAGTCAAGGTGGTTTAATTTTTAAACTCTAATGTAATTAAACGGAACATCGAAAATTATTTCCTTTTCATTGATCAACCACAATGTCAGTCCACCAAAATTCTTCTCATTTCTATATTCTCTTCTGATCTCTTAAGTAATTGCCGATGTTTGATTCTATTTGGTGGTAAAAACAAATATTGTTATTGTTTCTCCTTTGTGAGAAAAAAAAAACCTCACTTAACTTAATTGTGAAAAGAGAAAACAGATACAAACAAACCAAAATAACAGAAATTAAATTATATATTTACAAATTTATTGAAATGAATAAAATGTGGGGAGATTAATGTGTTTGAAAAATTAGAAGGGGTGATTGTGTTATTTAAGAAAATCTCAAGGGAAGTCAATGTAATTTGCCATTTTATGATTAACATCGGCTTTATCATAGTTTTTTTTTCTTATTTTCTCAATTCATATAGCATTACAACGGGCTTTTATGCATAGCCCCAGCTTCGAATTAGCCTGTGCAGAGCACGGGCACGTGCTTAGCACGAATTTGTTGCTAGTTTAATGGTAAAAAATAGTAGCACAACTACAATATTTTGACTCTAGGACAACGCCTAAATTTTGGAAGGTAAAAAAACCGTTCTAGTAGAGTCACCTAGGCAACGCTTATCTGATTTTGTAGTGGTAGGCTTCGAGAACCGTTCTTAAAAGGAATCTAATACTACGAATTTCTTAACCATGTTCCTGTTTGATATCAAAATCGTTGTGTATTGTTAAGACAACGCCTCGGTTTGCCACAACAAGAAACCGTTCTAGTATCCAACCGAAACGGTTTTTTTGGTTTTTGCAACAATTGTTGGCGTTGTCGAAGGATGAAAATGTTGTAGTGCGCACATATGTCTTCCCTCAAACAGTCCTGGGTCGTTTTTTTTTTTTCGATAATACTTAGGTAGAGTGGTTTAGGCACAGTTCAAACTGTTCTTAACGTAAATTTTCTGAAACGGTTTCGTTTTAGCCCTTCTAAACTGCCTTAATTGGTTCTCGGTTTTAGGCAATTTTGTTGAATTTAATTAATAATTAGTTGCTAAGGCGTGACGAGATCTTTAATTACCTTTATTAGATCCAATGATAATATATTATTAGTGGTACACAAATGAAAAATTTAAGTGCTCCCTCACCTCACAAGCCACCTTTTCAAAGGAAAAAGGTAAAGAAAGTACGAAACCTTGTGATACAAAAAAAATCGATGCCCTCTTTTCAAAGGTGCAATGCATTGTTGGGAATTGCATATACGTGATTCACATCCATGAACTGTGTAATACACGTTTAGCATTACTTGACACATCCAATGTTGATACAAAATCATATTCATGGGTTACCAAAGAAAAATTATAGAGCAAAAAATAAAGTTACCAAACCAAGATTTTTAACCCTTTCCCTTTGATCCTTTAATGGTTGACCAAGTAGGTTTGGATTTCCCATAGATAAATTTGTCTACATAGTAGGGAGCCACTACCTATGTTGTTGCCACTAACCCCGTAATGGGTCACTTTATCAACAATTTAATAGTGAAATCATTACGAAATCGTTAACAATGATAGATGATAATTTTATCTAACTCTAGTGATAACTGTGAAGACAATAATGATATTATTCTTTTATAATTTTATACTATAATCTTTGTTTAGTTAATGAGGTATACGTATATGAATCTACATGTAGTCTAGGAGTGACACTTCCTCTCCAACAACTTGGTCTTAGTTTTTTTCCTCTACATTCTTTCTTCCATTTTCTTCGTTTAGAGAGTGATTTAGAGTCACTTTTGACTCTAAATCACCATCTTCATCTTTTTCGCTCTATTTCAATCTAAATAAGTGATTTTCACATAAATTTGAGTTTTTTTCATGATGTTTTCAATGTCTGACTGTGGCGTTGTATTGTTCGTCGTCTTATGCGGCGTTGTTTGATTTTCTATCATGGTGCAGTGTTCATTTGATTCTTATTGAAATAACAATAATTCAATCAATTATTTGGCGTCAATGTTGCACATCTGGAGGCATTGGTATTACGGTCACTTTAATTTTAGGGTTAATTAAGTAAATGGTCCCTAGCTCCCTATAAATATTCCGAATTTCATTAGTCCCTACAAAATAAAATTGCAGTTTTTAGTCCCTGTAAAAGTTTCCGTCAACAATTTTGGCCCTGAAATGCTAAAGGAAAAAGTCACAGGGACTAAAAAGTGTGATTTTATTTTGTAGGGAAAAACAAAATTCTGAATATTTATAGGGACCGTTTACTTAATTAACCCTTAATTTTATCATATTATGTGTAGACATTTTGTCATTGTATGCTATTAAATTCGATGTTGTGAGTTTGTTCAGATTCATCTTTTATGTTTTTAGCGACGTTGAATAATGTACTCTATCAATTTAAATGAATCAATATCGTTTTGTTTTTGTCAACAAAAAAATGTAATCTACGAGTAATTGTTTTAGGGCTAAATAGTCTAATGACTATAAATTCACCATTAAGGTGAATAAGTGGTAAGTCTGAGGTTCAAACTCAGCCCCTGCAAACATAGTGTGATGTTCCTACCAACTAAGTTGTGCTCATAAGAACATGTAAGATTACTATATAAAAAACAATTAATGTAGAATGATGTGTACAAAATTAATTAACTTTTCTATTATAATGCTTAGTTTAACTGGTTTAAGTTAAACAATTAGGAGTTGGAGGTTTGAGTTCAAATCCAAACAGAAACGAAAACTAATTGGATCATGCAAACATATTGCATATGTTAAGAATTCCACAAATATTAAGTATTTATTGAGAGAAGTTAATCTTTCAAATTTTGAGAAATAAATTGACACAAATTCTAATACATATTTTCTATCTTTTGTATTCTAATATGTACTTTAAACGTGTCATAAAGGCATATGCTATTATTTCCCAAACTAAAAGGACTATTCCAAGACAAAAATAAAGTATTACTCCCTCTGTCCTTTATGGCACCATAATTTTACTAATTTTTCTTCTAACCCATGAATATGATTTTAATAATATAGAGTAAAATTACACTTTGGTCCCACAATTTTAAAAACAAATTTTTGGTCCTATAATTTAACTTTTTTTCCAAAAATTTTGGTCTCTCATCTCATTTTTAGTCATTTTTTGATGACACGACTTATTCATTTACGACGTAGCAGTGTTTATTAGACATATTGTTGCTGACATGGGTATTCAGTGTGTCCTAATAATCATTGCCACTTCATAAATGAATATACCACATCATAAAAATTGACATAAAAATAAGATGAAGGAACAAAATTCAAAAGGAAAAAAAAAAGTTAAATTGGGAAGCAATATACTGATTTTTAAAATGAGGGACCAAAACTTCATATATTTTATTAAAATAAGTAAATCAAAATTGCATTTTGAAATTCTGGCGCAGTAGTCTCAACGTTCTCAACGTTAATGTTTCAACGTTAAGATATAAGTAAAACACGCAAAACAATACCAGACAAAAAAAGTAAAAAGGCACAAGGAAATTGTTAACCCAGTTCGGTGACAAACACACCTACTCTGGGGGCTACCAAGCCAGGAGGAAGTCCACTAGTATAGTCCTAGTTCTAAGTTCTTAGCAAACTCCAAGTTTACAACTTATCACCTATCTACTACCCGTACTGACTTTAGCCTAGGAACTTCTAGACCTGAGATCCCATCTCACACCCACTCAATTAATCCTTGCCCCAGTGATCTTAGACTCAAATAACAAAGACGAAGACACCTTCAGACACAAACACACACCGTACTTCAAAGCTTAGGTGTGGTATACACAAATACAACTCAATAAACAGAGTCCTAAGCTTGCATCAAGGTGACCAAAGAAAGGCTCACAATTAACAGACTCGAAACCTAAGAATACTCTTTCAATGATGGCTTCAGTTCAGTTTCTTCAATAGTGGCGTCCTCTATTTATAGCCTTAAGCAGCAACATATATTTGAATCAAATATTCTTCTCAGAAATATATTGAAACAAATATTCTTCAGAAATATATTTTCCAAAGATCCCTTTTGAAAATATATTTATACAAATAAAAATATCCAATCTGGAAAAAAAATATCTCACGAAAATATATTCCTTCTGGAAACACATGCAGCTTGGAGAACAAGTAACATGAATTCTTCAATCAAATCTTCAAAAGATCAGGTGAGATAATAAACAGCTCCAAGGCGCAAAATCAAAGGTGCTTCTGATGGTACTTCTGAAGTAATTGCTTCTGAAGGTTCAGCGTCTGAAGGTTCACCTTCTGAAGGTTCAACGCCTGAAGTTCTGCTTCTGAAGGTTCAGCTTCTGAAGGTTCTGCGACTGAAGGTTCTGCTTCTGAGATTCAGCTTCTGAAGGTTCTGCTTTTGAGGTTCTGCTTCTGAAGTCGTACATCTTGCTTGTATATTTGATTTTAGAAAAAATGAAGCCAACAACCAAATATCCAACAATCTCCCCCTTTGGCAAATTTTTGGCTAAAATCAATCTGAGATCAGAGAGATATCACAAGGCAAATTCTTCACTCATCATAAGTACGCAACCATGAAGAACTTAAACGTAGCAACCAAATAGCAACAGAGTCAGCAGCGGCACATAATAAACAAAATCCTAATCAAGAGATATACTACGTTTCCACACAAATACTCCCCCTGAAACATGTCATTCAGGAACAAAGGAAAACAAAGCACCCCCCTGAAACATACACTCCCCTTGAAACACTTCAGCTCCTGAAAAACTGAATTGCTTCTGAACTACTGAAGTACTTCTGAACTATTGTAGTGCTTCTGAAAAACTGAATTGCTTCTGAACTACTGTAGTACTTCTGAACTACTGTAGTGCTTCTGAAACACTTATCTCCCCTTTTTAGCCAAACAATTTTGACAAAAACAACCATGCATTCACCAGGAGTAGAAAGAATTATGAGGTTATAAGCATCCAATATAGACCATCACATCACATCAAGTACATCACAGCAGAGACATTAACATACATCTTCTTTTCACTGACTTTCTTCCTGCCAGGGGACATGATGTCCAAGACATCATCCTCAACATCTTTCTCAATATCACTATTTCAGAAATTAGCAGCAACGAATTTAAACAACCAAGAGATCCCATCAAGTAAGATTCCTCAACACGCAGCAATACACATTAAAATCACACAAACATAGTACCCACACACAAAGTCTTCACAGAAGAACAAACACTTCATAGCAAACCACTCAGACACACGTAGCAATAGTAACCACGTCTGAACATAATACCTCTGAGCATTAACATATTTGAACCTCAAAATTTGAACCCACATCAGGTTGATCTTCAATCACGTCAGGTTGAGGATTCTCAGGAAACTCAACCATATCAGCATCAGTTTGGGGGATCTCAGAAATTACAGCAGTCTTCAGAATGAGAATGATTTCCCTTATTTCTTGTGCAACTCCAGTTATAGTAAATAGAAAGAATTTGTTTGCACGTTTCAACATCTGTAATTGCTATAGATTCTCATATAAGCAACTACTTAAAATGCCCCTTAACTTCTCAAACTTTTCATTGCACTCCTTCAACATCTGTTTCATCCATAACAGCAGATTGCAGATACTGCATGCAGTAATGTAATCAACTTCTGTAGTAAAGAAAGATACATTGTTTTGCTTCTTGATGAACCAAGAGATAAGATTGTTTCCCAAGAAGAAACATCCACCATAATTGCTTTTTCTAACACCAGCACTACCTGCCCAGTCTGCATCACAACACCATTGATCAATATCAACACCATTATCCTCTTTGATTATCTTAACATGTGCTGCATCAGATGTTCTCTTATGTCTTGCATTCATAAGATCAAAATTCTTCACCCTACTCTTGGCACACTTGCTTTGAGAAATAAACACAACATCATCCATTAGCTTCAATTCATCACAATTACTTGCTTGAAGAAAATATGTCAATTCACCCTTGTTGTACCCATGAGATACTAAGAGGACCTTGTTCCTAGTTACATTACCACCTTCAACAGACTTATTCTTATAGATCCATTTATTACCAAAGCCATTCACACCTTTAGGTCTAGAAACCAATTTCCAACCTTCATACTTCTTCAACTGACCAAGTTCCTCTTGCATAGAATTTATCAAGAACTCATCAGTAAAGGCTTCTTTAATGTTCTTTGGTTTGAATTTAGAATCAAAACAAGAATTGGAACTCACATCTCTGGATCTGTTGGTAATTTCTTCATTCAGATTCCATATGATCAGGTCCTTAGGATGATCCTTTTGGATTCTAATATTTGGACCTTTGCTGTCTTGAGTCTCACTTGAATCTGATTCAATGTTGGACTCAATATCTGGGACATTATCTGAAGCATCAGCTTGCTGAAATAATGTTCCAACATCGTCTTCAACATCAGTCCCTTTTTCAATTGTTGAATCATCGACAACAACATTTATGGATTCCATCATAGTATTAGTTCTGGAATTAAATACTTTGTAGGCTTTACTGTTGATGGAATAACCAAGAAATATTTCTTTAGAAGAGTAAAATTGAGAGAACTTGGCTTTTTCAAATTCCTTGCCATGATCACTTCTAATTTTTCACAATCATACTCTCTTTTTCTCTTTGGAGGTGTTGACAACAATCTTTGAACACATCAAAAGTTTCTGATTTTTCTATAATAAAGCTTACCCATGTGAACCTTGAAAAATCATCAACACAAACAAAAACATTCTTCTTTCCACCTAGGCTTTCAACTTGCATAGACCCCATGAGATCCATGTGAAGTAATTCAATAATCTTAGAGGTGGTAAGATGTTGCAACTTCTTGTGAGACATCTTGATTTTCTTTCTAATTTGACACTCACCACAAATTTTTCCTTCCTCTATTGTTAGATTGGATAACCCTCTGATGGCTTCTTCAATTATGACCTTCTTCAAGCCTTTGAAATTGAGATGTCCAAGCTTTTGGTGCCATAGCTTGCCTTCACCTTCCTTGGAAAGTAAACATGTTAATGGATGAATCTCGTTTGGAGGTACCCACAAATAACAATTGTCTTTTGACTGAGCACCTTTCATTAATACTTCCTCATTGCTACTTGTAACAATGCATTTTGATTTGTTAAAGTGCACATGCATACCTTGATCACATAGTTGGCTAATACTGATCAAGTTAGCAGTTAGACCTTCTACCAACAACACATCATTGAGACGTGGGAATCCTAAACGAAACAGTTTTCCTATGCCCTTAATCTCACATTTTGCTCCATCATCAAAGGTAACATAACTGGAGTATGATTTTAAATCAACTAAGTACTTCTTGACACCAGTCATATGTCTGGAGCATCCAATATCGAAATACCAATCTTCTCTTGAGGGTACTATAAGAGATGTGTGAGCTATAAGACTAGTATCAACAACCTTGGGTTTCCATTCTTTTCTAGTTTGAATCTTTTCTAGGTTTATATTATGTTGAACTTGATGCTGATGGTCTTCATACAATCTACAACAGTAGGGTTTTATGTGACCATACCTCCCACGGTAATGATATTTCCAAGGTGAAAACTTACTTCTAGCTTGGGGTTTCAGATGTTGGACAGGATGTTGTGACATTTGGTCCGACATTGCAAACTCAGGTTTACTTTTAGGAGGGATAAATTTTGTTACAGAGGTTTCACATTGTTTCTTTAGGGATTGATAGTTAAAACCTACACCTTTCAAGTTTCTAGACCCCTTCACATCTTGAAAAATCTCATCTAACATATTTGAACCAATTTTCAACATTCTAACTGATTTTGTCTTGTTATCAAGCTTAGAAGTTAACAAGGTTACCTCATTTTGCAGACCAGAGATGGTTGATAAAGGTTTTTCCTTTTCTTGACAAATGTCTTCACTTCTGGCACAAAGCTCTTTATAAGAATCAGCTAGTTGTTCATAAGAAACATCCACATCACATGAATCTTCATCAGATTCACATCTACCAGTGAACGCTGTAACGTGCTTAGCAGTTTCATCATCAGTTTCACCTTCAGAATCATCATCATCAGACCAAGAAATAGATAAGCCCTTCTTTAGGTTTTTTAGGTACGTGTGACATTCTGATCTAATGTGACCACATCCTTCACATTCATGACACTGAACTCCCTTGGATTGATTGCTCTTCTCATCAGTTCTTGTTTTCTTCAAATTATTTTGTTGCTTACTGATGTCGAACCTAATGTTCTGACCATTTGGCATGGGTCTCCTGTCAACTCGTTTCAGAATCTTGCTAAACTGTCTTCCAAGTAACACAATAGCCTCTGACAAGCTTTCATCATCCTCAATATCTCCTTGTGACTCCTCAGCATCAGCATTTATAACAAAGGCAATGTTTTTCCTCTCTTTTCAGTCCTGTTACTGTTAGCTATTTCATTAGTTCTGCCGTTACGATGGAAAGCACTATTCTTGCTGATGTTGAATGACATGTTCTTGACATTAGGTCTTGGCTTTCTGTCCAATCTCTTCAAAACTTTATTGAATTGCCTAAGCACAATTGCATTTGAGATGCTTTCTTCAATATCTATTTCACATTGAACAACTTCCTCATTAGTGTTGGATATGAAAGCTATGCTTTTATTCATCTTCACAGTTCTATCATTGATAGCTCCTCCTTCCTTTGAGTTGTCCATATGACCATAATTGATTTAACCCTGGAGCTTACCCAAAAACATAACAGGGTGCCTGCTCTGATGCCAATTTAAATTCTGGCGCAGTAGTCTCAACGTTAATGTTTCAACGTTAAGATATAAGTAAAACACGTAAAACAATAACAGACAAAAAAAGTAAAAAGGCACAAGGAAATTGTTAACACAGTTCGGTGAGAAACACACCTACTCTGGGGGCTACCAAGTCAGGAGGAAGTCCACTAGTGTAGTCCTAGTTCTAAGTTCTCAGCAAACTCCAAGTTTACAACTTATCACCTAGCTACTACCCGTACTGACTTCAGCCTAGGAACTCCTAGACCTGAGATCCCATCTCACACCCACTCAATTAATCACTGCCCCAGTGATCTTAGACTCAAATAACAAAGACGAAGACACCTTCAGACACAAACACACACCGTACTTCAAAGCTTAGGTGTGGTATACACAAATACAACTCAATAAACACAGTCATAAGCTTGCATCAAGGTGCCACAAGAAAGGTTCACAATTAACAGACTCGAAACCTAAGAATACTCTTTCAATGATGGGTTCATTTCAGTTTCTTCAATAGTGGCGTCCTCTATTTATAGCCTTCAACAGCAACATATATTTGAGTCAAATATTCTTCTTAGAAATATATTGAAACAAATATTCTTCAGAAATATATTTTCCAAAGATCCCTTTTGAAAATATATTTACACAAATAAAAATATCCATTCTAGAAAAAAATATCTCACGAAAATTTATTCCTTCTGGAAACACACGCAGCTTGGAGAACAAGTAACATGAATTCTTCAATCAAATCTTCAAAAGATCAGGTGAGATAATAAACAGCTTCAAGGCACGAAATCAAAGGTGCTTCTGACGGTACTTCTGAAGTAAGTGCATCTGAAGGTTCAGCGTCTGAAGTTCTGCTTCTGAAGGTTCAGCTTTTGAAGGTTCTGCATCTGAAGGTTCTACTTCTGAAGGTTCTGCTTCTGAGGTTCTGCTTCTGAAGTCGTACATCTTGCTTGTATATTTGATTTTAGCAAAAATGAAGCCAACAACCAAATATCCAACACATTTAAGCAAAATGAAATTCTATTAAAAAGATGGGGTATGTCACTTGTGAACTTAGATTCATCTCACCACCCAACATTCCCCTAGAGACAATTACTCTTTCCACTTTTGAAATTGCTTTTTTCCTCTACTGGTGTTGGCCCAGTGACAGTTAATTGACGACATACACTTTTTAAATCGGTTTCACAAACAGTAGGGAAAAGAACAATTTCAAAAGTGAAAAAAGAAATTTTTTTCCCAAGTTGTATATTGAAATGAAAATGGGCAAGATCTATACGACTACCTTCACTTTCCAAAAGGTTGACGAGGTTGCACTACGACACAAGGTGTAACACTCATACTAAATTGTCTAGAATATTTAGTATATGTGTTAAACTTAGTACTGGATATATTAAAATTTAAAACTTAAAAGAATTCATCTGAATGGACTAAATCAATAGTCTTATACATCTGATAAAAGTACTAACTAACGAGTATAATCCATAATTCGTATTAAAATACTACTGGGCTAACTAGTGAATACATGAAGTAAAATCCTTGTCTGAGTATTAGTGTGCTAACTAACGAGTACATAATACACAAGATAATTCGACTGATGGTCTGATGCAAGACGTATATTCATAGTCATCCAGCTGTTCTTCTGCTTGCTCACGCCATGAACAATCTGCTTATCTAAAATAAAATAAAGGGATTGGGGTGAGATAGGATGTTTCAGTGAGTTCCACCTAACCTAGGCTGTAGGAGACCTTGGGGATCCTACGATTGCCATCTGTCTCTACATGACCCTAAAATAGGGTTTGCTGTTGTTCTGTACATTGTAGCGATTAGAGGGGAGAATAGGATCGCTAATTGTATATAGTATAATTCTCTGTCATAATAATATTCATATTCATCGTGCTTTCATTCTTAAGTTAGAAGGTTAGCGTTGAACAAACATTTTTATCTTGGTTCATTTTACTGAATGCATTCTGAGTGGAGTAACCCCGAAATACATCCCCATCATACCGGTGAAAATTCTTATCTGAGGCTAACACCGGACTCCTCTTGTCGTTGTGCAGAAGTTACATAGGAACAACGCCTGTCCACTACTAACGGCGGAACCTCGACTCCACTACTAACGGGGAGCCTGAGAGTCATGACTTAAACTTATAAATAATTCTTATTAACTGATTAATCTTAGATTATTTCTTGCATCGATCCCTGAGTCCAATACTGATGCGGAACACGGATAACCCGACATCAACTTATAATTAAACATTCTTTATCACCTCATGATCTCTCATATTCATTGTTATTGCCTTGATTACGTTTATCCTTGGCCTATACAATTACATTAACTTCTGGAACGACATTTACAGCTTTTAAAACATTTAAAAGAAAAGCAGTGTTGGGTACCTTCGCTTAGCGGGAGGATCCTCGCTCTGCGAGGCTACCTGCCCAAAACTGGCACAGGGCAGCTCGCCTAGCGAGCCCCATCCTCACTTAGCGAGGTCACTCAGTAGCCAACAGGCTTCCAGCTCGCTTAGCGAGCTCCAGCTCACTTAGCGAGCTTGACAGTACAACAAAACTTCAGAAAAAAACTTGTTTTTGGCCACTTAACTCGTACCCAAACATATACAAGCACTATGATCATTCCAGAAGACATTTTTAGAGAGAAAACATCATCTAAACCAAGAATTAACTTAAGCAACAACAATCACAAGATTGGGCAACTAATTGATCATAAACTTAGATTAAATATTCAATTCTCACATAAACTAAAATTAAGGGAGGGAAGAACTAACTAAAGGAACTCACTTTGCATTCTGCAACAGCTTAAGCATCAATACTTCTACTGCTCTTCAATCCTCTGATTTAGCCCTTGCACACATACACTTGTTTGAAGTCTCCTTGATCATTCCATCTCCATTCCCACATTTCTAACTAAAGCTTCCCACTAATCATGTGCCCAATTTCAGTTTTAGATCTTTTCTTCAATTGCTTACTTTTACACACCAAAACAATTATAACCAAAAATTTAAACACACATGCACTCACCATGTGTGAGCTTATGCTTGCAAAACCTCCAAGTAATCATAGGAAAGAATGGGTTCAGACAAGCAAGGAATGGGAAAAAACTTGCTACTTGATTCCTAATGATACATGGATCAAGAATTTAAGTTGGCATGTTGATTTCTAGATGATTAAGGAGGAGATGATGATTTGGGTAAAGGAGGGGGAGATGGCTGAGTGGAAGAAGAGAGAATGAGGGGAAAAAAATATATTTTTAGAGAGAGAAATGAGTGGAGAAATGAGGGAAATGATGGTTTAACCCTTTATATACACCTTTGCCAAAATTACAAATATGCCCTTTTCTTGAAAGTTTACTCGGAGATGCTTAACTGATACTGCATTCTATTAGGAATTATGCGGGGTATTACACTCTACCCCCCTTAATAAAATTACGTCCTCGAAATTTAAAAATCCCTCTAAAAGGGCAAGTAGTTTCTCTGCACTTACACCTTTTGTTGCCAACAGACGTTTGGTACCCCGACTCTTCCGTTTCACGTTCGATTAACTTGATTTGACCTCTTAATCATCCACACAATTAACTTGAGTTCCCTTACTGTGAGTTGTTAGATACATTACATGATTCTTACATAGTAGAGGATACGGTCGATCGAACCAACGCCTCCGACATACTTCACTAAGTTCCCTTCCTACATACCTCTCGCAGATATAACAAAGGGTTACATATACTAGGGTATTCATACTAAATATAAATTATCCTCCATTATCCTCATATCTTCTCCTAACGACACCCTTTCGATTTTATCCTTAGCTCATTACCCGTAACGGGGTCTTACACTTTCTGTCATGCTCCGACTTGCATGAGGTCATTCTCATACTAGAATAGTACTACTGTTACATGCCACTCAACGAAGACGAGGACGACTTTATCCTCTTCCGTTTCCAGATACAGTCATGAAATGTTATCTCTACTATCCATTTCGTTCTCCATTGAAATTCTGGCAAGACTGAGTCTGAACCGTAAAACAGAGCTAAACAGAGTATGTTTAACAGAGGTTTAGAAGCAGCAAAAATAATGATAGAAAGTAAAGAGCACAGTTGATTTGTTAACCCAGCTGGTGACAAACACACCTACGTCTGGAGGCTACCAAGCCAGGAAGGAAATTCACTAAAATAGTATTAATTCGAACTACTGCGTAAACAGCCCCTGTTTCCCACAGCCTTCTCACTTAATCACTACCCGTGAAATTTCTACCTAGGAACTCCTAGATATAAGAACCCCTCTTACTTCCTACTCAAGCAATCACTGCCCTAGTGATTGTAAACCCTAAACCAATCAACTATGATGAAGACACACTTCAAAACAACAAAGTCACTTTTGCTTAAAAGCTTTAAGTGAGTTACAACTCAATAAACCTAAACCAACTCTAACAGATGAGTGGTGTACAGAACGAGGCACAAAGCTTACAAACTCAAAAACTAAGACTCTCTCTAATGATTTCTGTTTTTGATGTCCATTCTTCAACATCAGCGTCCTCTTTATATAGCTTCAGCAACAACATAATTCTTGAACCAAATCCTTCAAAGATATGTTTCCAGAATTCTTTTAGAAGCAAATAGAAGCAATTATATTTCTGAAATATATTTTCCAAAGATTCCTTTGAAAATATATTCACAAATAAAAGAATTCAATCTTCAATAAAAATCTACATGCAAAATTCTTCTTTCTTCTGGAAACGCAGCTTGGATAAATCTTCAATTAAATCTTCACATAAAGATCAAGTTCTTAAAATACACATCTCCAAGGCACACAAAATAGAACGCAGAAAACCAGCTTCTGATGTCTGTGTCTGAAGTTCTGCGTCTGAACATTTCAGCTTCTGAAGGTTGCTTCTGAACAGTGCGTCTGAAGGTCAGCTTCTGAACAGTGCGTCTGAAGGTCAGCTTCTGAACAGTGCGTCTGAAGGTCAGCTTCTTAAGTACTGTTCAGCTTCTGAAGACCCAGCTTTTGAACCAGCTTCTGAAAATGCACACACTGAGTTTTCAGCTTCTGAAGACGTGCTGCATGTATATTTGATTTTAGCAAAACATGTAGCCAACAACCAAATATCCAACAATCTCCCCCTTTGGCAAATTTTTGGCTAAAATCAATTTCTTCACAAAAAACAAGTTCTTCACTCAACAAAGCACGCAACCATGAAGAACAACACATAAACGTAGCGGATAACATACTACGTTACAAACACATGCTCCCCCTGAACAGATCAGCTTCAGACAGAGAACACACAAACTCCCCCTTAACTACCTCTGAACAGATACTCAGGAACAACACTCTGAAACAGAGACACAAATACTCCCCCTGAATTATGACATTCATTAGTAGCTTCTGGAACAAACACTGCTCCCCCTGAAACATACACTCAGGAACTCCCCCTAAAACAGAGATCTTCCTGAAACACATCATAACAGCTCTTCTGTATGGCTTTCTTCCTGAAACACATCACAACAGCTCTTCTGTATGGCTTCTGACTTTCTGATTTGTAAAACTTCTGCTTCTCCCCCTTTTTAGCCAAACAATATTGACAAAACACAGTCTTCACATAGAAAACACAAACTGCCTCAGTATCAGAGACTGTTTTGACATCAGACTCTGCATCAGACACACCAGCATCATCTTCATCTCCCTCACTTCCTGCTTGCTCACCTTCATCAATCAATAATTGCTATAATTCCTCATGCAAACAAACTCCCAGTTGACTCCTCAAATATTCAAATTGCTTGGCATCCAATGCTTTTGTAAATATATCAACAAGTTGTTCTTCTGTGTCAACATGTTCAAGCTGCACAACCTTCTCCTCCACAAGGTTTCTGATGAAATGATGACGTATATCAATATGCTTAGTCCTGCTATGATGTTTGGGGTTCTTTGAAATATTGATAGCACTTAGATTGTCACAATACAATGTTATAACATCCTGTTCAACATTATATTCCTTCAGCATTTGCTTTATCCACACCAATTGGGAACAACTGCTACCAGCTGCTATATACTCAGCTTCAGCTGTAGATAGAGACACACAATTCTGCTTCTTGCTAAACCATGAAATCAGATTGTTTCCCAGAAAGAAGCATCCACCAGAAGTACTTTTTCTATCATCTGCACTACCTGCCCAGTTAGCATCACAATACCCAACTAACATAGGACTTCCACTGTGTGAGTACATAATACCATAGTCACTGGTACTATTGACATACTTCAGAATCCTCTTCACTTGAGTTAAATGACTCATTTTTTGCTCAGACTGGTATCTAGCACAGACTCCAACAACAAAGGTTATGTTTGGTCTGCTTGCAGTTAGATATAACAGACTCCCAATCATGCTCCTATACAGACTTTGATCAACAACAATACGTTGTTCATCTTTTGTCAACTTCAAGTGAGTGGCTGCAGGTGTTCTTTTATGGCTTGCATTCTCCATCCCAAACTTCTTGACAATATTCTTTGCATATTTACTCTATGAAATGAATATAGTGTCTTCCATCTGCTTGACTTGAAGACCAAGAAAGTAGGTTAGTTCACCCACTAGACTCATCTCAAATTCAGACTGCATCTGCTGAACAAAAAGTTGAACCATCTGGCTTGACATTCTACCAAAGACAATGTCATCAACATATATTTATGCTATCATCAGACTTCCATCTTCTTCTTTCACAAACAGTGTCTTGTCAGTTCCTCGTTTTCTGTAACCTTGAGTAACATGAAATTGTGTAAGTCTCTCATACCATGCTCTAGGTGCCTATTTCAATCCATATAGAGCTTTCTTCAACTTGTAAACATGGTTAGGAAAATTAGGATCCACAAATCCCTTTGGTTGTTCAACATAAACCTCCTCCTGCAAGTACCCATTTAGGAAAGCACTCTTCACATCCATCTGAAACAGTTTGAATTTAAGAATACATGCTACTCCCAAAAGTAATCTTATGGATTCTAATCTGGCCACATGTGCAAAGGTTTCATCAAAATCAAGTCCCTCCACCTGAGTGTACCCTTGAGCAACTAGCCTTGCCTTGTTTCTGGTCACAGTTCCATGTTCATCTGATTTATTTTTGTATAGCCATTTAGTTCCAATGACATTCATGCCTACAGGTCTTGGAACAAGATCCCACACTTCACTTCTTTTGAATTGATTCAGTTCTTCTTGCATAGCATCAATCCAGAATTCATCAGTAAGTGCTTATTTAATATTCTTGGGTTCAAATTTTGACACAAAGCATGAATCAGTAGTCACTTCTTCTGATCTTCTAGTTCTGACTCCTTGATCAAGGTTCCCAAAGATTAGTTCTTTGGGATGATCCTTCTGAATTCTGATTGAAGGTCCTTTACTTGTTGAAGCATGATCAGGATCAATTTCTCCTTCTTCAGACTCTACATTTTCAGACTCTACTTCATGTTCCACAACAGGTGTTTCCGACTGTTCTTCTGATGTAACAACTGGTTCTTCAGCAGCCATCTTTTCAGTAGGTAAATCATCTATCACAACATTGATAGATTCCATTACTACCTTGGTTCTGGAGTTAAAAACTATGTATGCTCTGCTGTTTGTTGAGTAACCAAGAAAAATCCCTTCATTACTCTTTGGATCCAATTTCCTCCTGTTTTCTCTATCTGCCAGAATGTAGCACTTGCTTCCAAATACATGAAAGTACTTGACAGTAGGCTTTCTTCCTTTCCATAACTCATACAGAGTAGATGTAGTTCCTGTCTTCAGAGTCACCCTATTGTGAACATAGCATGTTGTATTCATTGCTTCTGCCCAGAAATAATGAGGTAAGTGTTTTGCATGCATCATAACTCTGGCAGATTCTTGCAAGGTTCTGTTCTTCCTTTTAACAACACCATTTTGCTGAGGTGTTATGGGAGCTGAAAATTCATGCTTGATTCCTTCAGAGGAACAAAATTCAGAGAACTTACTATTTTCAAATTCTTTCCCATGGTCACTTCTGATCCTAACAATGACACTATCCTTTTCTCTTTGTAATTGAGTGCACAGATCTTTAAACACATCAAAAGTGTCTGATTTTTCTCTAATGAAGCTTACCCCAAGTGAATCTTGAAAAGTCATCAACAACCACAAAAAGCATACTTCTTTCATCCAATGCTCTCAACTTGCATAGGTCCCATTAAGTCCATATGTAACAATTCAAGAACTTTTGTTGTTACCTGATGCTCCAACCTTGGATGAGACTTTCGTGTTTGTTTACCAATCTGACATTCACCACAAATGCTGTCTTCATTGATCTTAAGTTTGGGTAGACCTCTGATGGCATCTACTGACATGACTTTCTTCATACCCCTCAGATTTAAGTGCCCAAGTTTCTGGTGCCAGAGTCTGACTTCTTCTTCTGAGCTTATGAGACATGTGGATAGGCTTGTTTCTTCTTGAGGCATCCATAAGTAACAATTGTCCTTTGATATACTACCCCTCATCAGCACTTCACCTTCTTTACCAGTTACCAGACATTCCTCTTTGTTAAAGTTCACTTTAAACTCTTGATCACACAACTGGCTTATGCTGATCAGATTTGAAGTTAGTTCTTTTACTAATAGCACATTGTCTAGCCTTGGTAATCCATCACTGATCAAGTCTCCAATTCCAAGAATTTCTCCTTTAGCTCCATCACCAAAAGTTACATAGCTATTATAGTAAGGTTTTAAATTGCCTAAATACTTCTTGACACCAGTCATGTGTCTGGAGCATCCACTATCAAAATACCAATCTTCCCTAGAGGAGGCTCTCAGAGATGTATGAGCTATGAGGCCAACATTATTACCTTTGGGTTTCCATACCTTCTTGACATTGATTCTGTTTGCAGCAGGTTCCACTTTTATGTGCTGAAAGTGCTTGGGATAACCATATAGCTTGAAACAGAATGGCTTTATGTGCCCCTTCTTACCACAGTGATGACATACCCGTGGATGAGTTCTCCTCTTTATCTTAGATTTCTGAGGTTCCTTGTGATGTTCCCTCTTAGATGTGCCTATCATTGGATCATAAGTTCCAACAGCAGGAATGAACCTTTTAGCTTGATTTTGCTGTTTGATGCTCAAAGTCCCATCAACAAAACCTATGCCATTTGGTTTCCCTTGGTTCTAACTCTCCAAAATCTCCTCCAGCACATCAGTACCAGTATTTAACATTCTAACTTGCTTCTTCATATGATCAAGTTGAGAATTCAGTTGGCTTACCTCATCTTTGAGATCAGAAATCTGTGCTAAAAGGTTACTTCTTTCATCATGCAGCTGACTGATAGTCTTCTTCTGATCCACTAGTTGCTTGCAAACTTCTACACTTCTGATGTATAGATCTTTGTAAGAGTTAGCCAGTTCTTCATAAGAGGATTTTTCAACACTGGCTTCAGACTCTAATGGAGCTTCAGACTCTGATAGAGCTTTAGACTCTGATAGTGTTTCAGACTCTGAGAGTGCTTCTGAGGCCTTAACTTTAAAATCTGACTTGTATCTTCCAGTTAGGGCAACAACATGTTTAGCAGATTCACTCTCTACTTCTCCTTTTGAGTCATCTTCATCAGACCAGGAAACAGCCAAGCTTTTCTTCTGTTTCTTGAGATATGTGCCACATTCTGTCCTAATATAACCATATCCTTCACACTCATAGCACTGAACTCCCTTTGATTGATTGCTTTTCTCATCAGTCTTTGTCTTCTTCAAATCATTTTGTTGCTTACTGATGTTGAATCTGTTGTTCTGACCATTTGATTTGGATCTCCTGTCAACATGTTTCAGAATCTTGTTAAACTGTCTCCCTAGCAACACAAGAGCCTCTGATAAGCCTTCATCATCCTCATTATTCCCTTGTTGATCCTCAGCATCAGTATTTACGGCAAAAGCAACTCCTTTCCCTTTCTTATCAGTACGGTTACTGAAGGCTGTCTCAAAATTGAGCAAGGACCCTATTAACTCCTCAACCTTCATACTAGAGATGTCATGTGCTTCCTCAATGGCATTCACCTTCATGTCAAATCTCTTAGGTAGAGACCTGAGTATTTTTCATACAATTTTCTCATCAGACATTTTCTCTCCAAGAGAATCAAATGAGTTAGCCATATCCAGAACATTCATGTAAAAATCTTGTATGCTCTCATCCTCCAACATTCTGAGATTCTCAAACTTGGTGGTGAGAAGTTGAAGTCTGGACAACTTTACCTTTGAAGTGCCTTCATGAGTAGTCTTGAGAATCTCCCAGGCATCCTTGGCTATAGTGCACTGCTTGATCAGTCTGAACATGTTCTTGTCCACTCCGTTGAATAGAGCATTCAAAGCTTTGGAGTTTCCAAGAGCCAATTCATCTTCATCCTTGGACCATTCTTCCTCTGGTTTCAACACAGTAGTCTTCTCTCCATCTTTGTCCAGCACAACAGGATGTTCCCAACCCTTCAAAACAGCTTTCCAAGTCTTACTGTCTATAGATTTCAGGAAGACACTCATACGAGACTTCCAATACTCATAGTTGGAACCATCCAACAAAGGTGGCCTGTTAACAAATCATCTTTCCTTGTCCATAATGCCACAAAAACCTTCCCTGGAGCTCACCCTAAAACAGGCCGGGTGCCTGCTCTGATGCCAATTGAAATTCTGGCAAGACTGAGTCTGAACCGTAAAAAAGAGTTGAACAGAGTATGTTTAACAGAGGTTCAGAAGCAGCAAAAATAAAGACAGAAAGTAAAGAACACAGTTGATTTGTTAACCCAGTTCGGTGACAAACACACCTACGTCTGGAGGCTACCAAGCCAGGAAGGAAATTCACTAAAATATTATCAATTCGAACTACTGTGTAAACAACCCCTGTTTCCCACAGCCTTCTCACTTAATCACTACCCGTGAAATTTTTACCTAAGAACTCCTAGATATAAGAACCCGTCTTACTTCCTAGTCAAGCAATCACTGCCCCAGTGATTGTAAACTCTAAACCAATCAACTATGATGAAGACACACTTCAAAACAACAAAGTCACTTTTGCTTAAAAGCTTTAAGTGAATTACAACTCAATAAACCTAAACCAACTCTAACAGATGAGTGGTGTACAGAACAAAGCACAAAGCTTACAAACTCAAAAACTAAGACTCTCTCTATTATGATTTTTGTTTTTGATGTCCATTCTTCAACAGCAGCGTAGAACACAGTTGATTTGTTAACCCAGTTCGGTGACAAACACACCTACATCTGGAGGCTACCAAACCAGGAAGAAAATTCACTAAAATAGTATCAATTCGAACTACTGTGTAAACAGCCCCTGTTTCCCACAACCTTCTCACTTAATTACTACCCGTGAAATTTCTACCTAGGAACTCCTAGATATAAGAACCCCTTTAACTTCCTACTCAAGCAATCACTGCCCCAGTGATTGTAAACTCTAAACCAATCAACTATGATGAAGACACACTTCAAAACAACAAAGTCACTTTTGCTTAAAAGCTTTAAGTGAATTACAACTCAATAAACCTAAACCAACTCTAACAGATGACTGGTGTACAGAACAAAGCACAAAGCTTACAAACTCAAAAACTAAGACTCTCTCTATAATGATTTCTGTTTTTGATGTCCATTCTTCAACAGCAGCGTCCTCTTTATATAGCTTCAGCAGCAACATAATTCTTGAACCAAATCCTTCAAAGATATGTTTCCAGAATTCTTTTAGAAGCAAATAGAAGCAATTATATTTTTGAAATATATTTTGAAAAGATTCCTTTGAAAATATATTCACAAATAAAAGAATCCAATCTTTAATAAAAATCTACACGCAAAATTCTTCTTTCTTCTAGAAACACAGCTTGGATAAATCTTCAATTAAATCTTCACATAAAGATCATGTTCTGAAAATACACATCTCCAAGGCGCACAAAATAGAACGCAGAAAACCAGCTTCTGATGTCTGCGTCTGAAGTTCTGCGTTCGAACATTTCAGCTTCTGAAGGTTGCTTCTGAACAGTGCGTCTGAAGGTCAGCTTCTGAACTAGCTTTTGAACCAGCTTCTGAAAATGCACACACTGAGTTTTCAGCTTCTGAAGACGTCCTGCTTGTATATTTGATTTTAGCAAAACATGTAGCCAACAACCAAATATCCAACATCCATGACTCCATGCTTCACTACTGATCATAATCATAATGAATTGTTTTCACTTCCACTACAGAATTTCCAAGGGTCCGAGTAATCTTACAGACTTCTGGAATTTCGTCCTAGCTTATTGACGACAATACATTCCTCAATGATTCCCAAATTTCTTCTTCCTTAATATGATTCTGATAATCTTTCCACCATCTGCATCATACTTTGTTGTACTGGAATGATTAGGAACCCAACTTCAAGGGTCTCTAAAAGACTCCTTTAATTTGATACCATTCATGACACGAACATTGTTCTCGAACTCTTACAAGAGCATTAAAATTTTGCACAGGATACTTTGCATTCGGTAGCATCAATTCTGCCATAAATAGTATCTTTTCACTCAAACATAGGTTACTATACTTGCTGTTCTTGAATGATACTTCAAGTCCAAAAATAAATTCCTCCAGATGCAACATTCATGACTGTTGCCTCATGCACAACTTTCTTCTGACTAAATTTGGCACTCCAAGCCCTTTAAAGTTACTGAACCGAATAACTAGGTTACCGTACCAGCGATGCCTCCAAACACTTTAGACTTGTTGTGGTGGGAATACATATGTTTAATTCTTACCACATTCTCTTATACTGCTTCAAGTTCCAATACCTCTGAATTCCGTGGTTTGAAGCACTCCTCACCTTGACCCATAAGACTTTCTGTTTGGATTCTCTGCATGCTTAAGATATCACAACTTACTATCGTCCCATCTCACAAGGGTCGACATGCATACTCTTACCTTGGAATTTATCTGGCAGAAACTTATAAACATCTGTATCTCAAGGTCTCAAACCTCTTCGTCTTCCGTCATTTCATTCCAGATTAATTTTTCCGCTGCGCCACTCTGATTAACAACTTACTTCGTTCAGAAATACTAATTCAGCAACAGTGAAAAGATTTAACGATCAATTCTAACTTCATTACAATTTCACACTCATCAAGACCTAACCGTCTTACAACCTGTTACTTTTTCACAATCTCGACTACATGCTTATCCAATTATCTTAGTCGTCCTCCGTAGCTTACACGCCAATAACAGAGGGGTTAACTTCATTCTACATACCGGTTCGATACACAAAATATACAGTTGACAAATTGTTTTTAAACACTACATATACCGTTTTGATGATTGTAAGAATTCGGTGTTAAGATGTTTTAAGTGTGGTAAAGATGGACATCGTGCCTTTGAGTGCAAGAGTAAGGAGTTGGTTTGTTTCAATTCTGGAGAGGCTGGTCATATTAGTACAAAGTGTTCGAAGCCAAAGAAGGCAAAGTTAGATGGGAAAGTGTGTGCTTTGAATGCTGAGGAAGTTCCGGAGTAGGACAACTTGATTCGAGGTATTTGTTTCGTTAATAACACCCCTTTGATTGCTATCATTGATACTAGTGCGACACATTCGTTTATTTCTCTTGATTGTGCTAAAAGATTGAATTTAGTTTTATCTTCGATGTCGAGAGGGATGGTCATTGATACCCCGGCCAATGGTTCGGTGACCACTTCCTTGGTTTGTGTGAAGTGTCCTTTGAATTTTGGTGGAATAGATTTTAAGATGGATTTAGTTTGTTTGCCCTTGGCTCATATGGATGTTATCTTTGGTATGAATTGGTTGTTATATTTTGGTGTTAATATTAAGTGTTTGACAAAGTTGGTTACATTCTCGAAGGGAAGTTTCTAACCGCGGGGCAAGTGGATGTGTCGTTAGATGGTAAAGCTCAGTTGTTTGTGATGTTTACTTCTTTGAAGGTGGAAAGTGAGAAGAGAGGTAGTGATATACCAGTAGTGAATGAGTTCCTATATGTGTTTCCTGACGACATTACTGATATACCGCTAGAGAGAGAAGTGGAGTTTGGAATTGATTTAGTACATGGATTTAGTCTTGTGTCGATGGTGTCGTATAGCATGTCTGCATCAGATTTAGGCGAGTTGAAGAAGTAGTTGGAAGAGTTGTTGGAGAATAGGTTTATTAGACTAAGTGTTTCGTCGTGGGGAGTGCCGGTGTTGTTTGTTAAGAAGAAGGATGGTAGTATAATGTTGTGTGTGGATTATCGACAATCGGATAAGGTTACCATTAAGAACAAATATCATTTTCCAAGGATAGATGATTTGATGGATCTGTTGGTTGGTGCTTAGGTGTTTAGCAAGATTGATCTGAGGTTTGGATATCATCAGATTCGGGTAAAGTTGGAAGATATACGAAAGACTGCTTTCCAAACTAGTTATGGTCACTATGAGTATTCTGTAATGCCATTTGGTGTAACCAATGCGCCAGGTGTATTTATGGAGTACATGAATAGGATCTTTCATCCTTATTTGGATCAGTTTGTGGTGGTGTTCATTGATGATATCTTGGTGTATTCGAAGTCGGAGGAAGAACATGCGCAGCATCTGTGGATTGTGTTGCAGACCTTAAAGGAAAGGAAGTTGTATGCTAAGATGTCGAAGTGTGAGTTGCGGTTGATCCATCTAAGGTTGAAGTTGTGTTGCATTGGGAGGCTCCTAAGTCAGTTATTGAGATCGGAAGCTTTTTGGGTTTAGCAGGTTACTACAAGAGGTTCATAGAGGGTTTCTCTAAGTTGGCTCTACAGTTGACGCATTTAACTCGGAAAGGTCAAGCATTTGTTTGGGATGCTAAGTGTGAAGAGAGTTTCCAAGAGCTAAATAATAGGTTGACATCAATGCAAGTTTTGATTTTGCCGAACGCGAATGAGTCTTTTGTGGTGTATTGTGATGCATCTAAGATGGGATTGGGTGGAGTGCTTATGCATAATGGACAAGTTATGGCATACGCTTCAAGGCAGTTGAAGGTACATGAGAGAAATTACCCAACCCATGATTTGGATTGGCAGCAGTGGTGTTTGCACTTAAGATTTGGAGGCACTACTTGTTTGGTTCAAAGTTTGAATTTTCAACGATAACAAGAGTTTGAAGTATTTGGTTGATCAGAAGGATTTGAACATGAGGCAGAGGAGGTGGATGGAATTTCTGAAGGATTATGATTTTGAGTTGAGTTATCATCCAAGCAAAGCTAATGTGGTGGTAGATGCGTTGAGTATAAAGTCTTTGCACATGTCGGCCCTTATAGTGAATGAATTGGAGTTGGTTAAGCAATTCAGATATTTAAGCTTGGTGTGTGAGTTAACGCCGAATGGTGTGAAGTTGTGGATGTTTAAGCTAACACGTAATATTTTGGAGGAGATCAAAGAAGGTCAGAAGGTGGACTTGGAACTTGTGGACCGGTTGGTGTTGATCAATCAAGGGAAAGGGGGGACTTTAATTTGGATAAGAACGGAGTTTTGAGGTTTCGTGATCGAGTTTGTGTACCGGATGTACCTGGACTTAAGAGTAGGATCTTGGAGGAAGGTCACAGGTGTAATTTGAGTATTCATCCCGGAGCGCCGAAGATGTATCAGGATCTGAAGAAGTTGTTTTGGTGGCCAGGATTGAAGAGGGATATTGCAGAGTTTGTGTATGCTTGTTTGGTTTGTCAAAAGTCTAAGATTGAGAAGATTATCAGATTGCATGGTATGCCATTTAGCATTGCGTCAGATAGATATTCGAGATTTACTTCGAAGTAGTGGGAGAGTTTGCAAGAAGCTTTGGGAACAAAGTTGAGGTTGAGTTCTGCTTACCATCTTCAAACTGACGGTCAGACGGAGAAAACCTTCCAGTCTTTAGAGGATTTTTTTAGGGTGTGTGTCTTGGAACAAGGAGTAAGTTGGAGTGAATGTTTACCGTTGATTGAGTTTACTTACAACAACAGTTTTCATTCGAGTATTTGTATGGCACCTTTTGAAGCTTTGTATGGAAGGAGATGTAGAACACCATTGTGTTGGAATGAGTCGAGAGAAAGTGCTATGCTTGGACCGGAAGTTGTTCCGTAAACTACGGAGAGGGTTAAGATGATTCAGGATAAGATGAAAGCATCGCAAAGTAAACAAAAGAGTTACCATGATAAGAGAAGGAAGGATATTGAGTTTCAAGTTGGCGATCATTTGCTTTTGAGAGTTAACCCGGTTACCGGTGTTGGGCATGCTTTGAAGTCTAAGAAGTTGACTCCACATTTTGTTGGTCTGTATCAGATTGTAGAAAAGGTAAGTGAAGTGGCTTATCGGATTGCGTTACCATCGTCGTTGTCGAATCTTCATTGTGTGTTTCATGTGTCTCAAATTCGGAAGTATGTGTACGACCTGTCACATGTGATTCAAGCAGATGATTGGCAAGTAAGGGATAACTTAACCCTTGAGACTATGCCATTGGGGATTAAAGAACGAGAAGTTAAGCGGTTGAGAGGAAAAGAGATTGTCTTGGTGAAAGTCATTTGGGGAGGTCCTACCGGAGAGAGCATAACTTGGGAGTTGGAGAGTCGGATGAAGGAAGCGTATCCAGAGTTGTTTCCTTCAAGTAATTTTCAAGGACGAAAATTCTTTAAGTGGGGGAGAGTTGTAACAGGCCGATTTTCGATATTAGTTTATTAATATTATTTTATTTAATTATTGCTTTTATTATGTGGTTGAATTGGTGAGTTAATAGATTTTTAGAAGATAACGGTATTTTGGTAATTTAGGAGTGAAAGGTATTTTTGAGATATAGAAATGAGCGTTTTAAGAGAATTAAGGAAATAGAGGTGTAAGAGTAAATAAGAGGTTTAAGTGAAGCAAATGTGTTATGTTCTATACATCCAGATTGAATAGAGACTAAGCTTATTTAGTATAAGAGAACCAAAGCCCAAGAACTAGAATATAAATAGTTAATAGTGTTGGTGAAACTTGGGTTAGAAACCATTTGTCAAAATTAAGATAGACGCAAGAATTGAGACTCAAGAATAGAAGAAGGGGAGCTAGAGAAAAGGAAGAGGAACTTGAAGAAATCAAATAGGAGAGGAAAACCCAAGCTAGAGGAGGTTTAATAGTGAAGAAATTGAGGTGAGGGGGAGTTTTATTGAACTTTGCGAATGTTTAGATAAATGGGCAGAATCTTGGTATTGTGTGATCATTGTTGTTTTTATGCTTTTGAGATAATTTAATGATGAATTGATGTTGAGATTGTGATTTAATAAGATTATGGGTGTGTTTTAATTGAAAATCCATGAAGTTTTGATGAGTTGTTTGTGTTGTTGTTGTGTTTTGAGCTACATGATGATTTTGATGAAATTTCATGAAAGTTGTTGCTTCATTGAGGCATGAGGTTTCCATAATTGAATTTGGTGATGTTGTTGTTGTGAAGAATTTGATGTAAAGATGATTGTGTTGTTGTTGCTATGTTGGGTTAGAATTAACATGACTAAGTTATATTGCTGTGAAATTAAGTGATTATGAGAATTATGTGAAAATGAGTGGATTTGAGTTGATTATGATGAAATTGATGTCTGTTAGATTGAATAACATGAATATGATGATTTGGGTCAAGTTTGGTGTGTTTGGAATCAAAAAATGGTGTCGAAAGGGGTGTCCCCGTTTTTGAAAAATGAGAAAAATGCATTTATCCCCACCTGAGTATCACGCACAACCGTGCGTCTGGGAGGCACAAACCGTCTGTGTGGCTTGGCATTGGAGCACACGACCGTGCGTGTAGGCCACACGATCGTGCGTCCCTTTGTGGTGTAAAAACTCCAATTTGTGATTTTTAAAGGTATTTGAGATACATGGTTGGGTCCCAAACCCCTAAACTTAACCTATAGGAGTATGACTTGGGTTGTATGAGTAATTGATTGAGGATATGAATGGAGTAAGATTAGTAATTGAATTGGTTACCTTGATTGGGCTTATAGACATAAGTAAATGGGTGTCTGAACTTAATAGATGGATAAGGAGATGATGCAATCAATGTAGAATGCCTAATGATGTAGGAATGACTTGTATGATTAGGAGATGATGTAATGTCATTATGGATTGGTGTAGATATAATTTGAAATGTTTAAAAAGGTGAATTGATTAATGAGGAATGTTATGTCATAAATAGTTCGTGGATGTGATTAAATGATGGTGTGGTGATAATATGACTTATGATGTGTGGATGTATTGATTAGATAATGCAATGGTGTGGTGATGCGGTGATATGTTATATGATGGAGTGAATTATATAACTATGAACGATATGATGTTGTGCATTGTCGAGTCTATACTTGGTATTCATGCATTCATGGTCAGTCGTGCATTTATGTACAAATTGGTGCGGGATTTAAGATCTCGATATAGTGGTGTGGAAATTCGGTAACATACCTCTGAATATTCAAAATGATGCGGGATTTAAGATCTCGATATAGTAGTGGGATCACTCAGTAACAGAACTCTGATATCCAAAACTTGGTGCCACATGCATATAGAGTCGAGTCAGACGTATGGCATGCATACCTATGAGATTATGTGAAGGTGTTTGTGTTTTGATGTTGTGTATTTATGTGAAAGATGTGTAATTCGATGATGGAGTTGAGATATGAATTATGTGTATTCATCTTGGTGATTGTCTGATGATGATGATTTACTTGTTGATATTTTTGTGATGATTGATGAAGGTTTTATTGAATTTCTAAGATAAGAATGTTGCATGTTTATCTAATCACTTATGTACATGATGTTTTGCTTACCTTGATGATATACATGCATCCATGTTTTCCTATTGTTGAATATTACTCACCCTACTTGTTGCAGGTTGGATGCCTATGCCCTTCTGGTGTAGACTTGCAGGTTGAGGACGCATAGTTGCAGTGAGTTTTTCCGAGGAGGGCTTTGGAGCCTACTCATCCCTTGTTGTTTTTCCTTTGGAGTCTAGTTTAGTGATGCTCTAATTAGGACTGTTGGGATTTTATTTTATGAACCTTGAGTTCATTTAAGGATGTATTTATTATGAGATATGTTTATCTTACTTATGTTGTTGCGATTATTCCGCTGCGATATTATATTATCTGTTGAAGTTTTGAATTTGTGTTGAATGTTGGAGAAAAACACCTTGAATGTTATATATATTTGTTGCATATTTATTTCAAAATAGTATGAGCAGTCTGGGTTGTTACACTTAAACTTTTAAATAATTTATAATTCAGTTTCTTAAATTCAAACACCTTCAATTATAAATTATTTAAAAATAGATCGAAAAAAGAACTAAAAAAAAATATAAGGCACCCAAAAGTTTCCTTAAACCTAAATTACAAGTAGAACATATATATTTTTGCAATTATTCCTTTTAACCTAATTTCTCATTCTCATATTGAGAAAATGAGAGACTATATAAAAGAAAGGGAACTTTGATTCCCAAATTCCTAGATTGTACGTTGATTTCCAACAAAAACAGTGCCATCCTAATTATTTATGTCAATTAATTATGAAAGTAACAACCATTCCAAAAGAAAAATTGTTATGAAAGCAACAAAGGCAAGCAAAGATAGTGAAGATTTTGTGCCCCCCTCCCAAAAACAAGTCTTACACCTGACTCCTTATGAGAATCAGTTTCACCCATTAAATCAATTTGCAACTTGATATGCAATTTGATATGCTTTTTTTTTTTCATTTTGAAAAATCTGAAGTTTGCATAAATTCCTCTACTTATCTGCACAAAAGTATCCCATCCCATTTTGTGCTTAACTAATGGTTTTTAATTTTTGTTGTATATATCTTATAATTATCTTGTCTAACAGTAAAAGAATACATCATGTCCACCAAAAGTTTGGACACTGTGTCAAGATACCAAGCACATATATATTCATTAAAAAGGTACCATAAAAGCAAGATTGGAGTCAAATTCAGGGCATTTAAATAGTAGGCAATGGCAACCCAATTTTACATCTTCAAATGCTCCTTTAATTATTGTCCTACCCGTGATTTTGACTTGAATTTCAAATACTAACAATTTTCACACTCCAAATCACAATCACAAACCTCTTGAGGTCTGAAAAATATTCATATAAGTGACACTTGTCATTTTAAAGCCAATTTTATAAAGATGAATTAAACCAAATATAAAAAATCGAAAGAACTGAATCCCACGTTGAATTAGGGCGGCCCACCTTATTATATATGTGCTAAGTTCTAAATTATTTGATGTGAGGAGGGTGTAATTGAAAAAAAATCAACTTCAACATTAAACATATATAAAATTTAAAGAGTTCATAAAGAGCGTCACATGACTAAAGTAAAACACAAAACAACTGTATGACAGAGTCGCCTACCAAACTAAACGTGTTCAAGTGCAACTGTGATGGCCTGTTAAAAGTACAGATGTAGGAATATTTACTTTTTTGACAATATTGGAATATTTACTTGAATTTCAAATTCCAATCATTTTAATTCTACAAATCACCCATATTCTATTTCTGAATGCAAGATGGCTCACGTTGTTGCTTCAAACTCACCAGCATCATAGAATTTTAATTGTTATTAGGATGACAAAACGGGTCAACTGACTCGTATCAACTTTAAAGAAAGTGGTATGAGATTTTCAACCTAACTTGCTTAAGGGTTTGCTAACATGTTGTCTTGCTAGAAAAAAAAAAAGGGAATATTTTGGGCACAATATTGATCGGTTCGTTTGCCAAAATTACAAAAAAAAATATATAGAAAATAAACTATTAAATTAATAAGATTTAATATGCAAACTATTATTTTTGAAAAAATATGAAGTGGATTGGTTCACATCTGGTCTAACAGTATGTGAGTTAAGGTATCTTTATCCCAAAAAATGGTAAGTTGGATCGTTTGATTAAACGGACCAACCCACTTTACCACCTCTATGAAGTTCTAATTAGTGTGTATTTGTTTCGAAGATGAATTTTAACAACACACATTTTAACATACATTTTTCAACACACTTTCGTTAATTGATTAAAACTTATATGGATCCCACCAAATCATGTGGAACCCATATAAATTTGGTGAGACCTATGAATTTTAATCAATCAAAGAGAGTATGTTGAAAAGTGTGTGTTAAAATGTATGTTGTTAGCATTTCTCTTGTTTCGAAAGATGATGTTCAATGGTAGCTCGACTAAAAATACTAACATTTATTTTGGGAGTCCTTGAATTTTGTGTTACCAAAACGAATTATATCTTTACATATGAAATACAAAACCTCGTCAATATTGTTGTTGACTTTAAAAATATCTCTCCTCAAAATTTGCTTAGGTATAAAATTATGTTGGACCGACCCTCCATGCTTAAGTAAGACGACCATGTACTTGCCAACTTCACTACAAACTTCCACCACTTGAGCATTAAAACATGGACTTTCATATATCGTTCATTTAATGTTGTCCTAGAACAAATAGAAACTCCACTTATATCAATTGTTCAAACTCTACCCTATGAGAATGTGATCTTTGTGATCTCAATTGTTATTGATTCAACGTTTGTTATGATCCCCTTCTTGTTTTGGGCAAACTAGATTCGATAGTTGAGATCTTTCTTAGTACAATACCAACATGGAATGGTGCATTATTTTTCTTTTAAACTCTTCTACACCATGAGAGGGAGATATTGAAGTAACAAAACAAGTAACTATGCAAGTTTTTGGTCAATGTGAAGATCAAGAAATTGATAGTTGATATTGTAATGATTAAAAAAAAACTGTCTCAATCTCCGATCAAAAACTAAAAATTGATTGTCACTTGGAAATTGTTAAAAGGGATTACTTTCAAATTATTACCTAATCAAATTCAGACAATAAGATAGTGTGTCAATTTAGTATATAGCTTGAAAGTTCCGTGGCTATTCAATGATAGGACCAAAGATCTTAGTTTAGTAGCAATATACTTATAACAATAGTGTGAATTGTAAGATATAAACAAAGACAGCTAGTTACTTGGTTATTATTCATGAGGGTAAGATAATATATTATTTTAAGTCCACTAACATATATAATAAGTGACAACATTTTTTTTCGTATTATTTTAAAAAAATAATTCCCCTATGAATAAGTGACAACATTGGTATTGGCTGGCTTTGAAGCTCCCAACTCCTAAGTCAAATTCAATACATTAATAAATTCTTATACTTTAGAATGAATCTTGTTAAAGTTTATTTGTTTCCGATATTCAAAGCAAACGGTTTGTGTTTGTGCTTTAGCAAAGGTTTTTACTACTAATAACACTATTCACAATGTTTTAACCACTTTTTACTACTTTTTTTGAAGAAGCTAAAATGAAATATTATAAATCACTTTTTACTACTGACTAAACTATTCACAATGAAATGCATTCCTTTTACTTGCGTTAAAAAGAAAATCTATGTATTGACTTACACACAAAAATCTATTGAAGTTTTATTTTCTAATTTACTATTCTTATTATTTTGCTTAAATATTTTTAAATTGGTAATATACATGTGAAATAGTGTATAATGAAATGGAATGAGATAACATCTATTTTTTAAAATCTAATTAGCATATTCTATTTCATCTAACTTAATTCTACTGTATACCACTAATTCAAACACATCCATCAAAAATATTAGCACGATTCCACTAAGACAAAAAAAAAAGGAGTGACACACTTTAATAAACTCATTTTATTTCAGATATTATCTTTTTTTCTACGTGAAACTTGTGTTTTTTCAATAGTCGAATATTTATTATTTTCATTTTATTTTAAAATATTATTTATTTGAAGCTTTTATGAATGCCCTTCGTTTGTAGGACTAGGACAAAAGAACAAATGGAAAATAGGACAAAACGTGATTCAATTTGAAGTGGATAGTAAAAGTAACTAAAAAAATCAGCACAAAGCAGAAATAAGGAAATTATTGTCTTATTTTCTGTGTATATATAGCTGATAGAAACAGATAAAAGAACAGAGGTTACACACGTTAAAGAAAATACTCCTTTCCTCACATAATAATCAATCGGTCTGACACTGCATAATATATGCAAAAGTTGAGATTTGAACTACGAACAACTCACTTATTCACCATAAAGGTGAATTTAGTCCTTAAACTAATTGAAATAAAATGTTGAATTGGAAATGGTTCACATGATATTGATTACAAGGTATATTAGAAAAATAATGTTTATAAAAAAAATGAAAAAATTTGGTTCATGTCACCTTGAAAATTGAAAACATTTTGTTTTAAAACATGTTTTTTTTTTTTTTGCAAATAAGTGAATTATTATGAGAAGAGCGAGTAATAATTACCACTTTTTAGCGAAGGCAAATTTTACTTTGGCACAACTTCAAATCAAAATTATTTAGACATATGAAAGAAAAAAATATATGATATCTCTTGATTGTTTCCAAGATAATTTTTTTTTTTTTCATTTATTTGTGTCCAAATAATATTTATTTGATTTCTCAAGCAATAACACGTTTTTCTACTTTACTCTGACATTCAGTGCATTTGAATTTCACAGAAAAAGTAATCAGAAAATAGCTTTAGAAGAGACATGGACCATGTAAAAAAAATTTCCCAACTCACACCCTTTGCAGTCTAAAAATGTCACAACATTTATATACTTATATAAAAATTATCATCTGTCTCTACCTGCTTACTACCCTATACAGTTAAAGACAAATTCCTTAAATGTTATTATTATTACTATCACTACATTTTCTTACTAAACCAAACACAAAGGTTTTTCTTCATCATCTTCATCTGAATCATCAGAAAAATCAACAAATGGCAATGAATCTTGATTGTTTTCAGAAATATGTGACTTCTCTTCATCAATTTCTTTGTTATCATTCTCAGCAACACCACTTTCTGATCCTGTAAGTTTCCTTGCTCTTAAAGCTTCAAATTTCCAATCAGTTTTGTAAAGAACAATCAACATAGTAAGAGCACATGATCCCTGAGCAGCAAGTAAACCAAGCCAAAGACCTTGAAAATCATAACCACAATAAAATGCTAACAAAACCGAAACCGGCATTCCGACAAGATAAAAACAACCTAAGTTGATATTAGCACCAACTTTAGGCCTTGCTGTTCCTCTAAGAACACCACAACCTGTTGTTTGTGGACAGTTACCTAATTCACACAAACCTATAATTGGCAAAACCATTGATGTCAAAGCAATGATCTCTTTGTCCTTTGTGAACATACTAGCCCACATGTGTCTTACACAAAGAGTGAAAATAAATGCAAACAAACCACAAATGAAGCTGAAAGAAAGTCCTGAAATTGCAGAAAGTTTTGCTTTTGATGGCTTTTGTGCACCTATCATATTACCAACTCTTGTTGAAACACTATTGCTTAGTGAATAAGGAAAAATGTACATCAATGAAGTAATTTGGATTAACACCCCCATTGATGCAACACTTGATCTTGGATTGCTTAGGTAGCCACAAAATATAGTCATGAATTCATACCACCACCATTCCAAGCATACTGAAACGCAGCTTGGAACGGCGAGGTTTAGAAGTGGCATCCACTCTCTAAAACTTTCTAAAGAAAATCCGGCCCACGTTTTTTTATGTGTGCCGGAAAAATAAATGTAAAAAATCAAAGAAGCAACAAGGTTGAAATTTGTCCACACCCCACTTAAAGCAACTCCTTTTATACCCAAATTAAGGTATATAACAAGAAAATAATTTATTGGTATGTGAAGAAGAGTTGAAAAAGTTGCACAAAGAGTAAGAGGAAGAGTAATGGATTGAGTCCTAAGGTAAACTCTCAAAGGGTGTATAAAGGATTGAGCAATAAGATCAGGAATTGAATATAGAATATAAGTTTGAGCCATTGTTGCTATTTCTTCATCTTGGTTGAAAAACAAAAGCATTTTTTTCATGTAAAGCCAAGAAATAGATATTGGTATTGAAACCAAAAGGAGCAAAAGAATGGTTCTTTGAAGACAAAGACCAAGAAGAGTGAATTTTTTAGCACCAAAAGCTTGACCACAAATTGGTTCCATACCAACAGCAAGACCAGAAAGAATGGAGTAACCAGTGATGTTGGCAAAACCAACTGCAAGGGACCCACCAGCTAGTGCAAGGTCATTGAGGTGACCAAGAAAAAGCATTGATATCATGGATCTACAATATAAAAGAAGACAAGTTAGGATCATTGGAAAAGCTATCTTTGAAATGGAATTCATTTCTTTGAAGGTGTTTGTAAGATGGTGATAAAAAGTTTGGTTTTTTTTTGGTTTTGGTATCAAAGGGTTGGTGAGGATCATGTTGGTTTGATTAGGATTTGTTTCACTCATGGTGTTTGATTTTTGTGTGTCTCTCTTTAGGGAGAAAAAATGACTTTGAATAGAGTTGAAACAGAGTGAGAAAACAGAGGAGAGAGAGAGAGAGAGAGAGAGAGGTGTGATTGGAAAGGATTGTTGTTGGGGTTTTATAGTGTGATTTTATTGAGGGGACCAAAGTCTTTGAAAACTCTGACTCTGAGGTAGTACTTTGGCAAATGCCAAGTATTTTTTGGGATTGGTTTTTTAACATTTATGCATATATTGAAAGGTGTTATTAAATTTAGAGTTGAAAATATACATCGTTCATGAATCCTAGTGTATTTACTCCTTGGCAAGACTAAAAATATTAGAAAATTATAAGAAAAATGTGCATAGTATTTAATGAAATTTTTAAACTTGACATTTGCTCTAATTTCCCTTTACATTTTTTTTTTCTTCTTAATGATTCTCTCCATGGATATATAGTCTTGTTTGAGACCTGAATATTATGTAATAATCTCCAATCACTTTTAAAACAAAATAACATTTTTTAGATTTGTTAAATAACTGATGTATCTTATTAATAATATAAACTAGATGCGTCAATTATTCAATGAATTTAAAAAAACAAGTTTTTTTTTATATTACAGTGACCTGAGAAAGTATGTGTTTTATTAATAAATATTTTTGATTTGTTCGGTCATTTAAAAGGTTTGTTAAAGGTAATTATTAACGCACATTTTAGTTTTTTTTAACCGGATATTTTCTGCACGCAACTGCAGAGATTAATATCTTTTGTCGGTAGGATTGTAATGAGTGACATTTTAAATATATTAGCTTCCTTAGTCACAGGAATATGTGTATACTGTCTCATATTAACAAATGTATTAAGTCGTATGCTTTAGATTGATTTCTTGGTTTTTTGTGAACGATTGATTTTTAATATATGATGCAATGTATTCAATGCTTTCGTTTGGCTAGTAAATAGACTTCTCAAGAGTAACTTTTCAAGATACTAAAATTTATAAATAATAAGATTTAATAAAACATATTCAATTTTCGCTATTTTTAAGTAAATATTATAATTCACCGTAATTTAATGTCCTACGAGCATAAGATAACATGACCATAAAAGTGTGATTGATCTGCTTAAGGTAAGTACTGTAGAGAACAACACAAAACATCACAAGGTGAACCGTACATGAAAAAACTAATAATATTGAACAATTTTTTGTCTAATACAATGTTTGGTGGATAAAAGACTATTTTGGTATTTTAGACAACTTTACTTTAGACAAAAGGTTGTGTTGTAATTTAGTGAGGGACAAAACTTTCAGTTTTTTTCATGTCCATTACCCCTCAATTTGTTTAGTCTCTAAAACAGTTTTAAAATCACAGTATAATTGAAGATATTCATCGAAGATGTTAACTTGTGTTTGACTTCTAACTTGGTGCAATGTATTAAATGAATAAATCAATTATGAGCCGATGATGATGCAAGAGGGTGATGCCTATGGTTTCAACGAGAAGTGTACGGCAAGTGGAAAGTGTATAGCCGCAACTCCCAGAAATCTCAACTTGTAAGGTCATAGCCAAACTTTAATTTTTTCAATTTTACATATTTGAGTGATTCCATACTGCTGTCATTTCTAGAACTTGCGGTATTTCTTTATTTGTCAACTGGTCTTGTTTTGTACACACTAAGGCAAAGTGCTTGTTACCTAGAGCCTTTTTCAGCTTACCTTGAACGTTAATTAATTATCCTTTGTAAAGTCAATTTGAGCCTTTAGGATTAGACCCCTTTTGTTCGGCGAAACACAATACCTAGCAAACCTTTAGGTTGCATGACCCATGATTTTGGAGTTAAGTGTTAGGTTGTGGTCAAAGTTCAAGTTTGGGGTTGTTGTTGGTACTAGCAACATCTTAAGTTTGGGGTAGGGGTACTAGAGAACTAAAGAAAGAAAAAACACTCAATCTAACTCTGATGTCTCTTGAAAAGCACTCAAAATTGTGCAGAAAAAAAACAAAAAAAAACAAACAGAAAAATTTTAAGAGACGATCTTGTGTTTGTGTATCAAAAAGAAAGTTCTCTAGTACTCAGTTGATGAAAAGGTGGGGGGGCTTGATGACTGTTGACTCTGTATACAAAGTAGTTTGAGCTTAACTCCATGTTTGTTTTAACACTACTCTCCAAAAATTATCCACCCTTCACCTAAGCCCCGTTATAACCTAAAAAAAGACCTTAAAAGTGTGTATTTGACTATGACTTTGATTGACAGTTTAGAAGTGCTTCAAGCCTATGGTAATATGGCGGTTTTGTATGTCGACTGTGAGCACCTTATTCAAACTTGTGCGAGGAGTTGTGGAATTGGTGGTTGAGGAAAGGCATCTGGTACATCATTACACCGGAAAGGAGTGAAGATTTTGACAATATCATTGAAGGGAGAATCCATTGAAAAAAAATGGAGAATCCATTGAAAATGTAAATTCTAGCCACCAAACTACTTGATTAAAAAAATATATTCATTGAAGGGACGCAAAATAGGGTGTGGTGTTGATGACCATGAAGTCAAACTCATGGTTGACAATGCGATTTCATAGTATCGCCACTATTGTTGGTTGATGAATAAGAAAGGAATTTCGTGTTTAATTTCTGATAAGCAATGCAGGACACACTGAACAATAAGAACCACAAGATTAATCCAATGTTTTTCCTTTAAGTGACTGTAGTTGTTGTGTGAAAAATAGAGTGCAGTGAATCTGTATCCAATAAATACAAGAAACTAGGTGATGACCATGGGTCATACCTTGGTTTTAGCCGTCTTTTGATGTCTTTTTGTACATATTAGAGAGTCGTTTATTAATTTTTCATGTCGGTATTAGACATAGTTAGAAGAAATGGTCAAAGGCCAAGTGACTCTGGAACGGGAACATTTTGCAAGATTTTGAGAAGTTTTGAAGGTATTTTGCTATTGGAAGTATCGTGCCACGATGGACCTGTGTCGTGGCACGATGAGAAAAATTCCAGAAGAAGGATTTCAACACTGGAATTTTTGTGCCACGATGGGATATCCATTGTGCCACGATGAAGCTTTGAATGCGTTGACCTGTGTTTTAATGAGGCCATCGTGCCACGATGGACCTGTGTCGTGGCACGATGGGTCGGTTTCAGAAACATGGATTATAAAAGCCATGTGGATTTTCAGTGCAAGGGTTAGATTTTTTGACAAAGAAATTGAGAAGAATACTGGAGATTGACTTTGGAAAGGAGCTGTTCGATTCTAGGAGACTGGAGTTGAAGCTTTCCATCTTCTTTCTTATTGTGTAATGTCTCTAAGTCTTGCTATTATTTGTAATTGAAACATGAGTAGCTAATTTCTCTATTGTTAGGGATGAGGTTAGCTAGATGATAACTTTTGCCTTGTGACCTTAGTTTGATCATTGAATAAGTTTATTGAATCATATTTCTTATCTTTGTGCTTAATGTTTTTATTGATTGATCACCTTTAAATTGATGTATGATTCATATTGTGAAACGAAAGTTGAATGTATGGATGCTTTAAGCTAAGAAATTCTAGCCTTTGTAATCTAGGAATAGATACAAACCCGTGAAACCAGTTAGTAATTCTTGCTCGTTCATGCTTAATTCTAATTTTAAATTTGTTGGGTTTTTGTAGATTGGCTACATTTTGCAAAAACATCTACTAGCCAGATGCTGGGACAGATGCGGTAGCATATGGAACAGCATTTTGTATCTTGTGCTTTTCGCGCCAGCTAGCGCTTTATATTTGTGTACGCAATCTTCCAAAGATTTGCCTGAAGATTTATTTTTCCTCTAGCTTGCTGATCAAGGCGCGTGTATCTGATTGAAGATTTGCTTGAAGTTTTATTTGCCTTGCTATTTGTTCCACAAGATATCATTCTATATTTGGAAGCTTTTTATTATTTCTAGAAGATTGTTTCAGCTGGACCGGTCAATGTCCATGCTCTATTTTGAAGCCCAGACCCGTGGTATCTCAGTGCTATATATTTGTGAAGACAAACCCTAGTTGGGTAACTAAAAACCGTGTGTGTTAGCAAAGCGTGTGTTTTAAGGTTTTTAGGGTTTTGTTTGTTAATTGTGAGCCTTGCTTGTATCACCCTGATTCAAGCTAAGGACTGAGTTTGTTTTGAGTTGTAATTTGTAAGCTGCTCCTAAGCTTTTAAGTACGGAGTGAGTATGTGTTATTAGCGTGTGTTTCTCTTGGTTGTGTTTTGTGTTTTGTGTTTGATAACAACACTGTCTGTGTTGCTGGTAGGAATTGAGACGGGGTCTCATATCTAGGAGTTCCTAGATAGAGTTGCCACTGGTAGGGTCTAGGTGCAAAGTCAAGTAGTGGGTCTGCGTTGGTCTTTTCACTAGAACTATAATAGTGGAATCATTCCTGGATTGGTATCCCCCAGAGTAGGAGAGTTGCTCCGAACTGGGTTAACAAACTCACTGTGTACTTTATATTTCCGCTGTGTTCCTTTTAATTTGTGCTTTGTTACGTTGCACTATTTTAATTGTAGTTCTGAGTAGACACGTGCTCGGACAGTTGTGCCAACATTGTGCACAGCATATTTCAGTCAGGTTGCCAGGAATTTCAATTGGCATCAGAGCAGGCACCCTGTTCTGTGTGGGTGAGCTCCAGGGAAAGAAGTTTCTGGCTCAATGGATAAAGAAGGAGGACTGGTGAACAGACCACCCTTGTTGGATGGGTCGAACTATGACATTTGGAAATCACGCATGACAGCATTCTTGAAATCTCTAGACAGCAGAGCTTGGAAGGCTGTGATCAAGGCATGGGTCCCTCCTAAAATAAAAGATGCGAATAATGTTGATACTGATGAGTTGAAACCAGAAGAGGAGTGGTCTACAGCAGAAGACACTGCAGCTATTGGAAACTCTAAAGCCCTGAATGCTTTGTTTAATGGTGTAGACAAGAACATGTTCAGGTTGATTAAACAATGTACTATTGCTAAGGAAGCTTGGGATATCCTAAGAACAGCTCATGAAGGCACTCAAAAGGTCAAGAAGTCAAGGCTACAACTGCTAACAACACAGTTTGAGAATTTGAGAATGAAGGAAGGAGAGAGTGTTCATGACTTTCACATGAATGTGCTAGAATATGCTAACACATTTGAATCCTTGGGGGAGAAGATATCTGATGAAAAACTGGTAAGAAAAATTCTCAGGTCCCTGCCTAAGAAATTTGATATGAAAGTATGTGCTATTGAGGAGGCCCAAGATATTGGAAATATGAAAGTTGATGAGTTGATTGGATCTCTTCAAACTTTTGAATTAAAGGTTAATGAAAGATCTGAAAAGAAAGACAAGAACATTGCTTTCATCTCCAACACTGATGAAGATGATGTGGAGAGTAATTTAGATACTGATGAGAGCATCTCTGAAGATATTGTGTTGTTGGGCAAACAATTTAATAAAGTTGTGAAGAGGATGGACAGACGCCCTAGGACAAATGCTCCGGACAACAGTCGCAGCATCTATAAAAATGCCAACAATCAGAGGAAACCTAGAACTGATGACAAAATCAATCAAAGCAAAGGGGTGCAATGCCATGAATGCGAAGGTTTTGGTCACATCAGAACTGAGTGTGCAACTTATTTGAAGAAACAAAAGAAGGTGATGACTGTGTCTTGGACTGATGAGGATGAATCAGAAGAAGAACCTGAAACTGCAAAACATGTGAATGCCTTGACTGGAGTGTGCACATCTGACCATGAATCTAGTGATGAAGAGGTAACATATGATGAATTGGCTGATTCTTACAAGGAGCTATATCTCAAAAGTGAGGAAGTTTGTAGAACTTTAGAAAAACAAAAGAGGACCATCACTCTCTTGCAAGCTGAGAAAGACAAACTTCTGAAAATAAACTCAGACCTCAATGATGAAGTTATCTTACTTACTTCCAAGATTGGCAATATGAACAAGCAACTGCGGATGATGAACAAAGGTACTGATGCTTTGGACGAAATTCTGGAAATAGGACAGAAACCTGGAGATTCTAAAGGTATTGGGTTTGACTACAGTTCCTTGCCTCAGCAGAAACAACTACCAGTGAGACAGTTTGTGCCATCTGTTAATACTCATGATCATATTATGTCAAGACAGATGCCCCAGCATCAGGTGAGACAACATGCATCAGGATATAGGCCCAGATCAAAAGGAAGGAATTATGGTTGGGTATGTCACTACTGTGGAAGAAAAGGACATATCAGACCTTTCTGTTTCAAATTATATGGCTACCCAGACAGGACCTATTCACCAAGACCTGATCCCACAGTAAAGATCACCAAGAAGCAGTGGAAGCAGAAAAATGATAATTTCACAAGCAACACTATGAATCCTAGAAAAATAGAACCAGAAGCTGATGAGATTGCTCAAATTGCTCATACATCTCTGAGAGTGTCATCTAGAAATGATTGGTACTTAGACAGTGGATGTTCCAGACATATGACTGGTGATAAAAATTACTTGACTGATGTTAAGCCTTATGCTACAAGTTTTGTGACTTTTGGGGATGGAGCCAAAGGAGAAATAAAGGGCGTAGGAAATCTTGTGGAAGAGGGTCTACCCAAACTTGATAAGGTGCTTCTTGTGAAAGGATTAACTGCCAACTTAATTAGTATTACTCAACTGTGCGATCAAGGAATGAAGGTCAACTTTACTAAGAGTGAATGCTTAGTTGCTAACAGTGAAGGGGACATCCTGATGAAAGGTGTTAGATCAAAGGACAATTGCTACTTGTGGGTCTCTCAAGATAAAGCAAAGTTATCTACTTGTCTAATAACCAAAGAAGATGAAGTTAAGCTATGGCACCAAAAGCTTGGACATCTAAATCTCAGAAGCATGAAGAAAGCTATTGCTGAAGGAGCCATCAGAGGTTTACCAAAACTCCAAATTCAGGAAGGAAGTATATGTGGAGAATGCCAGATAGGAAAACAGACCAAGATGCCTCACCAGAAGCTGCACCATCTGTCCACATCCAGAGTTCTTGAGCTATTGCACATGGACTTAATGGGACCTATGCAAGTCGAAAGCTTAGGTGGTAAGAAGTATGCTTTTGTTGTTGTTGATGATTTTTCTAGATATACTTGGATAAATTTCATTAAGGAGAAATCAGACACTTTTGAAAAATTCAAGGATCTTTGCTTACAACTTCAGAGAGAAAAGGATTGTGGAATTGTTAGAATCAGAAGTGACCATGGGAAGGAGTTTGAGAATGGTAAGTTCTCTGATTTCTGTATTTCTGAAGGAATATTTCATGAGTTCTCTGCACCCATTACTCCTCAACAAAATGGGATAGTTGAGAGAAAGAACAGGACTTTGCAAGAATCTGCTAGGGTTATGCTACATGCAAAGAAGCTGCCATTTTTCTTTTGGGCTGAAGCCATGAACACAGCCTGCTATATTCATAATAGAGTGACTTTGAGAAAAGGTACATCTACAACCTTGTACGAGCTATGGAAGGACAGGAAGCCAACAGTGAAGCATTTTCATGTGTTTGGTAAGTGTTATATTCTAGCTGACAGGGAACCAAGAAGAAAGATGGATGCTAAAAGTGAAGAGGGAATCTTTCTAGGCTATTCTACAAACAGCAGAGCCTATAGAGTATACAACTCCAGAACCAAGACAGTGATGGAATCCATAAATGTTGTTGTAGATGATGAAGGAAATAATGCTATGCCAGATGATGCTACATTTGACGCAGCATTTGACCTACAGGAAGCGAAGAAAGTAGATGAAGCAAGTGATAAGCAAGATTCTGAAGTAACTGGCCCAGAGAAGACTGCTCCCAACAAAGGACCATCTATCAGAGTTCAGAAAAATCATCCCATAGATCAAGTCATTGGCGATCCTAACCAAGGGATCACAACTAGAAGGAACTATGATGAGGTATCAAATTCTTGCTTTATATCTAAACTTGAACCAAAGAATGTTAAGGAAGCACTAACTGATGAGTTCTGGATAAATGCGATGCAAGAAGAATTAACTCAGTTCAAGAGAAGTAATGTGTGGGACCTAGTTCCTAGACCAGATAATGTGAATGTTATAGGTACCAAGTGGGTTTATAAAAACAAGTCTGATGAAAATGGTACTATCACTAGAAACAAAGCTAGACTGGTTGCACAAGGATATTCTCAAATTGAAGGTGTAGACTTTGATGAGACTTTTGCTCCTGTAGCTAGGTTGGAATCTATTAGATTGTTACTTGGGATTGCATGCATACTAAAATTCAAGTTGTATCAGATGGATGTCAAGAGTGCCTTTCTCAATGGGTACTTAAATGAAGAGGTTTATGTGGAACAGCCTAAAGGCTTCATTGATCCTAGTTTTCCAAACCATGTGTACAAATTGAAAAAAGCTCTATATGGCCTGAAGCAAGCTCCTAGAGCTTGGTATGAGAGACTTGCTGAGTTTCTAATCAACCATGGCTATAGGAAGGGAGGAAATGACAAGACCCTGTTTGTGAAAGATGAAAATGGACAGCTGATGATTGCTCAAATATATGTAGATGACATAGTCTTTGGAGGAATGTCTGACCAGATGATAGAGCATTTTGTTCAGCAAATGCAATCTGAATTTGAGATGAGTCTTGTAGGTGAGCTAAAGTTCTTTCTTGGTCTTCAGGTGAAACAAATGGAAGATACTATATTTATCTCTCAAAGTAAGTATGCTAAAAATATAGTCAAGAAATTTGGGATGGAAAATGCTGCTCATAAAAGAACTCCTGCTCCCACACATGTAAAATTATCAAAGGATGAGAAAGGTGTGGATGTTGACCAAAGCATGTATAGGAGTATGATAGGAAGTCTTCTATATCTTACAGCAAGTAGGCCAGATATCACATTTGCAGTTGGAGTGTGTGCCAGGTACCAAGCTGAACCAAAAATAAGTCATCTGACTCAGGTAAAGAGAATTCTGAAGTATGTGAATGGTACTAGTGATTATGGTATGTTGTATTCTCATGGGGAAAGCACTGTGTTGTTTGGATATTGTGATGCTGACTGGGCTGGAAGTGCAGATGATAGAAAGAGTACCTCTGGTGGATGTTTCTTTCTAGGCAACAACCTTATATCCTGGTTCAGTAAGAAGCAAAATTGCATTTCTTTGTCTACAGCTGAAGCTGAGTACATAGCAGCTGGTAGTAGTTGTTCTCAATTGTTGTGGATGAGACAGATGCTGAGTGAATACAATGTCAAGACAGATGCTATGACATTATATTGTGACAATCTGAGTGCAATTAATATCTCCAAAAATCCTATTCAACATAGCAGGACCAAACACATTGACATTAGACATCATTTTATAAGGGATCTTGTTGAAGACAAAATTGTTACTCTTGAACATGTTCCAACTGAAGAGCAATTAGCAGATATTTTTACCAAAGCCCTTGATGCTAATCAATTTGAAAAATTACGACGGAAGTTAGGGATATGCTTAGTTGAAGAATTGTAGCAATTAATGTGCAAGGGGCGTGCAGCTATTATTTTTTTCCTCCTCAACCGCTTATTGCACGTCACTCAAGGAGGTTATTGCAAACTTGCCTTTTTCAAAACTCTTGCACGCTATCATCATTATCTTTGTCTTAACTTCTCTCAACCTCTCATCTCCTCTCTTACCGCGCACATCATCATTCAAAAATCGTCCACTTCTCATACCTTCACATTCAAAATCATCGCCATGGCTGATTCTTCTTCTCACCAAACTACACATGATCAAGCTGCTGAAGCCGTCATCACTGATGCGCAACCCCTCACCACTATCCTCAGCGCTCCTACAAAGAAGCGTCGAACAAGGGCATCTGCATCACGAAGGAAGACACCTGCCAAATCTAGCAAAGCTGCCTCCTCCACCGCTGTGAACACCAGATCAAAATCAAAAGGTAAATCTTCTACCACTCCTGCTGCTCAAAGAGTAGGACTTAGCATGGATGATTTGTACCTTAAGGACAATCCGTTTATATCTACTATTGTTGAACCACATGCTGAACCTTCTGTCACTGAATCTGAGAATGTTGCGGTAGAAAGTACTGTAGCTATGGCTGAAACCCTAGGTTCTGATAATCCTAAGGTAGATGAAAAATTAGTTGGTGATTCTTCGAATTCCGCTATCGAGAAAGATGTTACTACTGGTTCTGGTGAAAAGAATGTTGTTGATACGGCCGTGTCTGAGACACCTGCTGATTCCCCTGCCACAACAAAGAATGCTGTGACAGATGCTCCCGCATCTTTGTCACAAGCTCGAGAGGAGCCTGATGTGGTGGTTCCTAATATTTCTGGTTCTGTGAGTGTCCCTGAGAGTGAGTCCTCAGAGTCTGAAGATGAAGGGACTGAGACTCAAGATGTTGTAGATGATACTGAGACTGCTATTTTAGACTGTGCTGACACTATTGTTGTTGAGGAAGCTGTGCCTGAAGAAAGACCTCAGGAAGAAACTGGTGCTATTGGTGTTGCTCGCAGGACAAGGAGCAAATCTGACAAAACTGCTGCAGTGGTCAGTGAAGGAGAAAAGGATAGGAAGAAGAAAACTGTAAAGGCTGGGAAGAGGCCTGTGTATGGTCCCCCCAAGGCTGGAAGCAAGAAGGTGGCTCAAAGTGGTCACAAGAAGAAGAGCCTCAAAAGAAAAGACCCTCCCTCTAGTGACTCTAAGTTTGAGATTGCTGAGCATGAAGCTGCCACATCTGGTGGGGCTTCCAGAAAAACAATGAAGGGTATGAAGATACCTCTAACTATTCCTCCTGCCCCTCTTGATAATGTTTCCTTTCATTTGGAAAATGGTTCCTCCAGGTGGAAGTTCATATACAACAGAAGACTGGGTCTTGAAAGAAATCTTAAAGAAGATGTTTTCAAGTGTCAAAAGCTGGTTGATTTGTTGGAGTTTGCTGGTCTGATGAAGACTGTGAGAAATTTGGGTCCATGCTATGATAAGCTGGTCAGGGAGTTTTTGGTAAATGTTTCTGATGAGTGTGATGACACAAGAAACTCTGAGTATAGGAAGGTTTTTGTTCGTGGTAAGTGTGTGAATTTTTCTCCTATGGTGATCAATGCATACCTTGAGAGGTCTGCTGAGGAGACCCCTGAACTTGAGGTCACTGAGGACATAATCTGCAAGACAATCACTGATAACAAGATTAGACATTGGCCAAAGCATTTGTCCTCTGCTCAACTGTCTCCTTTGTATGCTGCTTTGAATAGGATCTGTGCTCAAAATTGGACTCCAACCACTCACTCAAATTCTGTTGCTTCTGCTGGTGACTCTGAAGATGCCTCTGATGATTCTGAGGATTTTTGATTGTGTTGTTTTGTTCTGATCTCTTTTGATGTACTTCTTTTGCTTTTGTTGGTGACTGGGCTATGCCCTGAATTCTTATGCACCTTGTGTGCTTCTGGTCTGTAATATGCACTCTCTATGGTTTCTATGCACTTTCTATGAGTATGCACTAGCTGTTATTTGTCAGAATTTATGGCTAAAAAGGGGGAGTAGATGTGCATGTGCATGTGTGTAGCTTATAGCTTATATTACCTTGGCTGGTTGTGTGCATGATTTGAAGCTTATATTTTGGTTGAGGGGGAGTGTAGTATATGTTGAGGGGGAGTACTGGTACATGCATGTTTTGAGGGGGAGCTCTTAAGTTTTTTCTTGGTGTGTGGAAATTTATTTTTTTCCTTTCTCTATGTGATTCCACTATATGAGAGTTTATTTCTCTCTGGTTGTTCCTATGAGGCTAGATGTTTGTGTTATCTGGTGCATGCCTCTGATTCTACTTGCAAGTTATCTTTGTCCATTTTTCTCGCTTGGAAGTAATCTCATTTTATGCTACGATACTTTCTTTCCTTGTTGTGTGCTTATGTTGACGTGAAGGAAACTTTTCTGTGTATCTCCCAAAGAACTGGCTCGAGAGTGTTTTAGCCAAAATTTTGCCAAAGGGGGAGATTGTTGGGTTTTTGTAGATTGGCTACATTTTGCAAAAACATCTACTAGCCAGATGCTGGGACAGATGCGGTAGCATATGGAACAGCATTTTGTATCTTGTGCTTTTCGCGCCAGCTAGCGCTTTATATTTGTGTACGCAATCTTCCAAAGATTTGCCTGAAGATTTATTTTTCCTCTAGCTTGCTGATCAAGGCGCGTGTATCTGATTGAAGATTTGCTTGAAGTTTTATTTGCCTTGCTATTTGTTCCACAAGATATCATTCTATATTTGGAAGCTTTTTATTATTTCTAGAAGATTGTTTCAGCTGGACCGGTCAATGTCCATGCTCTATTTTGAAGCCCAGACCCGTGGTATCTCAGTGCTATATATTTGTGAAGACAAACCCTAGTTGGGTAACTAAAAACCGTGTGTGTTAGCAAAGCGTGTGTTTTAAGGTTTTTAGGGTTTTGTTTGTTAATTGTGAGCCTTGCTTGTATCACCCTGATTCAAGCTAAGGACTGAGTTTGTTTTGAGTTGTAATTTGTAAGCTGCTCCTAAGCTTTTAAGTACGGAGTGAGTATGTGTTATTAGCGTGTGTTTCTCTTGGTTGTGTTTTGTGTTTTGTGTTTGATAACAACACTGTCTGTGTTGCTGGTAGGAATTGAGACGGGGTCTCATATCTAGGAGTTCCTAGATAGAGTTGCCACTGGTAGGGTCTAGGTGCAAAGTCAAGTAGTGGGTCTGCGTTGGTCTTTTCACTAGAACTATAATAGTGGAATCATTCCTGGATTGGTATCCCCCAGAGTAGGAGAGTTGCTCCGAACTGGGTTAACAAACTCACTGTGTACTTTATATTTCCGCTGTGTTCCTTTTAATTTGTGCTTTGTTACGTTGCACTATTTTAATTGTAGTTCTGAGTAGACACGTGCTCTGACAGTTGTGCCAACATTGTGCACAGCATATTTCAGTCAGGTTGCCAGGAATTTCAAAATTCACTAAGAAATTAAGGTTTATCTTAGAACTAATGATTCTGTCATTAAGGAATTAGGACAAGAGTAATTTAGAGAATTAGGTTATGATTCATTAAACAAGTTCATTGGTCATATATAAGTGAGTAGCTTAAGTTCGTCGTCTAGTGAAACTCACCCCTAACAAGCTTTCTATCTTTGAATTCAAACCAATTTTATTTTCCGCAATTTTCATTATCGTTATAAAAAAATATCGTACAATTTTGTTTAGTTAAGTCTAGAGATTATAGTCCAACAGTATAAAGCAATCCTCGAGTTCAACACTCGGTCTACCGTTTTAACTTTACTACTTGAAGGATTTCGTACACTTGGGAAAATCTCCATCACTAGCGATGTGCATGGTTTAAAAACCAAACCAAATTGAACCGTATATAGGTTCTGGTTTAGTTTGTAAACACATTTCTCTAAAACCCAATTTTCTAGCAAAACCAATTTGGATCAGGGTCAGAACCGGTCCAAAACCGGTTTAGATCCAGTTTGCCCTAAAAGTTGATTTTGTGGAATTGAACCAGTTTTAACAAGTAGTCGATGAAAATAAGTGATTATAAGATGCGTTTCTGAGAAATAAGTGATTATGAAATTCCTAATTTTTTTTTCAAAAAAAAAAAAGAAATCTCTAATTTCTTGCCATAAAAATAATGATATAACTCCTCCTCCTCCTCCTTCTCTTCTTCTTCTTCCTTTTCTTCTTCTTCTTCAACAGTGACATAGCTTGAGATGCCTAGTGTAACACCCTAAACCCCACATTTTATTTTCTAATAAAATTCAATAAATAATTCAACACGCAAGGGTGTCACACATCTTGATCAAAACAAAAAGACTTCGTTTAAATTAAAAATGTCGCAGCGGAATAAATTTCAAAGCATTCAAAGTAATTGTCACATCATTAAATCAACATCAAAACTGAATTCAAAATGAATTCTAAAACAAAGTCTTAAATAAAAATAAGCTCTCAATCCCTAGTGTTACTAATCAGAGCGACGACTTGATAAAACTCCCAAAAACGATAAATAAACAGGAAGGCTCCAACGCCATCCTTTGAGACTCACTGCTACTAGTTATCTCTTTCCTGCGAATTTGTACCCGGCGAGAGTACAGTCCAAATTTAAGAGGGTGAGAATATATCCAACACAAGAGAGGTACAAACACATGTATAGATTCAGATAAAATAATCATCAATTGCAGTTAGGCATGTATACATTACAGTCAGGTAATATTCACATTCATAACATGTACATTCATTAAAATACAATCAATAGGCATCAATTCAACATCTTATAATAACAAGGAAGCTTCAAAAACAAGTAATAACATTAAGTGGACATTAATATAACCACCAACTATTCGCACATAATCATAAAGAAACACATCATCGAATATCACATCTATAAATAGCACATCTTCAAATTACACATCTTCAGATAAACTTGCAAATATGTATGCAATGTCCCTAACTCGACTCTATATGCATGTGGTACCAAACCTATCACCATCGTCAAATATTTTGGACATCAGAGGTATGTTACTGATTTTGTCCACACCATCGTCAAATATTTTGGACATCAGAGGTATGTTACTGATTTTGTCCACACCATCGTCAAATACAACATCGTTAAATAGACTCGACCATGAATGCATGAACATCAAATAATGACTCAACAATGCACATTTTTATATGACTCAACAATTACACATATTTAAATAGCACCATCGTCAAATATCACATTTTTATATAACACATCTTTATATCACACATCTTCAAATATCGCATCTTTATATAACACATCTTTAAATCACACATCTTCAAATAGCACATCTTTATATATCACATCTTCAAATATCACATCATCTTTATATAACACATCTTCAAATATCACATCTTTATATAACACATCTTCAAATATCACATCTTTAATTAGCACATCAATTACACATCCTAAATGATTCACAAATTACACTTAGTCAAATACTTCGTCAATTACAATACACATCATAAATCAACACATCAATTACAATATAAAACTTATTCTTTTCCACTCTCGGATTCTCTACACAATTAAGAATAGAGTATACATAAATAAAATTCAACAGAATCTTTCCATTATAAACTTACTCTTTAAAAAAAATCATATTATCACAACACAGACTTCGTTTCTCCTTTTACATAGAACTGCCAGGTTTTCAAAACGAATCTAGCTAACCTTGTTTCTCCTGTTTATCAGTTCGATATACCTTCTAAACAAAAGAACTAGCCTAGCTAACCCTTCTTATTTTAACTCTTTTTTTTTCTTTTCGTTAAGTAAATATGGCTAGGTAGTGGAAAATGCTTACCTGGAAAACATTAAAAAAAAAGACACTATGATGCTGTCATTTGCACGAGAGTCTTATTCTATCACTCAAAATCGTAACCTCTTCACCACATAATAATAAATTGCTTACTCACACAGCCAGTCATGTATTTGAAGAACCAAATTGATTATTCAAAAATAATAGTAAATTGTTTATTCAAAAACCAATTACGAATTTAGCATATCAACATCATGAATTTAAATATAAAAACATACACAAAATCACAGCAACAAATATAGACCACGAATTTAATATGAATTCATTAAAAGATCACGAAAAACAAAGAAAAAAACACAAATTTTTCACTGCCCATATGTTCATGCAACCCTTATGGTGAATAGAGACTCCCCCTTACCTCTAGTTTGCAGAATTTGAATGAATTCTGTGAAATCTTTCTCTAGGTTCTTCTCGCTATGTCTCCCTGTCTCTTCTCTCCACAACCCTAGTTTTTCTTTGATCCCTAATCTTTTCTCTGTTTGTTGTAACCCTAATTCTCTAATGCTCTCCTCTATTTATAGAGGTTATTTAAGTTTTAGTTGTTCTGAAACTCTATCTCTTATCTTTTAACAAATTCATATTTTATTTTTTTTTATTTTTTTTCACATAAATTTAGACATATTTACTATATGCACCCCACTCCCCTATTCTCACCAAAAAGACTATTTTCTTCAAAAAAATTATTTTCTCTCATCTTTTAACAAGTCAACCAACTCATCTATTTCTCAATAAATACAACCAATTAAATAAATAAGATCAAACAAACCAAAACTAATAATAATAATAATAATAATAATAATAATAATAATATCTAATACTAATTACTAATAACTAAGATTAAAAATTGGGGTGTTACACCTAGACCTTCTACAAAACAACCAATGAAATAAGCCTGAGGGCAATCAGTATTTTAAATTTGCAATCTAAGGGCAAACTTTAGCATGTCTCAATTAACTTATCATCAACAAATATTTTGTCATGCATTAATCTCGAAACTAGCAATGATATTAAAGAAGGTATGTTTGGACACCAAATTAACTAGCAAATGGATTTAAAGATAAACACATATTTGAAGGACAATGTTCCAGAAGAGGTGTGCTTCCAAATTAATTCATCTGACTTTTGCTCTTTTGGGATTGATTTTTACAACACAATTTGTGTCAGATTCAGAAAAGCTTGAGCCAAATCTTTAGGAAATTAGCAGTTACCATCAAATATGAATTCATTTACTTTGGCTTGTAAATTCACCCACACTCTATGGTATAACAGAACGCGAGAATAATGACAATAATAGTAAAAGGCAGAAAGAAAGCGACACAAGATTTAACGTGGTATCCCGCAATGTGCTGACTAATCCAGGGGCAGAGCCACTGAAAAGAAATTCATTATAATCAATGATTATAAATACTGAATAGTAGAGGTAATATCAGCTATAGCAAAACCTACTAACTATTGGTACAAGAAATACTAACACACAATACTTTTATTTATATGGCCAAGTCTTTGAATATGTCTTCCTATTCTCCGTTGTGGGACTTTTTCCCAACACTAATTCAAGGCATATTTTAACAAATCTCCACCTTGACTTGAATCCTCTCCAGATAACCAGATGCACCAGATGTACTCGAAGTACCAGATGTGCCAAATGCATTACACATAATGTCCAGATGATCCTGCTGTGTCTCAGGCCTTGTCGGTATGATGTCTGGCAATCCCCTCAGTCTTGCAAAACTCATTAAACTCAAACCAACCGAATTCCAAACCATTATTAGTTCAAGCCTCTTGACCTTCTTCCCAGTTTGATTCTCCACTAATGCCTTCCACTTCTTGAAGTTCTTGAAAGCATCACTCTTATGCTTCATTATGAATAATCAATCAGCGTGACCCCCCCAAAGACTCCACACGTGAAGGCCCCCAACAATCAGCGTGGATGTAATCTAGTGTGCCCTTTGTTCTATGAATTGCTTTAGGAAACTTGTTGCGATGTAGTTTACCAAAAACACAGTGTTCATAGAACCCAAGTTCCTTTATCTTATACCCACAAAGAAGATCATCTTTAGCCAAAATTTGCATCCCCCTCTCACTCATATAACTAAGCCTCATATGCCACAACTTTGTCATATCTTCTTGGTCAATCTCAAAGGAAGCAACAACAACAGAATCAATTAGCGTAGTACCTTGTAGAAAGTACAGAGTACTCCGCTTAACACAATTCAGAATCACACTTGAACCCTTGCAAACATGTATAACTCCACCTTCACCTTCGAAACTAGACCCCTTCTTGTCCAAAAGACTCAGAGGTATCAGATTTTTCGTCATGTGTGGAACATGTCTAACTTCGTTCAGTGTACAGAATTTACCATCATGAGTCCTAATCTTGATAGAGCCCATTCCAACTACCTTGCAGACAGAACTATTGGCCATAGCAATATTTCCACCATCCAACTGCTTTTAGGTTGAAAATCATTCTCTCCTAGGACAAATATGATAAGAAGATCCAGAATCCAGAACCCACAAATCGGTGTAATGTGTGTGACCATCAGCAACTAAGGTAATATCCTCTTCGGAATGTGTACCATCCTCGGCAACAACGACAGTACCTAATGCCTTTTGTTGTTGCAGTTGTCTCTTCTTAGGACAATCATTCTTCCAATGCCCCTTCTCATTACAGTAATTGAAAATATCAGTCGGTTTCAGACCCCTAATGACTGGTTTCTTATAGAACTTCATTTTCCCTGATTTACCATATCCCTTATTGTTGTTTGCGACTAGCCCAACAGCCTGACCATCTGAAACAGTGCCACTACAGCTATGTCACAGTGACAATGAATCTTTACCACTAATGAAATACTCCCTAAAGTTCTTATATGACAATGGTAAAGAAACTAACAGAATCAAGGTAGCATCCTCATCATCAATCTTAATATCAATATTACACAGATCTAATAATATTGAATTCAATTGATCTAGATGTTCTCTAAAGAACATACCTTCCTGCATACGCAGACTGAACAATCGTTGCTTCAAGAGCAACTTGTTGGTTAAGCTCTTCGTCATGTATATACTCTCTAGCTTACACCACAGACGGACATCGGTATCCTCTTCAGCAACCTCAATGATGATATGATCTTCCAAAGCAATGAACAACATAGAATGTGCCTTGTAGTCCAGAGTGGCGATATCAACAAGTAGAAGATTTGGCGCAGGCTTTAACAAAGGTGTCCATAGACCCTGCTGTTTAAGCAAAGCCCAGATCTTGTTCTGCCACAAATTGAAATTATTCCTCTGAGTGAACTTGTCTACTTTCAAACTTTTACCTCCAGCCATTGTTCCTGTTTGAACAGATACGAACTAACTCTGATACCAGTTTGTTATAACGGGACGCGAGAATAACGACAATAATAGTAAAAGACAGAATGAAAGCGAACAAGATTTAACGTGGTATCCAACAATGTGTTGACTAATCCACGACCAGAACCACTGAAAAGAATTCAATTATAATCTATGATTATATATATTGAATAGTAGAGGTAGTACCAGCTATAGCAAAACCTATTAACTATTGGTGCAAGAAATACCAACACACAAGACTTTTATTTATATGGTTAAGTATTTGCATATTTATTTCCATTTCTCCTGAGAATCGGAGAATTATGACCAGAAAAAGAATAATGTAATTGTATAAAATCAAAAGTGTGAAGGAAGTCCTCCCCTTACGTAAGGAAATTAGTTGTTTGTGTTATATTTACATGTATTTAATGTATGAGTTTTCTGTGTTCATGTGAAAAGTGTAAAATGTAGTATTAAGTGCCTATTTGAAATGAAATAAAATTTACCACTTCATTTCGAGTCGCTAGGTATTTGTAAACCTTTATATTTTCTCATTTATTTACAAGCAAGAAACATGTGATCAATTAAAAAAGAAAAAATATTCTAAAAAACCTTGAACAAGATTCATCAATTTTATCCTTTTCTTTGAAATATTATCTTGACATTCTTTGCCCTGAAATCTTTAATCTTCTCATGTTGAGAGTTTATCTTTATTGAAAAAAATATTTGAAACTTGTATCCGTGCTCAGTAGTGGTGACTTGAATTGTCAAAGATTTGACTACTTAGTCGGATTTGGGAACACTAAAGTATGGTTAGTTGGGGTAGCACTTGGGTGTCATTGGCTTTTGATGTTATTGGTGCCTTTGTTCCTATCTCTCTGTTAACCACTCATTCTCTCTCATCTAAATAATTTATTTTAATCATTCATTCATCATTCTCTCTCATCTAAAATGAACTAATGACACCAAAGGCTAATGTCACCCAAGTATTTCCCGGTTAGTTGATAGTAACCATCACAATCAGACTGCCTATATCACCAATACGCATAAAAATAGTCATTCAAATCTCATCTACAAATGAAATCCTATTGAAGAAACTATTGGAAAATTATCTTTGTACACCAAATAGCTTACCTTTTTCTATGAACACCCAAACACCTCATGTGACGCCTCGAGAAATCTCAAATATAGTAATGAGATACCTCAAGAAATCACAGTTATCGATAACTCAAAAATATTACTAATAGTTCTTTTAAAAATGAAAATAATAAGAGTAACTAATGTACATAAAAGTTAAGTTATTTATATTATATCTTTAATACATAAACTTTTAACACAAGCTGCACTTATTATAGTTAAGATATTCTAGTCAACCTAGGTTCTACCTCCAAGCTTTACTACTACCAGCCATAATATATGCTTCATAAACATGTACATATATATTACATTATTGATCCATAAATCTAACTAGATCCTCTAGCGGTTAGGGGTACGGAGAGGCTCTGCATACACTGAAGCTGTCCACATTTCAGCAAGAGGTAAGTAAAAAGACAAAGTTACAGCACGGTGACGAGTCCTAGTGATAAAGTTGGGGTATTCGCCGGAAGTGATGTGAATAGCAATTACACCATCAAAAGTCACAGTGAAATTAGGATAGTCAGTGAACTGCAGGGCGGGGATCGTGGTTCTCCATCTTTAAGTGATTAACATTTAAAAGCCAAAACAACAAACAGGGGTGAGTTCACATCAACAATTTTTTACAAGTAGTAGAATTTTTAATAATTATTATTACAATTAATAAAGTAACAATATTCACAGTGTGATTATGTAATGAAATGCACATGTATTATATTCATCATATATGTGACTCTTTCCTACTCCATGGAGATTCTATATGAGAGGAGCAATCGGGAGTACATGTTCTGTCTCAATTCTCATTGGTACATTTCTCTTTTCTTTTTATTCATTCTTTGACCAGAACACTCTCCACCGATCATGAGTTCTTGCAGTGTCACGTCAGGTTCGTCACTGTGTGGCATCGAATACCACGACACAGGGGAGCTACCACCTGGTCACTTGTGGGGTTTCGCACCGTGACGCCCCCAAGGTCTCTTAACCTTCACTTACATACTCTTGCTTGTACCAAAGCGTGACTCACTCTTGGATTCGTGTGAATTTATTTCAACATCTCAACATTATTTCTTGGTACAACATGTAAATTTACTCAACTTCTCCGATTCATTTCTTATGACTAAGAATGATTATTTTTAAGAAAATGTTTCACCTACATAATTAGATAAAATACCTCCTATGACACTTTAAAATACATTAACGAGTAATCAATTCCTTCGACCTATTCCAAGTATATGTATATGAATTCTATTTATTATTAGTATCTTCAGATTCTAACAATCAGAATCTGCAGAATCAGAGTCTGCAGGTCAGACTCTGAAGGTTAGCGTCTGAAGGTTAGCTTCTGAAGGTCAGCTTCTGAAGGTTAGGGTCTGAAGGTCAGCTTCTGAAGGTTGGGGTCTGATGAATAGTGTCAGAGTCTGAAGGTGAGCTTCTGAAGGTTAGAGTCTGAAGGTGAGCTTCTGAAGGTTGGGGTCTGATGAACAGTGTCAGAGTCTGAAGGTGAGCTTCTGGAGGTTAGAGTCTGAAGGTCAGCTTCTGATGAACAGTGTCAGAGTCTGAGGAATCAGAGTCTGATGAACAGTGTCAGAGTCTGAAATACTGGTTTTCTTGCAGACTAATCTATTCCATTTCTGTTAAGTTTCTGGATGCTGGTTTTTAAGCTAATCAATCCTATCACCCCATTTATTATTAACTATTATCACTATTATTGTTAGTTTTCATTCTAGAGAGTTATTATACCCTTTTGTTATTCAATTGCAAAGAGTAAAATCGTACCAAACCTATTTATAATATCATATACTGGTGATTGCTGCATCTTTACAGATACTAATTACTATTGCACATTCCCAGAAAATAATACGCCATTAAGTCTATACTACAACTACAAGAAATTTACCTTTAACTTCACACACTTTTATCAGCCTGGTAGAATATATAATTTCTGCTGAAGGTACTATACACACATACATAGCTGAGCACGTCTATAAATATTATAGGTAAGATTTGTAAAAGCCATTAAAAATTAAAAGAGTTAGGGCCACTCTTGACTCAATTGATTCTACAATACTATCATTGTTGAGATTCCTCACCCCCCTACCTTGATAGTTTCTCTTCTTGTTTGAAAAATTATCATAATCCTCCCAAATCTAACAAAAACAGAATTTCATCAAAATGAGTTTTTCTACCTAAAGAAAAGAAAATCATAAACAAAATGTGTAGTAGAAATGAATATGAGATAATTTCACCTTCAGGATGCACAGCTCCAACTTTAATGTTTTTATGAGATGAAAGCTTGAAGATGAGATTAGTTTAAAGAGGCTAAAGAAGGTGACTAGTCATATTTAGTTGTATAGTGGAATATTGTTGATTTGTTGTGTGAATGACTTAAGCCAAGGGTGTAGGTATTTATAGTGGAAATGGAAGAGTAAAAAGTTCATCTCATGGTTAAAATTAGTGCAAGGTGTCATTCAATTAAGTTAGCCATGTAATTACTTAAGATAAGGTCAAATTTACCATTTAATAGATTGATTGCACATGTGCTTATTTCTTACATTTTTTTATTCTAGTTCCTTGTACCTAGTTACTGTATTATCAGAACATGAATGTATTTAGTTACTAATGTTTGTTCATTTGTAAAGGAATTTCATGCATCTAGTTACTACATTATTTCTAAATTAATTGATAAGTTTTAGTTACTAAATGTTCCTTAAATTTATTTATATATAAATTATATGACTAATGGAATCTCATATTTTGAGTTGCTAAATATACTACATGCAATATATTTTCTCAAGCTAATACTAATTGATGCTATAATGTATATTTGACTAAAAATATAATATTTTTAAAAATGGGATGTTACACCTCCTCTACACTTGAGAGAGAAAAAAACACAAAGAAATATGGAATAAATGTGACATGTTGATGATGTGATGAAAGAAAGAAAAAGAAAAATAAGATGTTAAATATTGAGTAATACTTAGAGGTGTCCTAATATAATTATTACTCAAAATTATTATGAACCGAAGGGATTAAGGAAGCAACTACCTCATATATTAGCATATGGATTTTTTGTTTAAGAATTAAGCATAGGAATTTTTGGCATTTATTGGTTTGGTTGGGTTTACAAATTTCAACTGAATATATGCATTGTACTTGAGAGGTGGTGAAATAAGTACAGAAGTACCTGGTTCTTTATGACGAAAATCTTGAGGTATGTGATGCCAAACATCAAAGAGACATATTTTGCCATTATTATGTATAAATGAAAGCAAGACTGACGTTGGACTTTGAACATGAGCTGGTTATGTGGTGAGTGACATAGAGAACTTCTGTTGGACACATGGGTTTTGGACCTTTGCCATATTACTTGCCATTTCTGTGCTCAGAAGAGAGTTTCAAAGACCAAAAAGAATATCTTCATAAAATTAAGTGTAGTTAACCGATTTTATCAATGAGATTGGGGACAATTCACCTCAATATATGGTCAAAATTATGAACGGTAGATTAATTCCACAAATCAGAAAGCTCCATGTTCGTGAATAGAAAACTTCTTGTGGGGTCGAATCTACATATAGTAGTTTCGTTGTCCCTAATTATAAAAAAAAATGTCTTTAAATATAAGAATCACTACAAATTACTAGATGCATTTATTATTCTTAATATACCTTTTATTAATATTATCAATTTATTTTGGAATATCAAAAGTATCTTTGAGTACATTTTTATACAAAGTGTAATTTAGTAATAATCACACATTTAACACAAATTTAATACTCTAACAACTTTTCTTAATACATGTGCTTATTGTGAGTGTTCTGATGTTCGGATTTAGGCAAGTGTATCAAATCGTTTACCAAGTAATAAAGTGTAAGTAGAGTATCATATCCACATAGATTGTCGTTCCAACTAGTCAATTCACGTTACTTATTTGGGAACATAAAACAATAAATAAAAAATAAAATAAAATATAAAGGGGGGAGTTTTGCAATTTGACCTGTTTGCTTAGAACGAGAGTTTAGAAGTAACCTGTTTTGATTGCAAAATGTTAGCGGCTGTTAGGATTCTTCAAATCTCCTCTATTCATTTGTTGGAATTAATTAGTGGTCAAACATTATTCAGATATTTTATTTACGTCTTCTATTTAAGTGATGAGTTCGTGGTGTTTTATTTCCTACCAACTGTAAAGTTGCACCTATTGATCACACATGTTTGTGCGTGTGTGGCCTTACTCTCTCAGAGGTCTGAGTTTTATCCCCTCCAACCGTTGAGTTGCAACCTTACACCGGAGTTTCTACGTGAGTCAATACTTAGGGTCGTCAATCCTATAGGGGGATGCATCTTCGTGTAACAACCCAATTTTTATTATTAGTTTATTAATATTAGTTTATTTATTTGTTATTTATTTATAATGCGATTGATTTGATGGGTTAGTTGATTTATTAGAAAATTGGAGTGAAGGGTATTTTTGGGAAATTGAGGAAATAGATGTGTATGAGTAAATAGGGGGTTTAAGTGAAGTAAAAGAGTAGTGTTTTATTTGTAGAGATTTGACATGATAGAAACTAAGCCCATTAAGTGTTAAGAGAACCAAAGCCCAAAACAAGAGAATATAAATAGAATTGTAGTGTTGGTGAATTAGGGTTAGACTCATAACACATACATTTGAGAAAGAGGCAAGAGTAGAGAAAAGAGGAGAAAGAGGAAATCTAGAGAAAGAAGCTTAGAGGAGAGGGAGACCCAAGCTAGAGGGAGGCTAGAATTGAAGGTTAAGAGGTAAGGGTGTGAGTTCTATTCTCATTTGGAAATTTATGAGCAAATGAGCATATTAAAGATTTTGTTTGATTCTCCTTAAATTCATGTCTAATGATAAATTGATGATGAAATTGTGTTCTAGTATGTTGTTGTGATTATGGGTATATGATTATTTGTGAATCCATGATGTTATGAAGTTATATCTATAAATTGTTTGTGTTGTTGTTGTTGTGTTTTTGAGTTTATGATGAAATGAGTGAAAAATCATGAGAATCCATGTTGAATTGGTGTTTTGTTGTGCTATAAGTGCTTATTTAAAGTGTTTTGATCATGAGTAATGTTTGTACAACGATTTTGGGATGAATGAGATCAATAATGGGATTTTCGGGGTGTTTTGGGTGGGTTCTCGAGAGCCAAAACCCATAATTTTTTGGGCTTCAGCTTCAGGGCTCGCTAAGCGACCACAACAGGAACAACATTAGTTGTTCCGTTCGTTTGGGTCCTTTAGGGGTGTTTCCGAACATCCCTGCGTGTTGGTTATTTAAAGTGTTGGCTTCATTGTTTGGTAAAATCAAATCACAATGTGCAAGCATACGTTTCCAGAAGTTATATAATGTCTTCAGAAGCAAGGAACTGGTTTTAAAGAAGTTCAGAAGCTGAAAATTGCATTTCTGGACCTTCAGAAGCTGAAATGGACCTTCAGACTCTGAATGGGCCTTCAGACTCTGAAACAGTGCTTCAGACGCAGAATGTGTCTTCAGACGCACTGTTCAGACGTTGACCAGCGTTGACTCCTTCAGACGCTGAACAGTACTTCAGACGCACTGTTCAGACGTTGACCAGTGTTGACTCCTTCAGACGCTGAACAGTACTTCAGACGCACTGTTCAGACGTTGATCAGCGTTGACCTTCAGAAGCTGTTTTCAGAAGCTGGTTTTCTGCATTCTTTTGGATTAATTATGTGCGTATCTCTTGGAGATTTTCTGAAGTTTTATTCATGCTATTGTTTTCTAGAAGGCTGAGTTATTTGGTGAAGATCTTGGTTAAGATTTGCTTTGTGTTTTATGAATGAATATATTGCAAAGGGATCTTTGCTTGATTTGATTCAGAATTATATGTTTCCTTTTTGAGCTTCAAAGTATTTCAGAACTATATCTATTGAAGATTGTATTCAGAATTATGAGAGCTGACTGAAGTCTATATATTGAGGACGTGCTGCATTATGGAATTTAATTTAGTCAAAATTCAGATATTAGAATTAAGAGTCTGTGTAAGCTTAGGCTTTGTTTTTGTACACCACTCATCTGTTTGAGTTGGTTTAGACTGTTTGAGTTGTAATTCACTCTAAGCCTTTAGGTATGAGTGTTGTTCATTGATGTATTGAAGTTGTCTTCAAAACTGGGTTGTTTATTCAGAAGTTGATGATCACTGGGTTGTGATTGAGTAATTAGGAAGTTAGTAGTGTTCTAATACTTAGGTGGGTTCCTGAGTAAAAGTCTAGACTAAGTGAAGATTGATTGCTAAAGCTAGGAACAGGGGGGTCTGTGTCTGAGTCTTTGAGTTGATTCCTTTAGTAGATTTCCTTCCTGGATTGGTATCCCCCAGAGTAGGTGAAGTTTGCACCAAACTGGGTTAACAAACTCATTGTGTTTTATCTTTCTGCACATTATTTTTTCCTGCTTCTGAACTTAATTTCTCATACTCTGTTTTTAGTTCAGAATCGGTTCTAGCCAGAAATTTCAATTGGCATCAGAGCAGGCACCCTGCCTGTATTTGGGTGAGCTCCAGGGTAGTTTATTTCTGGCCTTATGGAGAAAGAAGGAGGTTTTGTTAACAGGCCACCCCTGCTGGATGGAACAAATTATGATTATTGGAAATCACGCATGAGTGCTTTCCTAAAATCTATTGATAGCATGACCTGGAAAGCTGTTCTGAAGGGTTGGGAACATCCAGTTGTGACTGATAAAGATGGTAAGAACACAGCAGTTTTAAAACCAGAAGAAGATTGGACCAAGGATGAAGATGATCTATCCTTTGCAAATTCCAAAGCCCTGAATGCAATATTCAATGGAGTGGACAAGAATGTATTCAGGATGATCAAGCAGTGTACAATTGCCAAGGATGCCTGGGAGATACTCAAGATTGCTCATGAAGGCACCTCAAAAGTAAAGCTGTCCAGACTTCAGCTTCTGACAACTAAGTTTGAAAATCTCTGAATGCTGGAGGATGAGAACATACAAAGCTTTTACATGAACATTCTGGACATGGAAAATTCTTTTGAGTCTCTTGGAGAAAAAGTTTCATATGAGAAACTTGTTAGAAAAATTCTCAGATCCTTACCCAAGAGGTTTGATATGAAGGTGACTGCTATTGAAGAAGCACATGATATATCCAGCATGAAGGTTGAAGAATTGATAGGTTCTCTTCAGAACTTTGAATTAAGCAGAACTGATAAGAAGGGTAAAGGTGTGGCATTTGTTGCTGACTCTGAGTGTGTGGATGATGATAGCTCATCAGAAGCTCTTGTGCGGCTGAGTAAACAATTCAAAAAGTTCCTGAAGCAGAAGACAAGAACTGATGACAAGAGCAATCAATCTAAAAGAGTTCAGTACTTTGAGTGTGAAGGCCATGGACATGTCAAGTCAGAATGTCCTAATTATCTCAAGAAGCGGAAGAAGAGACTAACTGTTTCCTGGTCTGATGATGACTCAGAAGGAGAATAGAATAAGCCTGTCACTACTTTAACTGGTAAATTCTGGGCTGATGATAAAGTTATGGGGTCAGAAACTTGTTCAGAATCAGAATCAAGTGATGAAGAATCATCCTGTGAAGTTCTGGCTACCTATCACAAAAATCCTGCTGAGTTTTGCAAGAAGATGCAATGTCAATTTGATGAAGTGTGCAAGCAGATGGAAGAACAGAAGAAAATTAATACTCAACTTCAGATTGAGAGGGGTGAACACTTAGAGAAGATTTATGTTCTCAGTAATGAGGTAATCCAACTCAATTCACAACTTGATCAGATGAAAAAGCAAGTTAGAATGTTGAATTCTGCTACTGATGTGTTGGAAGAGATTATGGAGAATCAGAATCAGGGAAAGCCAAATGGAATTGGGTTTAATAATCAGAATCTGAACATGAAACAACCTAAACCTGCTAAGAGGTTCACACCTGCTGCTGCTCATGTTCCACTGATAAGAAAACCTAAGAACAAACCTCAGGAATCCAAAGATAAGAAGGCTACTCAACCTTGGGTTTGTCATCATTGTGGTAAAAAGGATCACATTAAACCTTTTTGTTACAAGTTGCATGGTTATCCCAAGCATTTGCAGCACAGAAAAGTTGAACCAGCTGTGAACAAAAGCAAAATCAAGAAAGTTTGGAGACCAAAGTGTGAAGGTGTTGCTCAGAGTCTGAACAAAGGAAAATGAAAGGCTGTTGCTAATGACAGCAAGCCAATTCCTGTAGCACAGAAGAATTCTGGTGCTGGACCATCCAAAGTCTGGAGCAAAGTTCCTGTTCCTGATCAGAAGGTTCTATTTTCTTGTGAGTCTGAAGATGTTATGTCCTGTGTTCAGAAAAGAGTTGCTGATTTTGAGAAGAAGATAGCTGGGAAGAAGGTTCTAAATGTGCCTGTGGCACATATCAATTGAGCAGCATCTGTTGTTTGTGTCTGATGAAGACTAAGCAATTTCTGGTGCTGAGTCTGAAGACTGACTTGTTTGTGACTGTTGTGAATCTCTGCTTGTGTTTCTGATCTGCTGTACTCTGCAATTGTGTTGTTCTCTATTTTTTTGTGGTTGGTTTTTCTTCTGCTGGGTGGATTCTTTGTGTTATGTGTGTTCTGAGTTGTGTTTCTTCTCCTGATGTGTTGCTGGTGCTTTGTCAAACTTGTTTGGCTAAAAAGGGGGAGAAGTATGTGTGATTGGTGATTGCTGATCTGTTTGTGTGCTTCCTGTCAGAAGTTGTTATGTTCAGGGGGAGTACCTGAGTGCTGTGTTTCAGGGGGAGAAGAGTTGTTCCTCAGAAACTGATGTTGTGTGTTGCAGGGGGAGTATTGAAGTTGTTTTGTGTTACTGAGTTGTTAATCCGCTGCTGACTCTGCTACATTATGTGGAGTTCTTCAAGGTTAATTATCTTGTGATGAATGAAGGACTTGTGTTTATGAAGCATTTGATTTTAGCCAAAAATTTGCCAAAGGGGGAGATTGTTGGTTATTTGAAGTGTTGGCTTCATTGTTTGGTAAAATCAAATCACAATGTGCAAGCATGCGTTTCCAGAAGTTATATAATGTCTTCAGAAGCAAGGAACTGGTTTTAAAGAAGTTCAGAAGCTGAAAATTGCATTTCTGGAACTTCAGAAGCTGAAATGGACCTTCAGACTCTGAATGGGCCTTCAGACTCTGAAACAGTGCTTCAGACACAGAATGTGTCTTCAGACGCACTGTTCATACGTTGACCAGCGTTGACTCCTTCAGACGCTGAACAGTACTTCAGACGCACTGTTCAGACGTTGACCAGCGTTGACTCCTTCAGACGCTGAACAGTACTTCAGACGCACTGTTCAGACGTTGACCAGCGTTGACCTTCAGAAACTGACCTTCAGAAGCTGTTTTCAGAAGCTGGTTTTCTGCATTCTTTTGGATTAATTCTGTGCGTATCTCTTGGAGATTTTCTGAAGTTTTATTCATGCTATTGTTTTCTAGAAGGCTGAGTTATTTGGTGAAGATCTTGGTTAAGATTTGCTTTGTGTTTTATGAATGAATATATTGCAAAGGGATCTTTGCTTGATTTGATTCAGAATTATATGTTTCCTTTTTGAGCTTCAAAGTATTTCAGAACTATATCTATTGAAGATTGTATTCAGAATTATGAGAGCTGACTGAAGTCTATATATTGAGGACGTGCTGCATTGTGGAATTTAATTGAGTCAAAATTCAGATATTAGAATTAAGCGTCTGTGTAAGCTTAGGCTTTGTTTTTGTACACCACTCATCTGTTTGAGGTTGTTTAGACTGTTTGAGTTGTAATTCACTCTAAGCCTTTAGGTACGAGTGTTGTTCATTGATGTATTGAAGTTGTCTTCAAAACTGGGTTGTTTATTCAGAAGTTGCTGATCACTGGGTTGTGATTGAGTAATTAGGAAGTTAGTAGTGTTCTAATACTTAGGTGGGTTTCTGAGTAGAAGTCTAGACTAAGTGGAGATTGATTGCTAAGGCTGGGAACATGGGGGTCTGTGTCTGAGTCTTTGAGTTGATTCCTTTAGTAGATTTCCTTCCTGGATTGGTATCCCCCAGAGTAGGTGAAGTTTGCACCGAACTGGGTTAACAAACTCATTGTGTTTTTATCTTTCTGCACTTTATTTTTTCCTGCTTCTGAACTTAATTTCTCATACTCTGTTTTTAGTTCAGAACCGGTTCTAGCCAGAAATTTCACTGTGCATTCCTTTGGTGATGATTTGTTGTTGTTTTGATGATTTATTGAATGATGATGTGTGGTGGTGTTGAAAATGATTATGTTATGAGATTTTCAGTACAAAATGGATAAATGGGGAGTTGGTAAAACGAGATGATTTTGGTACAAAGAGATAGGACAACCAGTAGGATCTAACTTGAAATGTTTTTGGATAAACATGTCAAGTAAGATGATTATTAATAGGAGGAGATTAAACATATAAGTGGCTTATGAATTGATTTGTGATTTTAGTAAAATGAGGATTATTTTGGAACTTGAAAATGAGCTTGATTTTGATAGATTGAACTAGTGACTTTGGAAAGGTTTGATTGATAATAGTGATTGAATTAACATGATGTTGGACATAGGAATATATATATAGCTAATGAGTATGTATAAGCATGTAACCTTGATAAGCTTGAATGTTGGAAACTATTTGATGAATTTAATTGATGATGTAGAATGATGTGTCATGAATATACGATGAGGTGATGTGATTATATGATAATGTGAACACATGTTGATATGCTTCATAATGATGATTTAACGATGTCGATTTGATACAATGATGTTGCTTTGATATAACGATGTTGATATGATGATGTTGATATAACAATGGTTAATATATGATATAACGATGGTGAATATATGATATAACAATGTTGATTTGATATAATGATGTTGTTGTGATGATGTTGATATAACGATGGTGAATATATGATATAACGATGTTGATTTGATATAATAATGGTGATATAACGATGGTGAATACGATGATATGACGATGTTGTTGATGTTTAACTGTTGAGTCTTATGAATGATGTGCATTGTTGAGTAAAGATGAGATGTTCATGCATTCATGGTCAGTCCGATTTAACGATGGTGAAAAATGATGATATGACGATGGTGGGATAAATCAGTAACATAGCTCTGATATCCAAAAACAGTACCACATGCATATAGAGTCGAGTCAGGAACATTGCATTCATAATGATGAGTTTATATGGAGATGTTTGAATTGGTTATGTATCTATGTGGAAGATGTGAGATTTGATGATGGTGATGATGAGTGAATGCTATGTATTCATCTTGATGATTATTTGATGACATTGATTTCTCGTGTATTATTATAGTGATGATGACTTGAAGTTTGTTGTACCTATATGTATATAAGGATGAGAATGATTGTGACTTTTGCCTGATTATGTGGAATATATGCATACTTGATGTGTTGAATTACCTAGAAGTTATAGATGCATTCGTATTTTTCCTTATTTTGAATATTTCGCACCCTCTCTCGGTGTAGACTTGTAGGAAGAGGAAACCTAGTTGTCGTGAGTTTTCGGAGGATGGCTTTGGAGCCTACTCGTTCTTCACCGCTTTCTTTTGGAGTCTAGCATATTATTACTCTGATTAGGACTGTTTATCTTTTTGTCTTTCTAGACTTGTTTATAGAACCTTTGAGCTCTCTTGCCGATGTATTTATTTGGAGATATGATGTATGACTTTATATGTTGAGACTTATTTCCGCTGCTACTTGATATTATATGATGGAGTTTGGATTTGTTTTGATGATGAAGAGTAACACCTTAAATTGTTTTTATTAATTGTTGCATTATTTATTTAAAAATATTATGAGGGTTTAAGGGTGTTACACTTCGCATGTACGTAGGGTTTTTACTCTGTCAGAGGTAATTGAAACAAAGACTTAAAAATTAGGGTTCCAAAATTCTCAATGGTCCTAAGGTTCCCTCGTCTATGAATCATAGAAGTTTATCAACATATTCTCCCTCTCAATAGTTCCACAAACGGGCAGCCATATCTCGTTTACCTTACCAAGGATGAAATCTCGTTTACCTTACCAAGGATGAAAGAAGAATAAAGTTGACTTAATTGCATATTTGGTCCTCTAAATAATTTTCAAGTTTCATCTTGGTCCCTTAATTAATAAAAGTTCCGTTTTGGTCCCTTAACTCTATCTTCATCTTTCAAAATAGTCCATTCCGTCAGTTTTTAATCATAAATGTCTAAAGTAGACCAGCATCGTAGGTTGTCCACCATAGACCTTATTAATTTGTTAAATTTCAACCCTTGATCTTTTTTCTAAAAAAAGTGACGGTTGTATTATACAAGTCTATTATATGTTACGGTGAACCACCATCAATCAAATTTTTTCTCCTTTTCTTCTTCTTCCTCCTCCTTTTTTCTTGTCGATCTTCATCATTTGCATAACAGCCTAAAAAACTCATCAACCCAGATTTTTTTTTCTTCTAAATCTTCATCTCTACCATTAAAAATTAGCATTAACTATTTTACTTCCATTAATTTTTTAACTCCCACTCATAAATTTCATCCAAACAAACACAAAAATAAAACTTCTACTGCACCGATCTCCTCGTTTTCTCACGATCTCCTCTCATTTTCGCCAGATCTCTTCCTCCTCAAATCAGTTTGGGTTTTATCATTTTTATCTTTTGTTCAATTTCCTAAACGATTTTATAATAGATTAGTGTGATTTGCAGAGGGAAACAGAATGAGTAATGTTGATTTTGAAGATTTGGATAGGTCGATGAAAGACAGTGCAAATACAGAGAACGTGGAATTAGGTGGTTTCAATTTATGTAAAAGATTTGGATCCATCTTTGTGTTTATGTCTTTTGAAGCTTTTTCAACATTCTTCTAGCATTCCTTTGCGAGGGTTGGATTTTGTTCATGATAAGCAACAATCATGTGACTCTGCAAAAAACCAAAGAGCATAAGAGAATTTCAAAGCCAAAAATGATGAATCAAAGTAATGTTATTGTTTCAAAGATGATTGTTTAAATCCTAATGTTATTGTTTTTGTGTTTATGTTTGGCATGGAATTTGTGAGTGAAAGTGAAAGAGATGATGGAAAAGTGGAAGTAAAAGAGTTAATGGTAGAGATGAAGATGAAGCATTTTTTTCCTAGGTTGTTGATGAGTGTTTCTGGGTTGTTATGTAGATGATGAATATAACGATAAAACAGCAGAGGAAGAAGAGAAAAGAAGAAAAAAATTAATTGGTGGTGGTTCACCGTAAAATATAATAGATTTGTATGATCCAACAGTCACATATTTTAGAAAAAAGATCAAGGGTTGAAATTTAAAAAATTAATAATGTCTATGGTGGACAACCTATAATGTTGGTCTACTTTAGACATTTATGGTTAAAAACTAACGGAAGGGACCATTTTGACAGACGAAGATAGAGTTAAGGGACCAAAACGTAACTTTTATTAATTAAGGGACCAAGATGAAACTTGGAAATTAATTAGGGGACCAAATATGTAATTAAGCCAATAAAGTTACTATGTTAATTCAGTTCCTTGTTGTTACAACTATTTCTCTAATTACCGTATTCGTTATCTTAGTTACTTTCTGATTCTGGTAGGATTTCACCAATATTAGGTATGCCACTTCCCTAAGTACCATTATCTAAGGGGTGGTTCATTTCGGAAGAAATAAATAATTCGCATAGTAAAAATAGCAGAGTCTTGTTAATCTTCTTCAGGTCTTCAACTCCTTTTATATGCAGGGATTTGAGAGACATTGGAGAAGAGTGTCAGCGCATTAAGAGTCATTGAGAAGCTTCAAATCAAGGACGTTGGGCCATTGGTTGATATGCATAATTATATTGAATAGTCATTTGAAATTCCTTTGCTGAAACTGGAATTATCCGTTCATTCTTTTTGTCCTTGAAGTTATTTGTCCGTTTCTACACATGGCCAGAAGAAGAAAAACTGTACTATCAGATCCTTGATAGAGACAGCTACAAAAGGCGACAAATCTGACGTCGAGTCTGGGTCCCTCAAGATCGTCTATGTCTGAAGGTCTTCCAAGTCTGATTGGGTCTTCTGAGTCTGATGAGATCCTTCAGAGTCTGAGTAGCATCCTTTCTTATGATTTAAGATGTTGACTTCTGGTTGACGTTTCTTCAGATCTTCTACCATAGTCTTTTAGCTTCTCTTGTGCTTTTGATGCTCTAATACATGTTTAATTCATCAATAGATTTTATTCTATGGTCGTGCACACTTGAACAAATATTAGCATATTCATTTGTTCTTCAATACTTTGTTATCATCAAAACCTTAGAGGAATTGCACAAACCAATTTTGTTCCAACAAATGTGGGTGTATTAGGGTTGTGGGGTGGTTGAGGGTAGTACATATTGTAACAATTTTCAATAGTGTTATTCTCTAGTTGTTATTAGACAACCTTCCTGGTTTTTTCTCCACTTTGGAGTTGTCACGTTGTATTCTTGTTAATATTGTGTTCTTCTATTTTTTTCCATGTCTTGTTTTCCTAACAATTGGTATTATTAGCTTTAGTTCCGTGAGGTATAAAACTCTTAGCATGCTCATTGGCTGCAACACTGTCTGATGTTCCACATCAAAAAAGTGTTTTTATACTGTAAAAGTGTTGTTTGGAAAAAGTTATGGCTTGCTGCAATTAGAGGTGTGCAAATTAACCAGTTCACTTGAACCGAACCAGTAATTGAATCGAACCAATTAAAAAAAACCACATTGATATCTAAAAAAACTGAGCTGAACTTTTAAAAGCAAAATGGATAACCATTTCACAAAACCAGAACAATATCGGTTTGAAACTATTGCGACTTGCGCCTCAAACACATCCAGATCTGTAACACGTCTTCTTTCTTTATTTCTTTCTTTCTGTTTTTTTTTCTAATTTAAAAATTCTAAAAATCTCTAGAACCTCCAAACAGTCAATTTCCAATATAATAACTAGCGAAAAGACGGGCACTCACGTGCCCGTCTTTTCTCTTTTTTTATTGCGCTACTGTAACACCCATACTAAATTATCTAGAATATTTAGCATGTGTATTATTCTGATATCGGATACATTAAAATTTTCAATAATAATAATAAATACAACTGAATGAGTACAATTGGCTCGTCTTTACATTTATCCAAATATCATTTAAAAATACGTAAACATATACTGATAAACTTCTGAGCTTGTCCATGCCGAGCAACTGCACTCCATCTAGCGTCTCCCTGAAGTACATCATCTGAAATCTTCTTGCTTACCTGTAAACCTGCACCAGAAGGATTGGGATGAGACATAATGTCTCAGTGAGCTCCAGCCCAACCTACTGTTGGCAACCACGGGAGAAACCTAGGGTTGCCGTGCCTACTCTTGGCAATCTTGGGGATTCCTACGATCGCCGTCATTCTCTACATATTTCGCGATCAAGGGGAAAACTTAGGATCGCTACTTGTCTTTATCATGTCTTATCATTTTCTAACTTTAAACTTAAACTTATTCTTAGTGATCTGGGGACATCCTATGATCACTTTCTTTCTCTGCTGACTACTTGTCATATTCTCATCATAATCCATAAACATCAATATATAAATAAATATTTATATCATTCTTAATCATTAAGTTAGTAAGTCAGCGTTGAACAAACAATATTTATCTGAGTTCATTTTACGGAGTGCATCCAGGTGGAGTAACCCCAGAATACATCTCCCTTCTACCGATGAAAATTCCTATCATATCAGGCTAACACCGGACTCCTCTTTTCTTTTGTGTGGCTGCCCTCGCGAGCGGTAACTTCACCGTTCCAGCTGCCATTTAAGGCGGTAACTTCACCGGAACCCCCTGTATTCTAACTAGCGAGACTACAGGGGACACATTAACTTTCTTGACTTGGATGTGTAGCTGCCCTCACGAGCGGTAACTTCACCGTTCCAGCTGCCATTTAAGGCGGTAACTTCACCGGAACCCCCTGTATACTAACTAACGAGCCTACAGGAGACACATCTAGTCATTTAATTACTTTGTTCTTATTCTTTATATATATATATATATATATATATATATATATATATATATATATATATATATATACATACATATACATATAACTTATAACTTTAACTTATGCATATCTGATGCATTCTTTGAGTATTCATTCTTAAGAGCTTAACCTATAAAGAGGTTCTTAACTTTAAATATTAAATCTTTCCTTGTGCATACGCACACTTAATTGAGTGTAACTTAAGCTTGCTATACTATGTGCATTCTCATTCTCATCAATTCTTAACTTATGTACTTGAAAGTACGTCTAATAATTTACTATGAGCTTTTGCATATTTAATGCATTCCTTAAGGGAGACAACCTCCCAATACATAACATGTGAACCTATGATCTTAGGCTTATCGTTCTCATAAGCCATTGCTTGGTTATAGGAAACATTCCCATAACCGTCTAAGCTTTGCCCTTACATTTCTAAACTATTCTAAGTCATTGCTCAATCCTTGTTCCTTACATTTTCATCCTTTTTGGGAGCCTCTTGAATGAGTTAGAATGGTAGTTATTGTTTCTAAAATGTTTACGGAGAAAACGGATGCGAAAAACCATGCCTACGCGCTCCAGAACACCCAAAACAGCTAAGCTGTCAAGTGCTGTCCTGATGCTGTCGCTATAGCCACGGCCTGTCGCTACAGCGACTGTAGGTAAAAGTCTGAAAAACATGCTGCTCGCTAGTAGCGACGGCTGGTCGCTTGTAGCGACCGTAGGCAGAACTCAAGTGCTGTCTGGTCGCTGTAGTGAGCTCCTGCTCGCTGTAGTGACCATGACAGGTCCAGAAAACTCAAAAATGGCATTTTTCATCATTCCAAACCATTCTAACATACCCAAGCTTCCCCAAAGGTATAAAAATGATTTTCTTAAGCATATAAACAGTTTAAACATAGTTGGAACAAGGAATTAGCAAATAACATAGATTAGGACATTTTTCCTAAAATTGCTCAAAATATAAATAACTCTCAAACTTACTCATAACGGGTTCTAAAACCCTAGGGAGCTCACCTTAAACCTTGATTGGTGCTTGTTAAGCTTATTCCAAAACCCTAGCTTGATTCTTGATCCTTCCTTGTTCTTCTTAATTTCCTCTTGTTCTAAACTCCCCAAAGTTAGTGATTGCTTGCTTGGGAGCTGAGAAATTGGAGTGAAGGTTGAAGATTAATGGAGGGGAAGAGGATGGCGTGAGGGTGAGAGGAAGAGGGAAGAAAATCTGATTTGGAGAGAGTGAGGGAAGAGAAGAATTGAAGGAAAATATCTTGCCTTTCCATATAAATAAACTCTTCCTTCCCTCTAATTACAAAATTGCCATGCTTGCTCATTTAGTCCTTAAACACCGATAAAAGTTACGTTTAAGCGGGATATTACAATCTACCCCACTTAAAGAAATTTCGTCCTCGAAATTTAGATTCCTCTTGACATCACATATTAAAAGATCATTTATACTTCTTTCCCCAAAGCCAAACCTCCACTTAACTTGCTTATCTAAATTCCATGGTTTCCAACTCTATAAGTCTAAAGTACTCGACAATCTTTTCTTTAATTGAAAGGCTTGATGTATGTTGAGTATTTTGGTGTTGGCTGCATGTTTTGGCAAAACCAAAGTATTGAATAGAAGCATCTCCATATTAACATTTCTTCAGTTGCAAGTTTTGTGTTTTGAAGCCATTCAGAAGCAGAAAATGTCATCAGAAGCTGAATGCACTGTAGCAGTTCAGAAGCTGATTTCAGGTTCTGAAGCCAGCGTTGACTTTTGTTGACCACATCAGAAGCTGGGTTTTCAGATTAGTTTTTGCGCGTATCTTGGGAGATTTAGCAAGGAATTATCTTTGTATAAGTGCTTCTAGAATGCTGAATTATTTGGAGAAGATTTTATTGAAGATGTGGTTCAAAGATATGAAATTCATATTTTCCTGTTATAATCTTTAAAAGATTCAATGCAGTTTTATTTGTTACATTATTGGACCAATCTTATTTCAGTAACAAATCAAATCAGAAGATTAGTTTGTTATTTATGCTGCAAGACTGAAGGCTATATAAAGAGGAGGGCTGCTGCTATTCAAGATACACGATTTAGAGAGTTATATTTCAGAAAATTGAGTCTGTGTTTTAACTTAGAGTTTATTGTGCACCACTCATATGTTTTGAGTTGGTTTAGAGTTTTATAGAGTTGTGATTCATTCTAAGCCTTTAGGTACGAATGAAGTCTTTGTGTTTTTGAAGTTTTCTTAAAAACAGAGTGTTTTTGTTTAAGGGTTTTCAGTAACAGGTTTGTTACTTGAATAGGAAGTTAGTGGTCTCTAATACTCAACGTGTTGGGTAGAATTCAAGACTAGGAGGAAGTTAATTGCTTAGGCTGGGAACTGGGAGTCAGTGTCTTGAGTCATAAGGATTAATTCCTATAGTGGAATTCCTTCCTGGATTGGTATCCCCCAGAGTAGGAGGTGTTTACTCCGAACTGGGTTAACAAACCTCTGTGCCTTTTTACTTTCCTGCACTTTAATTTGCTGCCTGTGTGTGTTTGTATTTGTGCTCTGTTTTGCAAATTATTGTGTCCTGTGTGTTGTTCAGAACCTGATTTCTCTTTAGTATTGCCTGGCCAGAATTTCAATTGGCATCAGAGCAGGCACCCTGCCTGTAATTTGGGTGAGATCCAGAGGACTTAATATCTGGCAAGCATGGATAGAGAAGGAGGCTATGTCAATAGACCACCCCTACTAGATGGCACTAACTATGAGTATTGGAAGTCAAGGATGTGTGCTTTTCTAAAGTCTATTGACAGCAGGACTTGGAAAGCTGTGATAAAAGGCTGGGATCATCCTGTGTATACAGACAAAGATGGTAACAAGACTGAGGTTCTGAAGCCTGAGGAGGAATGGACCAAAGCTGAAGATGATCTGTCATTGGGAAATTCAAAAGCTTTGAATGCTATCTTTAATGGTGTTGATCAGAACATGTTCAGACTAATCAAACAATGTACTGTGGCTAAGGATGCTTGGGAAATCCTGAAGACCACTCATGAAGGAACTTCTAAGGTAAAGATGTCCAGACTGCAGCTGCTGACCACCAAATTTGAGAACCTGAAGATGAAGGAGGATGAATCCATTCAGGATTTTTACATGAATGTGCTGGATATGGCAAATTCATTTGACTCTCTTGGTGAAAAGATGTCTGATGAGAAGTTAGTCAGAAAAATCCTCAGGTCCCTGCCCAGAAGGTTTGATATGAAGGTAACAGCAATTGAAGAGGCTCATGATATCACCACTATGAAGCTTGAGGAGCTGATTGGGTCTTTGCTTAATTTTGAGACTGCATTCTGCAAACAGCCTGATAAGAAAGGGAAAGGAATAGCATTTGCAGTTAATTCAGGAGCTGATGATCAACATGAGTCTGATGAGGAGGATAATGACTTATCAGAAGCTCTAGTGTTGCTGGGAAAACAATTCAACAAGATTCTGAAGAATGTTAACAGAAAAGCCAAAGCCAAAGGTCAGAATTTCAGAGTCAATAACAAAAAGCAACAAACTGATGAGAAGAAGACCAAGTCTGAAGAGAAAAGTAATCAAGCCAAAGGTGTGCAGTACTATGAGTGTGAGGGCTATGGGCATATTAAATCTGAATGTCCTACTTTCCTTAAGAAACAGAAGAAGAGCCTAGCTGTTGCATGGTCTGATGATGGTTCTGAAGATGATGATGTTAGTGAATCAGATATGTGTGATACTGGTCTGGTAGTGAGGTCAGGAGCTATCTTGAAGAAGGAAGCTGTTTTAGAGTCTGAGACCTTTTCAGAGTCTGACTCAGAGTCTGAAGCCTCATATGTGTCTGAAGCTGCTAAAACCTCATATGATGAACTAGCTGATAACTACAAGAAGCTGTATACCAGAAGTGCTGAGGTTTGCAAACAAGTTTTGGATCAGAAGGAGACTATTCTTCAACTGGAGGCTGTAAAAGGTGAGCTGTTAGTGCAGAATTCAGATTTAAAAGAAGAAGTGAACCAACTGAACTCCCAACTTGATCAAATGAAGAAGCAAGTGAAGATGTTGAACTCTGCTACTGATAAGTTAGAGGACATTTTGGGGAATCAGCAACAAGGAGAAACTGGTTTAGGTTTTGTAGATCAGACTCAGATTCCTAAACAGATGAGTTTTGTTCCTGCTACTCAAACTCATGATTCTATGGTTGGAACATCAAAGAGGAGACCTCAGAAACAAGTCCAGATGCCAGCTCAGAAGCAAGCGCAGAAGAAACCTCAGATGCAAGGTCAGAAGCATGTTCAGATGCTACCTCAGAAGCAACCCCAGAAATCTTTCAGAAACAGAAGGAGGAGGAATCATCCATGGGTCTGTCATCATTGTGGAAAGAAAGGGCATATCAAACCATTCTGCTTCAAATTGTATGGGTATCCTGAACATTTTCAGTATAGAAAAGTGGAACCAGTTACTATCAGACACAATGTTCAGAAGGTGTGGAAGCCCAAAGTTCAGAATGTAGGCCTGATTGCTCATACTTCATTGAGAGCTACTTCAAAAGAAGACTGGTATTTTGATAGTGGGTGTTCAAGGCACATGACTGGTGTGAAGAAGCTACTGAGCAATATCAGATCATACTCCAGAAGTTATGTGACATTTGGAGATGGTGTCAAAGGTCAGATTCTGGGTATTGGAGATTTGATCAGAGAAGGTTTGCCCAGACTTAATGATGTGCTACTGGTGGAAGGATTAACCTCTAATCTGATCAGTATCAGCCAACTTTGTGATCAAGAATTGAAGGTTAATTTCAACAAGCAAGAATGCATTGTTACTGATCAGGAAGATAAGATTCAGATGAGAGGCTGCAGATCCAAAGACAATTGTTATTTGTGGGTTTCTGAAGAAGAAAGAAGTCTGACTTCTTGTCTTATGAGCTCAGAAGAGGAAGTCAAACTCTGGCACCAGAAACTGGGACATTTGCACTTGAAAGGCATGAAGAAAATCCTAAGTACTGAAGCTATCAGAGGTGTACCTAATCTGAAGATCAATGAGGACAATGTTTGTGGTGACTGTCAAATTGGAAAACAAACAAGAAAGTCTCATCCCAGATTGGTTCACCAGGTAACTACTAAAGTACTAGAACTTGTTCATATGGATTTAATGGGGCCTATGCAAGTAGAAAGTATTGGAGGGAAGAGGTATGCTTTTGTAATGGTAGATGACTACTCAAGATTCACATGGATCAACTTTGTTAGAGAGAAGTCTGATACTTTTGAAGTATTTAAAGACTTATGCATTCAACTACAAAGAGAAAAAGACTGCGGCATAGTCAGAATCAGAAGTGACCATGGCAAAGAATTTGAAAACAAGAGTTTTTCAGAATTCTGTGCTTCTGAAGGTATAAAGCATGAGTTTTCTGCACCTATCACACCTCAGCAAAATGGTGTAGTTGAGAGGAAGAATAGGACATTAGCAGAATGTGCAAGAGTTATGCTGCATGCAAAGAAGCTGCCATATATGTTCTGGGCTGAAGCAATGAATACTGCCTGTTATATTCACAACAGAGTCACTTTGAAGAAGGGTACTACATCAACTCTGTATGAATTGTGGAAAGGGAGAAAGCCTACAGTCAAATATTTCCATGTTTTTGGGAGCAGATGCTATATTTTGGCTGATAGAGAAAATAGGAGAAAGCTGGACCCTAAGTCTGATGAGGGCATATTCCTGGGTTATTCAGTAAACAGCAGAGCTTATAGGGTGTTTAATTCAAGAACTAAAGTTGTGATGGAGTCCATTAATGTTGTAATTGATGATCTGACTGCTGAGAAAGATAGAAGTGAGTCTGAAGTTGTTCCAGAGTCTGAACCATCAGAAGAACAAACTTCAGAAGTTGAAATTCATCCAGAGTCTGAAGAAGCAGATGTACATCCAGAACATGATCCTACCAATAAAGGGCCATCTATTAGAATTCAGAAGGATCATCCTAAGGAGCTTATCATTGGGAGTTTGGATCAAGGGGTCAGAACCAGGAGATCAGATGTTGCGACTGATTCATGTTTTGTGTCCAAGTTTGAACCCAAGAATGTGAAAGAAGCCCTGACTGATGAATTTTGGATTGAAGCAATGCAAGATGAGTTGAATCAATTCAAAAGGAGTGAAGTGTGGGATCTAGTTCCAAGACCAGAAGGACTGAATGTGATTGGCACTAAGTGGATATTCAAGAATAAAACAGATGAAAGTGGTACTGTAGTCAGAAACAAGGCAAGGTTGGTTGCTCAGGGTTATACTCAAATTGAGGGATTAGATTTTGATGAGACCTTTGCACCTGTGGCCAGACTGGAGTCCATAAGACTTCTGTTGGGTGTATCCTGCATTCTCAAGTTCAAATTATTCCAGATGGATGTGAAGAGTGCATTTCTGAATGGGTATCTGCAAGAAGAAGTATATGTTGAACAGCCTAAGGGTTTTGTGGATCCTAAGTTTCCAGATCATGTGTACAAGTTGAAGAAAGCCTTGTATGGACTCAAGCAAGCACCAAGAGCATGGTATGAAAGGCTTACTCAATTTCTTGTGGCTCAAGGTTACAGAAAAGGAGGTTCTGATAAGACTTTGGTTGTGAAAGATGAAAATGGGAGTCTGATGATAGCTCAGATTTATGTGGATGATATAGTGTTTGGAGGGATGTCTCAGAAGATGGTCAAGTTGTTTGTTCAGCAGATGCAGTCAGAATTTGAAATGAGCTTAGTTGGTGAACTGACATACTTTCTTGGATTACAAGTCAAACAAATGGAAGATACAATCTTCATTTCTCAAAGTAAGTATGCCAAGAACATAGTGAAGAAGTTTGGAATGGAATCTGCTGCTCACAAGAGGACACCAGCTGCTACTCACCTGAAGTTAACTAAGGATGAAGATGGAGTTTCAGTAGACCAAAGTCAGTACAGAAGCATGATTGGGAGCCTATTGTACTTAACTGCAAGCAGGCCTGATATCACATTTGCTGTAGGAGTTTGTGCAAGATATCAAGCTGATCCTAAGATGAGTCATCTGACACAAGTTAAAAGGATCCTGAAATATGTGAATAGCACAAGTGACTATGGAATCATGTATTCTCATAGTTCAAGTTCTGAACTGATGGGATATTGTGATGCTGACTGGGCTGGAAGTGCTGATGACAGGAAGAGCACCTCAGGAGGTTGTTTCTTCTTAGGAAATAACTTGATTTCATGGTTCAGCAAGAAACAAAACTGTGTTTCATTGTCAACTGCTGAAGCTGAGTATATTGCTGCTGGGAGTAGTTGTTCACAACTGGTTTGGATGAAACAGATGCTGGAGGAGTACAACTTGAAACAAGGTGCTATGACATTGTTCTGTGACAATTTGAGTGCAATCAACATCTCTAAGAATCCAATTCAGCACAGTAGAACCAAACACATAGACATCAGACACCATTTTATCAGAAACCTTGTGGAAGACAAGATTATTCAACTGGAACATGTAGCTACTGAAGAACAAGTTGCTGACATTTTCACAAAGGCTTTGGATGCTAAGCAGTTTGAAAACTTAAGGAGCAAGTTAGGTGTGTGTTTGCATGAAGAGTTATAGCAATTACTGCAAACTGGATGTGAGGAAGATAGAATACCTGCCAGTTGTGCCTATGCTAAGTGTGATCCTGTGTCTGAATCTGATAGCTTTTCCAGGATCTGTGTTACTTGTTTTGATTTTTTTCCCTATATGAAGACTATGTTTTGTCAGAATTTTGTGGCTAAAAAGGGGGAGAAAATCTTATTTAATGTTGGCTCTGATACCAAAAGTCTTATGCAAAGTGTTGCTGCTCAGAAGTTCAAATTTCAGATGTTCAGTTTTCAGTGTGGTTCAGAAGTTATTTGTGAAGCTCAGAGTTCAGAACCAATGCAACAAGAGCTGTCAAGATGTTATTGAGGGGGAGTATGTGTCTCAGGGGGAGTACAAGATTGGTATGGTCCTGAGTGTTTCTGTGATCCTGAGGAATGGTCCTGAAGAACAATTGTGTTCCGCTCCTGAAGTGTTGACTCTGATATGCTGATATGCTCTGATACCATAAATTCAGAAGTAAGGGGGAGTTTGATGTATGCTGAGTGTATGCTGAGTTGCAGGGGGAGCATGTGTGATAATCAGGAGTTGATCAGTAGCTCTGATACCTTGGAGTAGCTCTGATACCTTGTTTGTGATGATCAGGAGTTGATCAGTAGGTTATGTGTGCTTCAGTAGCTGATATGAACTGAAGCTGGTTTGTGTTTCTCAGAAGTAAGGGGGAGTTTGATGTATGCTGAGTGTATGCTGAGTTGCAGGGGGAGCATGTGTGATAATCAGGAGTTGATCAGTAGCTCTGATACCTTGGAGTAGCTCTGATACCTTGTTTGTGATGATCAGGAGTTGATCAGTAGGTTATGTGTGCTTCAGTAGCTGATATGAACTGAAGCTGGTTTGTGTTTCTCATGATAGTCATAAATGAATCCGCTGCTAATTACTATGTTATGATTGATCATTGTGGAGTTCTTCATTGCTGAGTTGTTTATAAGGGAGATTGAAGAACTTGGATGGTTTTAGCCAAAAATTTGCCAAAGGGGGAGATTGTTGAGTATTTTGGTGTTGGCTGCATGTTTTGGCAAAACCAAAGTATTGAATAGAAGCATCTCCATATTAACATTTCTTCAGTTGCAAGTTTTGTGTTTTGAAGCCATTCAGAAGCAGAAAATGTCATCAGAAGCTGAATGCACTGTAGCAGTTCAGAAGCTGATTTCAGGTTCTGAAGCCAGCGTTGACTTTTGTTGACCACATCAGAAGCTGGGTTTTCAGATTAGTTTTTGCGCGTATCTTGGGAGATTTAGCAAGGAATTATCTTTGTATAAGTGCTTCTAGAATGCTGAATTATTTGGAGAAGATTTTATTGAAGATGTGGTTCAAAGATATGAAATTCATATTTTCCTGTTATAATCTTTAAAAGATTCAATGCAGTTTTATTTGTTACATTATTGGACCAATCTTATTTCAGTAACAAATCAAATCAGAAGATTAGTTTGTTATTTATGCTGCAAGACTGAAGGCTATATAAAGAGGAGGGCTGCTGCTATTCAAGATACACGATTTAGAGAGTTATATTTCAGAAAATTGAGTCTGTGTTTTAACTTAGAGTTTATTGTGCACCACTCATATGTTTTGAGTTGGTTTAGAGTTTTATAGAGTTGTGATTCATTCTAAGCCTTTAGGTACGAATGAAGTCTTTGTGTTTTTGAAGTTTTCTTAAAAACAGAGTGTTTTTGTTTAAGGGTTTTCAGTAACAGGTTTGTTACTTGAATAGGAAGTTAGTGGTCTCTAATACTCAACGTGTTGGGTAGAATTCAAGACTAGGAGGAAGTTAATTGCTTAGGCTGGGAACTGGGAGTCAGTGTCTTGAGTCATAAGGATTAATTCCTATAGTGGAATTCCTTCCTGGATTGGTATCCCCCAGAGTAGGAGGTGTTTACTCCGAACTGGGTTAACAAACCTCTGTGCCTTTTTACTTTCCTGCACTTTAATTTGCTGCCTGTGTGTGTTTGTATTTGTGCTCTGTTTTGCAAATTATTGTGTCCTGTGTGTTGTTCAGAACCTGATTTCTCTTTAGTATTGCCTGGCCAGAATTTCAATGTATATTACATAACTCTTACGTAATAGGATATGTGGTTATCTGAACCATCTTATCCGATTCACTTGACTATGTTCCTTTTTCGGCTCACTTCTTACAATTCCAATTTAAAGTTACTAAATCTCAAATACTTTACTGGATAATCTTATCCTTCTCAATTATTCTTATTCTTCAGGGGTTTATTGCACTGCGACTAATTCCAACGAATTCTTATCTTTATCTTTCGTCTCATACGACGACATCTTACTCATAGACCTATATCGTACCTTTCCATATAGGATCATTCTTACACCGAAAATTTGATATAGTGTATGCACATGCAAAAGCAAGGATTATTCCAACTTCATTTGATATTCCAAGTATAAGTAGTAGGTTTCACCTCTAGCACCTGCTCCTTTCTTTCTGACATCACGACGTGCTACTTATCATAACCATAATTATTACTTCCACGATGAATTTCTCAAGGATTCGCGGAATTCTTACAAATTACTCGTGCTCCGCTTTAGTTAGTATACAGCATCAACGCACATCTTATTAACTTAGAAATTCATTATTCCTACTGGGAGTTTGCTAATCTCCCATCGTTCTCGTCACTACTTATTCTCGTTTCCTTGCCATAGCATAAATATTTCTACACCGATAATCCAAAACTCATAGGAGTTTATCCCAAGTGATAAGTGGTATAAATCATCTCACATAGCACCATAGGGTACATTTCATAGCATATAATTTACATACATAAGCGAGCACGTGTACACTACTGACGGGTACACAATACATCACCGCATCTTTGTCCGACTAACGGGACATCATTCTTGATCTTAACATATTTGAGACACTGCCACATCAATTGGGAATCTTTTCTTACTCTTAACTCGTTTCGTAACATCCGGGATTTGCCTTTCAACTGACTTGCCAGGTTTGCCCCGCCAATGTTACTCATGTTTATTTCTGGAGTATACCACAACCTATAACGTAAATTTATGGTTACATTCTACCGGCATCACAAAATTATTTCTCGTTCTGGACGTCGAATTAAAAATCCTTGTTTTCAATGGAAACTCTACTTAATTGCTACCAAAATAGCACACTTAGTCTTTAATCCTTTAGTCATAACCTGAAATTACGTAGCCCTTTACTGTGGACTACGAATAACTTTTAATCTGCGTAAAAGTTCTCCTTCCTTTACTGGTGAACATTAAGTTCGATACTTTCCGAACTCTTCAGATAATATATGTTGACATGACATTGGTACAACGTGAAATTAAACTCATTTGCCACTGTATTGTCGCTCCTGACCAATGCTTCGATTCCAAATATATTACTTCGCAACCACAACCTTTACTGTTGTTACCTCATGGATAATTCTTTCTTGGCTGAACTTATTCTTCAGGCCTACTTGAAATTATGGAGCTAAGATAGCTGGGTTACCTTTCTAGCGGTGACTTCCATTGATTCAGACTTAATGTGCTAGAATCACATCCTTCTTATTCCTTACCATATATTCTTAAACTATTCCAATATTCCATTTCTCATGGGTCGAGGTTTATAATATTCCTCAACTTAACTTCCAAAAATTTCTATTAGAACTTGTGATATGTTCAAGTCGTCTATACTTACTGCTATTCCGTATAATAAGAGCACTTATCACCTTCTCATCCCTAAGCTTCAGCTTAGCATTGTTCAGTAATTCATTCTTGGATTACTACTCCGCTGCGCAACTCTGATTCTTATCAACTCGAGTTAGAATTGGAGCAATACACCACTATTGTCACATAAAATTTCATCGACCAATCCTTTTACTTTGTCACTTTGTAATTACTGTAACAAAACCATCCGACGTTATTGTTTCTCTTGTGACTTAAACCATCTTCTTAGCTTACGGTTTGGTCATCTCCTGACTCTGTGTTTCCTTTCGTACATGGACCATATACTTACTTTCACGAAGATATGCCCAAACCTGTAAACGGTTTTCAGCAACTGTTACGAGACTAACAATGCTCCTATCAAACGGCTTATACTCTGGTTCCAACTTAACTCTCCATTTTCTGAATTTCTGTAATTATCTCTTGGTCAACTCTTCATGTATAATCATTATAACATTGCGGAAACCCGACTGAAAACATGCTTAAGGCAACTTAAATTCACACACAATCACTTGTGGTAACTTCTAAAAACAACCTATGGTTTCTGGTGGTTCACATCTTTCATACACTGAATCCACTGAGGGTTTGAGTCCCGTTACTAACCATTCTATCTCTTATCCGTAAGGATTTCATATCCATAATCTTTCCGAGACAACTTCGATCTCCCTAACTCTATCATGTCCCTTAAGTTACCCCTTCGAGTTTCTACGGAACGACCGTCTTGAAAAATACTCAAACTCTTATCGGTTCTCTTGCACGCCCAAACATAGCTTACGTCTCTTCGAGCATCCGATTAATCGATCTTAAACTTTTGCACATTATCATTATTTATTGAATTCCTCCAATAACTTGTTATTGTATTCTCAATTCAAATCTTGATCTTATTAGCCGAATGATTCTTCATATAGTTTGAACAACCCCAAAGTCTGCACATTCTACCACCTTTGAAAACATACTAATATAAGGTGATCACTTCCGGCTTTCCAGAATAATTGTATAAGGAAAATCCATCAATTGAACATAGAATTTCTTATATTAACCACAGTCTTAAATTTCATAATGGCAAAAAAAAATCTTTCTGTTAATAAATTCTCGGCTAACTCCGATCTACTTTAGTCTTGTGTTGGCGTAAACTTGTCTTCTTTATCCAATCAAGGTAGTTCAACTTTGTTCGTCCATCAGTTCCATAAATTCCAACAACTAATCATTCAATATCCACCTTTCGTTGTATAAAATCTCCAGTTAAGCGTAACTTATTTCCAATCTTCTTACTAATAAGCAATATCTGAAAATCTGATTCACGCTTCGATATGCAACAGGTCTCATTATCACCACTTAATCATCCATCTTAGTTCTTAGGTTGAATACCATCTTCTCTTCTTAATTCCCAAATCTAGCATTTATGGTTCGGGAGGTGCGGCTGATCTGATGGGGTTAAACTTACTTGCGATTCATACTCAATGACCACACTTGAGTGGTTAGCTTCATTTGTCCAAATAATTCGCTTAATCCGTAATTATTTCTCTTAACTGTTTGGAGACTAAAATCTTATCCGGTTCGAACACTCTATCCTTGCTGGTAGTCTAGAGGTTTCAAAAACCGACCGATAATTCCTCATTTCGAGTCTCTAGGTTTGGTACTTCAATTCCTTAACTCTGTACTTAGAATCGTTACTTAGTCCACACCTCACTTAACTTCTCAAACTGAGGTTCCAAGTCATTCCTTAGAGTATCCCTTAATTCCTTAATCCTTATGTCTTCCGCAGACGAGGCATCGTCCAACGACGCGTCCAACTGGGTTGAGGTGCTTCACCTTACTCTTAAGTATCTCTTATGTTTCTGAAACTTCGTCATTAACAGACTTAGCTACCTCACAGTTGATGGCCACCATTTGGCATGATTACTTCTTCGCCAATTCCGTCTTAAAATTCTGCCACCTAAATCTTCGCCCTTCGTAAGCTTCATTCCTCCTTGGTCACATTCAGCTCTTGGACATTTATCCTAACTGTCATATACTAGATTGAGTTGATCAGGCTCAACTAGATGTGACATTTAGAACAACATCCGGAACCCAATGGTTCCACTACCTTATTGAATATTTTAATGACCCAAGGCACGGTCTGAATCGACCTGCTCTGATACCAATTGTAACATCCATACTAAATTATCTAGAATATTTAGCATGTGTATTATTCTGATAGCGGATACATTAAAATTTTCAATAATAATAATAAATACAACTGAATGAGTACAATTGGCTCGTCTTTACATTTATCCAAATATCATTTAAAAATACGTAAACATATACTGATAAACTTCTGAGCTTGTCCATGCCGAGCAACTGCACTCCATCCAGCGTCTCCCTGAAGTACATCATCTGAAATCTTCTTGCTTAGCTGTAAACCTGCACCAGAAGGATTAGGATGAGACATAATGTCTCAGTGAGCTCCGTCCCAACCTACTGTCGGCAACCACGGGGGAAACCTAGGGTCGCCGTGCCTACTCTTGGCAATCTTGGGGATTCCTACGATCGCCGTCATTCTCTACATATTTCGCGATCAAGGGGAAAACTTAGGATCACTACTTGTCTTTATCATGTCTTATCATTTTCTAACTTTAAACTTAAACTTATTCTTAGTGATCTGAGGACATCCTATGATCACTTTCTTTCTCTGCTGACTACTTGTCATATTCTCATCATAATTCATAAACATCAATATATAAATAAATATTTATATCATTCTTAATCATTAAGTTAGTAAGTCAGCGTTGAACAAACAATATTTATCTGAGTTCATTTTACGGAGTGCATCCAGGTGGAGTAACCCCAGAATACATATCCCTTCTACCGGTGGAAATTCCTATCATATCAGGCTAACACCAGACTCCTCTTTTCTTTTGTGTGGCTGCCCTCGCGAGCGGTAACTTCACCGTTCCAGCTGCCATTTAAGGCGGTAACTTCACCGGAACCCCCTGTATTCTAACTAGCGAGACTACAGGGGACACATTAACTTTCTTGACTTGGATGTGTAGCTGCCCTCACGAGCGGTAACTTCATCGTTCCAGCTGCCATTTAAGGCGGTAACTTCACCGGAACCCCCTGTATACTAACTAACGAGCCTACAGGAGACACATCTAGTCATTTAATTACTTTGTTCTTATTCTTTACATATATATATATATATATATATACATGTAACTTATAACTTTAACTTATGCATATCTGATGCATTCTTTGAGTATTCATTCTTAAGAGCTTAACCTATAAAGAGGTTCTTAACTTTAAATATTAAATCTTTCCTTGTGCATACGCACACTTAATTGAGTGTAACTTAAGCTTGCTATACTATGTGCATTCTCATTCTCATCAATTCTTAACTTATGTACTTGAAAGTACGTCTAATAATTTACTATGAGCTTTTGCATATTTAATGCATTCCTTAAGGGAGACAACCTCCCAATACATAACATGTGAACCTATGATCTTAGGCTTATCGTTCTCATAAGCCATTGCTTGGTTATAGGAAACATTCCCATAACCGTCTAAGCTTTGCCCTTACATTTCTAAACTATTCTAAGTCATTGCTCAATCCTTGTTCCTTACATTTTCATCCTTTTTGGGAGCCTCTTGAATGAGTTAGAATGGTAGTTATTGTTTCTAAAAGTTTACGGAGAAAACGGATGCGAAAAACCATGCCTACGCGCTCCAGAACACCCAAAACAGCTAAGCTGTCAAGTGCTGTCCTGATGCTGTCGCTAAAGCCACGGCCTGTCGCTACAGCGACTGTAGGTAAAAGTCTGAAAAACATGCTGCTCGCTAGTAGCGACGGCTGGTCGCTTGTAGCGACCGTAGGCAGAACTCAAGTGCTGTCTGGTCGCTGTAGCGAGCTCCTGCTCGCTGTAGCGACCATGACAGGTCCAGAAAACTCAAAAATGGCATTTTTCATCATTCCAAACCATTCTAACATACCCAAGCTTCCCCAAAGGTATAAAAATGATTTTCTTAAGCATATAAACAGTTTAAACATAGTTGGAACAAGGAATTAGCAAATAACATAGATTAGGACATTTTTCCTAAAATTGCTCAAAGTATAAATAACTCTCGAACTTACTCATAACGGGTTCTAAAACCCTAGGGAGCTCACCTTAAACCTTGATTGGTGCTTGTTAAGCTTATTCCAAAACCCTAGCTTGATTCTTGATCCTTCCTTGTTCTTCTTAATTTCCTCTTGTTCTAAACTCCCCAAAGTTAGTGATTGCTTGCTTGGGAGCTGAGAAATTGGAGTGAAGGTTGAAGATTAATGGAGGGGAAGAGGATGGCGTGAGGGTGAGAGGAAGAGGGAAGAAAATCTGATTTGGAGAGAGTGAGGGAAGAGAAGAATTGAAGGAAAATATCTTGCCTTTCCATATAAATAAACTCTTCCTTCCCTCTAATTACAAAATTGCCATGCTTGCTCATTTAGTCCTTAATCACCGATAAAAGTTACGTTTAAGCGGGATATTACAGCTACCGTGTGTAGATTATCAACGATATTTTATAGAAATTTTATGTGTAAATTACAAAAAATATGTTATATAAAACTTTTGATATAGATTAAATATAAGTATGAGTATTTGTAACTTTCAAACGTAACAAACTGAAAAAAACCATATTTATATTTATATTTATATTTTATAGAAATTTTACGTATAAATTACAAACGATATTTTATATACAGTTTATGATATAGATTAAAATTATAAGTTTGAGTATTTGTGAATTTCAAATGTAACAAACTCAAAAAACCATATTTATATTTTTCAATGACAACAATAGTATAACAAATATAACAAAAATTCTTATCCTTTTTAATAACACCAACAATAAAACTTTATTATAGAAAAAGTTATTTAATGATATAATTGGAACAAGAAGGGTTTTGTACAATTCCTCTAAGGTTTTGATGATAACAAAGTATTGAAGAACATGATAGAAGACTATGGTAGAAGATCTGAAGGAAGGTCAACCAGAATTCAACGTCCTAAGAAGACAGATACCACATAGTTACCTCAACAGACTCTGTGAAGGTCATCATACTCAGAAGCAGACCACATACTTGGATGACCCCTCAGATTTGAGAATCCTGAGGCACCCAGAATCCACGTAGGTTTGTCTTCTTCTGTGAACTGTCACTATCAAGGATCTGATAAGTACAATTCTTTTGTCTTCTTCTGTCTACGTGCACAAACAGACAAAGGACCTCAAGAGCAAAAACAATGCAACATATAATTCTTCTTTCAGCAAAGGAAATTAAAAATATCATTCAACAGAATTATCCATATCCGGCAAAAGGCCAACATTGTTGATTGAAGCTTCTCAACGACTCTATTTGCGCTGACACTGTTCTCCAACGTCTCTCAAATCCCTGCCTATAAAAGGAGCTGAAGACCATGAAGAAGATCAACAAGACTCTGCTATTTCACTGTGTCATTACACTGTCAAATCTAATAGCGCAAAACACTTAGGATTTTTGTATTAAATTTTATATTAGAAATCCTAGAGTTGTAAGAGAGTATGTTCATTTGTTCATTATACACTACTAGACCGTAGATCTCACCATCTAGGACTTGAGATCCTAAAGACAAGGGTGTGAACCCTTGGAATAAGGCTGGACGCCCTCCAGGAGGGCACATGGCCCATTTTACAGTCACAAATAACCCTAGGTGACCTTCCTAAAGGGCACCCTCTGGAGGCGCCCTCAACAGCTTACGAGGGCGCCCTAGTCATGGTTTCGGCCCTTTACGATTTGGGCCCAAAACCATGACCGGGTAGGCCCAAGAGAGGCTACAAATAGTAACCTTGGGATCATTCCCAAGGCATGACCTAAACAGAGCACAGAAACCCTATTTTCCATACATTGTATTCACTGCCAGTACAACTACCATTGTTAAATCAAGTGTAGAACAAATTAGAAGTCTCAAGCTTGTGAAGCTTGAGCGTATAAGTCTCATGGTGAAACCTTGAGCAAGAGAAGTCTCGTAGGAGTGTCCTTATAGCATTGGAAGTCTCTTGCATGGTGCTTGAGCATTTGTAAGTCTCTTGGAGTTGTCCTTGAGCAAGGAAGTCTTTAGGTAAAGTCTTAGAGCAAGGAAGTCTTAAGTAGTTGTGCTTAAGCAAAGGAAGTCTTTAGGAAGAGTACTAGAGCAGGAACTCTTGAGCAGGTGTGCTTGAGCATATGAAGTCTCTTGGAAGGGTCCTTGAGCAATTTGTAATCCTGAGTGATTATAGTGAAATCCCTTGAAAGTGCAAGGGGACTGGACTACTCCTGTGTTGTGGGAGGAACTAGTATAAAATTGTTTTGTGTCTGCCTTCTCTCTCTGCCTTTATCTTTGCGTTTTTATACTTTATCCGCTGCACTCAGACTCTGTATCAGAATTTGTATACCTCAGATTCTGAACAGCTTTTTAACACTAAAAAAAAGGAACCAGAAAAAGCCAACACAATTTAACCCCCATTCTTGTGTTTTTCTCACCTTCAATTGGTATCAGAACACAGTCTGTGCTATACCACTTAACCGCGCCACAAAAAAAGATCCAGAGAGAAAAACATGTCTGGTGACAGTGAACCAAGCACTTCAGGCTGAAATCGTCATGCTGCTGTTTATTTTGATTACAACACGCCAAATGTTGAGAAGAACAACTATTCTAAGAAACCTCCATTATTCAATGGAAATGCTGCTCAATTCTCATGGTGGAAAAGCAAGATGTACAGCCACATCATGAGTATTGATGTTGAGCTGTGGGATATCATAAAAGATGGCATATAGTTCGAAGTAGATGTAGAAGGAATGGCTCATGACAGGAAAAGTTTAACTAAGGTTCAGAAGAAGATCTACAGAAAACATCATAGGGTGCATGGAATGCTGGTGGATGCACTACCTCACTCAGAGTACCAGAAGATTGTCAATAGATCTACTGTCAAAACCATCTTTGAATCCCTGTGGTCTACTTATAAGGGGTTGAACATGTTAGGGAAGCCAAAGCTAACCAATTGGTAAATCAGTATGAGCCCTTCAAAATGAAGAAAGATGAGGATATTGAAGCCATGTATTCAAGGTTTCAAACTCTTCAGTCTGGTCTTCAAGTTTTGAAGAAGAGTTATACTGTAACTGATCATGTCAAAAAGATTCTTAGGAGTCTTCCTCCCAGGTTCATACCAAAGGTAACAACTATTCAGGAAGCAAGAAACTTGAATACGCTAAGCTTGGAGAATCTTATAAGCACTCTTGTAATTCATGAGATTGAGCTTGTTGGAGACACATCAGCTAAGCAATCCAAGTCTGTTGCTCTGACATCTAAAGGAAAATCTGCCAAACTCCATCAAACTTCCGAATCAGTCAAAGGAACCTCTATGGAAAATTCTGACAAGGACTTGGAGGTTGAAGAGATGGCATACTTAAGAAAAAGATTTCAGTACCTAACTAGAGGAAAGACGCCCTCAAGTACAAGCAGTAGTTCAACCAGCTTAAACCTCAAGGATCAGGAGAATTAGCAAAAGAAAGGAAGCACTGAGGAGAAATTCTACAGAAGAAAGCTTTATGACAACCTAGGATGCACTAGATAAGCAAGCAGAAGCAGACAAAGAAGGAGAAGGAGAAAATATGGGTCTAATGGCTTCAACATGTTCTGACTCTGAATCAGATTTTGAAGACATGTACAATGAACTTCTTTTCTTTACAAAAGAGGAGTTAATTGATGTTGTCAAAGATGTTTGCTTAAGATGCCTGAACAAATCAGAAGAGCACTTAAGTTTACTGGAGAAAGTTGATGTTATGGAGAAACATTATGAATAGCTTCGAGTCAGGAACGATGTCCTTCAAAGTCTGAACGATTTTGTAATGGAAGAGAACGTGTCTCTGAGAAGGCATATCAATCATCTGGAGGATAAAATCAAAATCATGGAGAAAGATGCAGAAGACAATATCACAAGATCTCTGACAAAGAACGAAGAAGCTCTTCGTGAATTCCTTGCTAGCTCCATTGGAAGAAGCTGACTAGCCTCTATAATTTATGGTGTAAGCAAGAATCATGGAGAAGGAATTGGTTGTTTATAGTCATCCTACAAGAAGAAGAAAACTCCAGAAGAAATGAAGTCATCCAGCTCTAAGTACACGAAGGAAAAATTCAACAAGCACTTTGTTTTAGCAGGAACAGAAGCTCGGAGTCTGAACAACTCAGAGCCAAGAGAGTCTGAGTCACAAATTATGAATAAGTTAGAATCTGAGATTAACAAATCACAGACTCTGATGAAATCAAAACCACAGACTCAGAAGCTTCAAGCTCCAACTAGTTCAAGACCAGCTGACAAGAACAACTCAAGACAAAACACATTCAAATCTAAAGTCTTGAATACCTCTCAACAGTCAAGTTCAGGATCAAAGACTCAGCAGAATTCAAAGGCTTCCAAGAATAACAAGAAAGAACCCATAAAACTATGGGTACCCATAAGTGAAATTATCTATAGTTCAGAAAAGATCCACAACAAAGCATCATAATCAACTTCAGGAGGGGCCAAAAGGTCAATTCCCCAACACGCGAAGGGCAAGGGTGAGGCTACTGAAGTGAGTTTGGCAAGAGGGCGATGTGCATGTCTCCATGCCGCTGACACTTGTCACATCTAGCAACATAGTCCTTAGTGTCCTTAAGCATGGTTGACTAGAAGAAACCTGCTCGCTAGACTTTCTTTGCAAATGCTTTGGCTTCAAGATGTTGCCCACAAATACCTTCATGTGTCTCGACGAGGGCCTCTTGGGCTTCGGTAGGACCGAGGCACTTGATCAGTGGAGTGATGAAACCTCGTTGTCTGGGACATCTTTTGTGACATCAGTCTGTTGAGGAGATTCATCATCTTCATCATCCATATCTTTTTTGGATATCAAACATGTTAAGGGCTGGATTTTGTTTTGAGGTACCCATAAATAACAATTATCTTTGGACCTAAAGTCTCTCTTTAGGACATCTTGAATATAATTAGTAACCAAACATTCTGACTTGGTGAAGTTAACATTCAATCCTTGATCACATATTTGACCGATACTTATCAAGTTAGCAGTTAGTCCCTCTACGAGCAACACATTATCAAGAAACGGGAACCCTGAACATAACAGTTTGCCTGTGCCTTTGATTTTTGCTTTAGATCCATCACCAAAAGTAACATAACTAGTAGAGTAAGGTTTTATGTCAACCAGATATTTATTGACTCTTGTCATATGTCTGGAACATCTACTATCAAAATATCAGTCTTCTCTTGAGGAAACTCTAAAAGTCACGTGGGCTATAAGACTAGTACTAATAACCTTAGGTTTCCACTCTTTTCTAGTTTAAATCAACTCTTTGGTCCGACATTACACACTCAGATTTACTTTCAGGAGGGACAAATTTAGTCACAGAGGTTCCACCTTGTTTCTTTCGGTATTGGAAATTAAAACCTACACCTTTTAATTTTCTGGACCCCTTCCCAACTTACATAATCTCATCTAACATATTTGAACCATTGTTCAACATCCTAACTGATTTTGTCATGTTATCAAGCTTGGAAGTTATCAAGGTTACCTTATTTTGCAGACCATAGAGGGTTGATGGAGACTTTTCTTTTTCAAGGCGAAGATTGGCAATGATTTTCTTATGGTTCGCTCCTAATTCACAAATCTCTTCACATTTAACATACAACTTCTTGTATGAATCAACAAGTTCTTCATAAGACACATCATTATCACAAGATTCTCCATCAGATTCATACCTACCAGAAAAAGCCATCATATGGTTTGCTATTTCATCATCTTGCTCTTCTTCTGAATCATCATCAGACCAAGAGGCTGACATTCCCTTTTTTTGTTTCTTGATAAATGTAGGACATTCAACTCTGACATGGCCAAAACCTTCACACTCTTGACATTGAACACCTTTCCCTTGGTTTTGCTTTTGTTCCATTCTGACCTTGCATTGACCTCCACTGTTCTTGCTGATGTTGAACGACATGTTCTTGAAATTTGGCTTTGACTTCCTGTCCATCCTCTTTAACACCTTGTTAAATTGTCTACCAAGAAGCATAATTGCATCTGAAATACTCTCATCAGTATCCATCTCACATTCAACTTCATCCTCATCAGTGTTGGATATGAAAGCTATGTTTTTGTTCTTCTTGTTAGGTCTGTCACTGATTGCTAACTCAAAGGTTTGTACGAATCCAATGAGTTCATCTACCTTCATGTTGCCTATATCTTGAGCTTCCTCAATGGTTGTGACTTTCATATCATATTTCTTAGGTAAAGATCTGAGTGTTTCTCTTCAGACATCTTTTCCCCTAAGCTACAAGACATGTTGGCTAGATCAAGAATGCGCATGTGAAAGTCAGAGATGGTTTCATCATCACTCAATCTGAGGTTCTCAAACTTGGTAGTAAGGAGCTGAATCCTGGACATACGAACCTTAGATGTATCTTCATGAGCAGTTTTGAGAATCTCCCAAGCATCTTTTGCCACAGTACAAGTGTTTATAAATCTAAACATGTTTTTATCAACACCATTTTTCTTCTTCAGGCTTCATGGTAGATGTAGATTTACCATCTTTATTAATAACAATCGGATGTTGCCAACCTTTAAAGATAGCTTTCCATGTTTTGTTATCCATGGTTTTGAGAAAAGCCATCATTCGAGCCTTCCAATAATCATAGTTGGTACCATCCAAAATTGGTGGTCTAGTGATAGACCCTCCTTCCATATGACCAAAATTTATCTAACCCTGGAGCTTCCCCAAAAATAGAACAGGGTGCCTGCTCTGATGCCAATTGAAATTCTGGCACTCGCTGGACAGATGTCCTACGTGATGTCCAGGACACCAGGAATGTCTAACAGAAAGTAAAGTGCAGGGAAGGAGAAACACAAGAGATTTGGTAACCTAGTTCGGTGCAACATCACCTACATCTGGAGGCATCCATGCCAAGAAAGGAAATCCACTATAAATAGTATTAGTTCGAAGTCCTATGTGAACAACCCCTGTTCACCGCCTTCTCACCTGATCAATACCCGTGAATTTCTACCTAGGACTCCCCCTAGATATGAGACCTCCTCTCACTTTCTCCTCACAATCATAGCCCTTGTGATTTCAACAATGATTACAATCAAATAGGAGAACAACTCCAATAAACAAACCAACTCTTACAGGATGCACTAGAGTGGTGTACAAATAACAAAGACACAAAACCCTAAGACTCTTTTCTCAATATGACAGTTTTGATCAAAATACAACTCAACTAAAACAAACCTACTCTCAGCATTTTGATATTGAATGGCGGCACAAGAGAGGTGTACAAATAAAGCATAAGATTTAACAACGAAACCCTAATAATATGTTTTACTAATCTTGATTTCGTGAATGAAACTAGGGTCTGAGTCTTCCTTATATAGTCATTCAGCAGCTTGGGCTTTTTCTTCATGGACTAAACAATCAGCATACCAAAATGTATATTCATCCTTCACAATATTCTATGAGTAAATATATTATTTCCTAAAATGTTTAGGACATTAAATTCAAAAACACGACAAAGCTAAACCAACATAAGTAGCTTCTAGAAACATACGCCTCTTGGAGCACAAGTTATGTGAATAAAATCTTCTTCAATGATCTCACGCTAAAAACCAATCTTCCAAGATTGCGAAACAAAATAATTCACCTTAAGCTAAGATGTCACACTTACATGTTCAGAACATCTGGTACAACATCTTGCTAGAACTTCTTGTTTTAACAAAATGAAGCCAACACAATATTAAAAACCCAACACTGAATTTCCGAATCACGTTTTCAAGTTAAAAAGGGCTCTCTATGGTCTCAAACAAGCTCCTAGAGCTTGGTATGAGAGGTTGAGCAAGTTTTTATTAGCTTGGTATGTGGACACCACTTTGTTTAGTAAAGAAAAGGAAAAGATATTTTACTTTTTCAAGTCTATGTTGATGATATCATCTTTAGGTCCACCGATGAAAGTTTATGTAGAGAGTTTTCTAAGCTCATGCAGGGTGATTTTGAAATGTCTCTCATGGGGGAGCTCATCTTTTTCCTTGGGCTCCGATGACAGGTCATCTTACGTTATTCTTAGCATATTTTTGAGTCATTTTCAGTAGCTTTTACATCCAGAATAGAGGAGTATTAGAGCAATTGCTTATGATTTTGAAACATTTGTAATGTTTTATATATTTGAGTCTGTAATTCTATTCTTCCCGAAACATAGAAATTGTAGGGTGTTTTGATGTAATTCACGAAGAATACATGCAAATCGGAAAAGAAAGACATCTGAAGATTTGTGAAGACCTTGGGAAGATGAAAGAATGAAGATTCAAGAGGCCTCAATAACTTTACAAAGGGAGGAATTTTGTTCCCAAGTTCAAAGACATCTTATATGGAAGCAAACACCCAAAAAGGCGAAGAAACGAGCGTTCCAGCACCAGGACTGCACTCACATGCAACTGGCGCATGTTCCTTGCGGGCCAAGGCGCTGTTTTGTGACTTTTTGGTGGAAAAAGTCCGGTATTTTACCCCAAGTTTAGGTGGAAACTCTCCCTATAAATACCACTCTCCTCATTCATTATTTCTCATTCAGAACGAAGCGGTTCAAGAGGAAGGAAAGCATTAGGAGCTTCAAGGGAGGAGTTTCTCTCCTCACTCCAAGTATTTCTAGGTCATGTTTTATTTCTATTGTAATTTGTCTTTAGTTACCATGTGTAACTAAATCTTTTTAGGCTAGGGTTCTAAGATGAACCTCTATTCTAGTTGTTGGATAATTTATTTAATTTAAAGTCTTCACTTAGTTATTTCTCTTTATGCTATTTAGTTTTACTATCATGCATAAGATTTGTCTCCTCTGAAGCATAGCCCTAACTTAGCCACTTAGGGGGGTTACATTACCTGATATTAATGTATTTCTGTCTAATCAGGAAGTAGTAAGTTAGTAACTAGGGAAACACGCCAAAAGAGAGAAGAACCCTGATAGAAAGGTACTTAGGGAGGTGACATACCTAATATTAATGCATGTCTGCCAGAATCAGGAAGTAACTAATTAGTAATTAAGGAAACACGTGACTTCACAACTTAAATCAGCTCAGTAACTCCATTATTCTTTCACCTTGGTAAGGTAGACGCTGATAGGGCTTCCCGTTTGTAGAACTACCGAGAGGGAGAGTGTGATATGTGCTTCTAAGATTCATAGATGAGCGTAGCTTTAAGAAAATTGGGACTACACTGATCAGAATTTAGGAAAGCTAATTTAAGTTTATGTTTCAATTACCTCTGAGAGAGTTAGACCCCACGCGTACCAACCCGTGTGATCAACAGGTGCAACTCGACAGTTGTAGGGGATTGAGCACATATCTCTGAGAGAGTAAGGCCTCACACGTACCTACCCCGTGTGATCAACATGTGCAACTTGACAGCTGATAGGTAGTAAAACCCCACAAACTCATCACTTAGATAGATAACGATTAATAACATGAATAAGACTTGAATGTTACGTAATTCCAACAATTAAATAGAGGGGATTCGAAGAATCCTAACCGCCGCTAATATTCTGTAATCAAAACAGGTAAACTTTTCTCTGTTGCAAACAGATTAACTTTGCAAAACTCTAAACCCTTATCTCTTTAATTTTCATTGTTCCCAAATAAGTAACGCGAATTGTTTGGTTGAAACTACAATCCATGTGGATACGATACTCTACTTATCACTTCATTACTTGGTAAACGATTTGGTACACTTGCATAAATCCGACCATCAAGCTCCAAATAAAACAAGCCAAGAAATGGACATTCGTTAGCCAAACAAAATACAGCCTGAAACTTCTCAAAAAGTTTGACTTGCAAGACTGCAAGTCTATCTCGACTCTCATGACCTTGGCTCTATCAATTGACAAAGATGAGTTTGGCATTGATGTTGACAACAAAAGGTATCGAGGTATGATAGGTTCTTTGCTCTATTTAACATCAAGTAGACCCAACAAGGATTTGACTTTTGAGTACGTTGACACTAAGTGTCTGCTTGCTAACATTTTTACAAAACCTCTACCATCCGACTCTTTTCTCAAGATCCGTAGGGAGCTAGGTATCTTAGATACCTCTTGCTTTAAATAAGCAAGACCTAATATTTATTGCCTTCTAACCATGGTTTCCATAGAAACATTCATTACATTTTCTAAAGTGGTAAGATCTCTATCTCTCCATCTATTCATGACTCAATCTATGTTTCTCTTCATTGGTTTGGACTACATCTTGTTTTTCTTCTTTTTGCATTCATATTCTGTTTTAGTGCTTAACATTGCATGCCTACATGTATTCAATGGCGGTTGCTTACTTGTTCGTTCCTATATCTTATTTCTTCCTCATTGTGTTATATTTTGGTTAGTATTCCTTTTTGATGTTGCCAAAGGGGGAGAGATTATGTTGATGAATACCTCTTCCTACACATACACTTTACCTATGCATACATATTGCCATTTTTTGTTTTTACTTGTTTGGTTTGGTTTCTTGTATGCTATGTTTCAGGGAGAGCTAAGCCAACATCATCAACATGTGTTTCACATCATCAAAATGGGGGAAAATGAAGTTGCTTATAGCATTTAGGTTTGTTTTGATGATGTTTATATATATAATGTTAGCCAGGTTACCTTGATGATGTTTATATCATGTTAGCTAGGCTAGACACTTGTTAAAGCACCTATCACTCTTTGTCTCTTTATGTCATATGATTCTTGGATGTCAAATGTTTCCATATGCATTAAAATCTTCCTTTGAGTGGAAAAACTTTTTTTCTATGTGTTTGATTCGATTCAAAGTCTTTTGATTTGTATCAAGCTTTCTTTCGCCTTTGCTGGGTGTGTTTCATGCATTTTGATACGATTCATGGTTTCTTGAATCGTATCATTGTTGAATCGAATCAAAATTATCTGAATCGTATCATTATTTCTTTCTGGACTTGTTTTTCAAGGTGTTGATACGATTCACAAACCTTTGAATCATATCAACCTTCATTTGGGCAGGGTTGATTCGAATCACAGATAGTTTGATTCATATCAATCTTCATAGCTCCAGATTCACTCTTTTTTACATGTTTGATACGATTCAACACATTGTTTTTGGCTAAAATTTTGCACTTTCCACTCATTTCTATATATAGTCATATCCTCACAAGTCCCAAAGAACTAAATCATTTGCAACTATTCTCTCTAGAGTCTCCAAACCCCTCTCTCTCTCTCCACTTGTTCTTCAGATTAAACACTTTTTCTAAGAATCATTGTGGTCTTTGAGTCATAGATTGCTAGAGTGCTATAAGGATTGTAAGTTAATGGCTTTCTAGGATCTTGGTTGGGAATCAAAGTTCCAAAGTGAATATAGTGATTTATTTCCACCTTCAAGGGTATTGGGGGTTCTTTCTAATCTTCTAAAGTTCAAGGGGAACCAACCACGGGACATAGCAAAGAAGAGTTCGAGATGAAGAGCTTCAAGGATTGCATGAGTGATTGAGGATTTGAAGACTTGGAGAATCACAAATTTCAACGGTTACTTAAAGATTAGGGGTTGTGGTTGCATAGGAATTGAAAATTAGGGTAATTGAAGGAATTCTTGTAATCACAACATTGTAATCAAAATTCAACTTAGTGGAAGTCCTTGATAGAGACATTTTCTATCAAGAAAAGTAGACGTACCCCGAAGCAAGTTCGAAAGGGGGAACTACCATTAATCCCGGTGTCTTTTCTCTTCCCTTTCCTCTTTTACTTTGTGTTAATTGTTGTATATGAATCTTAATAATTGTTGCTAATTGATTTGAATGTGTTCATAATTTTAATTGTAAACCTAATCTTAGTTCATTGAATTAAGATTCTTTTCTAAGTCAATTTGATCACAATTGAATTCAATCAAGTTTCAATTCATTAGTTCATATACCTTGTGTTCAATAGTAATAGCTTTCCTTCAAAAAAAAAAGAGTAATAGCTTGTTTTATTTCTTTTAGGTTTGGTTTGAGAATTGTCTAGTTTTGTAAATTGTGTTGTGAATTATTGATATTTGATCGTATTAAGATTTAGCAATTGAACTTCTCATTTCAATAGTAAATCTTATCGTATTATCATTGTCTTAACTTTTGTTATCGGTATCGTGCACAAATCCAATTAGTCCAACAAATACGCTTTTTCAAATACGTTTTCGCAAAGCTCTTGATAATTTTGAAAAACGCTATTCAACCTCCCTCTAGCGCATACTCTCGCTTGCTATATAGACTAACAATCAAAACACCCTATAATTGCTATGTTTCGGGAAAAGTAGAATTACATGACTCAAATATAGAAAACATTACAAATGTCTTGAAATCATAAGCAATTGTTCTAATACTCCTCTATTATGGATGAAAAACATACTGAAAATGATTGAAAAACATGCTAGAAAAATGTAAGATAAGATGTCTTCATTTGTCTAGTTTTGTGATTTGTATATTTGATTATTGATATTTGATGTGTTTGATAAGATTCAACATTTGAACCTCTCAATTCAACTTTGAATCTTCGATTTTAATCATTGTCTTAAGAATTTGTTATCGTTGTTGTGCATGAATCCGATAAGTCATAAGTTTTCAATTCGCGCTTTCACAAACTCTTTTGAAAATCGAAAAACGCTATTCACCCTCCTCTAACGCACCTTCTTATTTGCCATATAGACCAACAATAAATTTAGAATAAACTAAAATTGAAATGTCTAAAAATGTTCAAACATATAAAAATTGCATTGCAGAATGAATGAGGGTCACACTTCAATACCATTAGCTGGTCTTGTCTAACAATCACACATAAATAACTCTTACACCATGCACAAGTCTAATTTCTATTATTGAATCAATAAACCACATCAATTTCATTTAATTTAATGATGATGCTTATTGATCTCATAATCAAAACAAATTTGTGTAAGCTGCAAATACAAAAACCCCATTAGTTGGATTACTCTTTTTTTTTATTTATTTTTTGGGATACGGATTGCTCTTTTTTAGGCTAAATGGTATGAACATTAAAAAGTAAGGGCGTGCAGATGCACACTGAAAGGAACCTTTTTTTATTATTGACCGTATGTACTCAAAATTCGGCCGCAACAAAATAAAATGAGATCTTCATTACGTGTATAGTAGTATATTATATACACTATTAGTCAAGAAATCAAATTGCCTTTATATTAAAAATTATTACTTTTATAATTTATATAATAGTTTAAGAAATAGAGAATCGTCATTTTTTTTTTTGAGAAATCGTCATTTTCTTCTTTGATATTATAGAAATCTATTAATGGTAACAGAAATGATATTTATACAACTATTTTGTAACAACTTTTGAGATAATTTTATATTTCTTATACTTTCATTCTGCTCTTCTTCGCTCTCTCCTAGTTTGATTTTCGTATCAATACCTATTGATGTCGATTTTCGCAAGTGTACGAAATCGTTCAAGTAGTAAAGTTAAAACGGTAAACCGAGTGTCGAACACAAGGACTGCGTTAACGATCAGAATGTAATTTTTAGAACTCAATTGAACAAAAGGGTACGAAGTTTGTTGAATTGTCAATAATAGAAAATTGCGGAAAATAAAACTGGTTTGAATTTCAAGGATCGAAAGCTTGCCAGGGATGAGCTTCACTAGATGACGAACTCAAGTTACTCTCTTAAAAATGACCGCTGAACTTGTTTAACGATCATGACCTAATTCTCTGAAATACTCTTGTCCTAATTCCTTAGCGACAGAATCTTTAATTCTAAAGTAAACTCTAATTCCTTAGTAAGTTTTACAAATTAGAATTAAGCATGAAAGGACTCGAATTACTAAATGGTTTCAAGGGTTTGCATCTATTCCTAGATTACAAAGTCGAGAATTTCTTATCTTAAACATTCATACATTCAACTTCTGTTTCACAATATGAATCATACATCAATTTAAAGGTGATCAATCAATAAAAGCATTAAGCGCGAAGATAAAAAAACATGATTCAATAGACTTATTCAATGATCAGATTAAGGTCACAAGACAAGAGTCATCATCTAGCTAATCTCATCCCTAACAATAGAGGATTTAACTACTCATGGTTGTATTACAAAATATAACAAGAAATAAGAAGCATTACACAATAAGAATGAAGGTGGAAAGCTTCAATTCCAGTGTCCTAGAATTGAACAGCTCCTTTCCAGAATCAATCTCCAGTTATGTACTCAGTTTCCTCGTCCAAAAATCCAACCCTTGATCTGAAAACGCATCTGGCTTTTATAATCCTTGTTTCTGAAACTGACCCATCGTGCCACGACACATGTCCATCGTGGCACGATGGCCTCATTAAAACACAGGTCAAAGCTATTAAAGTTCCATCGTGGCACGAGGGATGCTCCCATCGTGGCACGAAAATTTCAGTGACAAATTCAACTTCTAACCTCTTCTCATCGTGCCACGACATAGGTCCATCGTGGCACGATACTTGAGCTTCTGAACATCTTCAGCTTCTGAACATTTTCATCTTCTGAACATTCTCTCATCGTGCCACGACACGGGTCCATCATGGCACGATACCTCAGCTTCTGACCATTTTCCTGCTTCTGAAGAACTTCAGCTTCTGATGACCTTCTTATCATCGTGCCACGACATAGGTCCATCGTGGCACGATGACCTTCAGACGCTGGTTCCAGGTTTTGGCTTCAGACTCAGACTCAGACTCTGAAACTTCTTAAAATCTTTCAAAATCCTCATGTTCCATAATTGCTAATTCCTTCCAACCATGTTTACTTTCAGCAAGAGAAACCAATGTAAAGACTCTCTAAAATGTACAAAAATAACATCAAAAGAGGGATAAAACTGAGACATGACTCAAGGTCATCACAACCCCAAACTTACATCGTTCTTTGTCCTCAAAGAACCTACTTGTGCATGATAAAATAGCAGTAATGTGACAGCTTACCAACCAAAGATATTGTCAAAATCTTCACTCCTTGCCGGTGTATTGATGTACCGGATGCCTTTCCTCAACCACTGTAATATCCCACTTAAGCGTGACTTTTAACAGTATCACAGGAATTAAACGAATGGAATGGCAGAATTGTAATTATGGAAGAGGAGGATTTAAATAAGTGGGATATGAGATATTTCTCATTTATCCTCATCCTCTCTCTCTCTAAAATATGAGTTTCTTCCTCCCTCTCTCTCTAATTTTCGTGCATCATCATCATCATCATCACTACCAACCTCCTAATTATCATCCAATCTTGTGGATTAATGGCTAGAAAGCTTGGTTTAAGGAGTTGGAACAAGAAGAAGTTAAAGAAAAGCAAGAAAAGAGCAAGAGATCAAGCTAGGGTTTTGAAGCTTGAGCATAACCAGCACCAAATCAGTTTGAGGTGAGCTCCCTAGGGGTTTTTAGAACTCCTTTGAGAGATTTATAATGAATTTCTTCATATGTCAAGTTTTATAGTTTTTACCCTAATTCTCTATACTTGCTAATTCCTTGCTCATATATGTTTTAAACTACCAATTTGTAATAGAAAATCATTCCTAGCATGTTTGGGATGCTTGGGTAACTTGGATTGAGCAAAAATGGTGGAAAAACATGATTTTTAACAAGTTTTGAACTGTCATGGTCGCTATAGCGACCAGCCGTCGCTACAGCGACCAGACAGCTTTGATTTCTGCCTACGGTCGCTTCAAGCGACCAGCCGTCGCTACAAGCGAGCAGCACTTTTTTCAGACTTTTACCTACAGTCGCTGTAGCGACAGGCCGTGGCTATAGCGACAGCAACAGGACAGCACTTGACAGCTTTGCTGTTTTGGGCATTCTGGTGCGCGTAGGCATGGTTTTTCACTCCCGTTTTCTCCTGAAACATTTTAGAAACATTATCCACCATTTTAACCCATCCAAAAAGGCTTCCAATGGTTGAAAGATTATAGGAGAAAGGAATACGCAAGGCATGGGAAATACGAGAACAATGGTTATATGAATAGGAAAGCTTTAAGAACGGCATATGATAACGATATGTCGAATCCTTTGATAGGAAAACATGAATCATAGTATGAGTGCAAGGATTTAATGGATAGATTCCTTGCACGTGAGTTGTTAACTCTTAAGGAAAAGCATGCGACTTTGAAAGTCAAGAACCTACTTTAGGTAAACAAGATTATAGGAGTATTCGGATTAGAATACAAGGGTTGTAGGAATGATTCGACAATCATAGTTACAGATAAGCTTATAGTGTTGGTTCTCCAACAATTAATAGGTGGCTTATGAGAACGATAAGCCAAGAATTCATAATTTATAGGTTAAGAGTTACAGGATTGCTATTATATGTTTAAAGTAACAGATATGTATATTATATGATCAAAGTTAAAGAATAATATTTCACAGTCATAGGCATGTTTAGCAGACTCCGGGATTCGCCGGATGGGACTTCTCTGAGAGGGTTGTCCACATGCAATTTCATAGGGAGTCCGGTGTTAGCCTGATATGATAGGAATTTCACCGGTTCATAAGGAGATGTCCTCGGGGTTACTCCACCCAGGCCGCACTCCGTAAAATGAACTCAGATAATATTGTTTGTTCAACGCTAACAGCTAACATAAAACTGCTATAGAACTGTTTATATGTTTTATGTTTCACAGTTATAGTCAAAGTTACAGTTACAGTTACAGTTATAGTTATAGTTATAGACAGTTAACAGAAAGTGGTCCTCGGTTTCCCCTCGATCACTGAGTTATAGTTATAGGTAGTTTACAGTGATAGTTACAGATAGGTTACAGTTACAGTTATAGGCGGTTTACAGTTATAGTCATAGTCAGAGATATAATTACAGATAGATTCATAGTCATAGGCAGATAAATACTCTTTGAGGATAAAGTAAAGACTTGGCGATCATAGGAAATCCCCAAGATTGCCAAGGTAGGCATGGCGACCCTAGGTTCCCCGAGGTTGCCAACAGTTGGTTGGGCTGGAGCTCACTGAGACATTATGTCTCATCCCATTCCTTCTGGTGCAGGTTTACAGGTAAGTCAAAGGTTCATGATGGAGATCTTCATAGAGATACTGGATGGATTACAGTTGCTCGTCGTGTACCAGCTCAGGAGCGTTTTGGACATTTGTTTAAGTATTGTTATAGTAATGGATTATTTGTACATACGAGTAAACTTGTATTCATTCAGATGTGGTGTATTATTATTATTATTGAAATTTTTAAATGTATCCAGTATCAGTTTAACGCACATGCTAATATACTAGTTAAAGTTAGTATGGGTGTTACAACCACCAATTCCACAACTCCTCGCATAAATTTGATTTAAGGTACTCACAGTCGACATACAAACCGCCATATTACCATAGGCTTGAAGCACTTCTAAACTGTCAATCAAAGTCATAGTCACGTACACACTTTTAAGGTCTTTTGGTTATAACGGGGCTAGGGTGAAGGGTGGATAATTTTTGGAAAGTAGTGTTAAAACAAACATGGAGTTAAGTTCAACTACTTGGTAAACAGATTAAACAATCATCAAGTCCCCCCTCTCATTTTTCATCATTTGAGTACTAGAGAACTTTACTTTTGAACAGGATCGTCTCTTAAAAATTTTCTGTTTTTTTTTTTGCACCATTACGAGTGCTTTTTACGAGACATCTCATTTTTCTTTCTTTTTCTTTCTTTGGTTCTCTAGTACCCTCACCCCAAACTGAAAATGTTGCTAGTTCCAACAGCAACCCCAAACTTAAACTTTGATAACACCGACCACTTAACTCCAAACTCAAGGGTCATACAACCTAAAAGTTTGCTAGGTATTGTGGTTCGTTACAGAACAAAAAAGGGGTCTAATCCTAAAGGCTCAAATTGGTTGTACAAAGGATAATTGAAATAAATATCAAGGTAAGCTGAAAAAGGCCCTAGGTACAAGCACTTTGCCTTAATGTGTATATGACAAGACCAATTGACAAATAAAGAAATACCGCAAGTTCTAGAAATGACAGCAGTATGGAATCACTTAAATATGTAAAATTGAAAAATTAAAATATGGCAGTGGCCTTAGAAGTTGAGATTTCTGGGAGTTGTGGTTCTATACTATCCACTTGCCGTGCACTTCGTATTGAAACCATAGGCATCATCCGCCTCTGAACATTTTGACATATCATTGGATTGAAGGCTGGTATAAAACAAGTACTTTTCCACACAAACAAGTAAATTCATTAATAACAAACAAAGACGAGTAGTACAAGATAGGGGGATTACACAGAAAAACAGTAGAGTCACAAAATGTCTAAATAATACAAAAGAAACATCAAAAGGAGAAACAACTTAAATAAAAATGCAGGAAACTAAAAACTGAGAAATTGCTGTTGATAACATGTTGTCATCTTCACCACCCTGCTGACTGGCCAAGTCTCAGAACAACTCGTCTGCACCCTCCTGACTAGCCTCCCTGCCTCTGTAGTAGTCAGCTCGAACCCGCTGCTCTCGGTCCTGAGCCCTCCCTCGCTGGTCCACGAAGTACTGCTCCATATGGGCCTCCGAGTCAAACCTCTGAAAAGAATTGTTGAAGCGTGGCTCCTGTTGGTGCTGAGCTAGGGCCTGAGAGAACTCCGCTCCAAAAAATGGACCGTCTACATAGTACTGTGAGGATGTCTCTTGGGCCCAGTTGGCCATCCCACACATGTAATCCGGCATCATCGGATGGAGTGGTGCATGCTGAGGTGGAGGCTGAGATGGCTGTGCGGCGTCCTCTTGCATTGGCTGAGAAGCCTTCCCCTGCTGGTGTTGTGCTGCTGGATCCCTCTAGTTGTCTTCAAATTTTACCATAGCTTGATCGTTGATCGGCCCCTTGGATTTCAGAATGATGTCAGTGTACTCCACCGGGACATTCTCCTTCTTGCACAGAGCGTTGATTAAGCAACAATGCCTCAGCGCCAAAGGGTATTTGTGATCAGCCACCTCCTTGAGGCGGCGAGCCAGCAGTCGCCCCAAATTGATTTCATAACCAAAGATCAGGGCTTCCATAGTATACAGCCTGGACATGGGTAACTCTCAGGTGGAAGAAACACTCACAACAGATGAATGAATGAGGCCCACGCCTTGTACTTCGGTTTCAGGTCCACCACATTTAACCGGGTCGGGAAGCCAGAAGCTTGTGAACGCACGTAATCCACTCCCGGTTTCCCAACCTCCTGCAGTAGCTGGGTGAGCACATCATCGTTGGGGAAGTTTCTCCTGCTCCTGCTTCTCCTCATCTCAATGTGACAATTTTGTGGTTCAGTCAGACCCAACAGATCGTTGATTGCTCTAGGGTTGTAGTCAACTTGCTTCCCCCTGACGTAAGAGACATAGTAACTTTCATGATTATGGGTGTTGGCGAAGAACTCCAGCGCGATAGTCCGGTTGCTCTCGGCCTCAATCAGATTATTAAATTTTTTCCATCTCAACCTCTTGAAAGCAGCCTCAAAACTAGGGTACCGTTGTAAATGGATGAAATCAAACCGTCTTTCTCCATAAAACTTGTAGCCTTTGATTTTCTCGAACCTGTCTGCATGTTCAGGTGTTTGGAATTTTTGGTAAGTGGGTTCATCGGGTGAAGGTGGGGAAGGTGGTATATTTGGTTGAGCAGGTGGGGCTCTTCGGCTGGTTCTGGTTCGTTTGGTGGATGTTGAGGCCATTTTGGTGATGTTTGGTGAAGGGAGAAATGGGTGAGATTGTGGGTTTTTGTGATTTGGGGATAAATATGATTTTTTTTTTGTTTTTGAATGTGAGGAGGGATGTGGGGATGTTTGTAGATTGTGGGAAAGGTTAGGAGGATGTTGTTGTTGGTCAAAGGGTTGGAAGGATGTGAAATTTGTGCAGATGGTGTCTGGAGAAAATTTGGCAGAATAACTGTAGATATTGGGAGAAAATGGCACTGATTTTTCAGACTCAGTATTTAAAGAAAAGCGGCCATCGTGCCACGAGAAAGTGCATCGTGCCACGATGGGTTTGTAATTGTCAAATTTTTCCAGGTTATGCCTCTGTTGTGCCACGATAGACCACATCGTGCCACGACGCAAGTTGTAACGGTCAAAAATTTCTGGAACTTCCACCTATCGTGCCACGATCATAAGTCATTGTGCCACGATAATGGGTTCTGAGGAGTTCTCGTGCCACGAGGAGAGTGTGTCGTGCCACGAAAAATCCAGTAAGTTTTGACAAATTTCTTGCTCATCATCGTGGCACGATGACATTCTATCGTGCCACGACACCCCCAGACTGGTGAAATTCAAAAAAAAAATTCTTTTCTTGCAGCTTAAGTTTCAAAAATATTCAGAATCAACTACAAAAACAACATTACCAGAAAAATAAAGGATACTTAGTGGGTTGCCTCCCCCTAGCGCGTGTTTAGCGTCCCAAGCTTGACGCACCACTTGATCAAGTGGATTTCAGTTTAATCGACTCGGTCGGCCGCTCAAATTCAACTCCAAAGTATGGTTTCAGCCTTTGTCCGTTGACCTTGAAGGTTCTGTCCGAGTCTGGGTCCTTCACTTCCACAGTTCCATAGGGGAACACTTTCACCACTTTAAATGGTCCTGACCATCTGGACCTCAATTTTCCAGGAAACAGCTTCAACCTGGAATTGAAAAGAAGAACTAGCTGCCCTTCCCTAAATTCCCTATTTTGAATCTTTTTGTCATGCCATTTTTTTGTTTTTCCTTTAAAAAGTTTGGCATTTTCGTAGGCTGAATTCCGGAATTCGTCTAACTCATGGAGTTGAAGAATCCGGGATTCGCCTGCTTTTGGAAGATCAAAATTTAGTGGCCCACAAAGCTTTGTGCTCTAGTTCCAATGGTAAGTGACAAGATTTTCCATAAACAATTTGGAAAGGAGACATACCTATGGGAGTTTTGAAAGCAGTTTTGTATGCCCACAGTGCATCATCCAGCTTGACTGACCAATCCTTCCGTGAGGAATTCACAGTCTTCTCCAAGATTTGCTTTATTTGTCTATTTGAAACCTCCACTTGTCCACTTGTCTGAGGGTGGTAGGGTGTAGCAATCCGGTGATGCACATTGTACTTTCTCAGCAAAGTCTCCATCTTCCGGTTGAGGAAATGGGTTCCTTCATCACTGATTAACGCTCTAGGGACCCCAAAGCGTGAAAAAAATATTTTTCTGAAGGAAAGAAATTACTACCTGAGCATCATTGGTCTGCGTGGCGATAGCTTCTACCCACTTAGAGACATAATCCACTGCCAACAGAATGTAAATCTTTGAATATGAGGATGGGAATGGTCCCATAAAATCAATACCCCATACATCAAAGATCTCCACTTCTAGCACAGGGTTTTGAGGCATCTCGTTTCTTTTGGAAATATTTCCTGTGCGTTGGCAGCGGTCACATCTCTTGACATAGGCAAAAGCATCCTTAAACAAGGTTCGCCAAAACAGACCAGATTGGAGCACCTTGGCAGCAGTCCTATCTCCACTAAAGTGACCACCGTAGTTGGAGTCATGACAATGCCACAACACTTTTTCTTGCTCTTCTTCAGGGACACATCTTCTTAATAGCCCGTCAACCCCCCATTTAAACAGATAAGGTTCATCCCACACGTAATTCTTACAATCATGCAGAAATTTCTTGCGCTGTTGGGAATTAAAATCAACGGGTATCACCTTACCTACCATGTAGTTCGCAAAGTCTGCAAACCACGGCACCATTGTTACGGCTAAAATGTGTTCATCTGCAAAGAAGTCTTTGATAGGCCTCTGGTGATCAGTTTCGTCCATCTTCTCTAGTCGGGAGAGATGGTCAGCCATAGTGTTCTCTGATCCCTTCTTGTCTCGGATCTCCAGGTCAAATTCCTGCAACAGCAATATCCATCTAAGAAGTCTCGGTTTGGATTCCTACTTAGAAAACAAATACCTTAGAGCAGCATGGTCAGTGTAAACAATGACTCTAGACCCTAACAAGTATGATCTAAATTTATCAAAGGCATAGACAACAGCCAAGAGTTCTTTTTCTGTAGTGGCATAGTTAAGTTGTGCTGGGTTTAAAACATGACTAGCATAGTAAATGACATGCAACAACTTATCTTTCCTTTGCCCAAGAACTGCCCCAACAGGTGTATCACTGGCGTCACACATTATTTCAAAAGGTAGTGACCAATCAGGGGCAGTGACAATGGGGGTAGTTATCAATTTTTGCTTAAAAGTATTAAAAGCACTCAGACACTCATCATTGAATTGGAAAGGTGTGTCTTTTACTAGCATATTAGTAAGGGGTTTTGCTATCTTTGAAAAATCTTTGATGAACCTCCTATAAAAACCTGCATGTCCTAAAAAACTTCTAATGCCTTTTTCATTGGTGGGAGGAGGAAGTTTTTCAATTACTTCAATTTTTTCTTGGTCAACCTCTATCCCTTTGTAAGAGATTCGGTGACCAAGGACAATTCCTTCTCTCACCATGAAATGACATTTTTCCCAGTTTAAGACCAAATTAGACTTTTGACAGCTTTCCAAAACAAGAGATAAATTTTTCAAACAATTATCAAAAGAAGAGCCAAAGACAGAAAAGTCGTCCATAAATACTTCGATATGTTTTTCAATCATATCGGAGAATATGGACATTATACACCTTTGAAAAGTGGCGGGGGCATTGCACAACCCGAATGGCATCCTCCTGTAAGCAAATATCCCATAGGGACATGTGAAGGCTATTTTCTCTTGATCCTCAGGTGCCACCGCAATTTGGTTGTATCCGGAATATCCATCCAAGAAGCAGTAATACTCATGACCTGCCAACCTTTCGAGCATTTGATCAATAAACGGTAATGGGAAATGGTATTTCCGTGTAGCTGTGTTCAACCGTCTATAATCTATGCAAACTCTCCACCCAGTGATAGTGCAAGTCGGGATCAATTCATTCTTTTCATTCGTCACCACCGTAGTACCGCCCTTTTTCGGAACAACTTGGACCGGGCTAACCCACAAACAGTCAGATATAGGATAGATGAGACCAGATTCAAGCAACTTGACCACCTCATTTCTAATCACCTCTTTCATGGTAGGGTTGAGCCTCCGTTGTGGTTGCACCACCGGTTTGTAGTTCTCTTCCATCAAGATCTTATGCATACACACAGTAGGACTTATACCCTTCAAGTCTTCAATGGACCACCCTATGGCACCCTTGTGCATTCTCAAGACTCTCAGGAGCTTTTCTTCTTCAAGTTTACTCAGGCTTGCATTGATAATGGCTGGGTACTCTTCGTTCTCACCCAGGAACACATACTTCAAATGAGGGGGCAGTTGTTTTAGCTCAACTACTGGTGCTTACTTTGACTTTTTCTCAATGGCTTCTTCATTTGGATGTAACTCCTCCCATTTAGTCGGTGTGCGTCGGTGATACGACGAGAAGGCTTCTAACATGGCTAGAACATCGAATTCTCTAGGATCTTCACCTTCCTCAACAACTTCTGATGGTGAGCTTAATACTCTCTCAAGTGGTAAAGCTGGAATTTCAGCTTCAAACTTTTCTTTCACGATTGAGCTAAGTATGTCAACCCTGTAACATTCTTCCTTTTCTTTTCGATGCTTCATTGCTTGGAGAACAATGAGCTTCACCACCTCATCATCAACCTTTAGAGTCAACGTACCATCTTCCAAATCAATCATACACCTTCCAGTTTGTAAAAATGGTCTCCCCAGAATCAGCGGTATATCCTCATCTTCTTCCATCTCAAGAACAACAAAGTCAACTGGGAATATGAATTTGTCAACCTTAACAAGTACATCTTCCACAATACCATAGGGATATTTGTAGGATTTGTCTGCAAACTGCAAGGTCATTCTTGTATCTCTCACCGTTCCAATCCCCAACTTCTTATAAATAGATAAAGGCATTAAACTTACACTTGCTCCAAGGTCGATCAGTGCTTTCCTGAAAGTTCTATCCCCAACGGTACAAGGAATAGTAACACTTCCTGGATCTTTGAGTTTCTTTGGAATTTTTCTTTGTAACACCGCACTACACTGTTCAGTGAGCATCACGTCCTCATCACCAATGCTTATCTTCCTTGAAATGATGTCCTTCATGAATTTTGCATAGGTTGGCATTTGTTCGAGAGCTTCGGCAAAAGGGATGTTAATTTGTAACTTTTTGAACATCTCAAGGAATTTACCAAAACTCTTTTTGTCTTTTTCTTTTTTCAACCTTTGAACGGTAGCTTAACCTGTGGCTTTGGTAACTCATTTTTCTTTAGATTTTCTGGTTCTCCAGCCATATCTTGTGGTGTATTCTCCTGGACATCAATTTGTACTTCAACTAACTCAGCGGATGACTCACCCCCACCTTGTGTATCTTTAGGTCGTTGTGAGTCTTCAACACTTCTGCTTCTAGTCATGACTGCATTCACACTTTCGTGTCCTTTAGGATTGGTAACAGTGTTACTAGGCAGATTTTCGGGAGGTCTTTGTGCAATTTGTTGAGCAATTTGACCAACTTGAATCTCAAGATTTTTGATTGAGGCTGTGGTGTTCTTTTGTGCAGCCCTGGTTTCTTGAGTGAGAGAGTTCACGCTTGATGCCATCGCTTCAATGGCCAACTCCCAGTCAGCTTTCTTTGGGGGATTATGATTTGATGGGCCTCCTTGTTGCGGATTCTAAAAACTGTTTTGTGGAGTTTTCCAAGAGAAGTTTGGATGATTCCTCCAGCCTGGATTGAAATTGTTGGAATAAGGATTGTTCTGCTGACGACCCCCTTGGTTACTAAGGAAATTCACCGCATCTACTTGAGAGGCATCCATGGGTACATCACAATGCATAGTAAAATGAGGACCTGCACACCAATCGCACTTCACAGTATTCATTTGATTAACCGGAGCAATTAGAGGTTGGCTTATATTGAGAGCTGCCATTCTCTTTGTTACTTCAGCTGACACCGCTTCTTGAATCTGCTTGCTAGTGAGTATGTTCTGAGCATTTTTATGTTCAAGTTGATTCAAGTCTATGAGTCCTCCTCTTCTGCCACCTGTTCTGTCATACATCTCCATTTGTTCATTCAGAGCAACCACTTCAATGACTTTGATGATTTGAGAAGCAGTTTTGAAATTTATGGAACCACCAGAAGCTGAGTCGAGGACTTGTCTAGTAGCAAGGCGTAGACCATTACAAAAAATCAGCATCTGCATTGTGCTGTCATAATTGTGGTCCGAACATGCTGATAACAATTTCTTGTACCTCTTATAAGATTCTCCAAGTGATTCTCCCTCCTTCTGTTGGAAGTTGGAAATGTCTTGAAGCCTGCGCACAAACAATGTTGTAGGAAAGAACTGCTCCAAGAACTTGTCTTCCATCTCATTCCATGTTGTAATACTCCCAGCTGGTAGAGAATCAAACCATTCTTTAGCATCATCAGTTAGAGAGAATGGAAACAACCGCAACTGTTTGGCTTCTTCCGAGTTCCTATCCACCTTTGTTGTCTCACACATCACAAAGAAATTTTTCAAATGCCTGTTGGCATCTTCATTGTACTTCCCCGCAAACTGTTTTTCTTTCAATTCACGAAGTAGTCCTGGGTTGATTTCAAAGTTGTTAACCGTCACGGGCTGATTAGCAATGGTCAACCTGTTGTGGTTTCGATCACGGGAACCATAATCTCCGAGGAGTCTCTCTTCAGGTGGAGGAGGAGGTGGGTCTTATTCTGCCATCCCTTCAACAACTGCTATCTCCTTAGTGACCTGTTCGCCCGTGTTGATCTCAACTTCACTTGTCCCTTCCCTCTCTCTGCGCTTTCTTAATTGAGCCGCCCTGCGATTTACACGGCAAGTCTTTTCAATTTCTGTGTCAAAGAGAAGTTCAGCTGAGGCCTGGCCTCGCATACAAGATTAGACAAACGTGAGTTATTGAGAATTAGAGAAAAATAAAAGTAAAGATAAAATTTGTAACAAGCAAAATTAATTTTATTGTAGAGCAAAAAATTCCAATTGAGTAAAAGAAATTACAATTCAGCAGTTAATTGACACTCCCCGGCAACGGCGCCAAAAACTTGATGTCGATTTTCGCAAGTGTACAAAATCGTTCAAGTAGTAAAGTTAAAACGGTAAACCGAGTGTCGAACACAAGGACTGCGTTAACGATCAGAATGTAATTTTTAGAACTCAATTGAACAAAAGGGTACGAAGTTTGTTGAATTGTCAATAATAGAAAATTGCGGAAAATAAAACTGGTTTGAATTTCAAGGATAGAAAGCTTGCCAGGGTTGAGCTTCACTAGATGACGAACTCAAGTTACTCACTTAAAAATGGCCACTGAACTTGTTTAACGAATCATGACCTAATTCTCTGAAATACTCTGTCCTAATTCCTTAGCGACAGAATCTTTAATTCTAAAGTAAACTCTAATTCCTTAGTAAGTTTTACAAATTAGAATTAAGCATGAACGGACTCGAATTACTAAATGGTTTCAAGGGTTTGCATCTATTCCTAGATTACAAAGGCGAGAATTTCTTATCTTAAACATTCATACATTCAACTTCCGTTTCACAATATGAATCATACATCAATTTAAAGGTGATCAATCAATAAAAGCATTAAGCGCGAAGATAAAAAACATGATTCAATAGACTTATTCAATGATCAGATTAAGGTCACAAGACAAGAGTCATCATCTAGCTAATCTCATCCCTAACAATAGAGGATTTAGCTACTCATGGTTGTATTACAAAATATAACAAGAAATAAGAAGCATTACACAATAAGAATAAAAGTGGAAAGCTTCAACTCTAGTGTCCTAGAATTGAACAGCTCCTTTCCAGAATCAATCTCCAGTTATGTACTCAGTTTCCTCATCCAAAAATCCAACCCTTGATCTGAAAACGCATCTGGCTTTTATAATCCTTGTTTCTGAAACTGACCTATCGTGCCACGACACAGGTCCATCGTGGCACGATGGCCTCATTAAAACACAGGTCAACGCTATTAAAGTTCCATCGTGGCACGAGGGATGCTCCCATCGTGGCACGATGGACCTATGTCATGGCACGATACTTGAGCCTCTGAACATCTTCAGCTTCTGAACATTTTCATCTTCTGAACATTCTCTCATCGTGCCACGACACAGGTCCATCGTGGCACGATACCTCAGCTTCTGACCATTTTCCTGCTTCTGTAGAACTTCAGCTTCTGATGACCTTCTTATCATCGTGCCACGACATAGGTCCATCGTGGCACGATGACCTTCAGACGCTGGTTCCAGGTTTTGGCTTCAGACTCAGACTCTGAAACTTCTTAAAATCTTTCAAAATCCTCATGTTCCATAATTGCTAATTCCTTCCAACCATGTTTACTTTCAGCAAGAGAAACCAATGTAAAGACTCTCTAAAATGTACAAAAATAACATCAAAAGAGGGATAAAATTGAGACATGACTCAAGGTCATCACCTATATTTTTTAATATCTTTTATTTTCCTATAAGTTGTCCGAAAAATAATTTGGACTACACACCTCTAATGATAATTTGGTGGTTGTTAGGAGTCCCATGTTGATTGTGAATCTAAAAAAATGCTCATTATTGTATTTAAGCCATGTGCTTAAGCTCAACCCAACATATTAGTGCATTGTGTGGAAGAGCCTTATGACTTAGGTTCATTGTTAGACCTTAAGCATTTAAGGAAAGTCAAACCCAAAAGGCTATTCCATTAGGTGAGAGAGTCTCATGATTTAAGTACCACATTGACCATTTTTATCTATCCAATGTGGGACTCTTAATATTGTCACACTTTTTAAAAGCCGACGTCCACGACGATTTTCACTCTGTCGACACTGATCCTATGGTAACCCTTTTTTTATGTTGGCGGTTTCACTCAGCTATCAATATTTGGTGGAGCACCTTAATCCATACTATAAATAACCTTTTATGTTACCCTGCTCTCAATGAAAGTACCAATTATTAGGACTTAAGCACATGAAAAGAGATCGATTCAAATGACTAATCATCATATGGAAAAGCCTTGATTAAGTACTACATTGAACATTTTTATATATTCAATGTGAGACTTCTAACAATTGTTTTGTCAATAAAAGTGTTAATACAATTGGGTATATCAAAATAAGTAGTGGGACTAGCTAAAAATGTGACCTCTCATTATCATAGACGTATCTGAGACAGGGTGAGTAGAGTGACCGTCCTAGGCCCAAAAAGATTAGTACGAAATTTAGGCCCCAAAAAAATAACTAAGGGCTCATTAAGCCCTAAAAAATTTACTTAAATTCTAAAGGGAGGTGTGGTTCCCTAGTCTTCCACAACTCCAAACGGCCAAACCTTTTCGTAAAAAGAAAAATCAACGCTTTTAAAAAAATTCAATGTTTTTTTGTATGAAGTTTGATGCTTTTGTTAGATATTTCTTAACGTAGTAAAAACTATCTTCTTCAAGCAAATTATTTTCATGCTTTGGAAATTTAAATTTTTTATATACTCGTTATTTAAGACCCAAATTATAGGTTGGCCATAGGCCACCAAAATCTCAGAAACGACCTTGCTCCTATAAGAACATGAACTACCTCATTTGTTTGTCGTCTGTGGAACTCAACCCAAGAGTTTGAAAAAATATTGGTAAAAGGAGTCTTACAAGCTGAGATGACGTGACCAAATTCTATGACATCAATTCGATTATTGTGGAAAGCATCCGCTGTTGTTTAGGGATCTGTCACAAAATTCACATTATCAAACTGCATGTCATTCATCCATTGTAAAGTATGAAAAAGACCCAAAACATCTCCCACCGAGACGGAGCACAAGGGGAACAAGCTCATTGTTTTCACCAAAATAAAAGCTCGATCATCATATCTTAAACATATTGCAATGCCTATATATACAATACAACTTGGTCGAAAAAAACGCATCAACATTACATTTAAGTCACCAAAATGTGGTCTTTGCCAACAAATTTGTTCTGCTGTAGCTGAAGTAGACGCAGTCTCTGTCAAGTGAGACGTGGGCTGAGCATGCGTGTTAGTGGGCAGATGTACGCTGAGTTTAATTTTGGTCCATGCATTTTTTCCCAACAATTTTATCCCTTCGTAACTTGGTAGTTCTTATTCCAGTTTCCTCCAAATATACGTTGTGGTATTATTATTTTTTTTTGAAGAAGCTAAAATAAAATGTATTAACCAAAACTTAGTCTCTTAAGCACAAGGAGTGTCAGAGAAGAAGAATTAAGGTAGAAGAAATATTTCGTCAACCATCTCATTAGCTATTAAGATACCATCTAAAATTTGCCTGCCATGAACAAAAGCAGACTGAGACTCCGAGATGACGCTTCCGATGACACAACGCATTCTGTTTGCTAAAGCCTTAGCCAAAACTTTATACATACTACTGATCAAAGAGATGGGCCGAAATTCTGACAACTGTTGAGGGCTTTCCACCTTAGGAATAAGAGTGACGAAAGTATTGTTGATGCCTTTGGATAACTTTCCATTCCAGTAAAATTCTGAAAGAAAGCGCATAAAATCATCTTTTGAGCTCCCCCCCAAAATTCCTTTATAAAACCGAAGTTAATACCGTCAGGCCCTGGACTTTTATAGCTGTCACAATCCCATACTGCCTGCTTCACTTCTTCAACAAAAAAAGGCTTTGTTAAACTCCCACCTTGCTCCCAAGTGAGAGTTTTGAAAGAAAGATTTTCCACACTAGGCCGATCAATATTTGGATCATGGAAATGAGCTGCAAAATTATTAAAGACTGCATTTATGATATCTGACACACCCTAGATATTGGATCCGTTGACTAAGAGAGAGACAATGGAATTCGCTCTCCTTCTAGAAGACATAAAAATGTGGAAAAATATGGAATTGGCATCACCCTCTTTCAGCCAATTAATTTTAGATTTCTTCCACTAAATGCTGGTGTTGAGCTTAGACAAAGAAAGCAAATTTGCCGATAAAGTGTGAAGTTCCTCCACCTCCTCTACATCAAGAGTTGAATCCTCACCTTTAGAATCAAGAGCTTCTATATTGGCTTGCATATCACTGATTCGAGCATCTAAGTTCTGAGTATGGGATTGGTGCCAAACTTTAAGACTATTTCTTATCATTTTTAATTTATCTTTAAGCATATATCCTCTCCAGCCTGATACTTGAAAGGAGTGCCATTTATCTTTAACAAGCAGATGGTATCCTGGAAGATCAGCCCAACATTTCAACATACGTTGTGGCCAAGGTCCCCAATTTGCGACATCAATAAAGAGAAAAATGGGACAATGGTTAGAAAGACCGCGAGAAAGAGCTCTTTGGATCATATTGGGCCACTGAGCACAACAATCTTCAGAAAGTAAGAATCTGTTAAGCCGGCTCATAGTGCCCTATCACCCCGAAACCAAGTAAAATGACGACCACATAGGGGAAGATCGAACATAATATTTTCGTCAATGAAAAGGTTGAAAGGAACGTATAGCATTAAAGTCGCCATAGACACGCCAATTCATTTCGTTGTTAATAGTAATAAAGTCTCCCAAACGGAACCATAAAGCTTGCCTTCCCACAGGATCACAGAGAGCATAAACATTAGCAACAAAAAACTCACAACTACTTTTAATAAAACGACCATGAATAATTAGAACATTACCCAAACTTCTGTTGTCCCACACCTCCACCTCATAAGTATCCCATAAAGTTAAAATACCATCTGATGCACCAACGGATGGCCTAAAAGAGAACCCAACATCTGAAGAACCCCACATAGAGGCACAAACGAAATCGTCAATAGATTCTAATTTAGTCTCATGTATGCATAAAATCCAAGGTTGAGATGTCCGAACCAACTTCAAAACTTCCTTCCGCTTCTCCAAACCACCCAAACCACAAACATTATAAGAGATGATATTCATTGTAACAGAAAACACCCAAAAATACCAAAACACAAAAAACTAACAATCCTTCGAACCAGCTGTAATAATAGCCTGGTCATCCATTTTTTCTTGAGCGTTATCATTGACTACCGACTTTGATTTATTACACGCCCGAGAAAGAACACTGAACATATTAGCAGACTGTAACCCAATAGAATTGCCGATATCTATAACGTCTTCCACCTCTCATTTTGGTTTATCATGAAGGATTAACCAATTTTTCCAATCACTAACGGAAGATGATGAGGATTTGTCGACCCCCAAGGATTTTGCTTGTAAGTTGTTGTCTTTAGAGCTAACTCGTTTTTTCTTCTTGCAACGCTTTAGCAACTGTATCATGGCATGAAGGTCCTTAGTTGACATTCTAGCAATACGCCTTAAACTAAGAAAAGAAGGGTCACGGTGAGCTTTAGGAATGCACATACCTTTCGAAACTTTTGAATTATTTGATGGTTGAATATTCTAAGACAGGGCCGATTTTGAGGGGATGCAAACAGCTCTACAGAGCTGGGCCTCCAAAATTTTGGGACCCAAAATATTTTTTTTTTATATATATCTGCTGAAAGTAAACTATTAATATATACAAATAGAGTGTTTAGTATATATAGGTTTGCTGTAGTGTCTCAGTGGCACTGGTTTGTTTTTGCATTCCCTAGGTCATGGGCTCAACATCCAAAAATCACTTTTTTCTTCTTTAAATAATTTTTTTTCTTCTTTAATTACATTTTTATTTAGTATGAGAGGGCCTCAATATGGGCATACTTTATCATGGATTTGAGTCCATATGTCCTCAAGACTCTCCCTTTTCTTCTTTAATTAATTTTTTTCCCTTTTTCCTTCTTTAATTAATTTTTTTAGTATGAAAGGGCCTCGATTTGGGCATAATTTATCATGAATTTGAGGCTCATTATACTCTCTTTTTTCTCCAATTCATTCAAACTCTCCTCAACATATTAAATTATATATTTAAAAATAAAAACACAATATAACTTTTTTTTCTTCTTCTTATTTTTATTAGGGAACTTCTAGTAATTTTTGGCCCATACTTGTTGTATAAAATAACAAAGGTCTAACAACAAACATTATAATTATTCTCTAAAAAATTATAAACTTTTTTTGCCTATGTACAAACTAAGGAAAATAACAACTTAAAAAGTTGATAAAAATATTCGTTTGAAATTGTATTTTATATTTTTTATTAGAATATTGATATTTTATGTGTTCCTTACAATGATGAATATTTTTTACGTTTACGGATCTTATTTTCAATTTAACATTTAAAATATATGATTGCTCTTTTGAAAAAATTGTTATTTTAATTAAACCATTGGGCAATTCACCTTTAGGTGACGTAATGGAGTTAGAATACTCTTATGTTATTATAACATCGCTTGCTTGAATTAATTAGAAAGTGCATCACGGTCAATATTCTTCCCCGTTGTGGTATTTAAAAGGGTCAAAAGTATAATTAATTGTCATACTCAACAATTTTTCCTCCAATTTTTCTCCAAAACCACGTGAAAGTAAAAAATTGTACAATGGTGATACTTAAAGGCTCAAAAGTATAATTAAACCCATTTTTATAAAACATTTTCCATGAAGAATATTTTTAAGAATCCACCTAATTTTGTTATGATATTTTTTTAAATATAATTTACTAAATTTTTTGAATAGGTGTAAAAATAGAAGTTAATAGGTTCAATTTTTTTATTTTATAATTTACTCATATTTTAATAGGTGTATAACAATGGTACCCACAATCTTTCAAAAAAAAAAGTATCCACAAAATGGTTAATTTTTTTTAAAAAAAAACTCGACATCGGTCAATAACCAAAATGGTTAGATATTAGTTTCACAAAAAGTTACATTGTTCGTAAAAACAAAACATTTATGTATATACCTTACTTAAACTGACCCATTAACTAAATATTTGAGTTGCCACGCTGCTTTTATTGAATAAAACACATACCCATGAAAACTATTGACTATTGTCTCTATCCTCTTGGCAGTTACTAAAATATGTTCCTATATTTGTCCCCTTTCTTTGATCTTTGTAAAAATTTGTCATCCGATATATTGATTTCGAAAAGCATGCATGCTTTCGGTGCTATCCCTTTTGAAGATTTGAAAAATTTATCACTAATTTTTAGAAGAGACAAAGGCCTTAACTAGGACTTTAGCCCCAAAGTTTGAACAATTATACTACCCTCAATTGAGGATCAAGAAAAAGTGATTGTGAATTGATAGAGACGGGGATGAATAAGGATGAAACATAAAAGATACTTCTCCCTCGGTTTTTAATTATAAAATGTATTTGAAGCATTTGTCTGTTCTTTATTATAAACACCTTGCAAATTTTTGGATGTTTTTATTACTCTTTTTTTAAATATATATGTTATTAATATTTAATGCTGGGGATTGCTATATAGTACGACACTAAGACCCACGAATTTCGACGAATGAAGACATGTGACACGTTGGGAGGTACAAGTTCAGGATTTGGCAGAATAAAAGAAGTTGGGGTGGTATAATTGTGAGTGGATATCATTGCCACGTATGTCGTCAAACTTCGTTTCGTCACATGCATCATTTTCTATATTTTAACGAGGAGGATGAAAACATGCATGCTAGGATTTGACTAAGGTTTCCCTACTTGTGGGATTGGGGATCGGGGCTTTAATGGTGGGACATGCAACCCTCAAAACCGCGTTAAGCAAAGTGGACAAACATGAGAAAGCGTGTTCTGACAATAAACATGTTTTTATACTATTTGCATTTGGTACTCTTGGCTTCCTAGCACCAAGTGTTGTTGACCTTCTACATAGAGTTCAAACTTCAAAGGGTCATGCATATCAATATTATGTTTCTTAGGTCTATGAATGTTGTGTTTACAAGACAAGTTTTGTCATCCAAAAAGACTTAACGACGCAACTTGTTGCTTGATTGTCTTCCATTCATGTGTGTGCATGCATATATATTAAGTTGTAGGATTTCTTGACATGTTCGTTGTTTTACCAATCATTTCAAAATTGACGTAATAGAAGTATTGATGATCATTTGACAACCTTCTTTAATGGGTATTTTATATCTTTGATGTTATAAGACTAAACTCAGTGTGAAAAAAATATGAATGAAAGTTTTCCATGGACACTTCAACTATGGAAAAAAAAAATCTTGTATACAAAAATAGGAAATGATCAACTTTTTAAATAAATATGAAACATGAATTAACGTTTGTGTATTTATTTTAGCAATAAAGAGTTCTTTACAAAGTTTTGTCCAAAGATTTGAAGCATGCTACATCACTTTTCTATGGTATTATTACCTACTTTGTCTTATGTGAGAACGTGTCACAATCTTTGGTTAAAACGTGCATCAGCAGTATTAGGAGAACGGTTTAGTCTCGATTTTCAAAGAATATTGCACGTTTTCCATTGTACCTATCTCGAATAGGAGAACAGTATATAGTTTCCACTTTCCAGTCAAGGTAGGGAGCTTAGGGTATGCTAAACCATATATTTGTGTGGCTTAGGTCCATCTTCTGGTGTCCATGTTCCTATATCTCAAGTTCATTGCAAAATAACTTTTCACTTTTTAAAAAAAATATTTTAATGAGCACACTTGTGCTACTTGAACATTAAAAAAAATCATAAAATCTCAAATTAGATTTAGGCTTTAGTTTATACAATTTATAAAATCTCTAACTGTAATTAAATTCAATAAAACATATCATTCAATACTTGATAGCAGCAAATACTTATATATTTTCTAAAATAAAAGTGAATTGAGGTCTCTCAAATTAGATTTAACCTTATGTTTATGTAATCCTTTAAATAATCTGATGTCAAGAATAATTCCCCTTCATACTTAGTCTTTAATATTTGGTTATATTTATGTTATGCTTTAAATAATTTGATATGTTTTAATGTGGTGAAATTGCATCGCGTGTGATGTTTAACTTTGTGTTATTTTTAAACTTATGTTTAATGGAGTGTAATAACCTTCAGACAACTAGTTCCATATCTCGTTTAATTAAGTACTTTGTTAAGTTTGTTAAGTGTGTAATATTTGTTTAGTTTCTTGTTTATATTTATATTTATGGTTGTGTGAATGAATGAGTGTGAAAGCTTCAAATGTCTAAGGATTCTAAGTGAATCAACAGCAATTGCATGACGATGATAACAACTTTGAAATGATTGTGCAAAGTCAAGATACATGTTTACCGCTTTTCTTGAATGATAGCTTGAATGTGAAAATTGCACATTGCAAGGAGTCATTTCATGCATTGCTCCACAATAGCATTCTTTGAGTATGAATCACTTAGAATCAAACCTAATAGTGAGGAAGCTTTCAATTGTTTTACTAAATGCACAAGAGACCGACAATGTTTTGTTTTAACTCGTTCAATTTATGTTTAATCTTGCGATTATTTTGAAATATATCAAAGCATAGAAAATATCAAGGCATTTTTTTTTTAAATTTAAGTACATCTATTATATAAAAATATAGCCTACCTTGTGATTAGAGAGTATTTGATAACCCATTTCAGTCAAAATTGCAGAATCTACATCAGTTCTTTACTGCCAGAATCGCTAGGCAAGCTTTTTGTGCCAAGCGAAAATGCATTGTTTTCCAAATACAATGCAGAACTGAACAATCAATCAAATTATGTTTTTTCTTAAACATGAAACCCTGAACCTTAATTAAATTGTGTCTCTTGTCTTAGGATAGAGGAGCAATCACATAAAAGTATGGTTTTGTTCAAATTGGGGACAGAAAAAGAGGCTTACTTGTATGTCGAGTAACATGGTGAAGTTTTCAAATACTTTCTAGACAACATTAGAAAATGAAAAGAAAAAAAATTGGAAAATAGTAGAAAAAGAAAAAAATAGAATAAGTTGTCAAGAATAGTTTGTATCAAATGTTTATCACCAAAGGTTTGTATAAACAAAAGAGGAGATTTGTGAAAAAATTTATGTTTCGTAAATGTCAAGTATGTGAATGCTCCTCTATACTAAGGCCACTTTGATTCAAATGCTCATACATTTGACAATTCTTTTGTAACCAGACCCCATTACTATCCTTTAAAGACCTTAGTGATCTATCCTTTAATATTTTCAAAGTAATATGCTTGAATGAACACATAACTTGATCAAGATGTTAGCAAGATTGTCGGATGTAAGTTCAAGTCCCCACATGATCTTTGTATTTCTTTATCTCCTTACAAAGAATTGTGTTAGGTGTGATTTATTATTTAATTTTGTTATTGACTTGGAATGTATGAAATGAATTTTGTGTTTTGAATAAAGTTCACATTCATGGATGGTCTGACTCCAAATTAGTGGTAAACTTAAGACTTGCAGTGCAATTCAAATGTTGAATCATGCATTTCAAACTCTTTCAAAACTGATTGATTCACTGGAAATGCTTCTGAATCATTTCTCGCATTCAATGAAGTATCTTCTTAAAGGACTTTTATTTGAGGATAAACAAAGTTCTAAGTTGCAGAGAGTTGATAAGAGCCAAAATACTGTTAATTTCCATAACATTTATCAACTTGTTTTGCAAGTAATTCATCATAAAAACCCTCAATTGATATAAATATCGTTTATATTGTTAAACTATGCCGAAAAGCTGTTAAGTCTAGTTTCTAAACATTTATATAGGTTAAAGAGCATAACAACACAAATTATAAGTAAAGGAAGGCAAGCACACGTGCTAGAAGCTACACCAGAACATCATAGAGACATCTGGAGGAAAGCATGATTCTCTAGGCAAGCACGACAAGGTGAAAGCGAGCCAATTAGAGGATTCTATACGGAAAAGATTAAGTCAGAAAGATAAGCAGGATTTGGTCCGCTAAACAACCTAAGGCGGTTCAAGGAAAATATTAAAAGTCAATTGGTTTTTCTCTCCTTTGAAGTAACCTTAATTTGCTAGGCAAGCTTAACCACGCCTAGTGAATCAAAGATTTCAGAACCTCTATAAATAGAAGTGTAGGTCATTTGTAATAGGTAATCACTTGTGAAATCTTATACACTGGAGAGAGAGAGAGAGAGAGAGAGAGAGAGAGAGAGAGAGAGAGAGAGAGAACGGGGGTAGAGAAGAGATGAAGCCATTGGAGGGCTAGGGAAGCTTGGAGACAAGCTTGTCGATACTTCTCCAATATTCATCAACTCTCTTGTCTTAGTCATGCATCTCATTGATAAGTAAACTCTATTTTGTGTTGGGATTAGATATAAATAGCTAGGAATCTATGTAGTACTCTTAACCTGGCTGGTTGTATATGATTTATGTTTTCAAAATAATTTTAGTTTAAATTCGTTATTAATATGTTCCAGAATTGATCTTTTGATTTACTTAGACCCTAGTCAGTATGGCTATCTAAGGGATACAATTTAAATTATGTATAGGTGATATCACCTGAGAGCTCGTGGCTAGGTCTATATTCATGGATAACTTCTCGGGCTTATGCCATAGAAACAATTGGCAGTTTTGTCGTCGTGCATCGGAAATAAGTTGTTTATATGGATATCACATCATTAACCTTAGCTGGAGACGTACGCTGATTAAAGGGTGGAGTTATATCTGAAGCATAAAACGTATACAATCGATTAAGAGGAAACATATGAGGAATATATAGGTAAAGATCAATAATTTAAACTCACATTTACATGAAATGGGGGGTTTTTCATAATAAGGTTTCTTGCAAAATAAGTTAATTATTAAGTACCCTAAATTATATAGGTAATTAAACTAACATCACTTTGACACTTATCATCTGGCCACCTTCTTATAAAGGCGTGTAAATTTCCATCAAAGCCATAATGACAACTTTCCTAGTATGACTGTCTTAAAATACAAAGTTGCAAATCCATTTATCAATATTATTTCCAATTTTTTCAATATATAAAGTTGGAACTTTGCATATTTAAACCTATAAACATTTTAACATAAATGTCGTATTAGTGGATTTGGTTCATGAGTTCGTAGGTTTAAAATGTCAACATCACTGCTCAAACCAAAAACGTTTAAATGGGTTGAACTGGTTGGGGTAATCGAATTAATGGAATAACCTGTACTTGTGATAAAGTTAGCGTCTAGTTTCAAGTTTTTTGGATGGTTAATGTGTCTTCTCTAAAGGTCCGAGAGTAGAGGGGTGTCTTAGTGATTTGTTTATGGAATCTAGTGGACCAATTGCTTTAGATTTGAGATCCATAGTCAGTTTCTTGCCTCAAGTTTTTTGGCTGATTTTGGTGTCTTCTCCAACAGACCGAAGATTGATTGGTGGAAAAATCTGAATGAGTGCGAGAATTTGTCTCAGTTGTGGTGATGAGAAGGTGAGGTGTTGTTTTTGGTGATGAGAAGGAGAAGGTGAAGTGTTGTTGTTATGGGTTTCATGTGTGATGTTTTTTGGTGTGGCTTTGGTGTGAGTAGCGAACGATAAGTGTTTGGATTTTGGTTTTGTGACCATTCAAAATGGAGTGGTTTGTGGGGGTTTAGCTTGATTTTGCTGTTGATTTGGTTTTGGAGGTTTGTTTTTTATTGGTGTTATGGTGTATGCATTTCTTTTTGGATGTTAATCTATATACGGTGCCCTTTACTTTGTAGTTTTTGTCTTACCGGTTCATGTTCGTCTTGTGCAGGGATTTGGTTATTAATATAAATTTTGCCGTGAAAAATAAAAAAAAACCCTAACTTTGAGTATTATGTGAGTCCTTCAATTTGTCTATTAGTTGTAAAGTGTCTCCGTTGATTTTGAATAGCAAGTGTGTCAAAGTCAATTAATCAATGTAGGAATTTGTTTTGTACCGAAAAACAAAGAAATTCAGATTAAAATATGAAAACGAGATACCATGCAAAAGAAGCATGACGCTGCATGCACGACATGCTATGGCACACTTACAAAATTATTAAGATACAGAAAGTATCATGCGCTAACTGTAAAAAACAAAATTCATCGTTGAAAGAGTAGAAACAAACAAATTGGATGCATGCATCACGAACCTTCTAATGCATGAATGTTGTACAATTAATATGTACATGCATGCATTAACACAAAATATTAGGGCAAAACGTAGAGCCAACTCTACTTGTTTTGTTTTTGCTGATCCTCTCCGGCAGTTTTTTTTTAAATTTAAAATAAGTGTAAGAAAACTGTCTTTGGAAAATGTTATTGCTACAAAAATTTTGAATAAACCACGGAAAAGTAGATGTAGAAAAAAATGATTTTTTTTCTTAATTCTAAATGTTTTGAGACAGACATCGATATTTCTATTACATCTATCTCTCTTTATAAGTCGCTTTTGCGAGTGACGTGTATTAAGAAAAGCAATTAAGCGGTGTATTTAATTATGTTCAATATTTAGTGCAGGGTGATGGAAAGTTTTCCAAGTGTAATAAATCGTCGTCAATTAATAATTTTAAAGCTCGTACCCATAAAAATTGTTTCAATTTCTACATAAACATTTGATCGTACTAAGGTTATAAAATTTAGGGATATACAGAGTGCATGTATATATATATATATATATATATGAGTTCAATATAAAATAAATTACTTTGATAAAAATATTCAAGAATAAAGATGATTAGGTCTTTCAAATTCTTCATTTCTCGTTACAAATATCGATTGAATTATAAAAGCTAGGCCTAATAATCATTTAATACTTACAATCAATCCATACATTCGTCAAAATATTAAAAAGCATTACACATAAGAGAAATGATATTTGTACAATCACTTTCTGACAATTTTTGTGACAATTTTTTCTCTCATACTCACATGTTTTTACTTTCTCTCTCTATTGCTTTGGTTTTTGTGTCATTACCTCTTTTTCTTTGTAAAATTATGGTTGTCCAAAAAGTTGTCAATTAAATGATTGTTCAAATAACACAAATCTACACACAAAGATAACTCAATAATACTAGGTTTGCAATTGCATAAAAAATAATCAACAATAATATAGTTCAAGCAACTCAAAATATAATGAAAATAACTACTCATGATAAACACAATAATATCAATAGTTTAAGAACTTATATACATCAATTAGAGAACAAATATGAGCTTTGATGGTGTTGAATCTTGAATTTTCGCCTCCTGGACCCCTAATTTGATGTAACTTTATATGTACATTAATTATAGGCTAGGTTTCAGTTTCGAAATCGTACCATGATGACCATGCATTGCCTCACAAACTGTATTTTAATCCATCGACATTATGGGATTTGACATGAGATCGATGCATGGTCCAGGCTGATCATGGAATGATAGATCAAGTGATGAGAAAATTGTGGTGCTTTTATGATGGTGCCACGATGGGTGCAATTTTCTTCTTCTTTGTCTTGCACCTGTACTTCTCCTTCAACTTTACCTCTCAGAGCAAAACTGAATCATGAAGCTATGAATGAGGAGAAGAGAAAAACTGTATTATGATTACTTACATAGAAAGTTACAGGAGGTGAGCTTATATAGTGTGCACATATGCCAGCTCATTCTAACTAACTATTACACAAGTGCCAGCTCATTGTAACTAACTAAAGCTAAATGAAATTACACTTAAATTGTAATGTGTGTGTCATTTTTCTCCTCTTCAGTCATTAGTGCTGATACCCCCTCGCAAGCTGGAGGTTGGTAGATGTCTACCATCCCAAGCTTGGTGATACAGTCATGGAATTGTCTTGGTCCTGCAGCCTTAGTGAAAACATCAGCAGTTTGATGTTGAGAAGTAATTGGAAGTAGGCGCATCACTCCTGCCTGAAGCTTTTCACGAACTAAATGGCAATCAATGTCAAGGTGTTTGGTGCGCTCATGGAACACAGGATTGGCAGAGATGTGTAAAGCACTTTGGTTGTCACAGTACAGCACAGGTAGCCTAGAAGGAGCTTGCTTTAAATCATGAAGCAGGAAGCACATCCACTGCAATTCTCTTGTAGCTGAGGCCAGGGCTCTATATTCTGCTTCTGCAGAAGAACATGAGACTGTTTGTTGTTTCTTGGACTTCCAAGACACCAGTGAGTTTCCTATAAAGAAACAATAGCCAGAGATGGATCTACGAGTGTCCACACATCCTCCCCAATCCGCGTCACTAAAACCAAGTAGCTGTAAATCAGAAGAATGAGGAAAGAACAGACCACGACCAGGTGAGCGTTTGAGGTATCTAAGAACACGTAGTGCTGCTCTATGATGTAATTCAGTTGGTGCTGCCATGAACTGGCTCAATTGCTGAGTTGCAAAAGCTATGTCAGGGCGTGTAGTTGTTAAGTATAACAAGCGACCAACTAGCCTTCTATATCCAGTGATGTCAGAATAAGGGGTGCTATTATCCTGGTACAGACGAATGGATGGATCAAGAGGCGTGTTAACTGGTTTGCATCCAGTGAGACCTGAGTCTTCAAGCAATTCAAGACAATACTTGCGTTGACAGAGTGAAATTCCCTTGGAGGACCGTGCCACTTCAAGCCCCAAAAAGAATTTAAGCCTTCCCAAATTCTTAATACGAAAAGTATTGTCCAAGTCTCTCTTAAGTTCATCAAACACCTCTAAAGAAGTTCCAGCTAAGATAATATCATCCACATACACTAGCAGCACAGTAAAGGTAGTAGAAGTAGACTTACTGAACAAGGTATGGTCAGAGGCAGCTTGGGTGAATCCATGAGCATATAAAAACTGAGTTAATTTTTCAAACCACTGACGGCTTGCTTGCTTCAGACCATATAAAGATTTTAGTAATTTGCAAACCTGGCCAGGCTTAGGAGATAGAACTCCCTGTGGAACCCTCATATACACAGCTTCATGCAAATCTCCATGAAGAAATGCATTATTTACATCCAGTTGATGAAGGTGCCATCCATGAATGGAAGCTAAGGCCAATAGAACTCTGACTGTAGATAGTTTTGCCACAGGTGAGAAAGTTTCAAAATAGTCCAGTCCCTCTATTTGATTAAAGCCTTGTGCAACAAGTCTGGCTTTGAATCTCTCTACACTGCCATCTGCATGTCTCTTGATTTTGTAAACCCACTTGCTACCAATTGGTGTTGCATCAGGAGGTGGATCAACAAATTCCCATGTATGATTAGCATTTAAGGCTTCAATCTCTGTGTTCATAGCAGTAACCCATCTAGGATCCTTGTTAGCAATATGAAAACCTGTTGGCTCAGTCTCATGAAGGATGGATAAAGCGTATGCTTGATGAGAAGGGGATAAGTTTGAATAATTGAGACACTTATTCATGGGGTAACTGCACTGTGTTGTGTTGCAAACATAGTCCTCTAAATGTTTTGGGGACTTGATATGCCTACTGGATCTTCTAGGCTCTTCATTTAGAGGAGGTGCAGACAAGGTGGTTCCCACAGCTTGATCTTCATCAGTTGAATCAGGGACAAATTCAGAACCTACTGTATCTGCATCAATATCAGTGACAGGAGCAGAAGCTTGTTTTTCTGCAGGTGTGGCAAAGCTTTGCCTATTATTTAGATAAATGTGGGTATTTGGGACAGAACTGACTGTAGAAGAATGAAAGGGAAATTCTAAATCAAAGAATTTCACATTTCTAGAAATGATAATCTCAGATGTATGAACATCTAGCAAGGTAAAACCTTTAAAACCTGTCTTGTAGCCTAAAAAGGCACATTTCCTTGCTCTAGCATCAAACTTGTGCCTGTTGTTAGGTAAGGTAGAAGCATAACACAAACAGCCAAACACTTTGAGCTGACTCAAATCAGGCACTGTACCATATAAAGCCTCATAGGAGGATTTATTTTGTAAGACTTTTGTAGGTATTCTATTGATCAAATGCACTGCATGTTGTACAGCATAAGACCAATATCTCTTTGGTAACTTTGATTGAAACATAAGGGCTCTACTTATGTTAAGTATGTGCTGATGCCTTCTCTCCACTCTACCATTTTGCTGTGGAGTATACACACAACTTCTTTGATGTAAAATACCTTTTGCTTCATAAAATTCCTTTAACATAAACTCTGGTCCATTATCACTTCTAATGGCTTTTACTTTCTGTTCAAACTGAGTTTCTACCATTGCAATAAAGCTCTTAACTTTCTGTGCTACTTCTGACTTATTTTTCACCATAACTATCCATATATGCCTTGTACAATCATCTAGAATAGTTAAGAAATATCTATATCCATGCACAGAAGCAGTGCTAAATGGGCCCCAATTATCTAAATGTACCAAATCAAACACAGCTTTGGCATTTTTATTGCTTATAGGAAAAGGTAAAACTTTTTGTCTACACATTTGACAAACATCACAAGCAGTATGAGGACTAACAGTTACATAGCTATACATTTTGCTTATGCACTGCATTCTATCATGAGAAAGATGTCCAAGTCTGAGATGCCACAATACTCCAGAAGGTATAGCATGCTCAGCTTGTTCATGCAATCCTGCAATACTAGATACTAGACCACCTTTATTCTTTTCTTCTCTCTTTAAGTAATAGAGTCCATCCTTCTCTTTAGCCAAACCAATCCTCCTCAAATGCTTCTTTTCCTGTATTATGCACATATCAGCTTCAAAACTCAAACAGCAGTTTTGTTCCTTGCATAATTTTGATACAGAAATTAAATTCACAGCAAATTCTGGAATATACAGAACATTATCTATGCACAAATCATCAGATAATCTGACTTGTCCTGTATATTTAGCCTCTACTGTACTTCCATTAGGCAAGTTTATATTGATAGGTTCAATTTCATTTTGACTAGTGAACCAGTTCACATTATGACAGGTGTGATGAGTTGCTCCTGTATCTACAATCCATCCTGTATCACTATGCTTACTATTGAGATGAGCAACATTACCTCCATGAGATGTGGAAGAGGAGCTACCTTTCACAACATTGGCTGAATACTTTGCATCTGTATTGCTCTTCTCAAGCAATGCCATTAAACTCTGATATTGATCCTTTGTCAGATTCATTGTTGCATTGTCATCATTCTTAACAGCAGAATTATTCAAGGACCTATTCTCAGAATCCTCCCCATCAATCATATTGGCATAAGAGTTTCCACCTCTTCCAAAATTTGGTGGATAACCATGCTTTTTATAGCAGGTTTCAATTGTATGTCCCATTTTTCCACAAAATGTACACTGCCTTCCATTACCTCTTCCCCTTCCCTGAACAGAGTTACCTCCTCTTCCTCTTCCATAAGGACCATTACCAAACTGCTTCTGTCCATCAACAGCATTAACAAGTCCTGCATTTTCTTCAATAGGGGTGGCAGGTACATTGATTACACCATACTGCAGCTTTCTTTCTTGCTGCATAACCATAGAAAACACTCTATTTATGGGAGGCATAGGATCCATCAACAGGACTTGAGAGGCAACACTCTGAAATTCTTCATTCAATCCAATCAGAAACTGTATAACTCTGTCTTCAGACCTAAACTCTTTAGCATTTCGCATAGCAAAGCATGTGCAAGGAATAGGACAATTACACTGTGGCATAGGTCTGTATTGATCTAACTCTTCCCACAATCCTCTCAGCTCAGTAAAATAATCTGTAATCTTGTGATCACCTTGCTTCAAATTTGCAATTTCCTGATACAGTTGTGCTACTCTAATACGGTCTCCTCTCATAAACCGATCCTTGAGATCATTCCACATATCTACTGCATTCTCTATGAATACTACACTTTGAGCAATTGAAGGCGAAATTGAATTGATAATCCAAGTATGAACAAGATTATTGCACCTTTCCCATGCTACACGATTCAAATCACCTTCATCTGGAATTGGAATTGAACCATCAACAAACTTGAACTTGTTTTTCATTGCCAAAGCTCTGCGCATCTTCATTGACCAAGCATGATAATTGTCACCAGACAACTGTGGCGTTACACTCACAGTAGATGAATTTTCTGAAGGATGAACAAAGTACGGATCAAGACCTTGATCTTGAATCTGAGAATTCTGAGAATTATTGTTTCTCACCATGATTATACTATTCTTGAACAAGATTAACCAGAAAAGAGGAAAAGAACGCTGAATCAAATCAAAAACCTCGAAAAATCAAGAACAAACGAGATCGAACAAGAAACGAACGAAATCAAAAGAAACAAACAAAACTCAATCAACAATCAGAAAAGAAATCACATTCAATCTCTTGCGTAGCGGAAGCAGAGCAGGTTCGAACCTGCTCTGATACCATCAGAGCAAAACTGAATCATGAAGCTATGAATGAGGAGAAGAGAAAAACTGTATTATGATTACTTACATAGAAAGTTACAGGAGGTGAGCTTATATAGTGTGCACATATGCCAGCTCATTCTAACTAACTATTACACAAGTGCCAGCTCATTGTAACTAACTAAAGCTAAATGAAATTACACTTAAATTGTAATGTGTGTGTCATTTTTCTCCTCTTCAGTCATTAGTGCTGATAACCTCTCATCACAACAACATCCAAAATGTATAAAACTTGTTCAGTTAGTGGCCAAAAGAAGCTTGGACAAGGGCGTACTTCAGGGAAAACTCAAATGTTTATAGCATTACAAACAACAATTGTGAGGTGTTTAATGCAAAGATAACGAACTATAGAACAAAGAATGTATTGACCATGGCTGAAGAGGTTAGATGCTACATCATGAGAACCATGGCTACAAGAAAGGTCAAGTTTGTTGGTAGAAATGAGCCTCTTTGTCCAGTACAAGCAAGTCGTTTAGAAAAGGAGATAATTGAAAGAAACAAGTGGACACCAACTTGGACTGGTCCTCTATGTTTAAGGTACCAAGTCCAAAATGGAAGTATCAAGGTTGATTGTGCATGTAGATATTGGCAGTTGTCAGGTAAAATCTTCTTTGCATGTATTCTGATACGACATTTATGAATTTTGATACGAGTTTATGTTCTGAATCTAATACATATTTAAATTGCTTTTTATGATATGACATTAGGTATTCCTTGTATGCATGCATGTTCAGCAATAACACATCGATGCAGGAAACCTGAAGACTATTGTGATGGGTTGTTATCTTTTGGATTGTATAATTCAACCTATCAGTTTTTTTATCAACCCCACTAACTCGCAAGATGTTCACTTCTAATGATCCAGAATCTGACCTTCAGTATCTTCAAGTTGGATTATCACTTCTAATCAAGATGTTTACTTTTGGTTGACCTTTCTCCATATCTTCTACCAAGTCTTTTAGCTTCTCTTGTGCTTAAGATGCTCTCATATGTGTTCAGGACTTGATAAATTTTAATCTATTATCATGCACACTTGAACACATATTACAGTATCCAAAAGTTCTTCAATACTTTGTTATCATCAAAACTTTAGAGGCATTGTACAAAATCCATTTTGTTTGAACATAATTCAAACCAGAATTTGATGGATTCTCCATCAAGGTTAGGGAGATTTCTTGTGCTCTTGTAAATTCTCGCAGCAACATCATTGATGACGATGAATCTGCCTTTGCAGCCTCGGAAGACGACAAGACAGAGAATCTTGAAACGGCGTTTGTGATTTCTGAAGTAATCAATAAAACGAAGAATCAGTTCGTCGTTCCTGAAGTCACTACTAGGAAAGGCAAAATTAGGGAGGGAAATTAGTGACGAAAAAAATAAAATTCGTCACAAATTCTTTGGTCGCAAAATTTAGTGATAGAATTAGAGAGGGATTTCACGTTTTCCCTCTCTAAATTTCCCTCACTAATTTTTGCTTTTTTAGTAGTGATTGTTCGCGAAATCGGAAGATTTTGTCATCGACACATTACCGGTGAGATTGTGTAACTCTGTTTACGGCGTCACCGTCGTGAGGCCTTTTGCCTCGTGGTTGTTCATCGGAAAACAGACTGGACAACTCATTTATGTCGTCAATAATCAGCTTTAGCCTTTCCAGCTCCATGACGAATCCATTGTTGATTTTGATCACAGTGGAAGAGTTTTCTTGTGCACGTTGTTATCCGTTTTTGTTATTCTCTAACAAATACATTCCCATTTGTCGTGGATACCGTGGGAAAGAGGAAATAAATGTTTGCTTTTGTTCGATTCACACACTGAGAGACCATTGAAGCGTTCTCAAGAGGGAAGCTATGTTGTTTGGCAGCGAAATCACTTTTGGATTGAATTGAGTTGCCATCAGTTGCGAAGACTCACAATTTGAAATGTCTTTGGCTGAAATGTGTCTTTCTTGTTTGGAATGACGTTTGCAAAATCAAATGTTGCAAAATCATATTTTGTTTTTGCTTTTCCTTACAAACATGTGTTCTGCATAAGCTACTTTTTAGTTCAGTTTCGATTGAGATCAAGCAAGTTTGGAAAGAAAGTGACAGTGAATTGTAAATGAATCAACAACGCAAATCAGTTTTGAGATTAATTTGGTATTGCGTTACAAAAGCATGTGTTTGCATTAGTCATTTTGAGTCAGATTTTGGAAAAGCGCATTTTGGAAAATCACGTTCTGAAGAAGTTGTTTTCGTCTAGTAGTGTTTTTTTTGTTCTTATAACATCTTATCTATTGTTAAAGGAAGGCTCTTGTGTTCCTGTTTTGAACAGGGCCTCATCTTTTTTTGGCCTTCATTAACTTTGTTGGATTTCATCTTGGGCCTCTTAGCAATTTCATTGTCATTTACTGTTTTTACTTAGTTTACCCCTCCATTTTACTTAGTCATTATAGTATAGTGAGAATAAATTGTATGCTTCATTGTATTTCAAACTCACGTTGGTGAAGTTCCCCATTTTGAGTTTGAGGGGGACTATTAGAGTATAATGAATAAACCATAGTTAGTTTGTTGGTTAGGTAGTTAGGTGTTGGTTAGACTAGCTCAACCCTGTAAATAACTCTCATCATTGTACTCTCTTATTAATCTTTTATCAATCTATATTTGTTTCTATATGAATCTCTATGAGTATATATCTTCCTCACGAGTGGAACTATGGTTGCTTTCTTGCTGATCATTATGACCTTCTTCCCTATGATTTCATGATTCATAGGAAACTACAAATCTCTAACCATAAAACATTGAAAATACTCCCTCCGTCTCATAATAACTAAGCTTTTTACTCATTTCACACATAGTATTAAGAAAAAGTGTATAAATGAAAAAGAGATAAAATTGGTTTGGAGTATCTTGTCAAATATTGGTGCATTTGTCATTATCCTGAATACAAAGTAGAATATATTGAATTGGGAGTGATGAAAATAATATTAATTAGAGTTATAATTAAAAAACAAAAGTAATTAAAATTGCATTGAAAAGTGAAATGGGTCAATTATTTTGGTATAATTTTTTTTTTTGTAAATGACTCAATTATTTTGGGACGGATGGAGTATTCTTATAAACCACATGTTTTTAGTGGATTATCATTTAATTTTATTTGAAATAATTTTGGAAGGTTCTTTTATAAATTCCACTTTGTGAGCTGAAAGTTCTTTTATTTGTTGCCGTTAGAACCGAAATTGGAGAATTTGTTGAGTATGACTTAGACAATGAAGATGAGGATTGGCTTCGAGAGTTTAATGAAGAAAGGGAGATTCTAACACCTGAAATGTAACTTTTAAGACTGAATTCTTGCATTGTTCAATGGCTTTCAGTTATGTGTGTGACTACTTGAAATCATGGGGGTACTATTGATGAAGGTTTGTTTTAATTAGTGCCTGTTTGGAAACTCTTGTTTCCACGGTGGAAAATCACGGCAAAGCAAAAGCTACCTCATGTAGCTTCAACCAACCGCACGTTTGAAGACATGCTACCGGGATTCCAAACACAGGCTTAGTTAACTAGCATTTCTCTTGTAGTGGATTAGCTGTTATTGAATAGAAATTATTAATAGATTGATTTTGATTATTGAATAAAATAGCAACTGAATATAAGTCCTACTGCTACTAATATAAAGGTTTGTCTAGACTTTAAAACAATGGTTGCATTATAATGTTGCTCATCTTTAGTTTTGTGTTCTTGCCTAACATGCGACTGATATGAAATCTTGTGATGTCACTCAACAAGGATTTTTAATATAGCTTGAGTCAACTTTATATTCCATTGAGTTTTTGGTTGTTTGATACTACTTTTCTTAAATTCAATTTATAAGATATGCATTATGCATTATATAGCTATTTTCTTTCTTCCAGTTGTTATATGTGTGTGTGTGTGTATATATATATATATATATATATATTTTAGAGAAAGTTGAAAAACTGTAAAATATGATAATAAAGCGTAAGTCTGTGAAGGTAGTGAGTGGGTGAGTATATTCACACCCTCCCCTCCCGGGGAGGTGTTCTTGCAACATTACAGAGTGATATAATGGTTCAAAGAACTAAAAATATAATGGTTGAGACATATTAACCGTTGATTTGTAACTAATTTGATTTAAAATTCTTTTTTTTTCCTTTAAAAAATCATCTTTTTTTGTTTTATGATTTATATCGATAATCTTGTTCAACGGTAAGATTTATGTTTCATCCCAATTTGAAAAGCTCATCGAGATAATCAATTTCTCATTTCACGTTGATTTTTATTTTTCAGGTATAAATCATGAAAAAAGGTCAGATCATAGCCGGAATCAAGTTTAGGTTTGCCTCATATGTTGTATTTATAAAAAGCGTCAATTATGTATTTCTTAATATTTTAAAAAGCTTCTTGTAAAGCAAGTTATATGAATTGATTTAAATGAAGTACTCGATTTCAATCTAAAATTTTAAAGTTGTTTCCCATTTGAATGAAAAATGTGTAAACCCTTATTACTCAAAATAGGACGTTATATAGATAATAGGTGATATACTTATGAGGGGCCAACGTTGTTGAGATGTATTGGGTAGCATGCGATGCTGCTGCACAATAATTTTGCATAAAAGAAATTTGATATATGGAATCGTATTATGAGACAAAAACATAACTATAATGATATAAGAACCATTCATTATAGTCATACATATTAATTTAGTTAAATATTAAAAACATAACGCAAACATAAATAACAGTAGAATCTATAGAAGAATGTTTGAAAACTAAATTTAGTGGAAACTAATCCCTATCTTCTACTGATCGATGAGAGTGATGACCAGGACTCACTGCCTAGCCAACTCTAGTTTCTAACGTAAGAAGTAAGATAATCTATATTTCGTTAAAAAATGGGAGGAGATTACCTTTATGCTATAAACCTATAAAAGTGATGTAGGGGCTTGATGAAATTATTTAGGGTCTCACATCGACAATCGATTATATAGGATAACAAACAGTATCAAGAACACTCTCTTTTTTACACTTTTTTTAATACTCATTTTTTATTGAGTGGAATTTACGTGGATCTCATCGGTTTATGTGGAGACCTATTTCTAACGTGTGAGACTCGATTATTTCACTCAAGAAGTGAGTGAGTGTTAAATAGTATGTTTGTTGTATTTCTCATAGGACAACATATGATATTTATGGTCTAAGACCCTGCATATAAGTGAGCAGTTACATAAATCTAGTAATTGTTGTGATATGTTAAGTGTGAGTTAAAATCTAACACTGTAAAGATTTGAAGTAGAGCAACATATAAGTGAGAGGACCCATAAACTCTGTCTTAAGATTTTAGGTTAAGATGTGACGTTCAAATACACTTGTGTAGTCGCTCTTAGCCCAATATAATGATCAAGCTTAGTGAGGCATTGATAAGTACCAAATTCCTGATAAATTACATACTCATTCATGCCACTTATTTACTTGTTTCGCAAGTAATCTTAGAGAAAAACCTCAATTTCATGTACATACTTAATCTTTATACTTCTATTGCAAGATAAGTTACTTTTACCTATTTCTTTTTCATTTTGTAGGTCTTTGATAAGTGATCGCAATTAAGAAAAGACCCAAGATTCTGAACTAAAGGCAATTCCCTAGGTGAGCAAAGTGATTCAAAAGAGAGGCAAGTCAGAGAGCTTCAAAGTTTATGGGCAAGAAGATTCATTGGGCAAGCAAAGCAAGGAGTTCTGGGGAAAATGCAAGAGTAGATTCGCTAGGCGAGCAACATTTTTCCTAGAAAAGAAAGGTTTTTAGTGACCTTTTCGATGAGTTGGTTTTTCCTTCCATCTGAAGAAACCTAGGATCGTTGGACGAGTAAATTTTGCTAAGTGAAACTGCATTTTTCTGACTTGTATGAAAATAGATGTAAATTTAGTTTAGAACTTAACTTTTACAAACTTTAGACACGGTTTTTTTAGAGAGTGAGAGAACAGAGGAGAGGATACTTTCATCATTGAAGAACATTGAGAGCTTATATTCAAAGTTTAGATGATTCCCTTCAACATTTCTTCTTCTTTGTATCAGTTATTCACATCATGGGTAACTAATCTCTCTTTTGTGTTGGGATTAGGTTTAGTTTGCTAGGATTTCAATATAAACTCTTGGTCAGACTGGTTATATATAATCTATCTTTTATTATACCATTTATTGTATCTAACAACAGTTGAAAAACGTTGCCAGAGCTATGAAAATCGTTGCCAAAGAGAATAGGGGACGTTTTCCACGCGTCTTTTATGCGAGCGTTGCCTATGGTCTAAGGGGACGTTTTTCTCGCGCTTCTGGCAACACTTTCAATAATCGTAGCGTAAAGTCTTGGTAAAGGGGATGATTTTCAAAGTTACCTAAGGCAACGATTTTCAGTTGTTGCCTCACTTGGCAACAGTTCATAAGTGTTGCCTTAACTAATATAAAGAAAATAAAAATTATATTGTGTGTCATATGTTAAAACCGTGATAAAATTTGATCAAAAAATTGGGTCATTCTCATTTCTTTAATTTATGCCTTACAAATACCAATTTAGAGATTTTTTATCGACAAATAAATTTGATTAATATTCATCCAAGCTCAAGACGGACCAAAGTTAGTACAAAAGTTACAAACCTACAACACATGCTAATTACAACTGAGAAACCATTAAACTGCATACAAACTAAACTTCTACAAAAAGAAAGACTAAAACTCCAAAAACAAAACCAACACTTCTATAAACTAAAACTTCCAGGCTTGCAGAAAATAGATCAAAGAACAAGAACACAATAGCAGGACTTGGAGGCACTAGAGCAAAAGCAGAGCAACACCAGCAGCAAGAGAAATTATACAGATATGCCAACCACACATCAGCATCATAACAATTAAGCTACCAACCGAAACCAACAACTTTTTACGAGGAAAACCGTAGCTGCCATCAACAAGCAACACATACACGTCGACAACTCATCCCTTACTTACATCCTGCAAAACAAAGGAATCAGATACGGAAAAATCACTTACATAGGTTTAGTGGAATCAAATGAATCAAAACTTGACGTATACTTATGTTACCCTTTCGGTATGGACCTGTCATGGAGCCTAGTTATTCAATATGCCAAAACTATTAAATTATAGAATTAGAGTCAAGTCATTTCATGATAAAATTAACCAATTCTTAAGAAACTTTATTTCAATGCCTTGTTGAGAAATTGAGCTATCGTTTTGTGCAAAATCATGTGATCCAACATCTCAGTAGACTAAGCACATTTATAGTCTTCTCCTTGGATTTTTTTATCCTAAAAATGTACATACATAAACAAAGGTAGAGAACAAAACACCGTCAAATAAATTCATTAAGACAAAATTAATATAAAATCCCGCACTTTCAACAACTTAATGCCCAAATAATCTTATTGAAATGGATATATATTTAGTAGGAACAAATATATCTATTAAAAGAATTAGTGAACAAGAAATACCTTAACTCAACAATGCAGAGAACCAAGAAAGCATCAACGCTCAAAACGCCGAAAGAACACACCAACTCATAGAAGCAAAAATGCAAAAACGACGAAAATGCCGCAAACGTAGAGCATGTCAAAATCAGAGCTGCTACCGTTTGTTCAAACAAGCTAATAAACTTGAAGCTACATGCTTTGTGGAAAGTGGTGCTGCTACTCGAGAGTACTTTTTTCAAGAGCATGTGTGGACAAATAAATTACATCAGCCATTTAGAAAACAAGCTCAAGGGTGTTTAAGATGAGTGTCTCTAACTAACATGAATTAGATAAAATAAGGGCAGCATCAAATTAGTAAATGAAAATCCATACAACAGCAACATCTGAATAAAAGAGAGAATTATATCATGATCATTCGGGAACAATGAGATCTAAACTACACTACATTAAACCAAAGCAGAAAATCCACATAAAAGCTAAAAGAGGCTTCAAGAAATCATCCTAACCCTTATGAATAGAATGCTAATTAAGGTCTAAAACTCTGAATACACCGTCTTACAGATCTAAGAGGCTAATTAAGAGTGAAGATTAGTTCACTTAATCCATCTTTTATTTCCTCAACTGATTAATCATTGCAAAATCGCCCGGTCCAAGCTTGCGAGTCCTCTATCACTTATGTTCTTTACCTCCACCAAAGGGGAATTTAATCTATCTAAATTATTTGAGATTAACTCACTCAACCCAAAGGGAAATTCTAAACTAAAAAGGAACTCACCAAGTGCTTCTGGCAACTTTAATCAGCTTAGCCTCAGCTTAATCTTCTGCCATCATTTCAGCCCTTGCATCAAGTCCACTCTTAAAACCTTCTATAGGAAACTTCCAGCAGCTTGCTTAACTTCTGGCTTATGCATCAACTCATACCTCAAAACTCTATTCTAATAACCAACAACCCATGAACAAAGTTAGGAACTCACATGTTTTCTATGGATACTTTAACCAACTTTGCTCCAAGTACATATACCCAAGCTTAACTTCTGATCCCTTCTTCAATTGCTTCTTGTATTTGTTCCTAATGAAATCTAGTACTTGTCCGTCCAATTCGATCAGTGTACCGAATATTATATCATGAACATTACAACCACATTAGTGCAGATTTTTTTATTCAACAACTGAAACTTGTAACACAGTTTTCTCCATCATAACATAAGTTAATTAAGCCATTCCAAAGTCTATTTCGTGTTAAATCTTATATACTTTCAAATGGTCCAAGTCCCATTCCAAAATGATGTATGTACAGAGAGATATAACAGAAACGTACCAGCAACAATAGTACAGATTTTCAATTCAGTACTGAAACTTCTAACTCAATTTTCTCAGTCATAGCATAACGAAATTAAGTTCTTCTAGAGCCCATTTCGTGTTACATTTTGTCTATTTTCCAATGATTCAATTCCCACTCAAAACCGATGCCTGCACAAGTATTTACGACAGTTTTTCTGACAGTAGGTCTTTACGAATTTAATGGTTAACTTTTCCCTTTTTCTCAATTTCTAACACAACCCGTGATTTTTCATGTTCTTGTCCAAATTCTCATTAAGCTCTTAATTAAATCCATGAAATTCAGCCCCAATTCCTAAACCCTAAGCTTAAAAATCAAAACTAAAATAAGAAACTCACCTTGATTACAATAAGATGAACTTAATGGAGAAATTGTAGAAAATGATGATAATATACCTCTTACTCAAAACCCTTTGATTCTACAATCTTCCTCTGTTCTTGATGAAAATACCTTCAATCTTCTACTTCCTAGGTTCCTCTTGCTCTTAATATGGTTGTACCACTCATAAACAAGATTGCATGTAGGTTTTCATGAGTGGGTTGACACAAAAATGGAGTTTGGGGGGGTTTTCCCATTGTTTGGACGTGAGGTAGAAGAAGGGCAGAAGGGAATAAAAGTCTGAACAAAACAATAATGGTTAAAAATTCCCTTGTGTTGGCTTTACATAGTGGCTCGGAAAATTTCCGATTATGCCCTCACTAGTTATTCTAATTCACAACTTTTGTCCTTTTCTTGGTCACTACAATTCAAGATACGATACGACCAGGATAGTTTAATAAAAACTATAGACTAAAATTCTAAACAAAAAAAAAATTGGCTCAAAACCTAGACCAAATAGACATAGAACAACGATAAGACACAACAATGTAGCATTTTTATAGGCAAATTTGTTTAAAGATATATTGAAAGTGGAAAAGTCAATTCAAAACCATGTATTTACTTTATATATACTAGCGGAAAGACGGTCACCCGTCTTTCCGCTTTTTTTATTACACTAAAGTTAGAAAATTATGAACGGTGTTTTTCTATGAAATTTTGATTTTAATAAAAAGTATAAATAAAAATGATTGTTTCCTAAAAAAATATAAATGATTGTTGATTTTAAATTATAACGAACCAAACTAACTTTGTTTATCTATTTCAATGACACCAAGAATATAAGAAAAAAATATAATTAAATTCTTATTTTTTTAATGACACTAACACTAATCATTATTATAGAAAAATTGTTTTAGAGTATTATTGGGATAATGAAAATGTCAGCCTAGTTTGTTACACTTTTTAAAGCATAAAAGAAAAAAAAAATCTGGACATATATTAATCTTGTGTTTGTTATATTTTTTTAATTTTGAATTCACTCCTATCAATTATCTTTTTTAAGAATAAAGGATTAGAAAAAAATTGATATATCGTGGACAATTAAGATTGAATTTGTTACATTTTTTTAATATTGAATTTACTTTTATCTGTTTGTTATATGTGCTATTTGTATTTAAGTTGAGGGTAATTTGAGAAAGAGAAAAAGTCAGCCCAAAAGAGCTGAAATGGACTAGAAATATCTAAGGGTACAATTAACAATCGTTGCCAAAGAGATAATAGAGTAACACTGCAAAAACGTCCCCAAAAGTATTTTAGGGGACATTTAACAATCGGTGCCAAAGAGTTAACAGAGTAACACTCCAAAAACGTCCCCAGAGGTATTTTAGGGGATGTTTTCCAGGGGTTGTGAAAATATTTCTGGCAAGAGTCAGAAAACGTTGCCTTGGCGATTTTTAGGCAACAATTTTTACATGTTGCCTAAAAAACTGTTGCCAAAGACAACAAATGGTGTAGTGATCATCATGATGTTTTATTTATATTCTTAATACTTTGTCCGACGTGCACTCCAAAAATGATAATTTAATGTAGAAAGTGAGAGACATCGACTTTTTATCAAAGGGATCTATAATAAAATCAATTTACTGAGCAAGACATCATAAGTTAACCAATACAATGGATCTAACATCGTTTTCCAAACATGGAAACATATGATGAGGGACATGCGGAAACATAATTGAAATTTAAAAATAATATAATCGATCAAGAGAATACATTGAATATTGAGAATTTGAATACATTGAATATTTAACGAATTTTATCTCAGCACAACTTTCCTATTATAAATTTTGCAATATGATACTTAAACAAACTTTTCATAAACTATGATTTAGAATATTGAGAATTTGAATTTAAAATATTCGTTGTCCCTGTGAATTGAATACATTTTATTTTTGATAAACCGACATACTTACTGACTGGTTATATATCATCAGTGAGGCTCCCCCTCAACGGGGTGGGTAGCTCAATTGGTTTATCAAAGTGATTTAAGGAGTTTCTTTGTTTTTCATCTTTCATTTGGTGCCTAATGGTGGCCTTACTATGCTTTTGGAATTCAAGGTGTATTGATGATATTGTATTCTTTTTTCTCCGACTCTCTAGCAAATGATATGACAGGTACACTGCAACTTTTCATAAAAAGTGGGTAGAGTCTTGTTCGTTATGATACTTAGTTTGGAACATCGTATTGATACTAATATTATTTATTAAAAAAAATTGATGTGAGGAGTTGAGGAGTTAAATGTCCATGGTTTGAATCCTGGAAAAGAAGAAACTAACATAACAATTAACATACTAAAATTTGTCATTTAAAAAAAGACTCCCCTTTATGGCTCAACTTTCTTATCAGAAGTTTTATTGTAGTCCGATATTGCTCAAGGTTCCTTAGTTATTGGGTGTATAAATGTGTTTGAGAATCTTTTGAGCTAGTTGTTGAATTAAGATCTAAACCCATTTAAGTTTTCTAAAAACACCTATAGACCTTGGAACATCTCATACACATGCCTATATCTAGTGCAATGTTTTTTTAAGTTTTAATTTCTCCCACATCTACCGTATAGTTTAATGTGAAGTAGGAGTTTGCATTACGACGAAGGTTTTGTTGGACAGTTACATGCATATACTTTGACTTGTTGTTGTGACCCTAAGAAGGAATGTTTTATATAGGTAGGAACATCCTTTGCAAGGAGTACAAGAAGTATTCAAGAAAAACACAAGAAACATTGAAAAGAAAGAGTTATAACAATAACACACAAACCAAAATAATCATAGGTACCAGACAAATAGAAAATCCCTAACCAACAAAAGCAGGAGAAACAATAAGTACAAAACCAGAATGTGAACAAGGAATAAGTACTCTCTCTGAACAAGCACAACCCGATCCTAGAAGCAATGAAGATATGTCCTCAAACATCCAAACATGTATATAAACAATAATCAATCCAAACAATAATCTTCCATAGTTCCAAACAATTCTTCAACAAGATCCATATCAAATTCCTGCAGTAAAATTGCCTCTTGTTAGAAGTAATTAAAAATAGACTTTAGAAAATCTTCAATTCTATAACATAAAAAGAAAATATATTCAAAGTTCTACACTTGTATATGAAGGGGTTAAAAACTGAATAGAAAATTACCAACTCATAGAAAATTAATAAAATAACTTTTTTTTAACAAACTAGCTATAAATTTATAAAATATCAAACGCAAATTTTATATATTAAAATAATAGGAGATTTGTCAATTATTTGAAGAATAAAACAATAAAAATGTGATTTAACTAAAGAGTATGATGACCAATGAGACTTGCCTGGTTAGAGTTTTGATTAGAACTTATTGGTGACTCGTTCAACACACATGATGAGATTCCAGCTTGAGGATCGATATTATCTCCATCTTTATGTAACTGGTGAAGTGAACAAATTTAGGTCAAATACTTTTGATAAAATTCCATTTCTATAATAACATCTTTTATTAACTAAAGTGACACTAATGGTCATTGTACAGCTGTTTGTGAGAGATTTGAACTTTGTGGATTGAAGTCGCAGGTCTAAAGCTCTCACCGAGCTAGCACCTCAAGTGTCTTTTCTATAATAACTTGTAGAAAAGTAATAAATTATTTTTTTTTTATCAATTTAGCTCTAATTAATTTATAAAATATTAAACATGTGTTTTAAAAGAATAGGAGAATTTGTCAATTATTTGGAGAATACAACATAACACGAACATGTTTCAATGAGAGAGGATGACCAAAGAGACTTGCTTTCTTAGAGTTTTAGTTTGAAATTATTTGTAACTCAATACACACACGATGTGATTTCGGTTGGAGTAGAGATATCATCTCCAATTTTATATAACATGTAAGAAATGAGGAATTTTTATTTAAATACTTGTTACAAAATAAAAGTGGTAGATGTAAACATAAGGTAAATATATATTAAATTCTATTGAATATTGTATATAAAAGTAATTTTAGGATTCTAGGTCACTAATCATGTAAGGGATGGTAATTTTTAAAAGAAGAATTAAAAATCATCAATTTTGTGATGTGTGATACCATTGAATAAATCTCTTTAGTGATGTGTGATACCATGGAATAAAACACTTTGCGGTTGCCATTTTTTTTGCTCATTCTAGTAAATAAATGTCAACCATGGAATACAAATCAAATAGAATGTCTCAATTTTATCTAAGAACAAAAACGGGTGATTTATAGAATTATGATGCTATCATACAAAAGTTACATCTAAAATAACTTTCACAACATTACCTTCTCAAGGGGTTGCACATCTTGACAGAAATTAAAGAGGTCAGAGTTCAGAAGTCCACTTGCATCATTGTTCTGATTCATCTGATTCAAGACAAAAAAATATGTCACAACATTGAAAAAAGTTTATGGTGCACATTACGTTTGTGTCTATATACCAAATGTTTCTCTAATGTTTGCATACCTCATTGTGAAGATACATGTTATCAGCCTCCAAAAAATCAGAGATGTTAAATTTCATTCGGTTGAAATCAGCCATATTGATGGCATTAGAATTGTCATCAAATTTGAAGTCCCTTGTTAAGAAACTTGATGACGAAGAAAAAGAAGCCATCATTCCTTTTCTTTCTCCATATGATGGATAGTTGGTAGAAGCACCATCATTAAATGAGTTTTTCGCTTGAAAAAATGAAAGGTTTGATGAAGAGCTGGGAGACACACCACCATTGAATGAGTTTTTTGCTTGAAAACGTGAAAGGTTTGATGAAGAGCTGGAAGACGCACCATCGTTGAATGAGTTTTTCGCTTGAAAAAGTGAAAGGTTTGATGGATAGCTGGTAGACGCACCATCATTGAATGAGTTTTTCGCTTGAAAAAATGAAAGGTTTGATGAAGAGCTGGTAGTCGCACAATCATTGAACGAGTTTTTCACTTGAAAAAGTGAAAGGTTTGATGAAGAGCTGGTAGTCGCACAATCATTGAACGAGTTTTTCGCTTGAAAAAGTGAAAGGTTTGATGAAGATCTGGTAGACACACCATCAATGAATGAGTTTTTCGCTTGAAAAAGTGAAAGGTTTGATGAAGAGCTGGTACACACACCATCATTGAACGAGTTTTTCGCTTGAAAAAGTGAAAGGTTTGATGGATAGCTGGTAGATGCACCATCATTGAATGAGTTTTTCGCTTGAAAAAGTGAAAGGTTTGATGGATAGCTGGTAGATGCACCATCGTTGAATGAGTTTTTCGCTTGAAAAAGTGAAATGTTTGATGGATAGTTGGTAGAAGCACCATTGTTGAATGAGTTTTTCGCTTGAAAAAGTGAAAGGTTTGATGGATATCTGGTAGACGCACCATTATTGAATGAGTTTTTCGCTTGAAAAAGTGAAAGGTTTGATGGATAGTTGGTAGACGCACCATTGTTGAATGAGTTTTTCGCTTGAAGAAGTGAATGGTTTGATGGATAGCTGATAGAAGCACCATCATTGAATGAGTTTTTTGCTTTAAAAAGTGAAAGGTTTGATGAATAGCTGGTAGACGCAGCACCATCATTGAATGAGTTTTTCGCTTGAAAAAGTGAAAGGTTTGATGAATAGCTGGTAGACGCACCATCGTTGAATGAGTTTTTCGCTTGAAAAACTGAAAGGTTTGAATATTGTCTTCCAATTTTGTTTTTTCTTCTTGCTGTAATTTCATTGATGACAGAAATTGGAAGATTCGACGCAAATCTTGATCTTAAAGCTCTTTGAGATATTCCTCCTTCCATTCCTTTCTCTTGTACATTGTGCAGAAACATGCGATACTTCTACAAGTGTTATATGATCATATACCAATGCATTAAAAACTTGAAATATATTCTAAAAATATTAGAGAAGGAAAAAATGAAATTGGTTACTGAATTTGGCGCTCTAGCACTTATCACAACACTAAATATAGAGACTCTACTTAAACAATCAGAGTCTAGTTCCACTCGAGCCAACATAATATTATTTGCAGTCATTTTTTTAAATTAATAATTGAGGCAATGACTAAGAAGATGACTAATATTCCTCAAAAATAAACAGATAACAGGTTATGGTCTATATATAAAATGGAAAATTTTAGGATTTAAGATAAATAAAAATTTAGAATAATAAATTTAGCATGAAGCAAAAGTAAATTCCTAAACAATGTTTCGAAGATCCATCTTCCAATAATTTCATTTGGCTTATAAAAAAAGGAGCACATGCATATAGAGCATGATTAAGATTCTAAGAAATATATGAACTATATAAATTGAGAAGAAAAACCTGTAAATGACTGGCTACATTTTCCCTTGTTAAGTTTGGAACATTCATTATCTCCAAAATTTTCTTTGGCACAACGTCTGAAAGAGAAAAAAGAGAAGCACAACAAAATTTATATTAGTTAGCTGTCTATATAATAATGGAAGAGATAAAGACTTAATGTGAATGTATAAAAAGTATGAAACATATGCAAAGTGTGTATTAATATTAAATTTTTAATAATATGTAAATTGTTATTAGTGACATATAACTTGAGATAATTAACTTAGCATACAAAAACCACTCACATGAAAAATACTCATATCTCCAAAATCTTGAAAGGTATTTTTGTTCATGGGGTTGGATTAGAAACATACGTGTGATGTGAAACATTTGCAAAATGTAGTGTGACATGTTTAAATTGTGATTAATATATTTCCCTAGACCTAAAAGGTGTTAGATCAGTGGTAAAAGATTAATTTTGTTTATATTTCTTTCAACCTTATTCTTTTTCTAAACTATTATACATTCATATTAGATATAAAGAATTTAAAAAGATTACTTACTTCCCAATCCAATCTGTCTAATAGCATACAAAAATCGATTGTGAAGATAATTAGTCCAAACGAGCTTTGGTTTCTTAGCAACTCCAAACTCCCCTTCATCAAAACTCTTTCTTTTACTACATTTCTTTTTTGTTTGTAGTTGATCAGTTGATGTCTCTTGTTCTTCACTTACTGCAAATAAACTATCAATAAATAGTTTATTTTTCTTTGCTTCCAATGCATACTTCCAAATGTCTCCAAAGTCTTCAGTACAAAATGGTTTAACTATATAGTGTGCTGCTCCATGTTCTAAAGTCATGGAGATTATGTCTGGTCTATTGTCTTTAGACATCACTATTTATTTGAAACAAAAAGGTAAACAAGGGTATAATATTAATATAGAGTATTCAAAACATAAAAATAAAATCTATAGTAAAATAAAAAAAAAGAAAACAATTGCAAGGTTGATTTAATGTCTAAAAATTAGACTTAATTTGTATTTTGAAGGGAAAAATGATGCTTACCTATAACAGGAAGTTGAAATTCATCTTGAATTTTCTTTTGGAATTCAAATCCATTCATTCCAAATACATGAAGCTCGCTGATTATGAGATCAAACAAGCCTTTAGAGTCTCGAAGAGTGACCAAAGCATGGTGAGCATCTTTGGCAGTTTGAACTGAAAATTAAAACCAAATAAAAGAAATATGCTCATTGAAATTTTATAATGTACAAATGAATGTTAGCCACCATTAAAATATTGAATATTATAACTAAAATTACTGAATGGAAGGATTCAAGTTTTCCTATTGAGTGTGCATTAATTTTTTGTGACAACATACTATAGGAGTTATATTTCTTCCTTATCAGGTTAATTTGATTCAATTAATCCTAATGCCCCTGTTTGAGAATAGGTTGAGCCGAGTTAGGCTTCAATTAATCCTAGCATGTAGTTTGGTTAAAAGTTTATTCAAATTAACGTATTTATATAAGAAATATAATTTATGTTTAAATAGATTAACAACCTAACAGACCAATCCCCTTCCCCTCAAAAAACCTAACCGACCAATGATATTAAACTTCATTTTTTATATTCAACAAAACATTTTAGAGAATTTAAATATATATATATATATATATATATATATATATATATATATATGATATCATATTTTCAATTTAATTTATAATAATAATGAACAAGTTAAGAAATTTATAATTTAATTTAAAGTAAGTATTTAATATAATAATAATGATATTAATAAAAAGATATTTATATTACTTAAGTAGTCTGGTTCTATAGGCTTAAAAAAAATTAATGTTCTGTGGCCTGACATTTTAGCTAAATAAACTTAAAAAAAAAAACTTAGCCTTCTCAGTTTAAAAAGTAAATAAAAAATATGACTTGATTTGATCCGACGTTGGCTACACTGTAGGATTCTAGAGGACGATCTGACTATTTTCACTCATACATATAGGTAAAAAGTGCGGAGATAATCAAAAAGGAAAAAAAGGATAAAATCCACAAATTGTCACAATTCAAAGACTCGAGGAAGCAGCTAAATAAGTGAAAATTAAAAACACTACTCAATTAAAAATACACGACTTAATTTTATGAATGTCCATCAAACAACTATTTATTTTTTTTACTTGATATTTAATTTAAACTTTAAAAGAACATACCATAAACCAATTCTTAAAAAAAAAAAAGGGGGATCGCACATAAAATCATTCATTGTTTTTAAGGGATAAAGTCATTCCTTTATAAACAAAGTATTTGTACAATAAATACAAAAAAAAAAAGAATATTTGTACAATATATTAAGATCGTATAATATAATTTCAAATCGAGATAACTAGATTTCAAAACTTGGCTGAAACAAATTTTGGTCATGTTTTACTGGCCAACCACTCAGCTAGATTCTGGATTAATTATCATAAGCCAAAGGGTTGATATCAAACAATTAAAAATACCACAATTGAAAGGCAAAACTTTATTTAATATAACAAAAGTTACTCAACAACAATAACTTCAAAGATTTTCAATGCATACACAAGGATCGATCGATAAACAGTAGTATACATTGTTTGGTAAATTTTTTGAATTTCAATAAACTTTTTACATATTTGAAAAGATTCAAAATCTATGAAATCCCAATCGAAATAAAGTAATTCAATTATGTGATGGTTAAATAAACAAGAGATACGTACCTTTGTATTGCCATGCCATGAGCATATTAGACAGTGATGCCAAAGACACATCATCATGGTCCACAACCAAAACTTTGATGGTAGATCTCTCGTAACTCATTTTCTCTTGTGATCTTGTTTTTTAATCTACTAAAGCACTCAAGAATACCACTCTAAGAAGTGAGCTGAGAGTTATAGAGGCAATTTTTGTTCACTTTTGTGGTGCTACGATTGTATTACAAATGTAACACAATTTCTTCAACTAGCGTGACAACAAAAGTAAAGGTACATAGGATTGAATATATATATATATATATATATATATATATATATATATATATATATATTAAAAAGAATGTGTCCTTTTTGCCTTTAATTTGTATTTAACCTATATTTTTAATAGTGATTAAATGGGAAAATGAATTATTTGGAAAGTTGGCATACCTCTCATTTTGCCAAGTATGGGCTGTTTCATAGTGTGTTCCTTCTAGAGAAGATTTCACTATTTTTCATATGTTTTTATTCTTTACATTTAACCAATTATTTAAAAAATAGCAGAAAATAATATATTAGAATATTTTATGATATTTTTATTAATTAGTTATATTTACTTTTATGTTTAAAGATAAAATGAAGAATTAAACCATTGACAAAATAATAATCCTACGTTTCATGATATTTATGTATCATACACCGTCAACTAATCATGATTAGTCATATATCACTTTAGAGATTTTAATGATTTAACGGTTATGATATTTTTGTTAAAAAAACAATCTTTGCATTGTAGATGTATATAAATCAATATATATTAGCAAAGTGGCTAAACCATTGATAACTAAAAAGTGGCTAAATACACCTAAAGATGCATGTTGCTAAAATACTCCCACATAAAAACTAGTGGGTGTATATTAGCAAATCTCTATATATATATATATATATATATATATATATATATATATATATATATATATATTCGACTAATGTGTGAAAAAGGTAAATAGTGCTATTTTTATTCAATTAAATGTAATTAATATTATTATTTTGACAACACTATTTAAATATTATTTTCCTTGTCTTTTTTAATAAAATCTCAAATATTTTATTCATTATTAATGTTCTTTATAAAACTCATTTATGATAGAGATCAGATTGATATTATATATTTTTTGACATAGTATATCATAAATAATATTTTATTCATTTAAAAATCTCCAATTAGCATATGTAATAGTAATACAGATGATTAATATTATTTGATAAATTATGCATACATGTAGAACTACAAAGTTGTTGAATAGTATATCCATGATGTGTTAGCTCGGTATTAATTATAACCACGTTAGTAAAAAGATTATTAGAATCAGCTTAATTAATAATAATTTAGACTACTATAATAAAATAATAAAATGGCCATTAAATTATATATAGTTGCTAATGCTCTGAGAGGTCATGAGAGCTAGCAAGAGAGAGCGAGAGTGTGGCGGCAGCCGTAGGTTTAACCCACAGCCACTGCACCGGCGTTCGTCGTCGGAGGATAGGTTTTATGGGAAGGGGGGAGCCTGTCAGGGTGACACATATTGTGGTGGGTGGGGGGATAGGGATGATGAATGGACCGTTGTGAGTTCGAGACGTTGGAAAGCATTTCGATTGGGCGATAGAGGACATAACAGGTCAAGGGGTTCTTCTCGGCACGGAGGATTGGGTTACGACGAACACCACTTGTGTGTCATAATGTCACGTGACATTGTGACATTTGTCAATCCAATTGTGACACATAATCCAATTCAACTATTCTCTCTCATCTTTTTATGTTTAAAAAATTTGTATTGCCACGTGTCACACAAGGATTGGGCAATGTTACGTGACATTATGTCACACAAGTGCAATCCGGGTTACGACAGGTTTGAGGAGCTAGGGTATGATCGGCAATGGAATTCAAGGTATGGTTTTCATTCACGTGGCAGGTCAAGGACACGTAAGAAGCATTCCTTGTCACACTTACACCAGCAACAGCAGCGCCATTCCTCACCACACTCACACCAGCAACAACAACAACAATGCCATTCCTAACAACACTTACACCAGCAACAACAACACACCTCACCACACTTACCCCAGCAACATCAACGCCATCCCTTAATGAAGAAGTCTGATGTTTCTCAAGATACTCCGACAATGGCTACTTTTTATTTTACCAATATTCCTGATCATATACAATACGTAAGTCTGAGACAAGGGTTTGAGGTTTGGGACATCTTAATTGATCTATATGTTTCACGACATAGAAATAAAAGAGGTCAACTGTTTGGTTCTATACGCTTCACTAATGTTAGAGATGTTTCTAAATTGAACAAGGCTCTAAATAATGTCGTCTTTGATCACCTTAAGGTTTGGGCAAACATCACACGTTTCGATAGGTTTGTCGGTGTAAGTAATAACAATTGTGAGGGAGAAAAAAGTAAGTTTGTTGAGGAAGATAAGAAACAGCTTGAGGGAGAAAAAAAGTAAGATTATTGAGGGAATTGTTTGTAAGCACTCTGAGGGAGAAAAAAGTAAGACTGGGGGAAATGGAAAATTCAAAGGCACAACTATTATTACTCGATCAAGGAAGGAGGAACTTGAGTTGGTGAAAGAAGAAGCGCGAGCTAGTCAGTCAGAGTGTGAACGAGTTAGTCTAGAAATTGCTAATGGTAAGAAACTTGTGATTAGTGATGAAGCTGGGAAGGATGGGATAGGTGTTCCTTGTGTAGAAGTTAATGTTGGGAAGTTGAAAAATCCTGAAAATGCTTTTGGGGTGAAGAAGTATGTCCGAAAATTTTCTTCTGATAAAGAAGTTTTAGAATGGGCAAGTAAAGGAGCTATTGCACGAGTCTTGAACGGTGAGCATATTTTTTTAGTCCAACAAAAAATTAAAGATTCGGGGTTTGAGAACGTTAGAGTTATACCAACGGGTGCCAATAATGTGTTCCTCACTGTTACTGGCAAAGATGATATCATGATTGTTACTACGGAAGCGTCTGAGTTCTTTAATTTATTATGTTAGGGCTTTTGTCGTTGGTCCAAGAATGATGAATTAAAATACGAAAGAGGTGTGTGGTTGCTACTATATGGCATTCCCTAGCATGCTTGGACCTCACAGTTTCTCAACTTATGCTCCTCGTTATTTGGAAGACTTTTAAAAATTGACTTGTGCACTACAAATCTTGAACGGTTAGATTTTGCTCGAATCCTTATTTCTACCACTTCCTTGCACTCAATAAACATGGTGGAAGAATTATTGACTGATTGATAAGTTATGTAAAGTTAAATTTGTTGAAGAATTAGAGCTTGGCCTCCCGTCTGATGTTTGCTTTGAAGATTGTGAACCGGATTCGACTTCAGAGTTTTCAAATCCGGATAATGCACCTTAACATGATCATATTATTGGATCGCTCTCCTATTTTTCCCATAATCATTCACAATAACACTCATGCCGCTACTTCTAATTCTTCTTCGGTTGAAAAAAATTCAACCACCCATCTCTGGACCATGGAGCACTGATTGAATAAATAATCACATCAAATTGGCGGACAATACAAGTAGTTTTTCGACTTTGAATCTTCAACCATCTAACCATTCTGCAGATTTAAAAGGTAGGCGCATCTCGAAATCCCATCATCGTGGCCCATCTTTTTTAAGCTTACGGTGTATTGCTAGAATGCCAGTTGAGGATTGTCATGCCATGATACAGTTACTTAAGCATTACAAGAAGAAAAATAGAGGTTGCTCTTCAGACAACATCACAAATGCAGAATCCTTGGGGGTTGACAAGCCTTCAACATCCTCAAACAGTGACTGAAAAAATTGGTTAATTTTACATGATAAAACTAAAGGTGCAGATCAAGATGTTATAGACATTGACAATTCTATCGAGGTTCAGTCTGCTAATATGTTCAATGTTCTTTCTCGTGCGGGAAGCAGACCAAATCTAGGAGTCACCGGTAATGTTAAAGAGAAAATGGACAAACAGGTTAGAATTCCTACCAGTTCGAAGGATTGTTAGTTCTTTGTTGCGGTTTGGTTCTTTTTTTGGGGTGTTTTTTCGTCATTATGAATATCATCTCTTATCATGTTCGAGGTCTGGGTGGTTGGGAGAAGCGGAAGGTATAACGCCCCATTCCCGAGAACATAATTAAATAGACAAAACATGCACATTTCACACATTGGGACATCATTACTTCAACAAACAACTCATCATATAACATAATATGAATGTCAACTCCAATATAACTTAGCATAGCGGAATAATATAATGTAATCATACAACTCATAAGTGTCATGTCTCGGTCATAACACACAAATAAAAATAAATAAATATCTCAACAAGTTTGATCATAAGATCACATGACATCAAATCAATAAAACAAAACCCCACATCCTAATCAGAGCTCCTAATGCTAGACTCCAAAGCAGATAAACTCGAGTAGGCAAAGCCGTCCTCGACATACTCACGGAAATAGCTACTCCTCAACCTGCACGTATACATCCATGAGGGATTCACCCAAGGATGAGGCGATAATGAAATCACTAGAGAGTGAAAGTATATGCTTAACATAAGAGAATAATAAACACATGTATGTACGGCAAGCAACATCAATAATCATCACATAAACATTTAATTAAAATGCTTGTAACATAACTCAACATACGTAACTCATTCATATACAATTATAATCTAAATTGCAAACTCCAATCATATATCAACACTCAAGATTTCATAAAGTATCGTCAATTAATTTACGATTCAATCATAAACACAAGAACTCATCAATTAAACATTTATCACATAATTGCACAAGTTCACACCAAAACATTACCAAACACGACTCATGTGAATGTAATGCGCCTAGAGACTCTAAATGCATGTGGTACCAATCATTGTCACTTTTTGGATATCGAAACCTACCGAGTAATCTCATCGTCACTAACATCGTCACTTAACATCGTCACTGGACTTGACTCATGAATGAATGTATGATCATATATTCGACTCACATCAAGTACACATAAGACTCGACAACAACATCATCATCATTATCATATATTTTCTCATATGATTAAACATCGTCGCTTATTAACATCGTCAATTATCATATAAACTTTCATTTGATCAAACATCGTCACTTAATACATAACATGTATCATCATCACTTAATCAAACATCGTCACTTAATACATAACATGTACCATCATCACACATCATTCAATATCATCATCAATAGCATCATGAATATCATCATCGTTAGCATCCTCAATAGCACGATAAATGAAATTCTGGCAGGACCTGGTTCTGAACCGTAAAACAGAGTAGAACAGAGTGTCCAAAACAACAGTTCAGAAGCAGAATAAAACAGACAGAATTAACAGACTGAAAGTAAAAACACAGGTGATTTGTTAACCCAGTTCGGTGCACCCACACCTACATCTGGAGGCTACCAAGCCAGGAAGGAAATCCACTATGATAGTATCAATTCGAAGTCCTATGACAACAACCCATGTTTCACAGCCTTCTCACTTAATCACTACCCGTATTGACTTCAACCTAGGAACTCCTAGACCTGAGATCCCATCTCACTTCCCTCAGTCAATCACTGCCCCAGTGATTATCAGACTCTTAAACAATCAAAGATGGAGACACTCTCCTAAAATACTCCATACGTCACTTTTGCTTAAAAGCTTCAAGTGATTACAACTCAATAAAAACAAACAACCAACTCTAAACAGTTTGAGTGGTGTACAGAAAACAGAGCATACAGCTTACAACAAAGACACACAAGAAACCTAAGTAATTCTATCAATGACGACTTCTTTTCTAGTTGCTTTTCTTCAATAGCAGCGTCCTCTATTTATAGCTTCAGCAGCAACATAATTCTTGAACCAATTCCTTCAAAGATATATTCCCAGAATTCTTTAGAAGCAAATAGAAGCAATTTATTTTCCAGAAATATATTTTCCAAAGATTTCTTTGAAAATATATTCACAAATAAAACAATGTCCAATCTTCAATATATCTCACGCAAAATAATCTTCCTTCTAGAAACAAATGCAGCAAGGAGAATTCCTCAATTAAATCTTCAAAAGATCACATGAGAAAATAACCAGAACGCAGAAAACCATCTTCTGAAGGTACTTCTGAAGTCTGCGTCTGAACATTTCAGCTTCTGAAGGTTGCTTCTGAAGGTCAGCTTCTGAAGTACTGTTCAGTGTCTGAACATCAGCTTATGAACTACCCATCTTCTGAAGTACTGTTCACAAATCAGGATCAACTTCTGAAGACGCACATATTGCTTGCATATTTGATTTTAGCAAACATGAAGCCAACAACCAAATATCCAACAAAATCCCCCTTTGGCAAATTTTTGGCTAAAATCAAATTGAGATACACAGCAGCAAATTCTGAACAGAACAAAACACAAACGTAGCAACAGAGTCAGCAGCAGCATAAACACTACGTTTCACACATACAGCAGCAACTTCTGAGGACACACACTCCCCCTGAAACACAGAGCTACTGAAACATATCAGCTTCCAGTTCTTAGCACATATACTCCCCTTGAAACAGAGGCTCCCCCTGTATTCTGAACACTTCTGAAACTTCTGAACAAACACTTCTCCCCCTTTTTAGCCAAACAATTTTGACAAAACACCCATGAAATCATCAGGAGCAGAGAAACAGCAGAGGTTACAGACCATATGCACACCCAGAAATCAAAAACAGCACCATATACTCAGAACCCACAACAGAACAGAGACAGTAACATCAATGACACTTCTCAGACCAGCAGAATCACACAAAAAATCCCATCAAAGAAGAACACAATTACACAACAAAGTCTTCACACATGAAACAAAAACTGACAAAGCATCAGAAGTTGCTTTGTCCTCAGATTCTGCTTTAAATCCTCAAAAAAGACAAAGGCCCAGTTGGCTCTTTCCTTTAGATGGTCCAACAACAGCACTCTTCTTAGCAACAAGAGTAGGCCTGCTGACAGCAACAACACCCTTTCCTCTCTTTTCTACACTCTGTTCAAGCCTATTTCCAATGGGTTCATCATCAGACTCCACATCAGAACCCACATCAGACTTGGATGGGGTAGATTCAGGGTTATCAACAAAAACCTTAGAGGGGGACACAATTGCATCATCAACATCCATTTCAACATTAACATTATCATCTTTGATTATCTTCACATGTGTTGCATCAGATGTTCTCTTGTGTCTTGCATTCATAAGAGCAAAATTCTTCATTCTACTCTTGTCAACACTTTCACCTTTGTTGTTCCCATGAAATACTGAGACGGCCTTATTCCTAGTTACATTACCACCTTTAACAGACTTACTCTTATGGATCCTTTTAGTACCAATGGCATTCACCCCTTTAGGTCTATAAACCAATTTCAAACCTTCATACTTCTTGAACTGACCAAGTTCCTCTTGCATAGAGTTTATCAAGAACTCATCAGTGAAGGCTTCTTTAATGTTCTTTTGTTTGAATTTCGACTCGCAATAAGAATTGGAACTCACATCTCTGGATCTGTTGGTAGTTTCTTCATTCAGATTCCCTATGATCAGGTCCTTAGGATGATCCTTTTGGATTCTAATATTTGGACCTGTGCTGCTTTCAAAAATCTTGAGTTTGGGTCTCCATTCCTTCTTCACATTGATTTTGTTTATAATGGGTTCCACTTTTCTTTGTTGAAAGTGCTTGGGGTATCTATACAGCTTGTAACATAATGGCTTTATGTGCCCCTTTTTACCATAGTGATGACATACCCAAGGATGAGATGCCCTCTTGCTCTTAGATCCCTGAGGTTGGTTCTGGTGTTCCAACTTAGTTTTGCTCATCATTGGATCACATGTTTTAACAGCTGCAATGAACCTTTTAGTTGGATGTTGCTGTTTGTTGTTCAGGGTCCTATCATCAAATCCTATACCATTTGGTTTCCCTTGGTTCTGACTCTCCAATATTTTTCCTAACATATCAGAACCAGTGTTTAAGATTCTGACTTGTTTCTTCACATGTTCAAGTTGAGAGTTCAGTTGGGTTACCACATCTTTGAGCTCAGAAATCTGTCCTAAGTGTTCACTTCTTTCAGCCTGAAGTTGAGTGATAGTTCTTTTCTGTTCTTCCAGCTGCTTGCACACTTCTTCACTTCTGATGAATAGTTCTTCATAAAAGGCAGCTGGTTCTTCAAAAGACAATTCTTCTTCTGAGTCCATTATACCAGAAAATACCTTCCCTGGAGCTCACCCTAAAACAGGCAGGGTGCCTGCTCTGATACCAATTGAAATTCTGGCAGGACCTGGTTCTGAACCGTAAAACAGAGTAGAAGAGAGTGTCCAAAACAACAGTTCAGAAGCAGAATAAAACATACAGAATTAACAGTCTGAAAGTAAAAACACAGGTGATTTGTTAACCCAGTTCGGTGACAACCAGACCTACATCTGGAGGCTACCAAGCTAGGAAGGAAATCCACTATGATAGTATCAATTCGAAGTCCTATGACAACAGCCCCTGTTTCACAGCCTTCTCACTTAATCACTACCCGTATTGACTTCAACCTAGGAACTCCTAGACCTGAGATCCCATCTCACTTCCCTCAGTCAATCACTTCCCCAGTGATTATCAGACTCTTAAACAATCAAAGATGGAGACACTCTCCTAAAAAACTCAATACGTCACTTTTGCTTAAAAGCTTCAAGTGATTACAACTCAATAAAAACGAACAACCAACTCTAAACAGTTTGAGTGGTGTACAGAAAACAGAGCATACAACTCACAACAAAGACACACAAGAAACCTAAGTAATTCTATCAATGACGACTTCTTTTCTAGTTGCTTTTCTTCAATAGCAGCGTCCTCTATTTATAGCTTCAGCAGCAACATAATTCTTGAACCAATTCCTTCAAAGATATATTCCCAGAATTCTTTAGAAGCAAATAGAAGCAATTTATTTTCCAGAAATATATTTTCCAAAGATTTCTTTGAAAATATATTCACAAATAAAACAATGTCCAATCTTCAATATATCTCACGCAAAATAATCTTCCTTCTAGAAACAAATGCAGCAAGGAGAATTCTTCAATTAAATCTTCAAAAGATCACATGAGAAAATAACCAGAACGCAGAAAACCATCTTCTGAAGGTACTTCTGAAGTCTGCGTCTGAAAATTTCAGCTTCTGAAGGTCAGCTTCTGAAGTACTGTTCAGTGTCTGAACATCAGCTTCTGAAGGTTCAGCTTCTGAACTACCCATCTTTTGAAGTACTGTTCACAAATCAGGATCACCTTCTGAAGACGCACATATTGCTTGCATATTTGATTTTAGCAAACATGAAGCCAACAACCAAATATCCAACAAAATCCCCCTTTGGCAAATTTTTGGCAAAAATCAAATTGAGATACACAGCAGCAAATTCTGAACAGAACAAAACACAAACGTAGCAACAGAGTCAGCAGCCGCATAAACACTACGTTTCACACATACAGCAGCAACTTCTGAGGACACACACTCCCCCTGAAACACAGAGCTACTGAAACAGATCAGCTTCCAGTTCTTAGCACATATACTCCCCTTGAAACAGAGGCTCCTCCTGTATTCTGAACACTTCTGAAACAAACTTCTGAAACTTCTGAACAAACACTTCTCCCCCTTTTTAGCCAAACAATTTTGATAAAACACCCATGAAATCATCAGGAGCAGAGAAACAGCAGAGGTTATAGACCATATGCACACCCAGAAATCAAAAACAACACCATATACTCATAACCCACAACAGAACAGAGACAGTAACATCAGTGACACTTCTCAGACCAGCAGAATCACACAAAAAATCCCATCAAAGAAGAACACAATTACACAACAAAGTCTTCACACATGAAACAAAAACTGACAAAGCATCAGAAGCTGCTTTGTCCTCAGATTCTGCTTTAACTCCTCAAAAAAGACAAAGGCCCAGTTGGCTCCTTTGTTGGAACAAAATGTGGTTAACAAGTCTCTCATAAAATAAAGGGGAGATTGTTGAAACATTTATGTGTAAACACATCTCTCTTTATGGTTTTGATGATAACAAGGTATTAAAGAGAAAATTGGTTAATTGCTAATGCTTTGTTCAAGTGTTTCAGAACCACACGCTTAATTAAGTATCAATTGATAATGGTTATGAAGAACAAGCTAAAGAGCAAGAAGGAAAGCCAAGAAGCAAGGTTGCAAGGCTAAGAAGAAACTGGTCCTGAAGTGAAGCCTCTGAAGTGGTCCTGAAGAAATGCTCCTGAAGTGCAGCTTCTGAAGACTGGGTGCTTCTGATGAAGTCAACGAAAAGTCAGCATCTGAAGACCAGCTTCTGATCCGTACAACTGAAGCAGCTTCTGATCACTATTCACTGAGAAGCTTCTGAAGCTGATATGGCATGGAAAAGCAACCAGTATTGTGCGCATTTAATGCCTGGAAGTGTCAGAACAACTCAATGGAACAGTTGTTCCCCTGACCCAAACATTCTCCAGGATTAAAGGTGGGCCAATTCCAAAATGGCACCTGCCCTGTTCTGACAGAAAAAGTGCAGCACACATTTGCAGCAACCTAGTCCAATTGCAACGGCTAAATTCCTGATTTCCAGCAAATCTCCAACAGCTCTATTTTCATCTATAAAAGGAGAGAGATTTGAAGAAGAAAATGTTGAAGACTCTTTGAAACGTATTGCTGAAACTCTGCTCTGTTTTCTGTGTAAAAACTGTCAAAGTTCAAATCTCTTAGAAATTCTTCAGTCTTTGTAACTTAGAATTTCTAAAGGTTAAGAGTCTTAACCTGTGTTGTATTTAGAGAACACCTCTGATATTTGATCAAGTGTTCATCCCAAACTTCTTTACGTGTAAACCAGTTTGGTCCCTCAAAGTCTTAGTCTGAATACTAAGCAATTGTAACCTCATTCCTTTGTGGTCTGAGTCAGAAGCCTCTTGTCTGTGTGACTTGAGCATTGAGAAGTCTCTTGTCTTAGTGACTTGAGCATTGGAAGCCTCTTCCTTGGTGGTTGAGCATAGAAGTCTCTTTCTTTGTGATTGAGCAGCTGGAAGTCTCTTTCTTAGTGATTGAGCAATTGTAATCAGAACCTGATTATAGTGAAACTCTCTTGTTGGACACAAGGGGACAGGACTACTTCTCACATTGAGAAGGAACCTGTATAATTTGCTGTGTCTTCTCTTTCCCTTACCTCTTAACTTGTTTTAATCCGCTGCATTCAACTTCTGATATCTGTTCAGAACTGATCACATCAGCTTCTGAACTGAACCTTAAGCTTTAAAAAGAAAAGAACAAGTTTTTAGAGTCACACAATTCAACCCCCCCCTTCTTGTGTGTTTGTTTTTCTCACCTTCAGTTGGTATCAGAGCTCCGGTTCTGATATTAACACTTAACAGTGTGTCAGTAGGATCCTGAGAAAAACATGGCCTCAACAAGTGAGTCACCTCCACCCTCTCCCAGAAATCAAAGAAATGTCCAATATGACTATAGTACTGAAGAAAAGAAGTCTAGGTCACACAATAAACCTCCTATGTTTACTGGTGACCCAGAAAAATTCTCTTGGTGGAAGAGCAAAATGTATAGTCACATTATTGGGATTGATGATACTCTATGGGATATTATTGAAGATGGAATCTCAATACCTGTAGATGAAGAAGGTGTTGCTGTCAACAGAAGAACTCTGAGTGATGCAGAAAGAAAGATTTATAGGAAGCATCATCATGTCAGAGGTATCATTGTGGACTCCTTGCCTCACACTGAGTATCAGAAGCTGAGTGACAAGTCCACTGCAAAGGCAATATTCACATCCCTCTGCTCTAACTATGAAGGTAATCAGAAGGTTAGAGAAGCTAAGGCAAACATACTTGTTCAGCAATATGAATTGTTCAGAATGAAAGAGGATGAAAATATTGAGACTATGTTCTCAAGATTTCAGACTCTGGTTTCTGGACTTCAGATTCTGAAGAAGAGTTATACCACAGCTGACCATGTGAATAAAATCCTTAGAAGCCTGCCATCCAAATGGAGACCAAAAGTGACTGCCATTGAGGAAGCTAAGGATCTGAATACTTTAAGTATTGAGGATCTTATAAGCTCCCTCAAAGTGCATGAACTGGGACTCAATGAGGATGAGCCTGTTAGAGAACCAAAAACATTGGCTCTGAAGTCTAAAAGAAAACCTGCTAAAGCTTTGAAAGCTATTGAATCTGAAGAAGAGTTTCCTGAGGGAAATTCTGATGAAGATTCAGATGCTGATGAGCTTGCAATGATTTCTAAAAGACTTCAGTATCTGATGAACAGAAAGAAAAAGTTCTCTAACAGAAGCAGTAACTTCAGAGGATCTGGTTCAAATTCAAAGAGGGATACCCAGAAAGAAAGCTGCTACAATTGCAAAAAGCCTGGCCACTTCATTGCTGATTGTCCTGATCTTCAGAAGGAAAAATCAAAGGAAAAAGCAAAGAAGTCCAGCTCAAAGTCCAGCAACTTCAGAAATAAGCTCAAGAAGAGTCTCATGGCTACATGGGATGATCTGGATAATGAGTCAGAATCTGATGAGGAAGAAGCCAACCTGGCCCTGATGGCAATTGCATCTTCTGATGCAGAATCATGCTCAGATTCTGATGAAGAAGATGAGGTATATTCTGAACTCTCTAGATCTGATTTAATTGAAACAGTTAATGATCTTATGAGCCATCTTAAAAGCAAGTTAAAAGAAATTAAATCCTTGAAAAATCAAACTAACTTGCTGTCTAAAGAAAATCTTCAACTACAGAGTCAATTATTTGAATATGATGAAGTAGTTGAAGAACTTAAGAAGGAGGCTCATAAGAAATCTGAAGAGGTTCCTAATGAACAGGAAATAGCTCTTCAGGATTTTATGTTAACTGGATTCAATAGAACAAAAATTGCCTCCATGATGTATAATATGATCAGAAACAAAGGTGAAGGAATTGGCTATGATTTATACAAACCTTCAAATGATTTAAACTCACCTTCATGTTCTGAAAATATTTTAAAAGGCAATGGTATATGCTTTGTGCCTGCTTCTGATGATTCTGAGAAGCTGAAAGTATCAGAATCTGAGGCTAAGTCTAAAGCTCTGAACAACTCAGACTCTGAAGCTTCTGAACCTAAGGGTAAGATAAAGGCAACTGTTAAAACCTTGTCTAAATCTAAGCCAAAAGGTCCTAAGCCTAAGAGTAAGAGGAAATCAGACTCTGAACTTAAACCTGTTCAGAATCTGAAGTGTTCAGAACCTGAAACTAGCAAGTCTCAGAATCTGAATAAATCTGATTCAAATTTTTCTAAGACTGGGTTTATTAAAACTTCAAAATCTGTTAAACCAGTTAATATGAAACACTTTCAATCTCAGAATGTTAGGCAAAGCAAGCCAAAACAAACCAATCAGTTTTCTGCTTCAAAATGTTTTAAGAAAGGCAAAACTGAAGCTTACCTTGTGCCTGAAGTAAACAAAGTCAGAATTCTGAAGAGATCAGAACCAAAGTACTCAAAAGGTCAGACTCTGAACAAATCAGAACCAAAGACCTCCAAGTCTCAGGTTCTGAAGAAGTCTGAGTCCAAACCTTTGAGAACTCAGGTTCTGAAGCACTCAGGTTCTGAAAGTCAGACTTATTCTAAATACAAGGATTCATATCCAAAGTATCAGAACAAGTCTGAATACCACAACTTCAGACACAAGAAGCCAAAACCTTTCAAGACTAACCCCAAAGGACCCATGAAAATCTGGGTACCTAAGTCTGAAATTATCTCAATTGCAGATATGCTTGTCATCCAAAGAAAAGGAAAGGTCCTGGTACCTGGACAGTGGATGCTCGCATCATATGACAGGGGACAAGTCTATGTTCCAAACCCTGACTCTGAAAGAGGGAGGAACTGTGGGATTTGGAGGAAGTCAGAAAGGAAAGATCATTGGTACTGGTAAGATAGGTAATTCTTCCCTGTACATTGATAATGTTTGGCTGGTAGATGGACTTAGACATAATTTACTTAGCATAAGTCAATTATGTGATAGTAATTATGAAGTCCTGTTTAATAAGAACACCTGCACTGTAATCAGTAGCAAAGACAAATCTGTAGTGTTCAGAGGCAGCAGGAAAAACAATGTTTACAAAATTAATTTTTCTGAATTGGTTCAGCAGAAGGTAGTTTGCCTTCTGTCTGTGAGTGATGAGAAATGGGTCTGGCACAAAAGGCTGGGACATGCTAACTGGAGACTCATCTCCAAGCTTAGCAAGTTACAGCTGGTCAGAGGCTTGCCCCAAATTGATTATCACTCAGATGCACTGTGCAGTGCATGCCAAATTGGAAAGTTTTCTAAAACTTCTTTTAAACCAAAGAACATTGTTTCCACCTCTAAACCTCTAGAACTCCTTCACATTGATCTGTTTGGTCCTGTTGGAACAGCTTCAATCAATGGGAAGAAGTATGGACTTGTTATTGTTGATGATTATAGTAGGTGGACTTGGGTTAAATTCCTCAGAACCAAAAATGAAACATATGATGTGTTTTTCAAATTCTGCAAACAAGTACAAACTGAAACTGATTTGAAAATTTTGAAAATCAGAAGTGATCATGGTGGTGAATTTGAAAATGAACCTTTTGAAAACTTTTGTGAAGACCATGGAATTTTCCATGAGTTCTCATCTCCTAGAACTCCACAACAAAATGGAGTTGTAGAGAGAAAGAACAGGTCTTTACAAGAGATGGCCAGAACCATGATCCATGAATCAAAAATTGCTAAGTACTTTTGGGCAGAAGCTGTAAACACAGCATGTTATATTCAGAACAGGATTTACATCAGACCCATTCTGAATAAGACTTCATATGAATTATTTAAAGGAAGAAAACCAAGTATTTCTTATTTTCATCAGTTTGGTTGTACATGTTACATACTAAACAATAAGGTCTACCTAAAGAAATTTGATGCCAAGGCTCAAAAGGGTACCTTTTTAGGTTACTCAGAGAGATCTAAGGCATACAGAGTGTATAATTCTGAAACACATGTTGTTGAAGAAGCTATACACATTAGGTTTGATGATAAGAAGCCTGGTAGTGAAATACCAGAGCTGGTTGAGAGTTTTGCAGATGTCAGAATCTCAGAAGAGCCTTCAGAAGCTGAACCCAGTTCAGGTTCTGATGAAGGTTCAGAAGCTGAAATCAATGAAGACTCTGAAAAACTCTCCAGCAATGACACTACTCCTGATGCTAATCAAGAACAGCATGGTTCTGAACAAATCCCTGGTGGCCCTTCAGAAGCTAATCCACCCAGAACCTCATTCAAGTACAAGTCTTCACATCCTGAGGAGTTGATCATTGGAAACAAGAACAGTCCAAGGAAGACAAGATCAGCATTCACTCAGAATGAGTCCATGCTTGGCCTGCTATCCATGATTGAACCCACAACTACTGATGAAGCACTTGCTGATGATGGTTGGATTGTAGCAATGCAAGAAGAGCTGAACCAGTTCCAAAGGAATGATGTATGGGATCTTGTGGCAAGACCTGATCAGAAGAACATCATTGGAACAAAATGGGTGTTCAGGAACAAGCTCAATGAACAAGGAGAAGTGATCAGAAACAAGGCTAGATTAGTAGCTCAAGGGTACAGCCAGCAAGAAGGAATAGACTACACTGAGACATTTGCTCCAGTAGCTAGACTGGAAGCAATCAGGTTACTTCTTTCTTATGCTATTAATCATGATATCATCTTGTATCAAATGGATGTTAAGAGTGCTTTCTTAAATGGTGTGATTTCTGAAGAAGTGTATGTCAAACAACCTCCTGGTTTTGAAGATGCAAAATATCCAAACCATGTTTTTAAACTGAAGAAGTCTTTGTATGGTCTGAAACAAGCTCCCAGAGCTTGGTATGAAAGGCTAAGCAACTTCTTAATTAAAAATGGTTTTGTAAGAGGTCAAGTTGACAATACACTCTTTAGAAAAACTGTTAAGGAAGAAATCTTAATTGTACAAATCTATGTTGATGATATCATATTTGGTTCTACTAATGCCTCCCTTTGCAAGGAATTTTCTAAGTTAATGCAGGATGAATTTGAAATGAGCATGATGGGTGAGCTGAAATTCTTCTTGGGAATTCAAATCAACCAATGCAAAGAAGGTGTTTATGTCCATCAGTCCAAATACACCAAGGAGCTTCTGAAGAAGTTCCAGTTGGATGATTGCAAGCTGATGACAACACCAATGCATCCTACCTGCACATTAAGCAAAGAGGACAATGGCACTAAGGTAGATCAGAAGCTGTACAGAGGTATGATAGGTTCTCTCCTATACTTAACTGCTTCTAGGCCAGATATTTTATTTAGTGTATGTCTGTGTGCTAGATTCCAATCAGATCCTAGAGAATCTCATATGACTGCTGTCAAGAGAATCTTCAGGTATCTGAAAGGAACAACTAATTTGGGACTTCTGTATAAGAAATCTCTAAATTATAAGCTAGTTGGATTCTGTGATGCTGACTATGCTGGGGACAGGATTGAAAGAAAGTCCACCAGTGGAAACTGTCAGTTTCTTGGTGAGAATCTGATATCCTGGGCCAGCAAGAGACAAGCAACAATTGCTTTGTCAACAGCAGTAGCAGAATACATCTCAGCTGCAAGTTGTAGCACACAACTGCTCTGGATGAAACATCAATTAGAGGATTATCAGATTCATGCAGACAATATTCCTATTTATTGTGATAATACTGCTGCTATATGTCTGTCTAAAAATCCAATTCTGCATTCTAGAGCCAAGCACATAGAAATAAAACATCACTTTATAAGAGATTATGTTCAGAAGGGTGTTTTGGATATTCAATTCATTGATACTGATCATCAATGGGCTGACATATTCACAAAACCCCTAACAGAAGATAGATTCAATTTTATTAAAAAGAATCTGAACATGCATTTTATCTCTTGAAAATGTGCTTGAATCTGAATGTATTCCTTGATTCTGAGTTTATCATAAGCTAAGACTTATCAAACACTCATCTTCTGAGAATTTGACTAAAGTTAAGCCTGAAAAACTTCAGAATCTGAAGGATCAGAACCTGGATTTTCTGACTTCTGAATCTGATAAAAGTCTAATGTTGGTCAGAATCTGATAAGTATAGCTATGGGCAATGATGATTAAAGCTTTGAAAGTTTTATACTCTACTCCTTCAAAGTCATCAAGTAAAAATGTGTTTTTATGCTCTGATACTCATTGTTAAAATTGCCTATCAAACAATTTTCAAGTTGGTATCAGTTTGTTTTCAAAATGTTTAGCACAGACACATTTTAAAAGCCCAAAGTGTTTCAGACATGTTCAGTTTCAAGAACTCTTTTCATCTTGGTATCAGTCTTTAGAAATGTTTTCATTTGGTATCAGACTCTGAATTAAAACCTTTTTGCTGGTATCAGACTCTGAGATAAATCCTTAATTGGTATCAGATTCTGATATATTTCTTTAAAGCAAACTCAGAATTGCTCTGATACTGAACACTTCTTGAAAAGCTTTTGCTCTGATACTGAACACAACTGGTTGTTTTGCTCTGATGCTGAACCAGTTTGTACTGAACAAAGTAATGTCTGAACACAGAATGACCTGATCAGAAGCTCCAAACTTTTTCTGCTTCTGAACAGCATTCTATTTTTTTTGCAAGTCATATACTCATTGTAAATCAAGTAGGCTCTGATGATTATCATTGCTACTTGGTTATCCATATGATTGCACAAATATCTCACAATCTTGGTCAGTTCAACCCCTCCCAAATTCTGCATCCTTTTGAACTTATTTTAAACTTGATGTCAGAACTGTTTTAAAATACTTTTAAAAAGGGGAAACTGAACTGCTTTGATACCTGCTTTCAAACTCTTTTCAAATCCTTTTCTGCTCTGATTCAGATATTTTCAAACTCTCTTGACAAAGGGGGAGAAATTTTTCTGTCTTAAGAGGAGAAAGTAGTACTTTTTGTTGATGACAAAAGGGGGAGAAAAGTAAAACAAGTATTAAAGCACCTGAGCTCAAATAAGTTAAAATTGTCAGAAGCTAAGCCTATTAAAGCTCTGATACAATTGTTAGGATTAAGTTCTGATACAATTGTTAAGCCAGTTCTGATACTGATCAGATAAGCTAAGTCAAGCTCTGATACATTTATGACTAGCTCTGATACATTTAACTTATGAGAACTGTTTTGTAGTAAAATTCCAGCTCTGATATATTCTGTGAGATATATAACTCTTAGTGAGTAAAAAGAATTTAAAATAACTTGGATAAGACTCAGGGAGCTTACAAAACTCATCCTGTGGATTATCAGACTTAGGGGGAGAGCTTACAAACCTCAGAACCTGAAGTCAACAAGTCATTTTGAATTCAGAGTGTAAATTTCACCATACTGTTTTAAATTAAGGTTAATTAACATGGATAAGAATCAAGGGGAGCTTACAAACCTAACCTTGAGGATTGTCAGACCTAAGGGGAGCTTACAAACCTCTCCTGAAGTCAGATTGTTAATTACACTTAACAACTATTCTGAAATTTTCACATTTGTGTTTTTAACTGAACTTAATTAACTTGGATCAGACTCAGGGGGAGCTTACAAACCTCACCCTGCAGTTAACTTGTTAATTAAGTTAACAACAATTTTCTGTTTAATACTTATAATTAAGTTAACAACAATTTCAATTGCATATTTGATTTTAGCAAACATGAAGCCAACAACCAAATATCCAACAAAATCCCCCTTTGGCAAATTTTTGGCAAAAATCAAATTGAGATACACAGCAGCAAATTCTGAACAGAACAAAACACAAACGTAGCAACAGAGTCAGCAGCCGCATAAACACTACGTTTCACACATACAGCAGCAACTTCTGAGGACACACACTCCCCCTGAAACACAGAGCTACTGAAACAGATCAGCTTCCAGTTCTTAGCACATATACTCCCCTTGAAACAGAGGCTCCTCCTGTATTCTGAACACTTCTGAAACAAACTTCTGAAACTTCTGAACAAACACTTCTCCCCCTTTTTAGCCAAACAATTTTGATAAAACACCCATGAAATCATCAGGAGCAGAGAAACAGCAGAGGTTATAGACCATATGCACACCCAGAAATCAAAAACAACACCATATACTCATAACCCACAACAGAACAGAGACAGTAACATCAGTGACACTTCTCAGACCAGCAGAATCACACAAAAAATCCCATCAAAGAAGAACACAATTACACAACAAAGTCTTCACACATGAAACAAAAACTGACAAAGCATCAGAAGCTGCTTTGTCCTCAGATTCTGCTTTAACTCCTCAAAAAAGACAAAGGCCCAGTTGGCTCCTTTGTTGGAACAAAATGTGGTTAACAAGTCTCTCATAAAATAAAGGGGAGATTGTTGAAACATTTATGTGTAAACACATCTCTCTTTATGGTTTTGATGATAACAAGGTATTAAAGAGAAAATTGGTTAATTGCTAATGCTTTGTTCAAGTGTTTCAGAACCACACGCTTAATTAAGTATCAATTGATAATGGTTATGAAGAACAAGCTAAAGAGCAAGAAGGAAAGCCAAGAAGCAAGGTTGCAAGGCTAAGAAGAAACTGGTCCTGAAGTGAAGCCTCTGAAGTGGTCCTGAAGAAATGCTCCTGAAGTGCAGCTTCTGAAGACTGGGTGCTTCTGATGAAGTCAACGAAAAGTCAGCATCTGAAGACCAGCTTCTGATCCGTACAACTGAAGCAGCTTCTGATCACTATTCACTGAGAAGCTTCTGAAGCTGATATGGCATGGAAAAGCAACCAGTACTGTGCGCATTTAATGCCTGGAAGTGTCAGAACAACTCAATGGAACAGTTGTTCCCCTGACCCAAACATTCTCCAGGATTAAAGGTGGGCCAATTCAAAAATGGCACCTGCCCTGTTCTGACAGAAAAAGTGCAGCACACATTTGCAGCAACCTAGTCCAATTGCAACGGCTAAATTCCTGATTTCCAGCAAATCTCCAACAGCTCTATTTTCATCTATAAAAGGAGAGAGATTTGAAGAAGAAAATGTTGAAGACTCTTTGAAACGTATTGCTGAAACTCTGCTCTGTTTTCTGTGTAAAAACTGTCAAAGTTCAAATCTCTTAGAAATTCTTCAGTCTTTGTAACTTAGAATTTCTAAAGGTTAAGAGTCTTAACCTGTGTTGTATTTAGAGAACACCTCTGATATTTGATCAAGTGTTCATCCCAAACTTCTTTACGTGTAAACCAGTTTGGTCCCTCAAAGTCTTAGTCTGAATACTAAGCAATTGTAACCTCATTCCTTTGTGGTCTGAGTCAGAAGCCTCTTGTCTGTGTGACTTGAGCATTGAGAAGTCTCTTGTCTTAGTGACTTGAGCATTGGAAGCCTCTTCCTTGGTGGTTGAGCATAGAAGTATCTTTCTTTGTGATTGAGCAGCTGGAAGTCTCTTTCTTAGTGATTGAGCAATTGTAATCAGAACCTGATTATAGTGAAACTCTCTTGTTGGACACAAGGGGACAGGACTACTTCTCACATTGAGAAGGAACCTGTATAATTTGCTGTGTCTTCTCTTTCCCTTACCTCTTAACTTGTTTTAATCCGCTGCATTCAACTTCTGATATCTGTTCAGAACTGATCACATCAGCTTCTGAACTGAACCTTAAGCTTTAAAAAGAAAAGAACAAGTTTTTAGAGTCACACAATTCAACCCCCCCCTTCTTGTGTGTTTGTTTTTCTCACCTTCATCCTTCCTTTAGATGGTCCAACAACAACACTCTTCTAGCAACAAGAGTAGGCTTTCAGACAGCAACAACAACCTTTCCTCTCTTTTCTACACTTTGTTCAAGCCTATTTCCAATGGGTTCATCATCAGACTCCACATCAGAACCCACATCAGACTTGGATGGGGTAGATTCAGGGTTATCAACAAAAACCTTAGAGGGGGACACAATTGCATCATCAACATCCATTTCAACATTAACATTATCATCTTTGATTATCTTCACATGTGTTGCATCAGATGTTCTTTTGTGTCTTGCATTCATAAGAACAAAATTCTTCATTCTACTCTTGTCAACACTTTCACCTTTGTTGTTCCCATGAAATACTGAGACGGCCTTGTTCCTAGTTACATTACCACCTTTAACAGACTTACTCTTATGGATCCTTTTAGTACCAATGGCATTCACCCCTTTAGGTCTAGAAACCAATTTCAAACCTTCATACTTCTTGAACTGACCAAGTTCCTCTTGCATAGAGTTTATCAAGAACTCATCAGTCAAGGCTTCTTTAATGTTCTTTGGTTTGAATTTAGACTCACAATAAGAATTGGAACTCACATCTCTGGATCTGTTGGTAGTTTCTTCATTCAGATTCCCTATGATCAGGTCCTTAGGATGATCCTTTTGGATTCTAATATTTGGACCTGTGCTGCTTTCAACAATCTTGAGTTTGGGTCTCCATTCCTTCTTCACATTGATTTTGTTTATAATGGGTTCCACTTTTCTTTGTTGAAAGTGCTTGGGGTATCCATACAGCTTGTAACATAATGGCTTTATGTGCCCCTTTTTACCACAGTGATGACATACCCAAGGATGAGATGCCCTCTTGCTCTTAGATCCCTGAGGTTGGTTCTGGTGTTCCAACTTAGTTTTGCTCATCATTGGATCACATGTTTTAACAGCTGCAATGAACCTTTTAGTTGGATGTTGTTGTTTGTTGTTCAAGGTCCTATCATCAAATCCTATACCATTTGGTTTCCCTTGGTTCTGACTCTCCAATATTTTTTCTAACATATCAGAACCAGTGTTTAACATTCTGACTTGTTTCTTCACATGTTCAAGTTGAGAGTTTAGTTGGGTTACCTCATCTTTGAGTTCAGAAATCTGTCCTAAGTGTTCACTTCTTTCAGCCTAAAGTTGAGTGATAGTTCTTTTCTGTTCTTCCAGCTGCTTGCACACTTCTTCACTTCTGATGAATAGTTCTTCATAAGAGGCAGCTGGTTCTTCAAAAGAAAATTCTTCTTCTGAGTGCATTATACCAGAAAATACCTTCCCTGGAGCTCACCCAAAAACAGGCAGGGTGCCTGCTCTGATACCAATTGAAAATTTGGCTGGACCTGGTTCTGAACCGTAAAACAGAGTAGAACAGAGTGTCCAAAACAACAGTTCAGAAGCAGAATAAAACAGACATAATTAACAGACTGAAAGTAAAAACACAGTTGATTTGTTAACCCAGTTCGGTGACAACCACACCTACATCTGGAGGCTACCAAGCCAGGAAGGAAATCCACTATGATAGTATCAATTCGAAGTCCTATGACAACAACCCCTATTTTACAGCCTTCTCACTTAATCACTACCCGTATTGACTTCAACTAGAAAGTCCTAGACCTGAGATCCCATCTCACTTCCCTCAGTCAATCACTGCCCCAGTGATTATCAGACTCTTAAACAATCAAAGATGGAGACATTCTCCTAAAAAACTCAATACGTCACTTTTGCTTAAAAGCTTCAAGTGATTAGAACTCAATAAAAACAAACAACTAACTCTAAACAGTTTGAGTGGTGTAGAGAAAACAGAGCATACAGCTCACAACAAAGACACACAAGAAACCTAAGTAATTCTATCAATGATGACTTCTTTTTTAGTTGATTTTCTTCAATAGCAGCGTCCTCTATTTATAGCTTCAGCAGCAACATAATTCTTGAACCAAATCCTTCAAAGATATATTCCCAAAATTCTTTAGAAGCAAATAGAAGTAATTTATTTTCCAGAAATATATTTTCCAAAGATTTCTTTGAAAATATATTCACAAATAAAACAATGTCCAATCTTCAATATATCTCACACAAAATAATCTTCCTTCTTGAAACAAATGCAGCAAGGAGAATTCTTCAATTAAATCTTCAAAAGATCACATGAGAAAATAACCAGAACGCAGAAAACCAGCTTCTGAAGGTACTTCTGAAGTCTGCGTCTGAAGTTCTGCGTCAGAACATTTCAGCTTCTGAAGGTTGCTTCTGAAGGTCAGCTTCTTAAGTACTGTTTAGCGTTTGAACATCTGCTTCTGAAGGTTCAGCTTCTGAAGTACTGTTCAGCTTCTGAACTACCCAGCTTCTGAAGTACTGTTCACAAATGAGGATCAGCTTCTGAAGACACACATATTGCTTGCATATTTGATTTTAGCAAACATGAAGCCAACAACCAAATATCCAACAATAAATATCATCATCAATAGCATCATCATTATCATCATAAATATCATCATCAATAGCATCATCAATATCATCATAAATAGCATCATCAATAGCATCATCAATATCATCATCAATAGCATCATTCACATGTTGATTCATCCTCATTTACATCAACCCTAACTCATTACTTGTATACTAAGTCAATTGTTTCACCCTAGCTCAATTTCAAGACAATTCTCAAGTCCAATTGTAATTAATTAACCTCTAAGTCTTCCTACACTTACGTCCAAGTTAATCAATTATAAACATCTTCATTACACATTTACTAATCAAGCTTAAAGGTTTGGGAACCATTTAGGGTCATTGGATACCTCAAAAAGTCATAAAATTAAGGTTTCAGAACTCAAGCAGGATGACACGGTCGTGCCAAAAATAGCACGGTCGTGCCCTCCCAGGCAGCAAGGTCACGCACGTCTGTGCCATATAGGCCCACGGTCGTGCCACTTGTGCAGGTCAGGGGTGACAGATTTTTCGTTCCGTTTTAGCGAAAATACCGTTTTCGATCCAATTCGCACCAAATTCGTCCCAACACCTTAAACAAGACACACCCTATCACCTACCACTTAACATGGCTTAAAACAACTTAATCTTAAGCACTTAATTACTTAACTTGATCGGACTAAATCAAAGTTTGTCTCAAAAACCCGTTTTTCCCAATAACAACTTAAAATCCTAAACAAAACTTTACAACAACAATTCCAACTTCCTAATCATATCAACATGTTCATAATCACTTAATTAACAACATGAATCAACTTAAAATCAATTATATCAACAATTCACTCAAATTCACCAAATTAAACTATTTTCACATAAACAACAACAACCACAGTTCTAACTTAACCCAAACAACATAACTTCATGATTTCATCGTACAAACACATAATCATACTCATAATCAACTTAATTAAGCATAATCAACACCAATTATCATGTTTCTCGTCAAATTCACCAAATTTCACAAAGTTCACAAACCACATAATCAACCATGAGTTTTGATGAAGTAAAAGCATGAAAACAACAACTCAACATATACTTAATTCAGTCATCAACAAAGAGCACGAAAATCAACACAATTAATCATAATTCATGAAATTAAGCTATAGGCTAAAAGCTCCCAAACACCCAATTGCTTCTTAAACCCATAAGTTAATCATAATCTCCCCTCTTACCTTAATTTCTTCACTTCTCCTGCTACTTCTAGTGCAATCTTCTCCTTCCCCTTTGATTCTCTAGCTTTCCTCTGGCAGTATTTTAACTCTATGGGATACCTCAGAACTGGAGGTTTAGGACAACAAGAGTTTGGATAATTCTCTTATTATTCATGGTCGCTTTGTCAAAAGTGGTTGTGAGTTTTTTATTGCAAATGTTTATGCACCATGTGATCTTGTAGGTAGACAAGCTTTGTGGTTACGCTTCAGTGACATTATTAATAACAATAGAGAAGACAATTGGTGTGTTTGCGGAGATTTCAACGCTATTCGATCCTCTCTTGAGCGCAGAAGTCGACCATTGGTTCATAATCATGAGGATTTCACTCCTTTCAATCAGTTCATTGATGGAAATATTCTCTTCGATCTACCGTTATGTGGGAGACTTTTTACCTGGTTTCAAGGTGATGGGGCATCTATGAGCAGGTTAGACATATTCTTACTTTCTGAAAACTGGTGTGCTAAATGGCCTAATATGATTCAAAGAGTTCTCCTTCGAGGTCTATCTTATCATTGTCCTATCATGCTTATGATTGATGAGGCAAATTGGGGGCCTCCCTACAATGTATGTTGAAATGTTAGGCTGATGTTTTGGGTTATCATCTGTTTGTCAAAGATAAATGGCATTCTTTTCAAGTGTTAGGATGGGGAGGCTACGTGCTTAAAGAAAAATTAAAAATGATTAGAAGCAGCCTAAAAGAATGGCAACAAAATCATACTAAGAATTTAGATGCTCAAATCAACACCATTCAAGAGGGTATATCATTTCTTGATTCTAAAGGCGAGGACCTTACTCTGAATACCGAAGAGGTTGAGGAACTTAATACTTTGTCGACAAATTTATTCTCTTTATCTAAGCTTAACACTAGTATTCAATGGCAGAAATCTAGAATCAATTGGTTGAAAGAGGGTGATGCTAATTCCAAATTTTTTCACAGTTTCATGTGCTCTAGAAGAAAAGCGAATTCTATTGTCTCGCTATCAGTCAATGGCTCCCAAATTGAGGGTGTTACCCATATCAGAAATGTAGTTTTCAACCACTTTGCTGCTCATTTTCGTGATTCGAATCAGGACAGGCCTTCTGTAGATAACCTTTCTTTCAAAACTCTAACTCGAGAGCAAGGTGGAGTTTTAACAAAGCCTTTTAGTGTTGAAGAAGTGAAACAGGCAGTGTGTGACTGTGATAGTTATAAAAGTCCGGGGCCAGATGGGATTAACTTTGGTTTCATTAAGGATTTCTGGGGAGAGGTCAAAGATGATTATATTCGTTTTATTTCTAAATTTCATTGGAATGGGAAGCTTTCCAAAGGCATCAATAATACATTCATTGCTCTTACTCCAAAGGTTGAAAGTCCTCAACGATTGTCAGAATTTAGGCCTGTCTCTTTGATTGGTAGTATATATAAAGTGTTGGCCAAGGTTTTATCTAATAGATTCCGCTGCGTCATTGGAAGTGTCATCTCAGAGTCCCAATCTTCCTTTGTTCATGATAGGCAAATTTTGGATGGTATATTGATTGCTAACGAGATCGTTGATGAGGCTCGCCGTTCGAAAAAAGAGATGCTTCTCTTTAAAGTAGATTTTGAAAAGGCTTTTGATTCTATGGACGGGCGGTACCTAAATGTCGTTATGACAAAAATGAATTTTCCTACTTTATGACGTAAATGGATAATGGAATGTGTTACTACAACAACTACATCTGTGTTAGTTAATGGATGCCCAAAAGATGAGTTCTGTCTTAAGCGCGCTTTTCGCCAAGGTGACTCCCTCTCACCGTTCCTTTTCTTAATTGCGACAGAAGGCCTTAATGTCATGATGAATGCTTTAGTCAGTGCTAATCTTTTCTCTGGCTACAAAGTGGGACGCTCTAACACTGTTTGCATTTCTCACTTGCAATTCGTTGATGACACCCTTTTGGTAGGTACTAAAAGTTGGGCAAATATTCGATCTCTAAAGGCTCTGCTCATGCTTTTTGAGGTGACTTGAGGACTTAAGGTCAATTTTCATAAAAGCATGCTTGTTGGTGTTAATGTGTCTGACTCTTGGATGAATGAGCCTTCTACGGTTCTTAACTGCAAAATTGGCCATGTTCCCTTTTTCTATATGGGTCTTCCCATTGGTGGTGACTCCAGGAAATTGAATTTTTGGAAACCTTTAATTGAGCGGGTCAATTCTAAATTGTCTAGATGGAAGACTTGTAATTTATCTATGGGTGGCTGTTTAGTTCTTCTGAAGTCTGTTCTGTCTTCTCTCCCAATCTATTTCCTTTCCTTTTTCAAGGCTCCTGCAGGTATCATTACTTCCCTTGAATCTATTTTTAATTTATTTTTTTTTTTTTTTGGGGGGGGGGGGGGTGAGGAATCTTGGAAAATATCTTGGATAAACTGGGATACCATTTGTCTAAAAAAGGAGGAGGGCGGTTTGGGGGTCAGGAGGATTAGGGAATTCAATTTGTCGTTACTTGGAAAATGGTGTTGGAGGTTAAGGGAGGAAACAAGTTGTTTGTGGTATAGAGTCTTAGCTGCGAGGTATGGCAAGGGAGGAGGAACTATAGGCAATGGAGGGAGATCAGCGTCGGTGTGGTGGAATAATTTGCTTAGCATGCAGAGGGGCGCTGGAGAGAGGGTTCGAAGTTGGTTTACCGATCACTTATGGTGTGAGGTGGAGGATGGCGCATGAACTTTATTTTGGTGGGATCCTTGGTTAGAAGGAGGGATTTTGAAGGATAGATTTAGTCGTCTTTTTGATCTTTTAGATAAAAAATTGGCAAATGTGGCGGACATGTTTTTGAAGGTGAGAAAAACACACACAAGACGGGGGGGGGGGGGGGGGTTGAATTGTGTGACTCAAAAACTTGTTCTTTTTCTTTTCAAAAGTTTAACACTAGTTCAGAACCAGGTTCTGAACTGTTATCAGAAGTAAATGCAGCGGATAAACAAGTTAAAAGGTAAGGGAAGAGAGACACACAGAAATTTATACTGGTTCCTTCTCAATGTGAGAAGTAGTCCAGTCCCCTTGTGTTCCAACAAGAGAGTTTCACTATAATCTGAAGATTACACTTTGCTCAATCACTAAGAAAGAGACTTCCAGTTGCTCAATCACAAAGAAAGAGGCTTCTATGCTCAACCACCAAGGAAGAGGCTTCTAATGCTCAAGTCACTAAGACAAGAGACTTCCAATGCTCAAGACACTCAGTCAAGAGACTTCCCAATGCTCAAGACACTAAGTCAAGAGGCTTCTGACTCAGACCACAAAGGAATGAGGTTACAATTGCTCAGTATACATACTGAGACTTTAGGGACCAAATTGGTTTACAAGTAAAGGAGTTTGGGATGAACACTTGATAAAATATCAGAGGTGTTCTCTTAATACAACACAGGTTAAGACTCTTAACCTTAAGAAATTCTAAGTTACAGAACTAAAGAATTTCTAAGAGATTTGAACTTGACAGTTTTTACACAGAAAACAGAGCACAGGTTCAGCAATACGTTTCAAGAGTCTTAGACAAATTTCTTCTTCAAATCTTCTTCCTTTTATAGATGAAATATAGCTGTTGAAGATTTGCTTAATTTGAGGAAAGAGCCGTTGCAAGCTGAGCTAGGATAGACTGAAAATGTGTGCTGAGCTTTTTGAAATGTCTGGGTCAGGGAGACAACTGTTCCATTGAGTTGTTCTGACACATCCAGGCATTAAATGCGCACAGTGACCACTTGCTTTTAGCCACATCAGCCTTCAGAAGCTTCTCTGTGTGAACAGTGCATCAGAAGCTGCCTTGTACGGATCAGAAGCTTGCTTCAGTTGTACGGATCAGAAGCTGGCTTCAGGATCAGAAGCTGGTCTTCAGATGTTGACTTTGCGTTGAGGAGCACTTCAGGATCAGAAGCTGCTTTCAGACTCAGAAGCTGCACTTCAGGACCACTTCAGAAGCACCCAGTTCAGGAGCACTTCTTCAGGAGCACTTCTTCAGACCCAGTTTCCTTCTAGCTTTGCAACATTGCTTCTTAGCTTTCCTTCTTGCTCTTAGCTTATTCTTCCATAACCATTATCAAATTTCCAATCAATAAGCACGTGGTTCTGAAACACTTGAACAAAGCATTAGCAAATAACCAATTTTCTCATTAATACTTTGTTATCATCAAAACCATAAAGAGAGATATGTTTACACATAATGTTTCAACAATTTCCTCCTTAATTCATAAGAGAGTTGTTAGACACATTTTGTTCCAACAGTTTTCTCTAGGCTGGGGGGAGGGCGGAGAGGCGTGGAAATGGCATCGTAGGTTATTGGCTTGGAAGAAAGAATTGGGGAGTGAATGTTGTGCGCTTTTACTACTAATTGCTTTTCACATAATTTTTTTTGTGCGCTTTTACTACTAATGAGTTTCATTGCGAGAATCAAGTCGAGTTTGATTTTTGGATTGAACAATTTTTAGACAGACTATACTTACCTTACAACTGAACTCTAAATTATTAGGGATCATTCCCTTGTGAATTGAATGGTTAACACAAAAAAAATTATTTTAAGATGGAAGGTTCATAAAAATAGTTATAAATTTTTTTTTTTACAAAGTTTTTAAAAATATATTAATTTTTTGATAAAACAAGTTTATAAAAATATTCCTTTAAAAAAAAGGTTATAAAAATATTTTTTTTTTGAAGGAAGGTTATAAAAATATTGTTTGCCCTTAGTTATGCTAAGTGCTAACCAATTGTGAAACATTATACAATCATAAAAAATAACTATATCACTTGACCAAAAAAAAAAATAACTATAACAACAATAAAAAATTGTTTTATTAAAAAAATTCAATCATATTCCATCTTGTAGAAATTAATTTAATTTATTTTAGGAAATATTACTTTTCACAAAATACATTACCAAAATTTCCATATAATATTTTTACACCATAAATGCAGAATATTTAAACTATATTTTTCAGTTTTTTGCACCGAAAGAAAATATTTATCACCAATGTTCATAAAATAAAAATAATTATTAGTCTTAATTGATCAATAAAATAAATTTATTTTTAAAAAATTATTTTGTTAATCAATATTTATTTATTAAAAAATATTTGTTGACTTTTTAATCAACATTAAAAACTATTTAAAAAAGTATGATTTAAAATATATTTTTATAAAGTTTTTTAAAATATATGTGTTAATTAAGTAAGATCTACTAGTTTCTATAATTAAAATATATGTGTTTGACCGTTGTCGGTGTTTGGTGGCCTCCACTTGCGACACCTGATTCACGTTTCTGGTACATTTTATTTATACCCACTCATCGTTTTTGGGTGTGTTTGATCTCATTTTGTAGATTGATTTCACTGGTTGTTGTTGTGGTTATTGGTTGTTCTGAGTTCGTCACAATTGGGGGGTTTTCCCGTATTAACTCGTGATAAGACATCATTTTCGTCTGACTCGGGGTTCGGGTTGTTTGGTTCGAGTCTTTAGTTCTTCTATGTAACTGGGTTTTGTTGTTGCAGTTCTGCATGAGTTAGCTCTAGTTGTGTCTCATGGATTCTGATCAGGTCAATCTTGTTGGTCGATATGACATATACAAAGTGAATCTGGGGGGGAATATATTCCCTCTCAAAATTTTCTCGAAAGCGTGTTTTGAAAAAGATTTTTGAGACTGTGACTTCGACTAAAGGAAACTACATAATTGTTTCAATGAAACTACGAAAGCAATGAAAATAATACAATTCAAATTTGAACAAGGAATTCACCTATGTATTGATATTAATCAACCAAACTTAATACACAAATGAAAGGTATTTTAACCCTCACAATGTGCCACAAACCAATGCTTAAACATGGATACGCATTCATGGTCTTGCCCATGAGTATTGGCAGCCTGCAACTTTATTTGTAATCCCAGGGGCATTAGGCACTCCTTTGACTTTTGATGAGGTACTAAGGAAAGGATGTTCGATCACTTTGCAAGGGTACTAATAAGGTGACAACTTGGGTACCCATCAATAAAAGGTGGGTAACACAACCCATGCTGAGTTGGCACCAATCAAAATTATTTGTTTGTTTTCTATTATTTTTAATGTTATATAAATACATTGTTTTGATTGGGCCAACTCAACATGGGTAGTATTACCCACCTTTTATTGATGGGTAAACAAGAATTTCCCTACTAATAAATGTTGTTTTGAATTTTGATTTGCATGAAATAGTTCATGTTGAAAGGGATGGATTCGACATTTATGTAGATGTTGAGTATGAGAAACTTCCCCCTTTCTACTATTCATGTCAGGTAATCAGGCATACTATTAAAAAAGGCAAGCATCAGATACCAAAAATGTCTACAAGTTTAGTAGCTTTGCACAAACAGCATGTGGCTAAGCCTACTGCATCAAATGTTGATGATGTGAAGGTTGTTGAGGCCACACGTTCAAGTTAAGTTTCAAACAATGCGGTAGGTAAAATTGTTATAAAAGAGGATCCTCTTCTTAATGGTATAAAAAGGTCCAAGGACAAGGCAACTACTGTTTATGTATTAGATGTCTTTACTCCAGAGATAGAAATATCTCCCATTGTTGTTAGAGAACTTCATGTGCATCAAATGTAGGTGGAAAATAGCTTAGCTAAAGCTAATTCTCGGGTTGAGAAACAAATGGAGGATCAACAGAGCAACAAATTTCCTAACATGCGTATAAGTGGTCCTTAGAGTGATGTAGTGGCAGATTTTGATTATATTCAAGATGTTTTAAATTCCAACGTCGCTCAAGACTTGAAGATTCTACAACCATTTTGGAAGGGCAAAGATGTCAATGCTAGTGGGCCTCAGGTTTATACCAATGAGGAAGAGAGAGCGACAGCTATAAATTATTTAAAGAATCGTTCTAGGGGAACAAAAAGAAGAAGAATAAGGGTTTATACCAATGAGGCAGAGAGCGGCAAATACAAGTTATTTAAAGAAAGAGCCTTTCATTGAGGTAGTGTCCAAGAAAAAGAAGAAGCAGAAAGGTTTTCAGGTTCATAATACCCACTCTAGGGACATGCTTCTGGATTTATTCGACTTCTCTTTTCATTTACGTTTCTTTTGTTGCTCCTTTTATTTTGTCTTGGTTTGTTTTGCTTTTTATTTCTTGTTATTTTCTCTGGGTTTGGCTTTCGTCAAACCTATTATTCATGATCATCATCATCATCATAATCATCAATATATCCTTCCCAGATATAAAATTGCAAGAATCAAGAATAGGGGATTAAAACCCAGTTCTTCATTTCCCATAGAAAATTGTATCCCTTCCCAATGTAATGTCTTTAAAATAAGCAACAACTAAAACAACAGATTCAAAAGTACCAAAGTTACCCTCAAACATCTTCACTGATTCGACACTCAAAAAACCCTGAACCCGATTCAGCAAACACCACTCACCAAAGTCGCACTACTTCAAATGAAAAAATAAACCAATCTTCGCAACCCGTTTTGACAAATACGGAGATGACGGGCTCGTCGTGACGATGAAAAGGAGCGACACAGTTGAGTATGAGACGAGTTTAAAGGAACTTGAACGGAGGGAACTTGTGTCAGTTTTGTCGGCAATGTGGATGGGGATTGAAGGTGATGGGTCGGGTCGGTCTGTTCAGTTTAGGGTCTCGGTTGGTTTTGGTGGGTTTCGACCAGCCATGGCTATGGACCTGAAATTGTTAAGATTATTTTTTTATTTTTGTTAAAGATTTTGAAAGATTTTCCGAGAAAATGCTTTCCAGTGAAACTTGGTTCTCCTAAGATTATGATGTTGAATGTTGACATTGTTGTTGCCATTATCACTTTTGTTTAAATTTATTGCTTTCCTAATTCACCTATGTTATTGTTTCGAAATGAAAATTGAAATATTGAGTAACAATAACTAAAAGAAGCAATATTTTGAAAATATGAAGATACAAGAAGAGCGTCAAGAAAAATGGAATGGAAGGAAGGAAAGAGATCTAAGGACAAAAGAGAAAGGAGAAGATGAAGAACAAAGATGTGATATCCTTTTTAATTCAATTTTGTTTTATGTTTTCTATTTTTTTTCATTTTGTCAATAAATAATGACATGTACACTCATTTATATATGTTGAAAGGAATAAAAAACAAAAAAACAATAATATACATAGTAAGCATGCCACATCATCGCTTTTGTGGAGTCAGGTGACATCATGGTCAAAAACCAAAGAATTTTTATATTACATGGTTGGAATCTAATTTTATTTTATTTTTACATGAGATAAACCAAAAATCGCTCATATTACATAGAGATAAACACTAACAAACTCAAATTTATAATGTATTTATATAATATATTTATTTCTCTTTGTAGATATTCGAGCATATTTATTTGGGAAAGAACTAGCAAAATACTCCATCAAAAGCATGGATCGTGCGCCATAGTTTACTATATTAAGTTTTTTTTTTTACAAGAGTTTACTATATTAAGTTAAACAATATAAATAAAAATATTTATATGTATTATGTATAATATTATCGAAATTTAAGTATTAAAACATGTTATCTTTTTTGTTTTAGCTGAGTCAAGAATGAGGATTACATCAAGTAGAAGTTGAGTATCCCGACTAGGTCGGTACTGTATCACCTTAATTCCTGACGTTGATTTTATAAATAATACGAATAAAAAGAATGTTACACATACTCATCAATCATTCATTCAAATAATAAATAATACGTCATATTTTAGAGTGCGGAAAATACTTCAAAAAATATTTCATAAAATAAACAAATTTGATCCTCAACCGTCATCACGGAAAAATATCATAATGATTCAAATACTTAAACTTCATAAAATTAAATATTCAACGTTTGACCTTAACCCTAGTGTTACAGGTCAGAGCATCGTTTCGTCTACATGTTTAATCATGTACTAATATAAGGGGTAGAGACGGAAAACATTTCCTTCACCCCCTTCTAAGTCGTCCCGTAACTAGTCCTCTTTAACCTGAGTGTCTGTACCGCAAGAGTACAGGCACCATATAACACAACAACAACAAAGGGGTGAGAAAATTCATCATGACATTAAATTGGAATAATTAAATAGATACAAAAGTCTTAGCTTCGTTGGTCATCCTTTATGATCATACTCATAATATTTCACCATTGTTTGACGACATCAGCACGTTCATCATTAAATATATCACATACATCACATAAGACACATATACATCATGGCATAAACATATACATAAGTCACACCTATCAGAAGTATGTTACTAATCATACATTCGTCATTGTGGAATATGATATGATGCATGAAGACGCACTAAATATCATATAGGAAACACGTAAACAACACATCTTTATAACATAGTCATTTCATCATTTTACTTGTTATTATAAAACAAACACGTCATTCGTCATTATTCGTCTTTCGTCTTATAATAATCATAACATCACCATACATCATCATCTTACATCATTAGTAACTCTTCGTTATTTAACATCATATATTCGCCTATTTATATATAGCTCGTGTCTTCATTAAAACTATGTCTCGTTTAGAGCCTACAACCATCATTTAGTTTGAAGGTGAGAAAAACACAAAAGAAAGGGGGGGGGGGGGTTGAATTGTGTGGATGAAATCTTTTCCTTTCTTAAAACTTTGGTTAAGTTCAGAATCTGATATAAATCAGTTCTGAACCTTTTTCAGAGATGTTTATGCAGCGGATTAAGAAGTAAAGAGAAAGGGAAAGAAAGACACAAGATATTTTTATACTAGTTCCTTCCACAAGTTGGAAGTAGTCTACTCCCCCTGTCACTTACAGGAGATTTAACTATAATCAAACTGATTACAATTGCTCAGAACACAAAGTAATGAGACTTCAATGCTCAAACACCTAGTAAGAGACTTCTAATGCTCAAGACATTAAGTCAAGAGACTTCCAATGCTCAGAACACAAAGTAATGAGACTTCTCTGCTCAGAACACAAAGTAATGAGACTTCTAATTGCTCAGAATACAAAATAATGAGACTTCAGGATGCTTAACACGCAGACTAAGACTTTGGTTCAAACTGAATTACAAAGAAATTAAATTTGAGCTGAACACTTGATCAAATATCAGAGGTGTTCACTTAATACAACACAGGTATAAGACTCTAACCTTAAGAAATTCTAAGATGTAAACTTTGTAAGAATTTCTAAGAGTTTTGAACAGACACGTATTTTTACAGCAAAACAGAGCACGAATATAAGTCTTTTGTTTCAAGAGTCTTAGCAATTTTCTTCTTCAAATCTTCACCCTTTTATAGAGAAAAGATAGCTGTTGAGAATTGCCAGAAAATCCAGCAAAGAGCCGTTGCAAATTGTAGAAGCTAGGTTGCTGAAAATGTGTGCTGAACAGCAGAACAGAGCACGCATTTTTGGAATAAACTTTCCTTAAAAGCCGGGGAATGTTTTGGTCAGGGAGACAACTGTTCCATTGGAGTTGTTCTGACATTGCAGGCATTAAATGCTGACAGAGACAGTTGCTTTTCCTTCCACGTCAGACTTCAGAAGCTTCTTAGACACTGTTCATCAGAAGCAGGTCTTCAGACACAGGTCTTCAGACGCACTCTTCAGAAGCACTGTTCATCAGACGCTCCCTTCAGATGTTGACTTTTGTTGACCTTCAGACTCAGCCTTCAAACGTTGACTTCTGTTGACCTTTAGACTCAGCCTTCAGACGTTGACCAACGTTGACCTTCAGACTCAGCCTTCAGAAGCACCCTTCAGAAGCACCCTTCAGACTCTGCCTTCAGAAGCACCCTTCAGATGCAGTCTTCAGACTCACTCTTCAGAAGCTGCTTCAGACCCAGTTTTGCTTCAGACTTGCAACAAAGGCTTCTATGCTTTCTTTCTTGCTCTTAGCTTGTTCTTCCAAAACCAATATTAATTACCAATCATTAAGAACATGGTTCTGCACACTTAGAACAAAGCATTAGCAATACCAATTTTCTTTTTCACACTTTGTTATCATCAAAACCCAAAAGAGAGTTGTTCATACACATTTTGTTCCAACAATCTCCCCCTTTTTGATGATGACAAACATAAGTATTAATAGAAAATTGTTGTTAATTTAATTAACAAGTTGACTACAAGGTGTGAGGTTTGCAAGCTCCCCCTGAGTCTGATCCAGGTTAATTAAATTCAGTTCATATCAAAAACAGGTGATAATTTCAGGATTGTTGTTAAGTTTAATTAACAAGTTGACTTCAAAATGAGGTTTGCAAGCTCCCCCTTAGTCTGATAATCCTCAAGGTGAGGTTTGCAAGCTCCCCTTGATTCTTATCCAAGTCAATTAAATTTAACTTAAAACAATAAGGTGAAATTTTCACTCAGAATTATAAATAACTTGCTGACTTCAGGTTATGAGGTTTGTAAGCTCTCCCCCTAAGTCTGATAATCCACAGGATGAGTTTTGTAAGCTCCCTGAGTCTTATCCAAGTTATTTAAATTCATTTCAACTCATTAAAGAGTAATTTATCATCTCACAAAAAATTAATTCAGAAGTTTTTCTCCCCCTTATCAGAGATTAAAAGCAGTTCTCATAAGTTAATTTTAATCAGAAATTAACTCATGTTCTGAGCTCAGGCCTCAATACCTTTTACTCCCTCTCATAAGTTAATTAACTGACAGAAATTAACTTATTTTCTGAGCTCAGGAGCCTTAATACTTGTTTCCTTTTTCTCCCCCTTTTGTCATCAACAAAAAGAAAATTTTCAAAATTTTTAAGAAAGTTTGAAAACATGTGAGATAAAAATGCAATCATATAGGTAATCAAGCAGCAAAGATAAGCATCAGAGCAAGCTTGATCATACATGAAGTATATAACATTGCATTTGAAAATCAGAGAATGCTGTTCAGAACATAAAAGATTGTTCAGAGCATTCTGATCAGACACAATCTGTTCAGAACTGTTCAGTACCACTTAACTGGTTTTAGAAAAAACTGAAAACAGATTATTTTGTTCAGAGCATTTTTGTTCAGTACATTTTGTTTAGTATCACTAAACTATTTTAGACAAAATTTTTCAGATCATATACCAACTGAAAGTTTTAGCCCAACTGAACTCTTTTCAGAAAACTGAAAAAATATTGCATTTTAGCTCAGTGCTTCTGAACTCTTCCAGACATAACTGTTCAGGATTTTTAAATAAGTTTGAAAAGCTGAACATGTTTAAAGTGGGACTGATACCAAAAAGGTTTGTAAAGCTGAACATGTCTGATACCAAAATGAGACTTTCAGACAGAACTGTTCAGAGTTTTATAAATAAGTTTTGAAAAACTGAACATGTCTGATGTCAATTTGAGCAATTTTGATGAAAAAAATGTGTCTGTGTTTTAAAACATTTCAGAACTGAAAACAGAAAAACACATTTTCAAATTGATGACTTTGGGAGGGACAAAGTATAACATTCAAAGCTTAATTCATCATTGCCCAGAGTTATAACTAACCAGATTCTGACCAAAAGTTTGATAACTATCATATTCAAAAGTCAGAAAATCCAGGTTCTGAACCTCAGACTCTGAAGTTTTTCAGATGCTTAACTTTCTTCAGACTCTCAAAATGAGTGACTGATAAGTCTTAGCTTCTGATAAACTCAGGATCTCAGTTTTTCATTCAGATTCAAGCATATTTTCAAGAGATGAAATGCATGTTCAGATTCTTTTTAATAAAGTTAAATATGTCTTCTGTCAGGGGTTTTGTAAATATGTCAGCCCATTGATGATCAGTATCAATGAACTGAATATCCAGAACCTCCTTCTGAACATAATCTCTTATAAAATGATGTTTAATTTCTATATGCTTGGCTCTAGAATGCAGAATTGGATTTTTAGACAGACATACTGCAGTAGTATTTTCACAATAAATAGGAATGCTATCTGCATGAATCTGATAGTCTTCCAACTGATGTTTCATCCAGAGCAGTTGTGTGCTACAACTTGCAGCTGAGATGTATTCTGCTTCTGCTGTTGACAAAGCAATAGTTGCTTATCTTTTGCTGGCCCAGGATATCAGATTCTCACCAAGAAACTGACAGTTTCCACTGGTGGATTTTCTTTCAATCCTGTCCCCAACATAGTCAGCATCACAGAATCGAACTGGCTTATAATCCAAGAATTTCTTATACAGAAGTCCCAAATTAGTTGTTCCTTTCAGATACCTAAAGATTCTTTTGACAGCAGTCATATGAGATTCTCTAGGATCTGACTGGAATCTAGCACACAGACATACACTAAATAAAATATCTGGCCTAGAAGCAGTTAAGTATAACAGAGAACCTATCATACCTCTATAGAGCTTCTGATCTACTTTTGAGCCATTGTCCTCTTTGCTTAAGGTGCAGGTAGGATGCATTGGTGTTGTCATCAGCTTACAATCATCAAGCTGGAACTTCTTCAGAAGCTCCTTTGTGTATTAGGACTGATGAACATACACACCATCTTTGCATTGGTTGATTTGAATTCCAAGAAAGAACTTCAATTCTCCCATCATGCTCATTTCAAATTCATCCTGCATTAACTTAGAAAACTCTTTGCAAAAAGTGGCATTAGTAGAACCAAATATGATATCATCAACATATATTTGTACAATTAAGATGTCTTTCTTAAGAGTTTTTCTAAAGAGTGTATTGTCAACTTGTCCTCTTACCAAATCATTTTTAAGTAAGAAATTACTTAGTCTTTCATACCAAGCTCTAGGAGCTTGTTTCAGACCATATAGAGATTTCTTAAGTTTAAAAACAAAATTTGGATGTTTTACATCTTCAAAACCAGGAGGTTGTTTAACATAAACTTCTTCAGATATAAGATGATATCATGATTAACAGCATATGAAAGAAGTAACCTGATTGCTTCCAGTCTTGCAACTGGAGCAAATGTCTCAGTGTAGTTTATTCCTTCCTGCTGGCTGTAGCCTTGAGCAACTAGTCTTGCCTTGTTTCTGATCACTTCTCCCTATTCATTAAGCTTGTTTCTGAACACCCATTTTGTTCCAATGATGTTCTTGTTTTCTGGTTTTGCAACTAGATCCCAGACATCATTCCTTTGAAACTGGTTCAATTCTTCTTGCATAGCTACAATCCAACCATCATCTGCAAGTGCTTCATCAGCTGTTGTGGGCTCAATCATTGATAGAAGTCCAATCATTGACTCATTCTGACAGAATGCTGATCTTGTTTTCCTTGGACTGTTCTTGTTCCCAATAATCAGCTCCTCAGGATGTGAAGACTTGTACTTAAAGGAGGTTCTGGGTGGATTAGCTTCTGAAGAATCACCAGGAGCTTGTTTAGAACCATGCTGATCTTGATTAGTTTCAGGAGGAGTGTCAGCATCTGAGAGTTTCTCAGTTTCCTCAGTATTTCCAGCTTCTGAACTTTCTTCAGACTCTGAACTCTGTTCAGGTTCTGAAGGTTCTTCTGAGAGTCTGAAATCTGCAAAACTTTCAACCAGCTCTGGTATTTCATTACCATGCTTCTTATCATCAAATGTAATATGTATTGATTCTTCAACAACATGTGTTTCAGAATTATACACCCTGTATGCTTTAGATCTCTCTGAGTATCCTAAAAGGTACCCTTTTGAGCCTTAGCATCAAATTTCTTTAGGTATATCTTATTGTTCAGAATGTAACAAGTACAACCAAACTGATGAAAATAAGAAATACTTGGTTTTCTTCCTTTAAAAAGTTCATATGCTGTTTTATTCAGAATAGGTCTAATATAGATCCTGTTCTGAATATAACATGCTGTGTTAACAGCTTCTGCCCAAAAGTACTTTGCAATTTTGGATTCATGGATCATGGTTCTGGCCATTTCTTGCAAAGATCTGTTCTTTCTCTCTACAACCCCATTTTGTTGTGGTGTTCTAGGAGATGAGAACTCATGGAGAATTCCATGATCTTCACAAAAAATTTCAAAAGGTTAATTTTCAAATTCCCCACCATGATCACTTCTGACTTTTAAAAGTTTCAAGTCAGTTTCATTTTGTACTTGTTTGCAGAATTTATTAAACACATCATATGTTTCATTTTTAGTTCTAAGGAATTTAACCCAAGTCCACCTACTATAATCATCAACAATTACAAGCCCATACTTCTTCCCATTGATTGAAGCTGTTCTAACAGGACCAAACAAATCAATGTGAAGCAGTTCTAAAGGTCTTGAGGTGGAAACAATGTTTTTGGATTTAAAAGATGTTTTAGAAAATTTTCCTGTTTGGCATGCTCCACACAGAGCATCTGAGTGATAGTTAATGTTTGGCAGGCCTCTGACCAGTTGCAACTTGCTAAGCTTAGAGATGAGTCTCCAGTTAGCATGTCCCAACCTTTTGTACCATACCCATTTCTCATCACTCACAGACAGAAGGCAAACTACCTTCTGCTCAACCAGTTCTGAAAAATTGATTTTATAAACATTGTTTTTCCTACTTCCTTTGAACACAACAGATTTGTCTTTGTTGTTGATTACAATACATGTGTTCTTATTAAACAGGACTTCATAATTACTGTCACATAATTGACTTATGCTAAGTAAATTATGTCTAAGTCCATCTACCAACCAAACATCATCAATGGACAGGGAAGAATTACCTATCTTACCATTACCAATGATCCTTCCTTTCTGATTTCCTCCAAACCCCACAGTTCCTCCCTCTTTCATGCTCACGGTTTGGAACATAGACTTGTCTCCTATCATGTGTCGCGAGCAGCCACTGTCCAGGTACCATGATTTTTCCTTTTCTTTGGATGACAAGCATATCTGCAATAGAAATTATCTCAGACTTAGGTACCCAGATTTTCATGGGTCCTTTATGGTTAGTCTTGAAAGGTTTAGCCCTTTGTACCTTATGTCTGGAGTTATAGAACTCAGACTTGTTCAGATACTTTGGATATGAATCCTTGAATCTTGAAGAAGTCTTAGTTTTAGAAACTGAGTTCTTCAGAACCTGAGTTCTCAATGGTTTTGACTCAGATTTCTTCAGAACCTGAGACTTGAAAGTCTTTGGTTCTGAGTTGTTTAGAGTCTGAACCATTGAACACTTTGGTTCTAATTTCTTCAGAACTCTAGTTTTGTTAACTCCTGACACAAGGCAAACTTCAGTTTGACCTTTCTTAAAACACTCAGAAACAGATGACAGTTTGGTTTTCTTTTGCTTGCTTTTCCTGAAATTCTGAGATTGAAAATGTTTTGTATAGACTGGTTTAGTAGTTTTTGAAGTTTTCATGAACCCAGTCTTAGACAAATTTGAGTTTGAATTCTTTAGACTCTGAGACTTACTAGTTTCAGGTTCTGAACTCTTCAGACTCTGAACATTTTCATGTTTAGAGTCTGATTTTCTCATACTCTTAGGCTTAGGACCTTTTTGTTGAGACTTGGCAAGGTTTTAACATCTGCCATCATCTTTCCCTTAGGCTCAGAAGCTTTAGAGTCTGAGCAGTTCAGAACTTCAGACTCAGTCTCAGTTTCTGCTAAATTCACTTTCTCAGAACTGTCAGAAGCAGGCACAAAGCACACCTCAGTGCCTTTCAAAATATTTTCAGAACAAGATGATGTTTTTGATTCATTTGACGAATTGAATGAATCATTTTTAAAACCAATGCCTTCACCATTGTTTCTGTAAATATTATAAATCATAGAAGCAACCTTACTTCTATTGATTCCTGTTACAATAAAGTCCTGAAGAGCAATTTCATGTTCATTTGGAATTTCTTCAGGTTTCTTATGAACCTTATCTCTGAGTTCTCTAACTTCTTCATCAAACTCAATGATTTGATTCTGAAGTTTGAGATTTTCCTCATTCAGCAAGTTATGTTTATTTTTCAAAGATTTTAGTTCACCTATGTTGAGTATTTTGATGTTGGCTGCATTTTTTGGCAAATCCAATGTGTTGAATAGAAGCATCTCCATATGTAGAACAAATCTTCAGTTGCAAGTTTTGTGTTTTGAAGCCATTCAGAAGCTGAAAATGCCATCAGAAGCTGAATGCACTGTAGCACTTCAGAAGCTGATTTCAGGTTATGATGCCCGCGTTGACTTCTGTTGACCACATCAGAAGCTGGGTTTTCTGAATTGTTTTTGCGCGTATCTTGGGAGATTTAACAAGGAATTATCTTTGTATAATTGCTTCTAGAATGCTGTTTGTTTTGGAGAAGATCTTATTGAAGATTTGGTTCAGTTTTAAGAAAACTCGTATTTTCTGTTTCAATCTTTTTGAAGATTCTTTCCTGGTTTATTTGTTATCTTATTGGACCAATCATAATTCAGAAACAAATCAATTAAGAAGATTGGATTGAGATTTATGCTACTGGAGTGAAGGCTATATAAGGAGACTGCTGCTGCTATTCAAAGACACGAAGAAAAACAGAGTATAATTCAGAAATAGAGTCTGTGTTAGTTTTAAGCTTTTTAGCTTTGTTTTGTGCACCACTCTGTTGAGTTGGTTTAGGTATTATGAGTTGTGATTCATTCAAAGCTTTTAAGCAAGAATGAAATATTTTTTATTGAAGTGTGTTCTTCAACTGGGTAGTTTTTGTTTCAGAACTGGTTTAGTTCAAGGGTTGTTCAAGTGACTGGGTTGTTGCTTGGATAGGAAGTTAGTGGTCTCTAATACTCATGCGTGGGTAGAAGTCTGACTAGGTGGAAGTTAATTGCTTGGGATAGGAACTGGGAGTCAGTGTCTGAGTCTTAAGGATTAATTCCAATAGTGGATTTCCTTCCTGGATTGGTATCCCCCAGAGTAGGAGGTGTTTACTCCGAACTGGGTTAACAAACCTGTGTGTTCTGTTTATTTCTGCTTTTTTAAATTCTGCTGCATAACTGTTTTTAAATTGTGCTAAGTTTCAAGTTCAGAACCTGTTAGGTTCAGAACCAGTTTTAATCAGAACCAGTTTAACCTCCTTACCAGTTGCTAAGCCAGAAATTTCAATTGGCATCAGAGCAGGCACCCTGCCTGTATTTTGGGTGAGATCCAGAGGTACTTATGTCTGGCTTTATGGAGAGAGAAGGAGGCCTTGTCAACAGACCACCCCTACTTGATGGCACCAATTATGAGTACTGGAAATCAAGGATGTGTGCATTCTTAAAATCCATTGACACCAGAACTTGGAAGGCTGTGATCAAAGGCTGGGATCATCATGTGGTTATAGACAAAGATGGAAATAAAACTGCAGTTTTGAAACCTGAAGAAGAATGGACCAAAGCTGAGGATGACCTGTCTCAAGGGAACTCAAAGGCCTTGAATGCAATTTTCAATGGTGTGGATCAGAACATGTTCAGACTCATCAAGCAGTGTACTGTGGCAAAAGATGCTTGGGAAGAAGATGTCTGATGAGAAGCTAGTGAGAAAAATCCTCAGGTCCCTGCCTAGAAGGTTTGATATGAAGGTTACAGCCATTGAAGAGGCTCATGATATTACCACTATGAAGCTTGAGGAGCTGATTGGTCTTTGCTCAATTTTGAAACTGCTTTCTGCAAACAGCCTGATAAGAAAGGGAAAGGAATAGCTTTTGCTGTTAATTCTGAAGCTGATGATCAACAAGAACTTGATGAAGATGAAGATGATCTATCAGAAGCACTGGTGTTGGTAGGAAAACAGTTCAAAAAGATTCTGAAACAGGTGAACAAGAAATCCAAATACAAAGGTCAGAATCTCAGACTCAACAACAATAAGCAACAATCTGAAGAAAGTAGCAAACAATCAAGTGGTGTGCAGTGCTTTGAATGTGAGGGCTTTGGACATATCAAGACTGAATGTCGTAATTTTCTCAAGAAGCAGAAGAAAAGCCTTGCTGTATCTTGGTCTGATGAGGATAGCTCAGAAGGAGAGGTTGAAAGTAAGTCAGCTAAGCATGTTGCTGCTCTTACAGTTTCAGAAGCTTGTTCAAAATCTGTAGTCTATTTAGAGTCTGAAACTTCATCAGTAATTGAAACTTCATCAGAATCTGAAGCATGTGATGAAGAATTGATTTTTGAGGAACCAGCTATTTCTTATGAAGAATTGTATCTCAGAAATCAAGAATTGATCAAGTTATTAGAGACTGAGAAGGAAACTGTGTGTCAGCTGTAGTCTGAAAGATGTGCTCATATAGGACAAATTGCTGATCTTAATGAAGAAGTAACACTTTTGAATTCTCAACTTGATCAGATGAGAAAGCAAGTTAGGATGATGAACTGTGCTACTGATAAGTTGGAGGAAATTCTGGATGTTCAGAAGCAAGGAAAAACTGGGTTAGGTTATGTTGATCAGAGTCTGAATCTCAAGGAGAAAAATCCTGTTAAACAATTTGTTCCTGCTTCTAAACCTGATGATTCTATGATTGGGACATCAAAGATGAGACCTCAGATGCAATCTCAGAAGAAAGCTCAGAAGCAAGCTCAAGTGCAACCTCAGATACTGCCTCAGAAGCAACCCCAGAAATTTGTCAGAAACAAAAGAAGAAATACTTGGGTTTGTCATCACGGTGGAAAGAAGGGACATATCAAACCATTTTGTTCCAAGCTTTATGGTTATCCTGAACATTTTAATTACAGAAGAGTTGAACCTGCTCCTAAAAAGGTCAATGTTCAGAAGGTTTGGAGACCTAAAGCTCAGAATGTTGGTCTAATGGCTAATACTTCTCAGAAAGCTTCATCTAAGAAGAAATGGTACTTTGACAGTGCCTGCTCTAGACATATGACTGGAGTTAGTGAATTTCTGGAAAATATAAGACCTTACTCCAAGAAAATGTATGTGACTTTTGGTGGTGGAGCAAAAGGAGAAATTCTGGGAATTGGTGACTTGGCCTGTGATTGTCTACCAAAATTGAAGGATGTGTACTTAGTTAAAAGGCTAACTTCAAACCTGATCAGTGTCAGTCAATTGTGTGATCAAGACCTGAAAGTAAACTTCAATAAAAAGGAATGTTTGGTGACTGATCAAGAAGGTAATGTTCAGATGAGGGGCTGCAGATCAGAAGATAATTGTTATCTGTGGAAATCTGAGGAAGAGGACAAGATATGTCAAATGCTTGGTCATTTACACATGAAAGTTTTGAAGAATATCAAGTCTGTGCAACCCAAAGTCAAGGTTGATGAACCAGGAATAGCAAAGAAACTGGATGATAGTGAATCTGAGGAATTTGCTGCCATCAGACTCTCTGTGCAGAAGAGAATTGATAGACTTCAGAAGAAGATTGATGAGAGGAATAAGTCTGTTTTGAATTCTTCAAATGTTTGCCTGTACAAGGACTTATAGCAATTACAGCAAGCTGGATGTGAGGAAGAAAGAGTACCTGCCAGTTTTGCTAAGGCTGAGAGTGTTCCTGAACCTGTGTCTGATCCTGGGTCTGTCCCCAATGTGAAACCTGTGTTTTGTCATAATTTTGTGGCTAAAAAGGGGGAGAAAAATTTATGCTTAAGATCAGGCAAGAGCTGTTCAGAGTGTGTTTTATCAGATTGTTCAGTGGGTCAGAAGCTGTCTAGATTGGTTCAGAAGCTGCATGTTTTGTTCAGAATTCATAACCAATGCAACATGAGATGTGCTGATGTGTTTGAGGGGGAGTGTGTGTCTCAGGGGGAGTACATGAATGTTATGATCCTGAGTGTTGGTGATTCTGAAGTGTTATTGCAGTTCAGAATTAAGGGGGAGTTTTTAATATTGAATGCTGAATTGCAGGGGGAGTGTTGTGGAGCTTCAGGAGTGTTTGTGATGATCAGGAGTTGATCAGTAACTGGTGTTATGTGTGCTTCAAGTGTATCAGAAGCTGTTTTGTGTGTATCAATGTTCAGAAGCTGAAACTGATTGATTTTTCATGCAAGCATAGCATTTGTCCGCTGCGTATCTGTTTGTTATGTTTGAAGTTTGTGGAGTTCTTCATTGCTGAGATAATCTTATGGGAGATTGAAGAACTTGGTTGTGTGAACATTGGTTTTAGCCAAAAATTTGCCAAAGGGGGAGATTGTTGAGTATTTTGATGTTGGCTGCATTTTTTGGCAAATCCAATGTGTTGAATAAAAGCATCTCCATATGTAGAACAAATCTTCAGTTGCAAGTTTTGTGTTTTGAAGCCATTCAGAAGCTGAAAATGCATCAGAAGCTGAATGCACTGTAGCACTTTAGAAGCTGATTTCAGGTTCTGATGCCCGCGTTGACTTCTGTTGACCACATCAGAAGCTGGGTTTTCTGAATTGTTTTTGCGCGTATCTTGGGAGATTTAACAAGGAATTATCTTTGTATAATTGCTTCTAGAATGTTGTTTGTTTTGGAGAAGATCTTATTGAAGATTTGGTTCAGTTTTAAGAAAACTCGTATTTTCTGTTTCAATCTTTTTGAAGATCCTTTCCTGGTTTATTTGTTATCTTATTGGACCAATCATAATTCAGAAACAAATCAACTTAGAAGATTGAATTGAGATTTATGCTGCTGGAGTGAAGGCTATATAAGGAGACTGCTGCTGCTATTCAAAGACACGAAGAAAAACAGAGTATAATTCAGAAATAGAGTCTGTGTTAGTTTTAAGCTTTTTAGCTTTGTTTTGTGCACCACTCTGTTGAGTTGGTTTAGGTATTATGAGTTGTGATTCATTCAAAGCTTTTAAGCAAGAATGAAATATTTTTATTGAAGTGTGTTCTTCAACTGGGTAGTTTTTGTTTCAGAACTGGTTTAGTTCAAGGGTTGTTCAAGTGACTGGGTTGTTGCTTGGATAGGAAGTTAGTGGTCTCTAATACTCATGCGTGGGTAGAAGTCTGACTAGGTGGAAGTTAATTGCTTGGGATAGGAACTGGGAGTCAGTGTCTGAGTCTTAAGGATTAATTCCAATAGTGGATTTCCTTCCTGGATTGGTATCCCCCAGAGTAGGAGGTGTTTACTCCGAACTGGGTTAACAAACCTGTGTGTTCTTTTTATTTCTGCACTTTTAAATTCTGCTGCATAACTGTTTTTAAATTGTGCTAAGTTTCAAGTTCAGAACCTGTTAGGTTCAGAACCAGTTTTAATCAGAACCAGTTTAACCTCCTTACCAGTTGCTACGCCAGAAATTTCAACCTAACTTGCTTTTGAGGTGGTTCATAAGATCTTTAACAGTTTCAATCAGTTCAGATCTAGTCAGTTCAGAGTATACCTCATCTTCTTCATCAGAGTCTGAACATGATTCAGCATCAGAGAAAGTTGTTGCCATTAAAGCCAGATTTGCTTCCTCTTCATCATCAGACTCAGAATCATTGTCAAAATCATCCCATGTTGCCATAAGACTCTTCTTGAGCTTGTTTCTGAAATTGCTTTTAGAAATGTCCTTCTTTGATTTTTCTTTTGACTTGTCCTTATGAAGTTCTGGACAATCAGCAATGAAGTGATCAGGCTTCTTGCAATTATAGCAATCCTTCTGATTTTCCCTCTTTGAACTAGATCCTTTAAAGTTACTGCTTCTGTTAGAGAATTTCTTCTTTCTATTCATTAAGTAATGAATTCTTTTGGAAAGCATTGCAAGCTCTTCAGTATCTGAATCTTCTTCAGAATTTCCCTCAAGAAATTCTTCTTCAGATTCAATAGCTTTTAGAGCTTTAACAGACTTTGTTTTGGATTTCAGTGCTATTGATTTAGGCTCTCTAACAGAATCATCTTCATTAAGTCCCAGTTCATGCACTTTGAGGGAGCTTATAAGATCTTCAATACTTAGAGTATTTAGATCCTTATCTTCCTCAATAGCAGTTACTATGGGTCTCCATTTAGATGGCAGACTTCTTAGGATTTTGTTCACATGATCAGCAGTGGTATAACTCTTCTTCAAAATCTGAAGTCCAGAAACCAGAGTCTGAAATCTTGAGAACATAGTCTCAATATTTTCATCCTCTTTCATTCTGAACAGTTCATATTGCTGAACAAGAATATTAGCCTTTGCTTCTCTAACTTTTTTTGTTACCTTCATAGTTAGAGCAGAGGGATTTGAAAATGGCTTTGGCTGTAGATTTGTCACTCAGCTTCTGGTACTCAGTGTGAGGTAGAGAATCCACAATGATTCCTCTCACATTATGATGCTTTCTGTATATCTTCCTTTCAGCATCACTCAGCCCTCTTCTGTTGATAGCTACACCTTCTTCATCAACTGGAATAGTGATTCCATCTTCTATAATATCCCATAATGAATCATCAATACCAATGATGTGGCTGTACATCTTACTCTTCCACCATGAGAACTTTTCTGGGTCAACAGTAAACATTGGGGGTTTATTGTGTGACCTAGATTTTCTTTCTTCTGTACCATAGTCATATGAAAAAGAAGTAGAAGTACCAGTACCTCTTTGATTTCTGGGAGAGGGTGGAGGCGAACTACTTGATGACATGTTTTTCTCAGGATCTCACTGACTCACTGTTAAGTGATTGAATATCAGAACCGGAGCTCTGATACCAACTGAAGGTGAGAAAAACACACAAGAAGGGGGGTTGAATTGTGTGGATGAAATCTTTTCCTTTCTTAAAACTTTGGTTAAGTTCAGAATCTGATATAGATCATTTCTGAACCTTTTTCAAAGATGTTTATGCACCGGATTAAGAAGCAAAGAGAAAGGGAAAGAAAGACACAAGATATTTTTATACTAGTTCCTTCCACAAGTTGGGAGTAGTCTAGTCCCCCTGTCACTTACAAGAGATTTAACTATAATCAAACTGATTACAATTGCTCAGAACACAAAGTATTGAGACTTCAATGCTCAAACACCTAGTAAGAGACTTCTAATGCTCAAGACACTAAGTCAAGAGACTTCCAATGCTCAGAACACAAAGTGATGAGACTTCTCTGCTCAGAACACAAAGTAATGAGACTTCTAATTGCTTAGAACACAAAGTAATGAGACTTCAGGATGCTCAGCACGCAGACTAAGACTTTGGTTAAAACTGAATTACAAAGAAATTAAGTTTGAGCTGAACACTTGATCAAATATCAGAGGTGTTCACTTAATACAACACAGGTACAAGACTCTAACCTTAAGAAATTCTAAGATGTAAACTTTGTAAGAATTTCTAAGAGTTTTGAACAGACACGTATTTTTACAGCAAAACAGAGCACGAATATCAGTCTTTTGTTTCAAGAGTCTTAGCAATTTTCTTCTTCAAATCTTCACCCTTTTATAGAGAAAAAGATAGCTGTTGAGAATTGCCAGAAAATCCAGCAAAGAGCCGTTGCAAATTGTAGAAGCTAGGTTGCTGAAAATGTGTGCTGAACAGCAGAACAAAGCACGCATTTTTTGAATAAACTTTCCTTAAAAGCCGGGGAATGTTTTGGTCAGGGAGACAACTGTTCCATTGGAGTTGTTCTGACATTGCAGGCATTAAATGCTGACAGAGACAGTTGCTTTTCCTTCCACGTCAGACTTCAGAAGCTTCTCAGACACTGTTCATCAGTAGCAGGTCTTCAGGCGCACTCTTCAGAAGCACTGTTCATCAGACGCTCCCTTCAGACATTGACTTGTGTTGACCTTCAGACTCAGTCTTCAGAAGCACCCTTCAGACGCAGTGTTCAGACTCTGCCTTCAGAAGCACCCTTCAGACGAAGTCTTCAGACTCACTCTTCAGAAGCTGCTTCAGACCCAGTTTTGCTTCAGACTTGCAACAAAGGCTTCTATGCTTTCTTTCTTGCTCTTAGCTTGTTCTTCCAAAACCAATATTAATTACCAATCATTAAGAACATAGTTCTGCACACATAGAACAAAGCATTAGCAATACCAATTTTCTTTTTCACACTTTTTTATCATCAAAACCCAAAAGAGAGTTGTTCATACACATTTTGTTCTAGCATAGTTTTCTATCCATTCTCTACATCTTTCACTCTAGTGACATTCTTTATCCTTCGCGCTTAGTTTAAGGGTTCTTAACCCTCCATCGTCATTCCTCATATTGGCTTCCATCTATGCAACTAGACGTATTAAGTTTTAAGACTCTATCTTCGTATACTAATACATTGCTATTATCATCTTTAACCTTAGACACTAACATCATACATTTGTCTTAATCAGGTTTGCATTCTTTATTTTAACTTGTAATTTGAGGCTTATTCTCTTACTATGGTTCTTCTATTATATCCTTGGTTGGTTTAAGGACTATCCCTAACAGTTCCCTTTACTTCACTTGCCCACCCTTCTTCAGTTCTAGCTTTAATCTCACTATTAATTCGAGTTAACCGCTTTCAATTATGCCTAAATACACTTCCTATTCTTTGTATAATACTTTAGGATCATTACCTTTACTTTAGGAACTCAATTGCGGAAGAAAAGTTAAGTTTCTTATCCTATGGAAGGGTGCACGGTCGTGATCCCAAAAACTCACAAAACAACACATTTGGGCTGCACCCACGGGTTGTGCCACTACGGCACACGACCGTACGTGCCTGCAGGTACGGGAAATTGCAGATTTTCAGCGATTTTGCTTTAGGGGACCTCTTCCTACTCCGTTTTCGACCAAAAACTCACCAATTTCATCCCAATTCATCATCCTATGTTTAACCTATCGTTCAAACACCAATACTGCATTAACCTACCGGATTAACTACTCTTTTTAAGGTTAATTACTCAATTCGAAACCCTAAACTAGTTTCCCTCGATTCTACTCTTTCAACATCATCGTCATACACATTCAATATTATTCTCTCATCGAAATTCAAATCATAACAACAATAACATGTTAAGAGTTAAAACAATCCCCCATCATAGAATAAGATACCCTAAAGTGAAAAGATTCTCCCCCTTACCTCGAATCTTCGAAGTCACAGCTTTTTGGCTCTCTTCTTTGGAACTAGGGTTTTCTCCATCTTTTCTCTCCTCTGCTCTTGTTTCTACGTTCATCAAAAGTGATCATTCAGACTCTCAATTTTCTATTTATATATTGAGCTGATCTTTCATTATTATTTCTTTCTCTTCCTTTCTCTATTATTTTAAGTCTCCCTCCCCCACTTATTTATTTCTTCTATTCTGCACCTCCCCGTACTATATTATTTTACTTAATCTTCCTTCCCATCATATTAATTATCGTAGTACATCCTTATTCATCAACTCTATTTCTTCGTAATTTAACATCATATTCAAGAGGCATGCATCATTAAAATCATAAAAATCTAGAATCCTCTATCTAACCTCCTTAAATTATTAAATATAAATTTTGGGGTGTTAAACTATCCCACATTTAAGTGTAGTTTCCTAAGTTTATGATGAAAGTAACGTAATGCGAATGTCCAGAGAGTTAGAGAAGGATTAAGGAGATGTTTATTTGTATCAATGATGTGAATGAAGATGTTTATATTATGGTGATGAATAAAGATTGATGTTAATTGTACATGATGATATGCTTTGGCATGATGATGTGAACTATATGATGATAAGATTGAATGAAGTTGTGTTATATATAATGGAGTGTTTATATAACAATATGATGACGATGACATAACGATGTTGATATGATGACGATGATATGATAATATTGATATGATGATGTTGATATGATAATGTTGATATGATGATGCGATTATATGACGATGTTGATATGATGATGTTGATATGACGATGTGAGTATATGACAATGTTGATATGACGATGTTGTTGATGTGTAACTGTCGAGTCGTATGTATAATGTGCAGTGCCGAGTCATGATGTGAAGTTCATGCATTCATAGTCAGTCCTATTGTACTATTATGTACTTTATGTTGTGGGATTAATCAGTGACATACCTCTGACTATCCAAAGATGTCATGGGATTAATTAGTAACATACCTTGTTAGAACAAGAAAGGTCTTGTACAATTCCTCTAAGGTGTTGATGATAACAAAGTATTGAAGAACAATTGGAATACTATTATATGTTCAAGTGTGTAGAATTAAGGAAGAATCTATCATTCAAGGATTAACATATGAAGAGCATCAGAAGGACCAAGAGAAGCTAAAAAGACTATGGTAGAAGACCAAAAGGGAGGTCAACCAGAAGTCAACATCCTAACAAGACGGGTACCACACAGACTCAGAAGCAGACACCACAGACTTGGATGACCCTCAGATTTGAGAAAATCCCGAGGGATCCCGAATCCACTTAGGTTTTGTCTTATCATGTGAACTGTCACTATCAAGGTTCTGATATGTGTAGTTCTTTTGTCTTCTTCTCTCTACGTGCATACACATACAAAGGACCTTAAGAACAAAGAGAATGCAACGGATAATTCTACTTTCAACAAAGGAAAATTCAAAGACCATTCAACGCAATTATTAATATCAGGCAAATGAAAACCATTCTTGATTGAAGCTTCTCAACGACTCTATTTGCGCTGGCACTCTTCTCCAACGTCTCTCAAATCCCTGCCTATAAAAGGAGCTGAAGACCATGAAGAAGATTAACAAGACTCTGCTATTTTACTGTGCCATTACTCTGTCAAATCCAATAGCGTAAAAACTGTTAGGATTTTTGTATCAATGATTATGTCTTAGAAATCCTAGAGTTGTAAGAGAGTCTGTTCATTTGTTAATATAAACTACCAATTGTTATATCAAGTGTAGAACAAATTAGAAGTCTCAGCTTGTGAAGCTTGAGCGTATAAGTCTCTTTGTGAAACCTTGAGCAACTAGAAGTCTCTTGCCTGCGTGCTTGAGCACTTATAAGTCTCTTGGAGTTGTCCTTGAGCAAGGAAGTCTTTAGGAGAGTCCTAGAGCAGGAAGTCTTAAGCATATGTGCTTAAGCAAGGAAGTCTTTAGAAATAGTCATAGAGCAGGAAGTCTTGAGCAGGTGTGCTTGAGCATAGAGAAGTCTCTTGGAAGAGTCCTTGAGCAATTTGTAATCCTGTGTGATTATAGTGAAATCCCTTAGAAGTACAAGGGCATTGGACTACTCCTGGGTTGTAAGAGGACCAATATAAAATTGCTTTGTGTGTGCTTTCTCTCTCTCTCTCTATATATATATATATATATATATATATATATATCTTTATTTTTGTGTTTCTGTACTTTATCCGCTGCGCTCAGACTCTGTATCAGAATATGTATATCTCAGATTCTGAACATCTTTTAACACACAAAAAAAGAAAACCATAAAAAGACAACACAATTCAACCCCTCCTTCTTGTGTTTTTCTCACCTTTATATCTCTGATTATCCCAAAGATGTCGTGGGATCACTCAGCACAATACCTCTAATATCCAAAACCTGGTACTACATGCATATAAAAGACACTGGCTCAAAGGTAGATCAGAAGCTCTACAGAGGTATGATTGGTTCTCTATTATACTTAACAGCTTCTAGACCAGATATTTTATTCCGTGTGTGTTTTTGTGCAAGATTCCAATCAGATCCTAGAGAATCTCATATGACTGTTGTCAAGAGAATCTTCAGGTATCTAAAAGGAACAACTAATCTTGGACTTCTGTATAAGAAATCCTTAGATTATAAGTTGGTTGGATTTTGTGGTGCTGATTATGTTGGTGATAGGATTGAAAGAAAATCAACCAGTGGAAATTGTCAATTTCTTGCTGAGAATCTGATATCCTAGGCCAGTAAAAGACAATCAACTATTGCATTGTCAACAACAGAAGCAGAATACATCTCAGCTGCAAATTGTTGCACACAACTACTCTGGATGAAACATCAATTATAAGACTATCAGATTCATGAAAACATCATTCCTATCTTTTGTGATAATACTGCTGCTATTTGTTTGTCTAAAAATCCTATTCTACATTCAAGAGCCAAGCATATTGAAATTAAACATCATTTTATAAGAGATTATGTTCAGAAGGGTGTTTTGGATATTCAATTCATTGATACTGATCATCAGTGGGCTGATATATTCACAAAACCTCTAGCAGAAGATAGATTTAATTTTATTAAAAAGAATCTGAACATGCATTTCATCTGTGAAAAATCTGCTTGACTATGAATGGAAACAGAGAATCTGAAGAGCATTAGAAGCTAAGACTTATCAGAAGCTCATTATTGAGAGTCTAAAGAAAGTTCAGCTTCTGAAGTCATCAGAGTCTGAGTTTCAGAATCTGAATTTTTAGCCTCTGATAAATCTCATTGTTAGTGGACACTTGACACGTGGCCCACTAATGAGAGTGGATCTGAACAGTTTGTCTGACGCGTGGTCTTTAACTGTTAAGTATTAACTCCTGGGCAATGATGTTTATGCTTTGAATATTGTGTTTAGCGCCCCCAATTGTCATTAATGTGCTTTTGTGTTTAATGTTGTTTTTCTGCTTTGGTTTTGAATTGTTTTGAACAAAAATACTTTTTACACTCTCACACTCTCACTTCTCACAACCCACACTTGCAAATTTTTTGAACCTTCTCTCTGAAAAATCATCCATTTTACAAAAATACTTATAACCCTAAAAATGGCTGGTACATCTTCTTCTGCAATGGAGATAGACTCTGGAGCGTCAACAATCATCAAACCTAAAACCATGTTCCTGAACAAAGAAGAACTACATGTTTTTATTGAAAGCGCAGTTGATTTCACTAGCCTGGAACTCAATGACTGCAACGTTGAGCACCTCTTCAACTTTCAAGGTTGGGTACCTTATTTCAACATGTCGAATGGGCCAACTTACCTGGAACTGGTTAAGGACTTCTGGGTCCGTGCTGAGGTCTACGATCAAGAAGTTGTTGTGGAAAGGAAACAAAAAATGGGTAATGAAAAGGGTAAATCCAAGATGGATTTTGGTCAGAAAGAGAAAATCATTCCTGATATAAGATCAGCTGTAATGGGTATCAAGGTTACCATTACAGAGGCTACTATTGCTAAGGCCATTGGTGCCAGAAGCTCAAGGTTGTACATTTCAAACTTTAACAAGGACAGCAAGTATGCTAGTTATAAGGACCCGATCCTCGAGACTACTAATCAACGATAAATAAACAACTAGCATGCAATCGGAACCTTACATTTCTTCATAAAACTCATATTAAACATATAATATGAAAATCTCATCAATATAAATAAACATATCGCATCGGAATATCTCAACATACATATAATCATCTCGGGTCATCTCAAAACATCTCAAAATAAATACATAAGTATCTGGATCATAAAGATCACTCAAAATAAATCCAACAGAGTACGAAAAATAAAATCCTAGACGACATCCTAATCAGAGCATCCTAACTCTAGACGTCTCCAAGCAAAACATAAAACATGAGTTAGGCGTCAAGCCACATCCCGACTCACCGGAAGCAAGCACTCAATCCTGCAAATCTACATCCACAATGGATGAGGCGACAACAAAGCCACTGGAGGGTAAGATATACATTCATTAATAAGAAATAATAAACAAGTGTAGTTCAGACAATATTCATATCATCACATTATTCAAACATAGCAAATTGGATTATCCGAAAATTCAAGAACATGTAACTCATAATCATATTCTCATACAAGTCTAACTACTCCAATATATCACTCATCATTTACAATCATCCAATTCATACCATCATAGATAAACAATTAACAATTCATCACATCACATCTTCAATGCATAATTATCACTTAGATGCACAATTTCTCATCAACACATTTTATATGGAATTTAATAACAATTATTTGGTTCCATATCAAGTTAAATTTAAGTCCAAGCATTAGCTCCTATGTCAATGAAACAATTTGTTCCATTCTAGACGTAGGTGGACTTCACTTATAGTTATTGTCCTGCTTCTTTAAAAATTATCTATATTTCAACAAATATGAGATCAATCATCAAGTATCATATACTTATGATGCAGAACTGGAAATTTAACTTTCTATAACTATATGGGAAAAGAAGAAGTCTTACCTCTTTCTTATATTTTGACTCTTTTAAAAACATTAACAGTTTTTCTCGTTCTTGAGAACAATTCTCAATTCTTGTACTAATTCAGAAACTCCTTTCTGAAGATTTTTGTTCTTTATATGAACATTTAATAGTATACTAAAATGCATATGCCAAAGAAATTCTAAATACAGAAAATAAATAAAATAAATGTATCATGATTTAAAACATATTTAATTAGGTCTTTAATTAAATATGCTCCCACTATTTTACTCAAAACAAATGACCTTCAACATTTGATTCGGAAAATCTCATTGGAAGATTTTCTAGTGGGTTGAAATCCATATTTCACTTCGTTCTGAGTCAGCGAGGGCTGATCCCCAAAAACTTAGCTATTTAGGTAGGAACTCCTTCCAATTGTATCTCATACAACTTTCAAACCATTTGGTTGAGTAACTCCTTACTTTAATCTATCATATAGATGTTCCCAAACATTGCTTCTAAATATATTTTAATCTTATTAAAATAATTTAGTTAAGTTAGACCCAAATAATAACAGTTGGGTAAATGGAATTACCTCACCGCAACTTACTAGTATAGAAAGTGCACTTCGCTAGGGCGAACCCACACTATTCGAAACTAGTCTTGAAGGGTGCTATCCATTGGAAATCATTTAACTTAATATTCTATTTGAAGGATATTTATTAAGTTTGATCTCATCGCCATGTGTATCTCATACACATGTCTCTAGAAATGCATGACATTCATGCTCATATTTAGCAAGTATATAAAAAATTTAAAACATACATGCTAACATACATCTAAAATGCGTTAAGCATACACATCATACATGCGCTAACTAAACATACATTTCATGCATCACATACATAAAATAAATTTGGTAGTATGGTTATGACCTCCTAACGCGTAAGAATTAAATAAACTACTTTATTACAATTCTTTGACCCCCGAGCAAGCTTCAAAAGTTTCTCCATCGGAATCATCTATTGTCGTCGTCTTCTCTTCTACTTGAGCAATTACATTATATAAATCCTTAAATAAAGTAAATAAATGACACGACACGCAGGTCGTATTTAATAAAATAAATCACGACACGCAGGCCGTATTTAAATGAAATAAACTATGACACGCAGGTCATATTTAATTTAAATGAATAAACGCCAAAGCAAACTAAGGTCATAACCATATACCTTAAACTTAATGATAAATAATAATAACTATTTATTATTATCATTAAACAATTTTAGAGTCAATCAAGATTTGAAAATAATATTTTGACCGAGATATATGCCATATAAAATTGATTCATATATATATATATATATATATATATATATATATATATATATATATATATATACATATACATACATATACTTTGAAACTATTTTCAAAGTCAATCAGGTCATAAATAAAATTAAAATATGTAAATATTATGACCAAATCTAAAAGATCATATCCGATATTGAAACTCTCTCAATATCATGATTCTTTTAAATTAGAAACAAATTATGTTAACATCGTGCAAATCTTTTAAATAAATTCAAAATCATACATGACATTGAAGCTATTTCAAATCATGACATTTTAAATTTACTATCAAATAAGGATCATTTACTACCATTTCAAACAACTTTTGACAAACAATCCAAAAAGGTAGAATTTTTATTTATTTAATTATAGTAATATTGACAGTCAATAATTATTATAATTAAATCTGCTTTATTTAGGCAATCAATTTGTTTCCAAAACAAATTTTGGTGCTAAAATAATGCAAATATTTTACTACCGAATTCAAAAGATCATATATGATATTGAAACTTTTCAAAATCTTGATCCTTTTAAATTGGAAATAAATTTAACTAAAGATATGACAATCTTTAATTACCAAATTCAAAAGATCATATCTGATATTGAAACCCTTTCAAAATCATGATCTTTTAAATCTACTACCTTTCTCCAATTGAATAAATTAATTAAACATTATGATTGATCACACTACGCAGGTCACACTACATCAATAGTTTCAAGGATTGTTTGTTTAGCATGAACAATCGGATCTTTGATGCTTCACCAGATTCAGACATCGAAACTCAATCTCACGAATTGTTCAAATTCACAACAATCCTTTTGAAAACAATTGACGAATGATACAACCATAATAATACAACTCTTGTATAGTTAGATAACCAAATACGACGATCAAACATCAATAGTTTTAACAATTGTTTGCTCAGTATGGACAACCGGATCTTTGATGCTTCACCAGAATCGGATATCGAAGCTCAATCTCACGAATTGTTTACATATTCACAATCAATTATATAAAATCTATTGAACGAATGACACCATCAATATATCACATATAATGATGTTGTATTAGAATCATATATCACATATATGATATTGATCAATCAATTTTAATTAATTCTTATTTAAAATAATGAAAATATTAACACTTAATATTATTATCATTATTTGCATTCTAAAACTTTATTTACAGCGTGATTATATTTGCACCGAAAACAATATGCATCTAAATCCACTTTGAATCATATTCATTATTACCAAATAATTAAAACTTGATCTTTGGCAAAATTAAAATACCGTTGCGTAAATCAGTGCGATACGGAAACTAACAATGAACATGTGATTGTTTTAACATAATGATGACCAAATCATCTAACATAAAACAATAGATATATATCGCATGCACATATATACGGCAAGATGCTCGTACACGACAACATGAATTTGACCGAATCACATTCAAAGAAATAATTCATGTTGTCGAACAAGGCAAACATATTCAAATCAATGATTTAATCAGAACCAAAAGCTCTGATACCACTGAAGGGATTTCAAGAGGGTTTTTCAAAATTTTAATCCTCTTAGCGGAACAAATACCATTGAAACGGATCTTGATTAAATCATTAATCACAAATCAAACACATACTTAAACACTTTAAGGATTCATGTGTTTACCTCTTGAAGAACAGAACTTTTGTGGCAGAATTGTTTCTGATCACGAGCAAAGCAACATAGCGATGCCTCTATTCAGTCCACTCGAACAGAACTTCTCCGATGACCGGTGCTAGCCAATTCCAACGGAGATTCAGAGAGAATAGGGTTAAGAGAGCGGCAGCTAGGTTTCACAACTTTTGTGAATTAGGTTAAGCGTTTCAACAAAAAGTCTGTAATGCTTTACCACAAGGGTTCTATTTATAGAACCACTTGTGTGGTCAACAAGCCAAGCACTTAAATACACCGTACCTTACGGTGCACCATATTTCACTTAAACACACCGTACCTTACGGTGGACCGCGTTTCTCTATTTTTCATAAATTAAATAATAAGTCATACTTAATTATTTAATTAACAATAAGTCCTATTTATTATTTTATAAATAAGTCTTACTTATTTATTTCTCTCATCTATCTGTCCTTTGTGTGTGACCCTATAGGTTCCCGTAACGTTGGCAATAATATTAAATCACATATTTAATATTATAAACAATGAGGGGTATCTAGCAACACATCATTGTTACCCAAGTGACGAGAATGTCATGTGATCTGACGAAACCTTTCTGTAATAATGATCATGTGTATAATTACCCTTTTGCCCTCATGTCTATATTGAACACAAGGCATAGACCGTGTCATCCTTGTCTAGTTCAATATTGGGCTCATAGACATTTCTCCAGTTATGTTGGAGGGACAAATTCCATCTAGGTCACTCATGTCCCTCAGCATGATTCATGGAGTACCCATCAACCAACTTTATAGTCATCCTATTACAAACAACGTTTGCATGGTGATAAAGCACTCGACTCCTACATCAAGGGTAAATAGTGGTTTCAGGTCAAAGGGTGGAATACACCACTATCACTATGAAAATATCTTTTGATACTTTTCATAACTTTTACTATGTAGTATTCTCATGGCGGGTCAATCCAGTATAAATATTACTCCTAATATTTATACCTATGTGAAAACTTGATAACTCTTTATCTGTGATCCGTGAGATGTGATCATCAGTCTACCCACATAATAGTCTCTATGCTTTAATGTTATCCCATTTCACAATAAAGCTTGACTAAGGATACTTTAAGAATAATGTCTCTTCGTTTAATGTGTCTCACGATTAAGTCATACTTAATTCTCCATTAAATGGACTAATTATTCTAGGGAATTTATTATTTTGAAACTAAACAAAATGCCTTTTATATATATATATATATATATATATATATATATATTCATAAATATGTATCAAAGTCATGATATAAGGCCAAATCCAATCAAAATAGATTGGCTATTAGGGCTTATTCCAACAAAACTACCTTCTGATCAACCAGTTCTGAAAAATTAATTTTATAAACATTGTTCTTCCTCTTTCCTTTGACACAACAAATTTATCTTTGTTGTTTATTACAGTGCAAGTGTTCTTATCAAACAGGACATCATAACCACTGTCACATAATTGACTTATGCTAAGTAGGTTATGTCTTAGTCCATCTACCAACCAGACATTATCAATGGAAAGGGAAGAATTACCTATCTTACTAGTACCAATGATCTTGCCTTTCTGATTTCCTCCAAATCCCACAGTTCCTCCCTCTTTCATGGTCAGAGTTTGCAACATAGACCTTTCTCCTGTCATGTGACGCGAGCAGCCAGTGTCCATGTACCAAGATTTTTCCTTTTCTTTGGCTGTCAAGCATATCTGCAACAGAAATGATTTCAGATTTAGGTACCCATATCTTTATGGGTCCTCTTTGGTTAGTCTTGAAGGGATATGGCTTCTTTTGTACCTTTGGTCTGGCATTCTGAGATTTAAAAGGTTTTGTATAAACTGGTTTAGTATTCCTTGAAGGTTTTACAAACACAGCCTTTTGAAAATTTGAGTCTGAATTTTTCAGAGTCTGAGACTTGCTTGTCTTAGGTTCTGAACTCTTCAGACTTTGAACCTTTTCAGATTTAAAGTTTGTTTTCCTCATAGTCTTAGACTTAGAACCTTTTGGTTTAGACTTTGGCAAAGTTTTAGATTTTGCCTTCTTCTTTCCCTTAGGTTCAGAAGTTTTGGATTCTGAGTTGTTCAGAACCTCAGGTTTAGCAGTCTCATTTTCTGATAAATTTTGTTTCTCAGAAATCTCAGAAGCAGGTACAAAACAAACCTTAGAGCCTTTCATAATATTTCCAGAACAGGATGGTATATTTGTTTCTTTTGAATGATTGAATGGATCATTTTTGAAACCAATACCTTCTCCTCTGTTTCTGCTAATATTATAAATCATTGAAGCAATCTTACTTCTGTTGATTCCAGTTAAGATAAAATCCTGAAGTGCAATTTCTTGTTCACTTGAAATTTCATCAGATTTCTTATGAACCATTTCTCTGAGTTCTTTAACTTCTTCATCAATCTCATTGATTTGATTCTGAAGTTGAAGATTCTCATCAGTCAGCAAGTTATATTTATTTTTCAAAGATTTTAACTGACTCAACTTGCTTCTGAGGTGGTTCATAAGATCTTTAACTATTTCAACAAGTTCAGAACGAGTAAGTTCAGAATATACCTCATCTTCATCTTCAGAGTCTGAACCTGACTCTGTATCAGAGGATACTGTTGCCACTAAATCCAGGTTAACTTCCTCTTCATCATCCTTATCAAATTCAGATTCATTATCAAGATCATCCCATGTTGCCATAAGACTTTTCTTGAGCTTGTTTATGAAGTTGCTTGATTTAGAGCTGGTCTTCTTGGATTTCTCCTTTGACTTGTCCTTCTGTAGTTCAGGACATTCAGCAATGAAATGACCAGTCTTCTTGCAGTTGTAGCAACCCTTCTGATCTTCCTTCTTGGAACCAGATCCTTTGAAGTTGCTACTCCTGTTAGAGAACTTCTTTTGTCTTTTCATTAAGTACTGGAATCTTTTAGAGAGCATTGCAAGTTCCTCAGCATCTGAATCTTCTTTAGAATTTCCCTCAGGAGATTCTTCATCAGATTCTATAGCTTTTAGAACTTTTACAGACTTTCTTTAGGATTTCAGTGCTATAGACTTAGACTCTCTAACAGATTCATCTTCATTGAGTTCCAGTTCATGCACATTGAGAGAGCTTATAAGATCTTCAATACTTAGAGTATTTAGATCTTTAGCTTCCTCAATAGCAGTCACTTTGGGTCTCCATTTAGATGGCAGACTTCTGAGGATCTTGTTCACATGATTAGCAGTAGTATAGCTTTTCTTCAGAATCTGAAGTCCAGAAACCAGAGTCTGAAATCTTGAGAACATAGTCTCAATATTTTCATCCTCTTTCATTCTGAACAGCTCATACTGCTGAACCAGAAGATTTGCTTTTGCTTCTCTAACCTTCTTGTTACCTTCATAGTTAGAGCAGAGAGAGGTGAAGATGGCTTTTGCTGTTGATTTATCACTTAGCTTAAGATACTCACTGTGGGGTAGAGAGTCCACAATGATACCTCTTACATTGTGATGCTTTCTGTATATTTTTCTTTCAGCATCAGTAAGGCCTCTTCTATTAATAGCTACTCCTTCTTCATCAACTGGTATAGTTATACCATCTTCAATGATGTCCCATAGACTATCATCTATTCCAATGATATGACTATACATCTTGCTTTTCCACCATGAGAATTTCTCAGGATCACCAGTAAACATAGAAGGTTTATGGTGTGAGCGAGATTTCCTTTCATCTGTACCATAGTCATATGATACAGAAACACCACCACTTCTTTGAGAGGATTCACCAGAATTATCAGAAGATATGTTTTTCTCAGGATCTTTACTGACTCACTGTTAGGTGATTGAATATCAGAACCGAAGCTCTGATACCAACTGAAGATGAAAAAAACACAAGAAGTGGGGGGGTTGAATTGTGTTGGCTTTTTCTTTCTCAAAAACTTAGGTTAGTTCAGAATCAGATATTGATCAGATTCTGAAACTATTTTCAGAGTGTTGTGCAGCGAATATAAAGTAAATGAGAGAGAGAGAGAGACACACACAAGCAGTTTATCCTGGTTCCTTCCTCAACCGGGAAGTAGTCCAGTCCCCTTGTCACTTACAAGAGATTTTCACTATAATCACAAAGATTACAATTGCTCAAGCACAAAGCAAGATACTTCCTATGCTCAAACACAAAGTAAGATACTTCCAATTGCTCAAACACTAAGTAAGAGACTTCCTATGCACAAACACAAAGTAAGAGACTTTCGATGCTCAAACACAAAGTAATAGACTTCTGGTTGCTTAAGCACACAGACTAGAGACTTTGATTCAAACATATTTACAAAGGAATATGTTTGAGTTGAACACTTGATATACTATCAGTCACTACAAGAAAAAAGGTATTTTGCGACTTCTAAAATCATGGATTGCGACTGTTAGAAGGGTCGCAGATATCCCTTTGCGACTGTTCCCCAACAGACACAGAAATTGGGGTCGCAAAGGGTATTTTGCGACTGTTCAACCAACAGTCGCACCAACAGTCGCAAAGGCTATTGCGACCCCTCACAACAGTCGCAAAGTAGGTGTTTTAATCAAATTTAAATGGGTTTGCGACCCCTCACAACAGTCGCAAATGTTTAGTTTTTTTTTAAAAAAAAAATAATGGGGCAATTTTTGTTGACAATTTTAAATAAATATATTAATTAATAAATACTTAATATACATAAATATATAACTAAAAATATATAAATCTCATTCATATAATTCTTTCAAGAGTAACAATCAAAAGAATAGATAAAGTACATAGTTTATTCATCCAAAACTTTAAGCAAACTCAATAATCAACATACTCAAGACAATTTAGTCTATTCTAGATCTAAATTGGAAAATTAATAATCTGCTTCAGAAATTAGTATCAAATTTAAGGGCCACTACATCCATAATGAACAAAATCACCAAGTCAGTGACCTTAATTGAGATCCAGAACAAAGTTGTATCCGAAATCTTTGTGACTTTTCTCTTATATCTCAGCCACTTATTTAGATATGCAGAGAAACTCACAAGCCCAGCCATGGCTGCTACTGGAGGAGTTCTATCAGCAAGGCTTGTTCCAACAGCAACATTGGTAGAAGGAAAAGCGCCAATAGTAGGTGGCTGAAGAAGCAGCTCTGGAAGCATCAAATGCATGATTCTCCACAGTCCGGAGCAGTCTAATACCTTCTGCATTTGCTAAAATTTTAACTCCATTGTCACGGCCAATAGTATTCCTTCCTTGTTAAATCTAATACATGGAGAAGCCTGCAGGTTTCAAAGACATGTATTACTATATAACGAAGTTATCATCATCATCATCATCATCATCAGAAAACAAAACATATGGCATGCAAGCAATTTTAATGAGGTATGAACATGTATAATGATATACTGGGTACCCATTTAACCAAAAAAAAATGATATACTGGGTACCTAACTGAACCTAGTGCTGATAGCCTTTGACAACACTGGATTATCGTAATAAAAAACGACAAGATTTAATATGGTAATTAAAAAAAAGGACAAGATTGATAATAGATAATTGCACCAATTGAATATCTATAATTGTTTAAAATCAACTTTTCTATGTAAAAATGCTATTTGAACACAACACATCGATCCACTGATCATGTTTACCAAGTCACCAAAACATAAACATCAAAACCACATCCAGGACTTGTAATTCGAGACTAAAATCAAAATGAACCTATCGATTTGGATGTAGATGCATAATGAGGCAAAAAAGTAGCAAATCACAAAATTGAAAAGCTTTGTGCACTTTCTCACATTTCAAACCTTGTATAATGCATATAAATACATGAAATCAATCTAAACCTTGAACGGAGAAGAGTCTAGACTTCAATTCAATCATTGCAGGCCTCAAAATCATATAAACCAACAACATTTTAAAGCATCAGCAATCATTTCTTCTCTGTTGTAACGCCCACAACAACATTGCTTACCTGTGCCAGTTCACATTCTTAAAGTTAAATCTTGTTTTGCTCAAAGATCACAACAAAAAAAATCTGTGAAACGGTAGAAAATGCAGGATATGGTAACTATAAAATGGAAGCTTTTAATAATATTTTATAGTTTTCATCCTCAAACTATTGATTTGGTCCCTAACCTCCATTTGAGTTAAGACAGAATTCATTTTAGGGGAATCACGTGCTTAAGTTACAGTATAGTATAGAAATTAGTTGGTGCCATTACATGGCATAACATTAGTGATTAGACACAAGCAGTTAAAGAATGTCACATGTAGGTAGGGACCAAAAATAGTCATTTCATATTATGAGGAATAAAAATAAAATAAAAATTTTACAGGGGGACCAGAACTCAAAAATATATATCCAAAACTAACTAAAAAAGAAAAGAGATGTTAATTACCAATTTCCCACTTGAATCAACGGACATAGGATTTTCTACTACTACAGTTTGGCTCAAAGCGGGGTCTTGACTGTAGGGTATTAAGATCACATGTATACATGTTAGATATCAATGTCATAACAATAATTTGACATGTAATATGAATAATCACCAAAAGAAAGAAAAAAAGTCAAAAGCATAGTGATGCAGTAGAAGATACCATTTCGGAGCTGGTTGTTTCATTAGGTGTAGATACCATTAGGCGTACAGGAGTTGGCGGCCTTCCATTGGTTATCTACAGCACAGAATAGCACAATCCAGGAAAGGGTAAAAGAAATCAGCTCAAAACAAAACCACATAAAATGCAAAAGGTTGACAACTGATATCAAGTAAATTGCAGGCATAGAGGAATTTGAACCCGTGCTTATGACAGTCACGTGTTATAGAGACAGTAATCACCATACAAGTACCAAAATCCTAAAATATATTTGAAGTAATGTATATAACTATAAATGCAATCTTTTTCTATTAAAATAACATGCATCATAACATTTATGTACCCAACTATATCAAGCTTTATAGTTCTTTCCTATGCTCTTGTCTTTCTTTTCTTAAATATCCAGTTTCCACATAGTGCAGATAATTCTAATAACTGCAGAAACTACCCAACAAATTGAAGCCCGAACCAGATGACGTAACCTGACCAACTATTTTCTGATTTTCAACAAGTTAATCATAAAACGAAATCAATTAACTACAACTTTACTTCCTATTCTTCAAATCCAATCAGTCTAAAATCTTTAGCTACAAGTTTATCAAAATAGAATCATGATTGACACAACTAACTAAGTTTACAACAAAATGAACTCCAGATCAACAGAATTAATTTACTGAAAATATTTGTGAAAATAGAAAGTGAAATAACAGATTAATATAATTCCATCAATGTACACTTACATCAACATTAGTAATATAGTGACAAACTGCACATTTGACTGAGGGAGCTCCATAAGGATACATGAGTGTTGTCCGGCAGTTCCCACAACGGATATGGTTCATTTGATCAGAATCTTTAAAGGCAAAGCCAACAATAAGTCAGTAAACAACTTAGCATGTATGATTTACAACATTAATTATTACAATAAAATAAAATATCCATAGATGAAGAAAATGGAACTAACTAAATGAAACTTCATGAACACCAAACATCCTGAAGTTTACACGTAAATTTTTACATTTAAAACACCCTCATTATTGAGCTATGTGGATAATAATGACAGCATTTTTCAATACAAACTTTCATCAAGCATAGAAAACTAATCAAGTTATTTAAAACTAATCTGAATGTCTTCAATACACCATTTCAAACCCTGTGAAAAAATAGATACTTTAAGACCACTTCAGAAAGTTCTCATGTCATTTAGAATCTTTCAATGTCATAAAAAAGTAAAATTTCACAACACTAACAATAACTGGTGATCATACCCCTTTCAATCAGCAGGCATGCAATTCATAACAGACAATTTGCAAGGATTTGACAACAATAGCATATTAATCAAAGTGAACAATGCTTAAACACCGCATATATAGCAAGTTGAAGGGCACAAAGTGAAAACATCTCAGCAGATGTCTCTTGCATTGTCTGCAGAACAGAAACATCTCAGCTTCTACAGCAAAAGCTGCTTTGCATCCCACTTTTCTTTGAATCCCATTTTGTGTTCTGATCCATCACGTGCGTGAAATCCTAGCAATTCACAGAGGTTTGGATGTTGGAAAGTTGCGAGAGTATTAACCTCGTTTATGAATTCCTTCAAACCCTGTGAAAAAATAGATACTTTAAGACCACTTCAGAAAGTTCTCATGTCATTTAGAATCTTTCAATGTCTTAAAAAAGAAAACACCTTATAGCTACAAATAAGTTGTTTATCTAAACAGGGCCTAAATCTAGCATAAGTAACTATAATCAAATTGCAAGTAGCAAATGGAAAATGATAATTACAAGTTATAATGAGATGACCAAAGGAATGCGGGAACAGTGGAGGGAATTGCAAAGACTACTCCATTGGGAATGAAAAGTGCAGCAAAAATGAAAGCAAGTAATTGCATCACCATAGTTTGTTCTTCCTGAAACAATAATCAAATCAAGTTCAGATCGAAGATGAATTGAATCGAAAGAGAGAATGAAAACCTAATCTCGTAACTTACGTTATGTATTGTGATTTGTTAAATTGGAATTTGAATCGAAACCACACAACACAACTCTTCTCTTCTCTTCTCTTCTCTTCTTCCAGACTGCAGACCCTGCCTCGGACGAGAAAGTGAAGGGCACCGCATATATAGCAAGTTGAAGGGCACAAAGTGAAAACATCTCAGCAGATGTCTCTTGCATTGTCTGCAGAACAAAAACATCTCAACAGATGTCTCTTGCATTGTCTGCATTGTCTCTTGCATTGTCCACAGCAAAAACAGAGAAGGAAGACGTGGCTCTAAAAAACGCAAATGAACAGTGAATTTGGCTATTCTCTTTTGTAAGGTACAGACTAAAACAAAAACACAACAAAATAAAAAAATACCAATCAGAGGAAGAAGCACCTTTTGAGAGGAAGAAGCACCTTTTGAGAATCCGAATTTATCAATGAGAGTGAAATTGGGGGTGAGCGCGAATTTATCAATGAGAGTGTTGAATAATCTGAGAGAAATTGGGTGAGAGTGAAATTGGGGGTGAGCGCGAATGATTGAGAGCTGCGCGTGCTGAAATTGCTGAATCAGATGAAGAAAGTTGCGCTTGCGAGTTGCAGGAAAGAGAAGATTGCGGAAGGGAGGAAGGTTGCGCTTGAGATTTAGGTTTCAGTTTTGGGACTCAAGCTGAAGTTGAAGAGAAGATTGCGGAAGGGAGGAAGAAGGTTGCGCAGGAAAGAAGATTGGGATATAGGGAGGAAGAAGGAATCGCAGGAAAGAAGCGCCACCCATGCTGGAATATAGGGATAAAATTGGGATAAAATTGGGGGAATAGGGTTTTGGAGGTGTGGGAGGGAGACTGAAAATGGAAGAGCGGGAGGGATGAAATTTTTGGCCAAAATATATAATGAGAAAGGCTCTTAAAAAAAAGTATAAAACCTGCGACCCTTAAGCCTAACAGTCGCAATAACAGTCGCAAAAGTGTAATCTGCGACTGTTCAAAGCTAAGGGTCGCAAAGTAAGTGTCGCAAAATACCTTTTTCCTTGTAGTGAGTGGTGTTCACAAAATACAACACAGATTTAAGACTCTATACTTAAGAAATTCTAAGATAAGAAGTTTGTAAGAATTTCTAAGTTACTTGATGACTTTCAGATTTGGCAGAATTGCGTTTCAGAAAACAGAGTATTACGTTTTCAGTCTTATGAGTCTTAATCTTCTTCTTCAAAACTTCAATCATTTATAGAGGAATTAAGAGCTGTTGAGAAGAGCCAGTTTCATCAAAAGAGCTGTTGCAGTAGAAGCTATATCCAGCATTAATTCCTTCCTGACATTGTGTGCGTAACAGAGGAACAGTGGAATGGAATTTTGAATTGTTTCCTTAAAACAGGGAGAATGTTTCGTCCAAGGAGACAACTATTGCAAAGAGCTGTTCTGACTGTACAGTACGTTACTGTTGACAGTGACAGCTATTAACTTCTGCATTTCCTTCAGACTCAGACTCCCAGACTGTTCTTCAGAAGCAGTTCTTCAGAAGCTGGTCTTTCAGACACTGTTCATTAGACGCACTTCTTCAGAAGCTGGTCTTCAGACGCACTGTTCATCAGACACACTCTTCAGAAGCTGGTCTTCAGACGCACTGTTCATCAGACACACTCTTCAGAAGCTGGTTATGAGACGCTGTCTTCAGACGAACTGTTCATCAGACGCTGTCTTCAGAAGCTGGTCTTCAAACACACCTTCAGAAGCACCTTCAGACGCACCTTCAACTTCAATATTTTCCTTTTGCTCTTAACTTCATCTTTCAGAACCACCATTAGATACAACAATTAATTATATGGTCCTGCACACTTAGAGCAAGCATTAGCATATCCAATTTTCTTTTTAACATTTTGTTATCATCAAAACTCAAAAGAGACTTGCTCATACATTTTGTTCCAACACGGTGTATTTAAGTGCTTGGCTTGTTGACCACACAAGTGGATCTATAAATAGAACCCTTGTGGTGAAGCATTACAGGCTTTTGTTGAAACGCTTAACCTAATTCACAAAAGTTGTGAAACCTAGCCGCCGCTCTCTAAACCCTATTCTCTCTGAATCTCTGTTGGAATTGGCTAGCACCGATCATCGGAGAAGTTATGTTCGTGTGGACTGAATAGAGGCATCGCTACGTTGCTTTGCTCGTGATCAGAAACAATTCTGCCTCAATGGTTCTGCTCTTCAAGAGGTAAACACATAATCCTTAAGTATGTGTTGTGTTTGATTTGTGATTAATGATTTAATCAAGATCCATTTAAATGGGATTTGTTCCGCTAAGAGGATTAAAATTTTGAAAAACCCTCTTGAAATCCCTTCAATTAATCATCATAGTACATCCTTAATCATCAACTCTATTTCTTCGTAATTTAACATCATATTCAAGCGACATGCATCATTAAAATCATGAAAATCTAGAATCCTCTATTTAACCTCCTTAAATTGAATAAATATAACTTTTGGGGTATTACAGGCACCCCAAGAAACTCTCATCCTCTGCCACTCACTCATAATATATATATATATATATATAATAGTAAAAGGGTAAAAATATGTAGAAAATTGCTTTTCCCACTTCAAAGAAAGCTAAAACACACCATTAATTTACGTTTTTAACCCCATCGGCTGTTAACTGACGATGGGAAGGATCCGGCGGCAGCTAACTGCCGATGGGAAGGAAACCAGCGGCAGTTAGCTTCGGTTGCCATGTTTTGCCTATATTTTCTAAAACTTCACATTTTTCGGCAGTTAACTATCGTTTCAATGACATTGTGCAGGCTTTAGTTAAATAGCTTTATTAATTTATTTATACATAGAGTCATTGTGTTTTAACAGTTGGCAAGTGAAAAATTAAATAGCCTTTATGACACCTATAATTACAGCTGTCTGACCAAATTATTATCGTTGCCATATTACCGTTCGCATGGAGCTGTGTAATTACTCCTTACTCATGCCTCTATGTCACTCATTCTCACTCACAATTTCACTAAAAAATTTCAATATTTTTTTTATTGTAGACTTTCAGTTTAGTTTTCAAGTACCCTCCTTAGAGAGGGCTTCGTAAGCTCGACTCAACTTTTTCCTTTGGCTCTTTTATAAGTAAGGAGTAAATGGTAACTCACTGTCATCATTGGTTGCTGCCAACGCTTGCTGTATACGTTCAAGATCCTTTGTAATAACCCGACAACTATGTGGAATAACAACAAAGAATGGATGATATTTTGGTTGTTTGTGATTTAAATTTTCACCTGGAGTAACAATGGAATTTTCCTAGGCAGTGATGTATAGTGGCGTGATGGCTTTAGTATACGTCTGCCTTTGCAAAACTATCAAAATGTTGAATTATTGCAGTTACATGAACAACCATTTGGGCATGTTCTTCATGGTGTGGTGATTCTTCAATATTAGTATGTGGGGCGCTTTCATGATCAGAATTGCTAGATGTAGGCTCTATTTCATCCAGACATTGATCAAACGGGTTCCAATATTTTCATTTGTGACATGGGCATCAATTTCGAGTCTCACAACTTTGTCAATGCTTAGATAATAGCTACTTGGTGTTAAGTTGGCGTCGTTTGTACTTTCATATCTTTATAATATACACACCCTCCTCCATTTTTTGACGTCAAATCCTATGTGTCAACTTCTTAACCACCTCTTGTCAAATCAGCATTTTTTCAAGCTATAAATCATGTCTTCTTATAGCAAATTGGATCTAAAAACCATACTCAATGTATTTTAAATTGTATCAAAATTCATTTTCAATAAAAAATGTTTGAGTTACTTAATTTCCCTCCAAGAAAGCAAATTTTTTTACCAATTTTTCAGAAACAAACAAAAATAAATTAAAGTCAGGCCCAACAACACTACTCAGCCCAGTACACTACCACTGTTTTTGTTCAGGGTCATTTATTTAAAGTTACCAAAGAGGAATGCTTTATTCAGCCATGAAGAGGTGAGGCTATGGCTTCATTCTGAAAAGCAAGTGAACTAAGAGACAAACAACATAATCACCACACCTGCACAACCCAGCATACACTTTCCTCAATGGTTGATTAATTTTTCCAATCCGTCACCGTCCACTTTCTCCCAAAACTCTAATTTTCCATTCAAAGTGTACAAATCAATATTGATTCAGGGTTCAACATAGTGAAATGGACAAAATCAGATTCCTGCGACGGATTTGAAGGATAAGATCAAGGTGAAATACAATTCATGAGGTAAAAATCTCTTACTTTGATGATTTGAAATTTTCCCACCCATTTCTTCCCCAATTTTTATTGTTGTTGGATATTTCTTGTTGGCTTCATGTTTTGCTAAAATCAAATATACAAGCAGTTGTGCGTCTACAGAAACTGGGTCAGAAGCTGAAATCTCAATATGTATGTCTTCAGAAGCTGGGTCAGAAGTTGGGTCTTCAGAAGCTGGAACAGTACTTCAGACGCTGAACCTTCAGAAGCTGATGTTCAGACGCTGAACAGTACTTCAGAAGCTGACTTTCAGAAGCAACCTTCAGAAGCTGAAATTGTTCAGACGCAGACTTCAGAAGTACCTTCAGAAACTGGTTTTCTGCGTTCTGTTTATTTTCTCATGTGATCTTTTTGAAGATTTAATTGAAGAATTCTCCTTGTTGTATTTGTTTCTAGAAGGAAGATTAATTTGCGTGAAGATATTTGTTGAAGATTTGTTTCTGTTATTTAAGAATATATTTTCAAAGCAATCTTTGGAAAATATATTTCTGAAATATAATTGCTTCTATTTGCTTCTAAAGAATTTTGGAACAACATCTTTTGAAGATTATTTGGTTCAGAATTATGGTCGCTGTTGAAGCTATAAATAGAGGACGCTGCTGATTGAAGAATTTACATCAAAAACAGAAGTTATTATAGAGAGAGTCTTAGTTTTTGACTCTGTAAGCTTTGTGCTGTGTTTTCTATACACCACTCATCAGTTAGAGTTGGTTAAGTTTTTATTGAGTTGTAATTCACTTAAAGCTTTTAAGCAAAAGTGACAGATTGTGTTTTGAAGAGTGTCTTCATCCTTGTTGGTTTAGAGTTTACAATCACTGGGGCAGTGATTGCTTGAGTAGGAAGTAAGAGGGCTCGTATATCTAGGAGTTCTTAGGTAAAATTCCACGGGTAGTGATTAAGTGAAAAGGCTGTGAAAAACAGGGGCTGTTTACACAGTAGTTCGAATTGATACTATTTTTAGTGGATTTCCTTCCTGGCTTGGTAGCCTCCAGATGTAGGTGTGTTTGTCACCGAACTGGGTTAATAAATATCTGTGTTCTTTACTTTCTGTCTTTTATTTTGCTGCTTCTGAACCACTGTTTTTCGTACTCTGTTTAGCTCTGTTTTACGGTTCAGAATCACACTTGCCAAAATTTCAATTGGCATCAGAGCAGGCACCCTGCCTGTTTTAGGGTGAATCCAGGGAAGGTTTTTTCTGGCATTATGGACAAGGAAGGAGGATTTGTGAACAGACCACCTCTATTGGATGGTTCCAACTATGAGTATTGGAAATCTTGTATGAGTGTTTTCCTGAAATTTATTGATAGCAAGACTTGGAAAGCTGTTCTGAAGGGTTGGGAACATCCTGTTGTGCTGGAAAAAGATGGAAAGAAGACTACTGTGTTGAAACCAGAGGAAGAATGGTCTAAGGATGAAGATGAATTGGCTCCTGGAAACTCCAAAGCTTTGAATGCTCTATTCAATGGAGTGGACAAGAACATGTTCAGACTGATCAAGCAGTGCACTATAGCTAAGGATGCCTGGGAGATTCTCAAGACTACTCATGAAGGCACTTTAAAGGTAAAGTTGTCCAGACTTCAACTTCTCACCAACAAGTTTGAAAATCTCAGAATGTTGGAGGATGAGAACATTCAAGACTTCTATATGAACGTCCTGGACATGGCTAACTCATTTGATTCTCTTGGAGAGAAAATGTCTGATGAGAAAATTGTGAGAAAAATACTCAGGTCTCTACCTAAGAGATTTGACATGAAGGTGACTGCCATTGAGGAAGCACATGACATCTCCAGTATGAAGGTTGAGGAGTTAATAGGGTCCTTGCTGAATTTTGAGACAGCTTTCAGTAACCGTACTGATAAGAAAGGGAAAGGAGTTGCTTTTGCAGTAAATACTGATGCTGAGGATCAACAAGGGATTAATGAGGATGATGAAGGCTTATCAGAGGCACTTGTGTTGCTAGGGAGACAGTTTAACAAGATTCTGAAACATGTTGACAGGAGATCCAAATCAAATGGTCAGAACAACAGGTTCAACATCAGCAAGCAACAAAATGATTTGAAGAAGACAAAGACTGGTGAGAAGATCAATAGAGGGAGTTCAGTGCTATGAGTGTGAAGGATATGGCCATATTAGGACAGAATGTGGCACATATCTCAAGAAACAGAAGAAAAGCTTGGTTTTTTCCTGGTCTGATGAAGATGATTCAGAAGGAGAAGTAGAGAGTGAGTCTGTTAAGCATGTTGTTGCCTTAACTGGAAGATACAAGTCTGATGTTAAAATTAAGGCCTCAGGAGCACTTTCAGAGTCTGAAGCACTATTAGAGTCTGAAGCTCTATCAGTGTCTGAAGTTCCATCAAAGTCTGAAGCCAGTGTTGAAAAATCCTCTTATGAAGAACTGGTTAGCTCTTACAAAGATCTATACATCAGAAGTGTAGAAGTTTGCAAGCAACTGGTGGATCAGAAGAAGACTATCAATCAGCTGCATGATGAAAGAAGTGACCATTTAACACAGATTTCTGATCTCAAAGATGAGGTAAGCCAACTGAATTCTCAACTTGATCAAATGAAGAAGCAAGTTAGAATGTTAAACACTGGTACTGATGTGCTGGAGGAGATATTGAAATATCAGAACCAAGGGAAACCAAATGGCATAGGATTTGTTGATGGGACTTTGAACATCAAACAACAAAATCCAGCTAAAAGGTTCATTCCTGCTATTGAAACTTATGATCCAATAATGAGCAAACCTAAGAACAAACCTAAAGGACCTAAGAGCAGGAGGGCATCTCGTCCTTGGGTGTGTCATCATTGTGGTAAAAAGGGGCACATAAAGCCATTTTGTTTCAAGTTGTATAGATACCCCAAGCACTTTCAGCATAGAAAAGTGGAACCTAGTGTGAACAGAATCAATGTCAAGAAGGAATGGAGACCCAAAGTTAATAATGTTGGCCTCATAGCTCATACTTCTTTGAGAGCCTCCTCTAGGGAAGATTGGTATTTTGATAGTGTGTTGAGTATTTAGATGTTGGCTGCATGTTTTGGTAAAATCAAAGTGTTCAAGCAAAGCATCTCCATGTGTTTAAGAAGTCTTCAGAAGCAAGAAATTGAATTTGAGGAGGTTCAGAAGCTGAAATGGCCTTCAGAAGCAGATTGGACCTTCAGACGTAGTTTTGGCCTTCAGACGCTGAACAGTACTTCAGACGCAGAAATGGCCTTCAGACGCTGAACAGTACTTCAGACGCATTATTCAGACGTTGACCAGCGTTGACCTTCAGAAGTTGGACTTCAGAAGCTGATTTCAGAAGCTGGGATTTTCTACATTAATTCTGTGCGTATCTTATGGAGATTCGCTGAAGATTTATTATGGCTGAAGTTTTCTAGAAAGGCGGATTAATTTGTTGAAGATCCTGAGAAGATTGGCTTCGTGTTTTATGTTTGAATATATTTGAGAAGAATCTTTGCAAGATAGAAGTCAGAATTATATTGTTTCCTTTTCAAGCCTTGCAGAATTTTAGAAGTATATTTCAGAGAAGATTTGTTCCAGAATTATATGACTGCTGAAGCCTATTTAAGGAGATGTGCTGCTGCTATTGAAGTTAACGAAGAGAGTATCAGAAATCAGAGAATTTGAGTCTTTGTGTTTTTAAACTTAGGTTTTATTTGTACACCACTCATCTGAGTTGGTTTAGACGTTTTTTGAGTTGTAAATCATTCTAAGCTTTTAAGTACGAATGATGTCTTTGTTATTTTGAAGTGTTTCTTCATGGGTAGTTATTCAGAAGCTGTTTAGTAACTGGGTTGTTACTTGAATAAGAAGTAAGAAGGGGGTTTCTTATACTCAGGTGTTGGTAGAAATCAGAACTATAGGAGATTAAGTCAGAAGACTAGGAACAGGGGGTCTGTGTCTTGAGTCTTAGGATTAATTCCAATAGTGGATTTCCTTCCTGGATTGGTATCCTCCAGACGTAGGTGGTATTTACACCGAACTGGGTTAACAAATATCTATGTGCTTTTACTTTCTGCACTTTTATATTGCTGCTTCTGATACTGTGTGATTGTGCTCTGTTTTTCATATTGTTCAAGTTCCAGCTAGATTTTCATAGTGGATGCTCCAGACACATGACTGGTGTGAAGAAGTACTTAAGTAATTTAAAGCCGTACTCTAGTAGCTATGTGACTTTTGGTGATGGAGCTAGAGGAGAAATTCTTGGTATTGGAGACTTGATCAGTGATGGACTACCAAGACTAGACAATGTGCTATTAGTAAAAGGGCTAGCTTCAAATTTGATCAGCATAATTTAGCTGTTTGATCAAGAGTTGAAAGTGAACTTTAATAAGGAGAAGTGTCTGGTAACTGGTAAAGGAGATGAAGTGCTGATGAGGGGCAGTAGATCAAAGGACAATTGTTACTTATGGATGTCTCAAGAAGAAACAAGCATGCCCACATGTATCATAAGTTCAGAAGAAGAGGTCAGACTCTGGCACCAGAAACTTGGCACTTAAATCTGAGGGGCATGAAGAAAGTCATGAATGTGGAAGCCATCAGAGGTCTACCCAAACTTAATATCAATGAAGACAACATTTGTGGTGAATGTCAGATTGGTAAACAAACACAAAAGTCTCATCCAAGGTTGGAGCATCAGGTAACAACAAAAGTTCTTGACCTGTTACATATGGACTTTGTTGGTTATTTGAAGGTTGGCTAAATGTTTGGTAAAATCAAAGTATGCAAGCAAGCGTCCTCAGATGTTAATTTGCTCCTTCAGAAGCTGGAAATTGGTTTTGAGAAGTATTAGAAGCTGAAAACTGGATTTACTGTTCATCAGAAGCAAAACTGGCCTTCAGACGCTGGAACTGTTCATCAGACGCTGGGAGGGGCTTCAGACGCACTGTTTAGATGTTGACTGGCGTTGACCTTCAGAAGCTGAACTTAGGACGTTGACCAACGTTGACCTTCAGAAGCTGAACTTCAGAAGCTGTTTTCAGAAGCTGGATTTCTGCATTTTTTTGTGATTAGTTCTCTGCGTATCTCTTGAAGATTTATTGAGTTTTATCCAGGCTATTGTTTTCTAGAAGGATGATTATTTTGGTGAAGATCTTATTGAAAGATTGGCTTCGTGTTTATTGATGAATATATTTTCAAAGGATCTTTGTAAAATATAATTCAGAAATATACTTTCTTCTTTGAGCTTCTAAAATATTTCAGAATCATATCAATTGAAGAATATTTTATTCAGATTTATGAGAGCTGCTGAAGACTATATAAGAAGAGGTGCTGCTACATTGAAGATTGTTTTGAGTCAAATCAGAGTTTTAGAGTTTTTGAGTTTTTGAGTCTGTGTAAGCTTAGTGCTTTGTTCTGTGCACCACTCAAATTGTTAGAGTTGGTTGTTTGTCATTGTTTTGAAATCACTTAAAGCTTTTAAGAACAAGTGAATGTTTTTCTGTTTTTGAATAGTGTCTTCAATTTGATTTTGTTTTGAGTTTGTTAATAACTGGGCTGTGGTTACGTGGTTAGGAAGTAAGAGGGGGTTCTTATACCTAGGTGGTTTCCTGGGTAGAAGTCTAGACAGGTAGAGATTAAGTGACAAGACTGGAATAGGGGTTGTGTCTGGGTCTTAGAATTAATTCTACTTAGTAGATTTCCTTCCTGGATTGGTATCCCCCAGAGTAGGTGAGGTTTGCACCGAACTGGGTTAACAAATTCATTGTGTTCTTTATCTTTCTGCACTTTATTTTCTGCTTCTGAACTTTAGTTTTCCATACTCTGTTTCACTGGTTCAGAACCAGAATTGCCAGAATTTCAATTGGCATCAGAGCAGGCACCCTGCCTGTATTTGGGTGAGCTTCAGGGAGATATTTTCTGCAAGAATGGAGAAAGAAGGAGGATTTGTTAACAGGCCACCTTTGCTTGATGGGACCTACTATGATTATTGGAAATCACGCATGAGTGCTTTCCTTAAATCAATTGATAGCAAAACCTGGAAAGTTGTTCTGAAGGGTTGGGAACATCCAGTTGTGACTGACAAAGATGGTAAGAAGACAGGTGTTTTGAAACCAGAGGAAGATTGGACCAAGGATGAAGATGATTTATCTCTTGAAAATTCCAAAGCTCTGAATGCTATATTCAATGGAGTGGACAAGATAAATTCAGGATGATCAAGCAGTGCACAATTGCCAAGGATGCCTGGGAGATTCTCAAGATTACTCATGTAGGCACTTCAAAGGTAAAGCTATCCAGACTTCAGCTTCTGACCACAAAATTTGAAAATCTCAGAATGCTGGAGGATGAGAACATCCAAGACTTTTACATGAATATTCTGGACATGGCTAACTCTTTTGAATCACTTGGAGAAAAAGTATCAGATGAGAAGCTTGTAAGGAAAATTCTCAGATCCCTACCGAAGAGGTTTGATATGAGGGTGACTGCTATTGAAGAAGCTCATGACATCTCCAGCATGCAGGTTGAGGAATTGATTGGGTCTCTTCATAACTTTGAAATAAGCAGAACTGATAGGAAGGGTAAAGGTATTGCATTTGTAGCATATACTGAAAGTGTGGATGATGATAGCTCATCAGAAGCTCTTGTGTTGCTGAGTAAACAATTTAAGAAGTTCCTGAAGCAGAAGTCAAGAACTGATGAGAAGAGCAATCAGTCAAAGAGAGTTCAGTGCTATGAGTGTGAGGGATATGGTCATGTCAAGTCAGAATGTCCTAATTATCTCAAGAAACAGAAGAAGAGTCTGACTGTTTCCTGGTCTGATGATGACTCAGAAGGAGAAGAGAATAAGTCTGCTAAGCATGTTGCTGCCTTTACTGGAAGATGCATCCCTGATGATGAAGTTATGGGTTCAGAAACTTCTTCAGAGTCTGAGTCAAGTGATGGAGAATCATCCTGTGAAGATCTGGCTACCTATTACAAAGATCCTGCTGCTTTTTGCAAGAAGATGCAATATCAATTTGATGAAGTGTGCAAGCAGATGGAAGAACAGAAGAAAATTAACACTCAACTTCAGATGGAAAGGGGTGAACACTTAGAGAAAATTTCTGTTCTCAGTAATGAGGTAATTCAACTGAATTCTCAACTTGATCAGATGAAGAAGCAAGTTAGAATGATGAATTCTGCTACTGATGTGCTGGAAGAAATTTTGGAGAATCAGAATCAGGGAAAACCAAATGGAATTGGGTTTAATGATTATAATCTAAACATCAAACAACAAAAACCTTCTAAGAGGTTCATACTTGCTGCTACTCATGTTCCACTGATGAGGAAACCTAAGAACAATCCTCAGGAATCCAAAGACAAGAAGGCTACTCATCCTTGGGTATGTCATCATTGTAGGAAAAAGGGACACATTAAACCTTTTTGTTACAAGCTGCATGGATACCCCAAGCATTTTCACCACAGAAAAGTGGAACCAGCTATGAACAAAAGCAAGGTCAAGAAGGTTTGGAGACCAAAGTGTGAAGGTGTTGCTCAGAGGCTGAACAAAGGAAAAGGAAAGGCTATTGCTGATGACAGCAAGCCCATTCCTGTAGCACAGATGAGTTCTGGTGCTGGACCATCTAAAATTTGGAGCAAAGTGTTGGTTCCTGTTCCTGTTCAGAAAGCACTAGTTTCTAGTAAGTCTGAAGATGGTGTGTCCTGTGTTCAGAAGAGAATTGTTGAACTTGAAAAGTAGATTGCTGGGAAGAAGGTTCTGAATGTGCCTTAGGCACACATCAACTGAGCATCATCTGGTGTTGTGTCTAATGAAGACTAAGCAAGTTATGATGCTGAGTCTGAAGACTGTCAGGTTTGTGAATGAAGTCCTAGATTTTCTGTTTGTGTTTCTGGTCTGCATTTGTGCTGTTCTCTACAGTTGTGGTTGTTCTTTTGTGTATGGATTCTGAGTGGTTCTGATCCTTGCTAGTACTGTGCTGAGTCCTGAGCTGTTAGTTTTTGTTGCTGGTCTGTGTTGTGTTTCTTGCTCCTTGTGTGTGCTGGTATTTTGTCAAACTTGTTTGGCTAAAAAGCGGGAGAAATCTGTGTGATTGCTGATCTATTTGCTTCAGGGGGAGAGTTCCTGAGCTGAGCTGTTCAGGGGGAGTTCCTGAGTGTTGTGTTTCAGGGGGAGAAGTTAGTTGTTCCTTAGGGGGAGTTTTTTATGTGTACTTCAGAAACTGAAAAGTTGTGTGTGTGCTTCAGGATGTGTTGTGGCTTTTCAGAAGCTGAACCAAAGCTGTTTGTGTTAAACATAGCTATTTAACCGCTGCTGACTCTGTGGCTATGTTTGATATGTGTAGTTCTTCATGGTTGTTTTATTTTGAAGAGTGAAGAACTTATCTTTGAGGTTTATTTGATTTTAGCCAAAAATTGCCAAAGGGGGAGATTGTTGGTTATTTGAAGGTTGGCTAAATGTTTGGTAAAATCAAAGTATGCAAGCAAGCGTCCTCAGATGTTAATTTGGTCCTTCAGAAGCTGGAAATTGGTTTTGAGAAGTATTAGAAGCTGAAAACTGGATTTACTGTTCATCAGAAGCAAAACTGGCCTTCAGACGTTGGAACTGTTCATCAGACGCTGGGAGGGGCTTCAGACGCACTGTTCAGACGTTGACTGGCATTGACCTTCAGAAGCTGAACTTCAGACGTTGACCAACGTTGACCTTCAGAAGCTGAACTTCAGAAGCTATTTTCAGAAGCTGGATTTCTGCATTTTTTTGTGATTAGTTTTGTGTGTATCTGTTGAAGATTTACTGAAGTTTTATCCAGGCTATTGTTTTCTAGAAGGATGATTATTTTGGTGAAGATCTTATTGAAAGATTGGCTTCGTGTTTATTGATGAATATATTTTCAAAGGATCTTTGTAAAATATAATTCAGAAATATACTTTCTTCTTTGAGCTTCTAAAATATTTCAGAATCATATCAATTGAAGAATATTTGATTCAGATTTATGAGAGCTGCTGAAGACTATTTAAGAAGACGTGCTGCTACATTGAAGATTGTTTTGAGTCAAATCAGAGTTTTTGAGTTTTTGGGTCTATGTAAGCTTAGTGCTTTGTTCTGTGCACCACTCAAATTTTTAGAGTTGGTTGTTTGTCATTGTTTTGAAATCACTTAAAGCTTTTAAGCACAAGTGAATGTTTTTCTATTTTTGAAGAGTGTCTTCAATTTGATTTTGTTTTGAGTTTGTTAATCACTGGGCTGTGGTTACGTGGTTAGGAAGTAAGAGGGGGTTCTTATACCTAGGTGGTTTCCTGGGTAGAAGTCTAGACAGGTAGAGATTAAGTGACAAGACTGGAACAGGGGTTGTGTCCGGGTCTTAGAATTAATTCTACTTAGTAGATTTCCTTCATGGATTGGTATCCCCCAGAGTAGGTGAGGTTTGCATCGAACTGGGTTAAAAAATTCATTGTGTTCTTTATCTTTTTGCACTTTATTTTCTGCTTCTGAACTTTAGTTTTCCATACTCTGTTTTACTGGTTCAGAACCAGAATTGCCAGAATTTCAGACTTAATGGGATCTATGCAAGTTGAGATCATTGGAGGAAAGAAGTATGCTTTTGTTGTTGTTGATGATTTTTCAAGATTCTCTTGGGTAAGCTTCATTAGAGAAAAATCAAACGCTTTTGATGTGTTTAAAGATTTGTGCACTCAGCTACAAAGAGAAAAGGATAGTGTCATTGTCAGGATCAGAAGTGACCATGGGAAAGAATTTGAAAATAGTAAGTTCTCTGAATTCTGTTCCTCTGAAGGAATCAAGCATGAATTTTCAGCTCCTATAACATGTAACATCCGGCGGCTCACCACTCCCCACACTGGGCTGGCCCCGCCGCGATGTACTCACGACCTTCTCCACCCCCCATGTGGATTTTTTGCCTTCCGTGGGAATCGAACTCCGTACATGAGGCTTAAGTACAAGTTCCTTGCATTCCCACTACCAATTGAGCTACTAGCAGTTGTGCATCTTCAGAAGCTGGGTCAGAAGCTGAAATCTCAATATGTATGTCTTCAGAAGCTGGGTCAGAAGTTGGGTCAGAAGCTGGGTCTTCAGAAGCTAGAACAATACTTTAGACGCTGAACCTTCAGAAGCTGACTTTCAGAAGTAACCTTCAGAAGCTGAAATTGTTCAGACGTAGAACTTCAGACGCAGACTTCAGAAGTACCTTTAGAAGCTGGTTTTCTGCATTCTGTTTATTTTCTCATGTGATCTTTTTGAAGATTTAATTGAAGAATTCTCCTTGTTGCATTTGTTTCTAGAAGGAAGATTAATTTGCGTGAAGATATTTGTTGAAGATTTGTTTCTGTTATTTAAGAATATATTTTCAAAGCAATCTTTGGAAAATATATTTTTGAAATATAATTGCTTCTATTTGCTTCTAAAGAATTTTGGAACAACATCTTTTGAAGATTATTTGGTTCAGAATTATGGTTTCTGTTGAAGCTATAAATAGAGGACGTTGCTGATTGAAGAACTTGCATCAAAAACATAAGTCATTATAGAGAGAGTCTTAGTTTTTGAGTCTGTAAGCATTGTGTTGTGTTTTCTGTACACCACTCATCTGTTAGAGTTGGTTTAGTTTTTATTGAGTTGTAATTCACTTAAAGCTTTTAAGCAAAAGTGACAGATTGTGTTTTGAAGAGTGTCTTCATCCTTGTTGGTTTAGAGTTTACAATCACTGGGGCAGTGATTGCTTGAGTAGGAAGTAAGAGGGGTCCTATATCTAGGAGTTCCTAGGTAGAAATTCCACGGATAGTGATTAAGTGAGAAGGCTGTGAAAAACAGGGGCTGCTTACACAGTAGTTCGAATTGATACTATTTTTAGTGGATTTCCTTCCTGGCTTGGTAGCCTCCAGACGTAGGTGTGTTTGTCACCGAACTGGGTTAACAAATCATCTGTGTTCTTTACTTTCTGTCTTTCATTTTGCTGCTTCTGAACCACTGTTTTTCGTACTCTGTTTAGCTCTGTTTTACGGTTCAGAATCACACTTGCCAGAATTTCAATTGTTTTTTTTATTGAATCACAAACCTTAGATTTTGCCTATAAAAGGGGCGGCTTGGGTTGAACTGAAACGCACCCCAGCATTTCTTTGTGTTGACGAAGCTTTGCTTTCTTTATCTCTTTTGTTATTTAGTTTATGGTTGTAATTTTTAAGTATTAGAAATTAGAAATTGTTTTTGAAAGGAAAGTTTTCAAAGGTAAAAACAAAATGTCTAATCTTTTTGAGTTTTCTAAGATTTCTGAAATTTCGACTGAAAAAATATTTTGGAACTTGAAGGGTAAGATCATTCGACTTTGGCAAGTATCAGATTTTAATGGAAACAGGATGCCATTTTCGATTGAGTTGGTTTTGCTTGATGAGGCTGGTGATAGAATCCATGCCACAATAAAAAAAAAATTCTTCTCTACAAGTTCAGAAATGACCTCTTTGAAGGAAAATGTTATAGTTTTGAAAACATGGGTGTTGCTAACAATGGTGGTGCTTATAGAACCACCAGAAACATCTACAAACTCAACTTTCAATTTAGCTCAAAAGTTCAATATCTACCCAGTTTGAATATCACTAAGTCACCATACCATTTGATACCCATTTCTGAAGTCATTGGAGGAACATATGACACTGACTACCTCCTTGGTCATTTTCTAATGCATTTTTATTGTTTATTTTGACTTTAAATATTAACAAGAATTTAATGTATACAACTTTATGTTTATTTAAATTTATTTGGTTTATAAACCTTATAGACACTATTGGTCTGCTGACTGGAGTTGGTAGTGAGAGGGAATTAGTAAAGGAATTAGACACTATATGTTAGTATTCCAATTGTTCTTCAATACTTTGTTATCATCAAAACCTTAGAGGAATTATACAAGACCCTTCTTGTTCCAACAGAATTGTGTTAGCTTCATTTTTTTTTTACTTTCTAAGTGTTTTGAACTGGTCAGACTCTGATAGCATTGGATAAAATCAAACACAAAGATAAAGAGAGAGAGAGAGAGAGAGAGAGAGAGAGAGAGAGAGAGAAAGAGAGAGAGAGAGAGAGAGAGAGAGAGAGAGAGAGAGAGAGCATACACAAGCAATTATATTGGTTCCTCCTACAAACCAGGAGTAGTGTTCCCTTGCACTTCCAAGGGATTTTCACTATAATAACAATTGATTACAAATTGCTCAAGGACAACCAAGAGACTTCCAAATGCTCAAGCACACAAGCAAGAAACTTCCAAATGCACAATTACAAATGAAAGACACTTCTAAAAGATTACAAATAAAATATTTGTTCTTACACTTGATATACAATTAGAGGTGTAAACAATTAAGTACATAACATACTTTTTAACTTAGAATTTATAAGATACAAACTTTGATAAGAAATTCTTAAGGGTTCTATGCGCTTTTTGATTTGACAGAGTAAGGGCACAGTAAAAATAGCAGAGTCTTGTTATATTTCTTTAAGTCTTCAGCTCCTTATATATGCAAGGATTTGAGGGACGTTGGAGAGGAGTGCTAGCGCATTAAGAGTCGTTGAGAAGGCCATTTCCTGATATGGATAATTCCGTTGATTAGACATTCAAAATTCCTTTACTGAAACTGGAATTATCCATTCATTCTCTTTGTCCTTGATGTTCTTTGTTTTTTTCTACACGTGGTCAGTAGAAGACAAACTGTACTATCAGAGTCTTGATAGAGACAACCAAAGAAGAGGATAAATTTGACGTGGATTCTGGGTCCCTCTGGGTCTTCTGTTCTTTAGAGTCTGGAGGTCTTTAGAGTCTGATGGTCTTCAAAGTCTGAGGCAGATCTTCATCTTCTGAGTGACTTCCTTTCTTCTGATCCTAGGTGTTGACTTCTGGTTGACCTTTCTTCAGATCTTCTATCATAGTTTATTAGCTTCTCTTGTGCTTCTGATGCTCTTATACATATTCAGACCTTGTTAAAATTTAATCTATAGTCCTGCACACTTGAACATATATTAGCATATTCAATTGTTCTTCAATACTTTATTATCATCCTATAGAGGAATTGTACAAACCAATTTTTTTCCAGCAAGAATATCAATGAATCATTGTTTATTATGTTATTTGCTATTTATTACTTTATCTTTTTTCAATTATTTTCATTTACGTTTTTCCTACTATTAATGAAGGATATTTTTGTAAAATAACTCATAATTACTCTTTTCTATGCACTGTTAACTACATTTCTTAATTAATGTGAAATTGCAAGAATATCATATAATTTGGGACGAATTGAGTAGTTTTTTTTTAAGTATAAATAAATGTTTAAGACCCAATATATATATATATATATATATAGTCAATAAAATAACCAATATACAGTATTATTTAATGTTCACAAATAAAATATAGAGATCATTTTAGAAGGAAAATAAAATATAAAGACAAATAAATATAATAGCATACTAGTATAAAGTTTTGTTTAGAAAGTCTGGGGGATCGTGGCCTCTCCGGCAGACCTACTACTCAAACATATCACACCAATTTCATTTCAAATAATTCAAGAGATGCAAATATACAACTCTAAATCGTAACAAATTAAATTGCAAGAAAATATAAGTCATGTTTTAATTTCAAATAATCCCTAAGCATATACAAACTAACAAACAATTTATCACAATTCTACATAGGGGAGTGTAATTATCGGTCCCAATAACAACCCAAACAATCATTATTTTGCAAGACTGAGCTCAATTTCAAATAAGGGGGGAAAGTAAAAGAAAAGATTGAGGTTTCCATAATTGGAATGTTTGGTGTCCCACACGGACACACACTGACACATGTGATTGCGAGTTTAATATGTAATTTTCTCAAATTAAAATGTGTTAAACACAACACTCACCCATATGATTGTGGGTATAATTAACTAATTTTATCAAACTATTACTAATGTTGTGGTGTAAGGGTTTAGTGTCCGTTTTTGTCGGTGTCTTATAGGGTTTTACCCAATCTATCCCAATATCATGATTAAAACCATCCTTTCAAAAAAATCATAATTAACCAAATTAAAATCAAAATCAAAATGCAAGGAAAATTGTGTATTTTAAACCACAAAAATGTCCAATATCTATTGCACAATAGTGTATTTGCAGTTTAACAGGAAAATACACTATTAGAAGGGGAAAAAAAAGAATAAATTTGAAGGATTTTTAATTTTGAAGGAAAGACTGAAGGAAATAAATCAATAGGCGAGTCAGGTAGAAAAAAATTCTAGTTTGTAATAATAATGGAAGAAATCAAAACAAGGTTGAGGCAAATGTTGAAAAGTGAAAATTGGTGGAGTTTATAACTTAACGCACTGGAAAATAAAACAAGTGGAAAGAATAGAAAATTATCTCACAAACGTGTGTTTGTTTTAAGAGAAACCAACTCGAAAGAAGTTTGAGTGACAAAAAAGTGTAAAGCGTGTTTGCTTTAAAGAAAACGTGTGGAAAGAAGAATAAATTATCTCACGAATAGCGTATTTGATTTAAGAGAAAATGAATGGAAGAGTAAATTATCTGCGAACACCGCGTTTGCTTTAAAGAAAACGAGTGGAAGGAAGAATAGATTATCTTTAAGCACCGCGTTTGCTTTAAAGAAAACGAGTGGAAGAATAAATTATCACTAAAACCACGTGTTTGCTTTAAGTGAAACTGACGAGAAAAAAGTAGGAGCAACAATTCAGTGAAAAATGGAGAACTAGTTAGATTTATTTTATTTTTAGAGTGAAATTCAATTTGGTCATTTATAATTTTCTCGTGACACAAATTTAATTCCTTTAAAAAAATATATATCATAGAGCTTAATTTATTCCCAATCATTATAATTTTCTCGTGACACAAATTTAATTCCTTTAAAAAAAATATATATATCATAGAGCCTAATTGATTCCCAATCATTATAATTTTCTCGTGACACAAATTTAATTACTTTTAAAAAAATATATATCATAGAGCCTAATTTACTCCCAATTTGAAAATGATAGGGATTAGTTTGTTATTATTTCTTGTTAGGATTTAATTAGACCGCAAGAAAATTTACATTAACCAATTTGGTTCTTCACTCTAATTTTTAAAGTATTGTTATTTTAGTTCTTTTATTATGTATATTTTCAAATTTTTTAGCAGTATAAACTATTGTTTTGTCAAAATTATCTCTAATTATTTAATGCAAAAATAAATATATCAAATGAGACACTCATCGTTTTTGTAGAAAAAAACTTTTATTTATCTGTCATTTTCAATATTTTATACAACTTTAAAATTATTTTATTGGTTAAAACATAGACTATTTATTGGAGAAAAATGGAAATCGATTGAAAAATAATAATTAATAGTACTATAGAAAAGAGATAGATAATTCTATAAACAAAATTTACTATTTTTTATCTATAATAATAAATAAAAAAATAGTGAATTTTGTTTTTTGGGTTGATTTATCATTATTCCATGTATACATTTAAAAAAATTTGATTATAAAAATGTTAGTTTGCCGGGGTCGTTAAAAACATAAAAATTTAAGTTATATTTGATATATTGTTGTTGTCATTGAAAAAATAGCATGATTTGTTTCAATTTAAAGTCACAAACATCTATTGCTATAATTTTAATGAATATCAAAATTATTTTAATCATAATAAAAGACACACGTTACCGTAATAAAAGAGAGGACAAACGAGGACGGTGTATAAATAACTTTAAAATTACAAATTAAAAGGAACGGATGAAGTAATAAACAATAGCCACTATTCTATGAAGGACACTATAATCTAAAGATATTATAAGGAAAAAATAATTACTTTGAAATTAACAAAATCGTTGATTTTTTTTACAAAAAATATTGTTGAATTTTAATAAACATAAAGCAACAATTATCTAAAACAATATATAAAGGTGATAGGGGATTTTTGGATGATTTATTTGTTCTTTCAATTATACGTATAAACAAATTGCCTATAAAAATATTATAATGTTGGTGTTCTTGAAAAATATAAGAATTTATATTATATTTTCTATATTATTAATATCGTTGAAGAAGGTAAGCATAGTTTCTTTCAATTTAAAAGTCACAAACATCTTGTTCTTGTATGAATAAGAGGGGTTTACCTCATGAGTAGGATATGTCCTTCCTTCACTAGTGATTTGATACTCCGTGACGGGTCGTATGTTGCTTCTCCTGATTCTTCTCCAAATCGTGTGGGAGGGGGCAGAGTGCCTGCAAAACTCTCTAATGCTCAAGTCAGACGAGGGGTTAACAGGTAGTAAACAGACTTGGTTAATATAAGTGTGATAAATTGGAATAATTGTACCTAGGGGAGAGGCCCCCTATTTATCGTGGTTGATTCGATGATAGGCTCCTTGTTGGTTGCAATATTTTCTCCATAACTTTAGTCTGGTTTGTTACCAGGTTAATCTCAATATTAGAGTAACCAACCACTCATATAAGTATGGAAGCCTGTCTCGTTTAAGTGAGTCCCATGTAAGTAGGAATTAATCATGTATATATAAGAGTATGCTCTCTGTAAGATAACCCGAAGTATATGATATCATGTATCCATCCAAGATGAGATACCATTATGTAGGAATGACATGTTAGTTATCCAAATGTTGGTTGTGCTTTGAGGTGGTGGAGCACATAGGTGTTATGTTAGTATACACATTAATTCGAGGTGCTATTTCTAATAATGGTGGAGGATGATGACTCAAATATTGTGACACATGTCATATTGAGGTGATCACCTTGATGGACCTTGTCTTGTCATGTTCAATAGGACTTGTCTTGTTTTTACTGGATCTTGCCTTTGGGCTCTCATAAGTAATAACTAAGTTGGGCCTTTTAGGCCCATACTGGTACACCAGCCCCCTATACATTTGGTCACATGGTGGACAATTGGTCTAATATTATTAAAGTGGAAAGTTTTGAAATTTGAGTGTCGCGACACTTATGCAAGTTGTGACTGTAAATGATGTTGTTATGGAATTGTTAGTTTTTATAGGGACGTAATCTGAACTATTGGATCCAATGATGTAAAGTTGTATCGTTTGATCATACTTGCGTACCCACAAATCATTTTCAACTGTTGATGAATGGTTCCCTACAATTTAAATATATGGGTTCACCTATTTCCTTTTTGCTCATTTCCTTCCCCACAATTTTTTTTTTTTTGCTTTTAGTCTTGAAGAATCTTGCGTCTTATAGTTCCATACTTCTCAAATTTGTCTACCATTCCATATGTTATGGTACATTCTTTCTCCCCTATTTTTGCTTTAGCAATGTATGTACAAAAGAACTTTAGGTATATGATTTAGGAGATGGCACATGTGTTGAGTTATTCGGCCCAAACCCAAAGCTCATAGAACGGGATCTAAGTGACTATGGGTGGGTTTGTAAGAGAATTATGGATGCTGAGTAATCTTGTACCATATGTTAACTTTATTATGTCGTTTGTGGCCACTCATGGTTGCATTAGTGACCCTTATATGTTAAAAAACTTTAACTTCCTTGCTAATACTTGAACAAGCATATGTTTGAGAATATTGGTATTCGTCGCCCCTTATCTGATTTATAGTGCGAGGTACTATGCTAATTAGATATCTCACCCATACAACTTCATTCGAATAGTTGGTGAGATGTTTCGAGCAATTTTTAATGCACTTGAATGTGCCTAGAAATCTTCAACTTCTACCAATTAAAAGTTGGTAGCTGATGATGGGGTATCATATGATATTTTTGGTTATGTTTTTAATACTTTTCTTTTTATTTGAAAATAAATAAGATGAGAGTTAGAGGAGTTTTCATTGGTTTGAGGAACACATTGTATTGTTTTCACTCGAGTCGTTGTAATTCATTTTTATCCTAGATCATGCAACTTCATAAGCGTTTTAAGTGTTTTGTGGTGAGAAATCATGTAAATCGAGAAATCAAGACATCACATGAAGGATCAAGGATATGAAGATTGAGACCAATGGTTCTTAGAAGGTTCTTGAAGACAATACACAGTGAAGAAAAATCATTTCAAGTTCCTAGGAGTTTTCAAACGGAAGAACGATAAAAAATGGGACGAAAACGCAAAAAATGGCATAAGAGAGGCTGCCATATGCGCCCCTACGCTTGGCATATGCGCCCATGTGCACGAGGCAGCATTTGATACTGCCTCATGCGCCCCTACGCCTGAGGGTATGCGCCCCTGCGCATAGACACACCCAAAATTGGCAGTTTGCTTGTTTTCCAAGCTAGATCAATGCAAAAAGCTCATTTTTCTTCTCTTAAACTCTAAGTAGTCATATGCTATAAATAGAGACCCTTGAACACATTATTATTCATTCAGAAAGCTAGCGGTTCAAGGTAAGGGTTAAACATCAGAGTTCCAAGGCAGAGGATCTCCATCCTCCGCTTTGTTCTCTCTAGGGTATGTTTTATTGTTTTGTTATGATGTATGTTGTCATGTTCAACTAAACCTCTTTGATTAGGGTTCTAAGATGAACCCCTTCTTATTTGTCGGATTCGATTAATAAATTGTGTATTCAGTTATGCTTTTCTTGTGTCCGATTTAATTTGTTCTTCCCTGTTCTTAATGCTTTTTCAATTGAGAATCGGTAATCTTGAAAATTGATCCGTATAGAATTTGTATGATTGACAGCTCGAAATTATTCCTTTGTTCATGATATTTCTAATTTCTTTTTTCTTATTTATAGTTTATGAAATTAAGTATGTGAAATTCTGGCACAGTAGTTTCCTGATGCTGAACGCAATGTTCCAACACAGGAACAACAGTGTGAAACAGAGTACAAAGTTTCAACGTTGAATTATGAGTAAAACACGCAAAACAATAACAGACATAAAAGTAAAAGGCACAAGATGTTTGTTAACCCAGTTTGGTGACAAACACACCTACATCTGGAGGCTACCAAGCCAGGAAGGAAATCCACTAGCGTAGTCCTAGTTCTAAGTTCTCAGCAAACTCCAAGTTTACAACTTATCACCCAGCTACTACCCGTATTGACATCAACCTAGGAACTCCTAGACCTGAGATCCCATCTCACTTCCTACTCAATCAATCACAACCCCAATGATCTTAGACTCTAATAACAATCAAAGACGGAGACACACTCCAAACACACAAAAGTCACTCTTGCTTAAAAGCTTCAAGTGATCTAAAATTACAACTCAACTAAAACAAACCAACTCTAAGCTTTTGAAATTCAATAGCAGCAATAGAGTGGTATACAAAACAGAGCACACGGCTCAACAAATACAACCTAAAGTCGAAAGCCTAAAAATATTCTTTCAATGATGGCTTCGATTGATTTCTTCAAGAGAGGAGTCTTCTTTATATAGCCTTCAGCAGCAACAAATATCTGAACCAAATATTCTTCAAGGATAGATTTCCAGAATTCTTCTTTAGAAATATATTTCACAATAAAATCTTTCTTCAGGCTAAAACACATATTTGTATCAATTATTCTTTTCAGAAATATATTGAAGCAAATATTCTTCAGAAATATATTTTCCAAAGATCTCTTTGAAAATATATTCACAAATAAAACAATATCCAATCTGAAGAAATATATCTCACGAAAATATATTCCTTCTGGAAACATACGCAGCATGAATTCTTCAATCAAATCTTCAAAAGATCATATGAGAAAATAAACAACTCCAAGGCCCAAAAACAAGGAAGCTTCTGAAGTTCTGTGTCTGAAGTTCTGCGTGTGAAGGTCTGCGTCTGAAGTTCTGCGTCAGAAGGTCTGTGTCTGAAGGTCTGCGTCTGAAGGTCTGCTTCTGAAGGTTCAACTTCTGAAGGTTCATTTTCTGAAGGTTCAGCTTCTGAAGGTTCAGCTTTTGAAGTTCGGCTTCTGAAGGTTCTGCTTCTGAAGTTTCAGCTTTTGAGGGTTCAGCTTCTGAAGGTTGAAGGTTCAGCTTTTGACGTTCAGCTTCTGAAGACGTACATCTTGCTTGTATATTTGATTTTAGCAAAAATGAAGCCAACAAACAAATATCCAACAATCTCCCCCTTTGGCAAATTTTTGGCTAAAACAATCTTTGCATAACTCATCTTGCATATACAAATAAAAAGAGTAACAAGAACACCAGAGGCACATAACAACGGAATATGGAAATAACACAACCTCACAGAAAACTTCAAGAACACACAAAATAAACTCCACACAACGAGAACCTTCTTCAGAGAAAAATAATTTCTCACTGTAGTACCCTAATTTTGTCCTAAGCATTTTAAAACAAAAAATCAAAAAAAATCAAAGAGGGGAAAAAGTCAAAAGTCAACAAAAGTCAACAGAAAAGTCAACATTTTAAAAATGCTGACTTCGCACTGCGAAGCTCACTTCGCACTGCGAAGTCTGCGATTTTTCTGCAGATTTTTGGTTTCTTTGATTTAATTCCAGAATTTGTTGCATATCATTTCCATAATTATTTTAAGTAGCATTCATGGCTAATTGGGCCAAGCAAAACCAGAATTGAAGGACTTGCCATTAATGCCAAGGTTGGAAGCTTTTTCTTCCAACCTAGCATGTGACAAGCAAGTGGGCTTGCCCTTGGGCAGCTCTAGTCCCTCCCATGTGACCTGCTAACCACCACAAGGTTGCCAGCCACCTGCTTGAGGACTTCCCTCCTGCTTGCTTCCCCAAAAACCAGTCAAACTAGCTGGATTTTCTCACTTGAAAAGCCATGAGTGCCTACCCTGTTTTTGCAGCAGTTTTTCACCCCTCACACCAGCCATAAGTAGCCTTTTTCATCCCTCAATCTCTGCACATTACAGTGCACGTTTTCATTGATCAACCATTGAGATTGCAAGGATTGATCCCCAAGCATTAGCCAATTGCAATTCAGCTTTGTTCTTCATCATTACCTTCTAGAATTGGTTGAATTTGTGGCTGAAATCAGGCTGAATCTTGCCCCTTGGTACAAGGCAAGGTTGCCTCTATCCATTAGCATTTAATGCAAAGGGATTCAGCTTGATCTTAGCCACAAATCAGCTGAATTTTGGGATTTGGTAATGATGAAATAGATTTGGTTTTGGCCTATAAATAGAAGGCAATGCCCAAGGTTTCAAACACAACTGATAACAGCATTTCAAGAGCAGAAACTCTACTCATTTTAGCTTACAAAGCCCCACAAATAACCAGAAAAAACCAATCCAACACAAAGCTTTACCAAAGTTCAAGTTCATCACCAATATCAAAAAAAAACCTTTGTGAAAGCCTTCAACCAATTCAAATCCATTGCAGCTGGAGCTTTGCTAAGGAGTTCTGTAAGTTTCTAAGCACTCATCTTGCATTTACAATTGTGTTTGCATAGCTATTTTGGTTCAAAACCATTTGATTCTAAAAAACCCCTTTTGAATTTCAAAGAAATCCCAAGGTTTTCAAAACATCAAAACTGGTTTGTCCAGCCTTTTTCACCCCAAAAACTCAAAGCTTTTCACTCACCTAAAAGGTCCTGAGTGTGTTCAGAAGTTGTTTCTGAACAAAAGTTCAGAAACAGCTTCTGAACTCAAAATTTCGCATGCTTCGCAGTGCAAAGTCATGGTCGCAGTGCGACCATGACAGAACTCAGAATCTGAATTTTTGTGTCAAAATGACCAATTTTTGAGGTTCTAGCCCCAGAGCTCAGAACCTAAGAGTTTTTAAACCCATGTTTTTCAAACTATAACAAGGATTTTGCATAATCTTGACAAAATCACAAGTTCGTATGACATTATGTGGATAACTTGCAAAACAAGTTATGTTCCCAAACTTTCAAACAAGCATGAACAAACAAGATATGTTCATCATTCCAATCTAAACTTGAACAATAAATATTGTTCATGATTTTCAAAACTCAAATATGAACATACGCCAAATACGTTCGCTTTTTGCAAAATGAGCCGAACTTGTGCGTTTTCTAGCAAAATTTGCTAAACCTTCCCATTTTGGGTTTTCAAGCCAAATGTTTTGACATACCTTGGGATTTCTAAAGGATTCAACCCAAAAACATGAATGAAAAAGGGATGGTGTGACGTATGTCTCTCCATCGCCCCGATTGTACGAATGCGTGACGTATGTCTCGCCGTTCGGACAATCGTCATTCCATTTTCAATATCTACAACCCTAACCAAACCAAAACTTGGCCCCTTGTGGTCAATCCAAACCTTTTGGTCCCCCGTGGGCATTAGACTCGACCCCTCGACTCATTTGAGTCACTCGGTCAATGTTCGACTCGTCCGAGTCCATTGTACCTGTTCTTGATCTCAGTGGATCAATCGAACAATCGCCCGACTCTTCGGAGTCCACTCGGTCAATGATTGACTTGTATGAGTCCATTGCACCTCCCTTGGTCCCATAGCGACCAATTCGAACCTTTTACCCTAACGGACGTACCTTTTAACAATTCTAATGCGATTCACGAACAAACGCTTAATAAGTCTCCCAAGCGCGAGCATACAAGCTACGTTTTAATCGCAAGAATTTGGTTAAAACATCGTCCATTTAAAATCAACTAACATATGTACGTTTTTCTACAAAGAACTACGTACGCTTTGAATTCTCCGACTACCGGGAGATACGTAGGAGCAAGATCGACATCTTGTCAAGCGCAATAATAAAAAAACTTTTTTCTCTTTCTTTTCTTTCGTTTGTTTTTATCTCTTTCCCCCCTTTTATTATATTTTTGACATAAATGAACATGCGCGCAAAATATTAAAAAACAATTCAAGCTTTGACCAAATAGAAGGTTCCCGTTGAGTACAACAGACGTGAGGGGTGCTAATACCTTCCCCTTGCGTAACCGACTCCCGAACCCGACAATGGTTACGATGACCAATCCTTATCCTCATCGTCAAAAGGGTTTTATTATCGTTTCCCTTTAAACATATAAAAAAAAACTTAAGGGTTTATCAACGTTCCCTTTACACAAAAACTTTGGTGGCGGCTTCACAAAGGCCCTCCGAGCGTTTACGAACGACCTCGGAGGATTTGCGCGTCTTTTTCCCAAGGAAAAAAACGAGGTGCGCACAGCTGGCGACTTCACTGGGGACCCTGTTCCCACTAGTGAGTCAAGCCTAACCTATTTGGTTTAAAGCCAATTGTTTTATTTTCTTTGCGTGCCATGTTTATTTATTTTATTCATACATGTTATATTTATGCTTTATGTTTATATTTGCTTTATCTGCTTTATATTCATATCATATATATCAAATGCGGGGGTTACTTGAGTGATGTTACTCCACATTGTTCGGGTTAATGCCGGACGTGTGAGGCTCTCTACCCGAGCTTGAGAAAAAAACTAAGTTAGAAGGAGGTTGTGTGCGGAAGCCCGCGTTGACGTATGTCCGTGAGGTAGGATGTCCAACCCCGCTTAGATGAGATTTTCACGTGGAATTAATTGAAGTCATGTCGACGTATGTCCATAGACAACCCTAATTCCATGTGAGGTCTATGACTCTAAGGACCTCTTCTTAGGAGATTTCACAATTTAGAGCCTACATGTGAGGATGGGGGGAAGTTCCGAACCTTCATAAACCATACCCTTGCATATCATTTGCATTCATGAAAGTAATTTTCGCATCATTTTGCTTTATAGGAGTTTAAAAAGAACAAACAAATATTAGCAAAAAAGAAATATGGATTCCGGGAACAAGAATACGCTCGCCTTCAAAATTAAAGCTCCTAGGGTGGAAAGTTTATTAGCTCTAAGCAAGAGGCTCTCTTCGGTCAACAAGAACATCTTCGAGGCAAGCTATGGGCTAATCCTTGATCTTCTACCCGTAAGAATAGATTCAACGGCCTTAACCACTTTGGCGCAATTCTTCGACCCACCTCTACGGTGCTTCACATTTCAAGACTTCCAACTAGCGCCAACTTTGGAAGAGTTTGAGAAGATTTTGGGTTGTAGTATGAAGGGTCATGAACTCTATCTCGGTCCGGGAAAGGATCCCACATTTGAAGCCATCGCCGAATCCTTATACCTCGACACCCAAGAAGTGGCATCTAACTTGGAAGTTAGAGGAAACCTTAAGGGATTTTCAAGAAAGTTTTTGGAAGCCAAAGCTCGGGAAATGTTAGCCAACAAAGAGGGAAGGGCATTCAACGCCATCTTAGCCCTCTTAGTTTACGGAATTGTTTTATTCCCCAACATGGATGATTTCGTAGACTTGCCGGCTCTAGAGGTATTTATGACTAAAAATCCAGTTCCCACAATCTTGGCGGATTTTTATCATACCCTCTACTCTAGGCATGAACAAGCAAGGGGACGCAAAATTACTTGTTGCACTCCCGTGGTGCAAATTTGGATGATGTCTCACATGCCAAGAAACCGAGACTTTGTGGAAAACCGGGCCAAGCTCAAATGGTCGCAACGGATGACAACCCTCGCCGAGAAGGACATCCATTGGTTTTCACCAAACTTAGAGGACCCGGAAATTATCCTCAGTTGCGGGGACTTCCCTAACGTACCCCTCATTGGTACTAAGGGATGTATTAATTACAATCCGGTCCTCTCTCTCCGACAACTAGGTTTTTCAATGGAGGATAAACCTAATGACCTTTTGTTGGAAGCTTTCTACTTAAGGGAAGGCGATCAAGACCCGGCATTGCTAGAGAGAATCCGGGGAGCATAGAGCCAAGTACGCAAGGGAAGGGTCGGCAAGAGAAACTGTGTCGCCAAACCCCTTTATACTCAATGGGTGAAGGAGAGGGCCAAAGCAATCAAGTTACCCTTCGTGGTCATAAACCCTCCAAAATCTCCTACACCTAAACCTATTGCAATCATTCCCAACAAAGAAGTGAAGGACCTCAAGGCTAAAATTCAAGAACTCCAAAACAAAAACGGAGACTTAGAATTGAAGCACCTCCAAGCTTTAGGAGAAATTACTAGGACGAAGAGAGATCGTGATGAAGTATCACATTCTCTCCTAGTATGCCAAAAACGGCTAAGAACCTCCGAAGGGAAGAGGGATTGGATAGGAGGCGGCTTGGTTAGTGCGGATGCCAACCTTGTGGCCAAGGACGAAGAGTTGGAAAGAATTCTACATTCCAACCAAGAGCTCAAGAAGTTTGGCGAACTAGCCATTGAAGCTCAACGGAAATGGAGGTTGAAATTTCAAGAGAAAAATCAACAGCTCCAAGAAGTAGTGAAAGACTACAAAGAGCAGCTTCAAGCCGAACGCGTCCAGCGGCAAAGACATGAGAGTCTCTCTCATCAAGGGAGGCTAAAGTGCAATCATCTCGAAGAGGACATCAAGAAATTCGAAGAGTACTTCGACAAGATTGCAAGAGCTCATGGGGACCACATTGCACAACTACACGATGAAATTAGAAGTGCAAGAGTCAAGCTAGACCAGCGCAAGGAAGTAATTGAGTATGTATGGCAAGACGCCACCCGATTAAGTGAGGATTTCACTAAATTGGTTGCATTCTCAAATTTGGTAATCACCCAACTTCCAAAGAAGCTAGCGGAGGCTGAGATGGTCATGCCCTACTTTGTCATCCCTATGGAGATCCGGAAGTTTATGAAGTTCTGCAAGGACACCATAGATTTCTATAGGGAGGAGATGAGCAAAGCCGAGAAGCGAGCGGCTATTTGATTTGTAATAGCATTAGTTACACTTTGTAAACAAATGTTATTTAATCAAATATATTTTGAAGCATAATCAATTTCCCAGTCTTTAATATTTCGAATTTGCTAATATTAATTGTGCATCTTTAAACTCCATAAAGCAAAATAAAAAAAAACGCATATTTTGCATACTCATAGCATACATACATCCACATGCATTTTTTCAAAAAAAAAAAACTCATTCATTTCCCTAAAAACAGTTCAAAGCAATCATAGCCCGAAAACCCCGAAAGCCCTCGGTCCAAGAACCAGATATTCAACACTTGTACGGAACACGAGCTAACAAACAAAGGATCATGGACAATTTGGAACAAACTCAAGCGGCTTTGAGAGAAGAGGTTGATGGAATGAAGGGAAAGATGGATCAGATGCTAGAGTTAATGCAAGCTCTATCGGCACGAGAAAGTAACCCTCGCCCAACAACGGATGCATCCAATGTGCAATGGCCTCTTTATGGTTTACCTCCGAATTATACCCAACCATTCGAAAATGAGGGTCAAGGACCACCTCCACCACCGCTCACAATCCCCGTAAGGAATGAAGAGCGTCGTCCTCAAGGAACTTCCACTACTCAGCATGAGGTGATTCCCCATGATGTGGAAAATAGTCAGCTAAGGCAATCTGCTCCCGACACCACCCACCAAGACAATGATACCACCCAAATGTATCGAGTTTTGGAAGAAAGGTTGAAAGCTGTCGAAGGGTTCAGCTCATACGGTGCCCACAACGCCTTGGATATGTGCCTAGTGCCCGACGTGGTAATTCCTCCGAAGTTCAAAGCACCGGACTTCGAAAAATACAAAGTAATTCAATGCCCTCGGAACCATCTAAGGATGTTCTGTAGGAAGATGGCAGCTTACGCAATGAACGAGAAACTCATGGTGCATGTGTTTCAAGATAGTTTAAGCGGAGCGTCCTTGGATTGGTACATGCAGCTCCAGCGTACCCATGTCCAAACTTGGAAGGATCTAGCCGATGCCTTCCTAAAGCAATACAAATATAATTTGGACATGGCTCCAAATAGGATGCAACTACAAAACCTCCTGCAAAGAAGCAATGAGTCCTTCAAGGAGTACGCTCAGCGGTGGAGAGAACTAGCTTCTCGTGTACAACCACCACTATTGGAAAGAGAGCTTGTCGACACCTTTATGGGCACACTTCAAGGCCCATATTACGACAAGATGATTGGAAGCACGTCTGCCGGTTTCTCCGATCTAGTCATGGTTGGTGAAAGAATAGAAGACGGAGTAAAGAGAGGAAAAATCCAAGGCTCTCCAGAAGCTCAAAGTGGAGCTAGAAAGCCCCCCAGCAACTTTCACAAAAAGAAAGAGGGGGAGACAAATGCCGTTCTAGTGGGACCATCCTACCCACCACCAAATCAAATGCCTCACTACCACTATCCTTATGTGGCAGCAGCAACGGCTCAAGGGCGTTACTCACCTCAAGTGATTCCCGCAAATCCACCTCGACAACCAGTAGTGTTGCCGCAGCAAAATCAACAGCAACAACAACAAGGCGGGTACCCATCAAGGAATCAAGCGAGCTCAAGGAACAATTATTTTAATAGGCAGTTTGATCCTGTACCTATGTCTTATGGTCAAATCTTGCCATACCTAATCCAAAAGGGTATGGTCGAGACAAGACTACTATCACCAATGTCGCCACCATATCCACATTGGTACGACGCACACGCCAAATGTGATTTCCACGCAGGATCCGTGGGGCACAATGTCGAGAACTGTAGAGTTTTCAAACACAAGGTGCAGGATCTTATTGACAAGAAGCTGTTATCCTTCAAAGAGGAAAACCCCAATGTAAAGAACAACCCATTGCCGGGGCATGCGGGTCCCTCTGTAAATGCGGTGGAGGAACAAGAGGACTTTGGTCCAGTCAAAAGGGTAGCCAATGTTAAGACCCCCTATCAACTATAAGGGAGCGTTTAACCGGCTTTGGATTGTTCGAGGAAACGCACGCCAACTGTGAAGCCTACAAGGTTAACCCGAACGAGTGCGAAGAGTTGAAGAGCTGTCTTCAAGAGTTAATGGACCAAGGTTGGATCCAAATTGGTTATATAAAGAATGGCACGGACGTTGCTACCTTAGAGTCTAACAACCCAAAACCTCTCGAGATCCCATACCAAAGGAGAGAGGTACCAATGCCAATACAACCCATAACATTCCACGTACCTGCACCCTTCTCTTTTGAGAGCACGAAGAGGGTACCATGGAATTACCAACCTGTGGCCTATGTGGAAGGAAAACCACTAGCCAAAATTGAGCCCAGCATCACTAACATTACCGGTGTTGGAGGAATGACTAGAAGTGGTAGAGTCTTCGCTCCGAAAGAACTCGGGAAGACGCCAGCCGTACTACCAAAGGAGCCGCTCAAAGAAAAGAGCGTGGAGGAAGAAGAGAACCAAGCGGGGCCTTCTCAAAAGACAATCCCGCAAAAAGAGGCCGAAGAGTTCCTAAGGATAATCCAAAAGAGCGAGTATAAAATCATTGACCAGCTAGGTCAAACTCCCTCCAAGATCTCCATGCTATCCTTACTACTAAGCTCGGAAGCACACCGAGAAGCACTACTGCGGATCCTCAGTGAGGCACATGTCACCAAGGACATTCCGGTGGACCAATTCGACGGGATAGTCGGAAATATTACCTCAAGTAGGTACTTGGGTTTCAATGGCGATGAGCTACCCGACGAGGGGCACATTCATAACCGCGCCTTACATATCTCCGTGAAATGCATGGACCACATCCTCTCAAGAGTGCTAGTGGACACTGGGGTCATCATTGAATGTCATGCCCAAGACTACCCTCCTCAAACTATCATGTGAAGGGACCGTAATGAAGCCCAGCGCCTTGGTCGTAAAAGCTTTCGATGGGTCAAGAAGAGCCGTTATAGGGGAGATCGACTTACCAGTCCAAATCGGACCTAAGGTTTTCACCATAACCTTCCAAGTCATGGATATTAATCCGACATACAGTTGTCTTCTCGGACGACCATGGATCCATGCGGCCGGAGCCATTACCTCTACCCTGCACCAGAAGCTGAAGTTCATCATTGATAACCAAATGATTGTAGTTTCCGGGCAAGAGGACATGATGGTAAGCCATCTCTCATCTTTCCGTTATATAGAAACGGATGAAGAAGCTGTGGACGTCCCATTCCAGTCTTTGGAAGTGGCGAATGTCGTGACATTGAGCTCGAAGCCCAAGGAAGAGGCTAGGACAGCCATGTCATCATGGAGGGCGATAAGAGAGGCCCTAGAAGAAAGCCGACCCACTAGGATGGGGCAAGTTAGTGGACATACCGGAGAAGAAAAATCGCTTCGGGTTGGGGTATCATCCATCAGCCGAAACTTTCTCAAAGCCTTCAAAGCAAGGGATCCTCCCCATTTCGGAAACATTCATCAGTGCGGGGTTTATCCATGAAGATCAAGTGGCTCTACTCGAAGACGTAGACGAAGACGTGCCTGATTTGGTGTACCGTTGCGCTTCGGATGAAGCTTTGAACAATTGGAGGGCTATCGCGATTCCCGAGATCATTACCAGGATCAAGTAATAAACCATGTTTGTTTGTTTTTACTTTTAAAAAAAAAATCATTTAGCTCTGCCCAAGGCAAATGATTAGTCGTGTGGGGCCCCCATGTTTTAAAAGTTATTTACAATCATGAATAAAAACACTCTTTTATGTTCATTTGAGTCTTTTTCTTTTTGCATTTGTTTTAAAAAAAATTTTTCTACAAAAAGCCTAAAAAAAATCATACTCATGCAGATCTACAAATCCACCCTCCAAAAACAACACTGCCTTAAACCCTTATGACTTCGATTTCCCGATTAATCAAACGGAAGATGATGAAGAGGACGATTATGAACCGCCTGAAGAATTGTCTAGACTTGCAAATCAAGGGGATAGGGTAATACAACCTCACCAAGAATCAGTTGAAAAGGTCAACTTGGGGACCGAAGAGGATAAGAAAGAGGTCAAGATAGGAGCCTCCCTGCACGAGGATGTGAAAGGAAAGTTGATTAAGCTTCTGCAAGAGTACGTGGACGTATTCGCTTGGTCGTATCAAGACATGCCGGGTTTAGACCCTAACATCGTTGTACACAAGCTGCCACTCAAGCCGGAATGCCCGCCAGTGAAGCAGAAATTGAGAAGAACTCGACCCGATATGGCTCTCAAGATCAGAGAGGAGGTCAAAAAGCAATTCGATGCCGGCTTCTTAGCTGTAACCAAGTATCCAACATGGGTTGCCAACATTGTGCCAGTTCCGAAGAAAGATGGCAAGGTGAGAATGTGTGTGGATTATCGGGACTTGAATAGAGCAAGCCCAAAGGATGATTTCCCGCTACCACACATCGACATATTGGTGGACAACACAGCCCAATTCTCAGTCTTTTCCTTTATGGATGGCTTCTCGGGATATAACCAAATCAAGATGGCTCCGGAGGACATGGAGAAAACTACATTCATCACCCCATGGGGGACATTCTGCTATAAGGTAATGCCTTTCGGATTAACAAATGCCGGGGCAACATACCAAAGAGCAATGGTGACTCTTTTCCATGACATGATCCATAAGGAAATAGAGGTCTACGTCGACGACATGATTGCCAAATCCCAAACGGAGGAGGATCATCTAGTCCATCTACAAAAGCTTTTCGAACTGCCTAAGAAAATTCAAGCTGCGCTTAAATCCTAACAAGTGCACATTTGGCGTTAGATCCGGAAAGTTATTGGGCTTCATCGTCAGCCAAAGAGGTATTGAAGTGGATCCTGATAAGGTAAAGGCCATCCAAGAAATGCCAGCGCCAAATACCTGAGAAAGAAGTCCGGGGTTTCTTAGGAAGATTGAACTACATCGCCAGGTTCATTTCACACATGACAGCTACCTGCGAACCAATCTTCAAACTGCTAAGGAAAAACCAAGCCGTTCATTGGAATGAGGATTGTCAAGAAGCGTTTGACAAGATCAAACAATACCTGCAAGAACCACCAATTTTAATACCTCCGGTTCCGGGTAAACCCCTCATCTTATACCTAACCGTACTTGAAGGATCAATGGGTTGTGTGTTAGGACAACAAGATGAAACGGGAAGAAAAGAGCACGCAATCTACTACCTAAGCAAGAAGTTTACTGACTGTGAAACAAGGTATACTTCACTTGAAAAGACTTGCTGCGCTTTAGCATGGGCTGCTCGACGTCTAAGGCAATACATGTTGACCCATACAACTTGGTTGATATCGAAGATGGATCCCATCAAGTACATCTTCGAAAAGCCTGCCCTCACAGGGAAGATAGCCCGTTGGCAAATGCTGCTGTCTGAGTACGACATCCAATATGTTGCTCAAAAAGCCATCAAAGGGAGTGTTTTATCCGAGCACCTTGCTCACCAACCATTGGAGGATTATCAGCCCATACAATTCGACTTCCCGGACGAAGATGTCGTAGCTTTGAATGACGAAAAGGTCACAAGCGATGATGAAGGGCCAGAACCAGGAGCTCAATGGAAGCTCGCTTTCGACGGCGCCTCAAATGCCATGGGGCACGGGATCGGAGCAGTTTTAATCTCCCCAAGAAATGGATACCAACCCTTCACAGCAAGGTTATGCTTTGACTGCACCAATAACATGGCAGAATATGAAGCATGTATCCTAGGCCTCGAAGCAGCAATTGATCTATGGATCAAAAACCTTGAAGTATACGGTGACTCAGCCTTGGTCATCTATCAAGTCAAAGGAGAATGGGAAATAAAACATCCCAATTTAATTCCCTACCGAGCCCGGGTTGTAGAATTGATCAAGCATTTTGATGAAATCAACTTCCACCACATACCTCGAGAAGAAAATCAGGTAGCAGATGCTTTGGCTACATTATCATCAATGTACCAAGTAAATTTCTACAACGAAGCACCAATCATAAGGATGGATCGTAGAGACAAACCAGTTGTATGCGCATCAGTCGAAGAGGGACTTGACGACAAACCTTGGTTCTACGACATCAAGCGATACCTCGAAGAGCAAGAGTATCCAGAAAATGTCTCACACACCGACAAGAGGACCCTCAGAAGATTGGCATCCCAGTTCTTCCTCAGTGGAAATACCCTCTACAAAAGAAATTATGACATGGTCCTGCTCAGATGTGTGGATAAACATGAAGCGGACATGCTCATCAAAGAAATCCACGAGGGATCTTTTGGAACCCATGCTAATGGGCATGCAATGGCAAAGAAAATCTTAAGGGCGGGCTACTATTGGTTAACCATGGAAGCTGATTGTTTCCACTATGCCAAGACTTGTCACAAGTGTCAGATTTACGCCGACAAAGTGCATGTGCCACCAACTCCGCTGAACGTCATGACTTCACCTTGGCCTTTCTCTATGTGGGGCATAGACATGATTAGAATGATCGAGCCCAAAGCGTCAAATGGACATCGCTTCATCCTCGTTGCCATCGACTACTTCACCAAATGGGTAGAAGCAGCTTCGTATGCAAACGTAACCAAACAAGTGGTAGCCCGATTCATCAAGAAGGAAATCATTTACCGTTATGGTACTCCCCACAAAGTCATCACGGATAATGGGGCAAACCTGAACAACAAGACAATGAAGGAGTTGTGCAAAGATTTCAAGATTGAGCACCATAATTCCTCCCCTTACCGACCAAAGATGAATGGTGCGGTAGAAGCAGCCAATAAGAACATAAAGAAGATCATCCAAAAGATGGTGACAACATATAAGGATTGGCATGAGATGCTTCCCTTTGCGCTACATGGCTACAGAACAGCCATTCGCACTTCAACTGGGGCAACCCCCTTCTCCTTAGTATACGGTATGGAAGCTGTTCTCCCCGTAGAGGTGGAAATTCCTTCGTTAAGGGTCTTGATGGAAACCAAGCTAGAAGAAGCTGAATGGGTCCAAACAAGGTTCGACCAACTGAATCTCATAGAGGAGAAGCGTCTGACGGCAATATGTCACGGACAACTCTATCAAAGGAGGCTCAAGAGAGCATTCGACAAGAAGGTCCGTCCTCGAGAGTTCAAAGAAGGAGACCTAGTGCTCAAGAAGATATTACCTATCCACAAAGATCCCCGAGGGAAGTGGACTCCCAGCTATGATGGGCCGTACGTGGTAAAGAAAGCTTTCTCAGGCGGAGCCCTGATCATCACCACTATGGACGGAGAAGAGTTCCCACTCTCAATAAACTCCGATGCAGTCAAGAGGTATTATGCCTAAAAGAAAAAAAAAGAAAAAAAAGCTCGCTAAATCGAAAACATGAAAGGGCGGTTTAGGCAATAGAGAGCGTCCTGCTAGATCGAAAACCTGAAAAGGCGGTCTAGGCATAAATTAAGGACATCAAAAAAGGAAATATACCCCGGTGGATTGAAAACTCGAAAGAGCGGTCCAGGCAAAAATTAGGGGTTAACAAAAAAAAAGAAAGGCAATGACTGCAGCATCCAAGCTCCGGACAAGACTCAAGAGGAGAAGAATCGGTCTCATCAGCATCTTCCGAAAACAAATCTCTCGAAGTCATAAGGAAATAGCAAGTGTTGTGCCAAAACCAACAATTTTCTTTTGCTTTTTCTTGTCTTTCTCTATCTCACTTCTCCCTTTGTGTATTTTTTTACCCATTCAAGAAGTCGAATCTGCATTGAATAAATTTTCCTTTTGTTATTTTGTGTTCTCAGTAGCGCATAAAAATTTTGTTTTATTCATGATGAAAATGCTTTAAAACATGGGAAATAAACAAAAGAATTTTCTTCCAAAAAAGAGAAAAAAGCAAACAAACATTGTTTTATTTGAATTTTCGTAAATTTCGAAGGAATTACGGTAATTCTTACCAAATATTGCACCAAAGGACTTATGCTCCTTAGCAAAGGCAAGTGCGTAGCTCACGGCACGCGGAGCGCAAAAACCCCCAAGGGTTAGGAGGAGCAGAATTCCCCAGTAAACACCCTAAACATCCAAACACCAACAAAGGCTGGATATCGATCATGCTTCCAAAATGATCCTTATATCCCCATAAGCCAAACCTCATTGATATTCCCCAGGGAGTCTCAACCCCAAACAAAAAGTCCAATCATTATTGGCAAACCCACACAAATCTTCGGGCATAGCTCGAACTACACCGGTTTTGATCCCATTCGGGTATGTAGGCAAAGGACCTTGTCCTTCCAAACCGACCAACCAAAAAACCAACAAAACAAAACAAAAAAAAAGAGTGCCCAATCGTCATTGGCACAACCACAACCAAGACCGACTTTGCTCGGCACCCAACCAGCATCATTGCATTTTCATTCATGCATGCATATCATTCATACACGTGCATTTCATTTCGTAAATCATGCATCCTCAACAAGGGTTCTCCAGTGAGTATCACATATTCACCAACATCCATCAACAGTCAAGTAAGCGTTTCCCCAGTGAACCTCCTTCACTAACTGTCCCCAATTCCCCAGACAGAATCTTTGTTTGAGTCCATCTCATATCATATTACATTGCATATCACCGCATATCATACTGCATAACATGCATCATACAATCATGTTTTCCAGTTCAACCAGGGGCACCTATTTAGGGTAAGACCACAGCTCGTTAGGAATCGACATTCAGTGAAAGTGCCTGAATAAGATCACCTAGCTTAGGTATCGACCTCTAGTGACAGTGCCTAGAGTAGATCACCTCCCTCAATGTTCGACCTCTAGTGACAGTGCCTAGAGTAGATCACCTCCATCAATGTTCGACCTCTAGTGACAGTGCCTAGAGTAGATCACCTCCCTCAATGTTCGACCTCTAGTGACAGTGCCTAGAGTAGATCACCTCCATCAATGTTCGACCTCTAGTGACAGTGCCTAGAGTAGATCACCTCCCTCAATGTTCGACCTCTAGTGACAGTGCCTAGAGTAGATCACCTCCCTCAATGTTCGACCTCTAGTGACAGTGCCTAGAGAAGATCACCATCCTCAGGAATCGACCTCTAGTGACAGTGCCTAGATAAGATTACCTTCATCCCCCAGTGGATCTACCTCCAGTGTTAGCGGCTGGATACGATCAACCTTTTCCAACCATTGCATTTGCATTTCGCGAAGGACAAAATTCGGGTCCTTCTTTTTACTTAATTGATCTTCGCAAAGAGTTCATGAGATGCCCTTGGCACTCACGCACTCTATGCGAAGACACAATTAAGTAGGGGCAGCTGTAGTACCCTAATTTTGTCCTAAGCATTTTAAAACAAAAAATCAAAAAAAATCAAAGAGGGGAAAAAGTCAAAAGTCAACAAAAGTCAACAGAAAAGTCAACATTTTAAAAATGCTGACTTCGCACTGCGAAGCTCACTTCGCACTGCGAAGTCTGCGATTTTTCTGCAGATTTTTGGTTTCTTTGATTTAATTCCAGAATTTGTTGCATATCATTTCCATAATTATTTTAAGTAGCATTCATGGCTAATTGGGCCAAGCAAACCAGAATTGAAGGACTTGCCATTAATGCCAAGGTTGGAAGCTCTTTTTCTTCCAACCTAGCATGTGACAAGCAAGTGGGCTTGCCCTTGGGCAGCTCTAGTCCCTCCCATGTGACCTGCTAACCACCACAAGGTTGCCAGCCACCTGCTTGAGGACTTCCCTCCTGCTTGCTTCCCCAAAAACCAGTCAAACTAGCTGGATTTTCTCACTTGAAAAGCCATGAGTGCCTACCCTGTTTTTGCAGCAGCTTTTCACCCCTCACACCAGCCATAAGTAGCCTTTTTCATCCCTCAATCTCTGCACATTACAGTGCACGTTTTCATTGATCAACCATTGAGATTGCAAGGATTGATCCCCAAGCATTAGCCAATTGCAATTCAGCTTTGTTCTTCATCATTACCTTCTAGAATTGGTTGAATTTGTGGCTGAAATTAGGCTGAATCTTGCCCCTTGGTACAAGGCAAGGTTGCCTCTATCCACTAGCATTTAATGCAAAGGGATTCAGCTTGATCTTAGCCACAAATCAGCTGAATTTTGGGATTTGGTAATGATGAAATAGATTTGGTTTTGGCCTATAAATAGAAGGCAATGCCCAAGGTTTCAAACACAACTGATAACAGCATTTCAAGAGCAGAAACTCTACTCATTTTAGCTTACAAACCCCCACAAATAACCAGAAAAAACCAATCCAACACAAAGCTTTACCAAAGTTCAAGTTCATCACCAATATCAAAAAAAACCTTTGTGAAAGCCTTCAACCAATTCAAATCCATTGCAGCTGGAGCTTTGCTAAGGAGTTCTGTAAGTTTCTAAGCACTCATCTTGCATTTACAATTGTGTTTGCATAGCTATTTTGGTTCAAAACCATTTGATTCTAAAAAACCCCTTTTGAATTTCAAAGAAATCCCAAGGTTTTCAAAACATCAAAACTGGTTTGTCCAGCCTTTTTCACCCCAAAAACTCAAAGCTTTTCACTCACCTAAAAGGTCCTGAGTGTGTTCAGAAGTTGTTTCTGAACAAAAGTTCAGAAACAGCTTCTGAACTCAAAATTTCGCATGCTTCGCAGTGCAAAGTCATGGTCGCAGTGCGACCATGACAGAACTCAGAATCTGAGTTTTTGTGTCAAAATGACCAATTTTTGAGGTTCTAGCCCCAGAGCTCAGAACCTAAGAGTTTTTAAACCCATGTTTTTCAAACTATAACAAGGATTTTGCATAATCTTGACAAAATCACAAGTTCGTATGACATTATGTGGATAACTTGCAAAACAAGTTATGTTCCCAAACTTTCAAACAAGCATGAACAAACAAGCTATGTTCATCATTCCAATCTAAACTTGAACAATAAATATTGTTCATGATTTTCAAAACTCAAATATGAACATACGCCAAATACGTTCGCTTTTTGCAAAATGAGCCGAACTTGTGCGTTTTCTAGCAAAATTTGCTAAACCTTCCCATTTTGGGTTTTCAAGCCAAATGTTTTGACATACCTTGGGATTTCTAAAGGATTCAACCCAAAAACATGAATGAAAAAGGGATGGTCTCTCCATCGCCCCGATTGTACGAATGCGTGACGTATGTCTCGCCGTTCGGACAATCGTCATTCCATTTTCAATATGTACAACCCTAACCAAACCAAAACTTGGCCCCTTGTGGTCAATCCAAACCTTTTGGTCCCCCGTGGCCATTAGACTCGACCCCTCGACTCATTTGAGTCACTCGGTCAATGTTCGACTCGTCCGAGTCCATTGTACCTGTTCTTGATCTCAGTGGATCAATCGAACAATCGCCCGACTCTTCGGAGTCCACTCGGTCAATGATTGACTTGTATGAGTCCATTGCACCTCCCTTGGTCCCATAGCGACCAATTCGAACCTTTTACCCTAACGGACGTACCTTTTAACAATTCTAATGCGATTCACGAACAAACGCTTAATAAGTCTCCCAAGCGCGAGCATACAAGCTACGTTTTAATCGCAAGAATTTGGTTAAAACATCGTCCATTTAAAATCAACTAACATATGTACGTTTTTCTACAAAGAACTACGTACGCTTTGAATTCTCCGACTACCGGGAGATACGTAGGAGCAAGATCGACATCTTGTCAAGCGCAATAATAAAAAAACTTTTTTCTCTTTCTTTTCTTTCGTTTGTTTTTATCTCTTTCCCCCCTTTTATTATATTTTGGACATAAATGAACATGCGCGCAAAATATTAAAAAACAATTCAAGCTTTGACCAAATAGAAGGTTCCCGTTGAGTACAACGGACGTGAGGGGTGCTAATACCTTCCCCTTGCGTAACCGACTCCCGAACCCGACAATGGTTACGATGACCAATCCTTATCCTCATCGTCAAAAGGGTTTTATTATCGTTTCCCTTTAAACATATAAAAAAAAACTTAAGGGTTTATCAATGTTCCCTTTACACAAAAACTTTGGTGGCGGCTTCACAAAGGCCCTCCGAGCGTTTACGAACGACCTCGGAGGATTTGCGCGTCTTTTTCCCAAGGAAAAAAACGAGGTGCGCACACTCACGGTCAGGATGTCAAGACATCAGGTATAACACCACATCAGAAAAAAAAATGCTACAGGCACCATAATTTACCAAACTTCTCCCCCTTTTTAGCCATAATTTTGACAAAACCACCATGCAATCACCCGGAGCAGAAAAACAAGAAACATCAGAGGTTACAGACCATATTAACACTGATAGTTGGTCAATAAGAGCTTTCATCCACAATCTCATAACCATATTAACCATAAAGTGCACATAGCAGCAGAGATAACAATGGCTGGAACATGTGATCTGACAAGCAGCCTACAGTCAAACGTCCCATCTTGCTTCATAACATCTACCAACACCAGTGACACTTCTCATAACACATATATTCTTCATGCTAGGGGATATGATGTCTAGGACATCATCCTCAACATCTTTCTCAGTATCACTATATCAGAAATTAGCAGCAGCGGATTTAAACAACCAAGAGATCCCATCAAGTAAAATTCCTCAACATATAGCACACAACTGGATGTTTCAACATGACATACCACATCACTCCCCCTGAAACACATCAGCTCTGTATTGCTTCTGAACAACTGTATTCTAAATTACTGTAGTGCTTCTGAACAAACACTTCTGAAACTGTATTCTAATCCTGGATTGGTATCCCCCAGAGTAGGTGAAGTTTGTACCGAACTGGGTTAACAAATAACTGTGTTCCTTTACTTTCTGTTCATTATTTTTCTATTTCTGAACTATTGCTTTCATACTCTGTTTTACGGGTTCAGAACCAGTACCAGCCAGAATTTCAATTGGTATCAGAGCAGGCACCCTGCCTGTTTTTGGGTGAGCTCCAGGGAAGTTTTTTCTGGCAAGAATGGACAAGGAAGGAGGTTTTGTTAACATGTCACCTCTGTTGGATGGTTCCAACTATGAGTACTGGAAGTCTCGTATGAATGCTTTCCTGAAATCCATAGACATCAAGACATGGAAAGCTGTTCTGAAGGGTTGGGAACATCCAGTTGTGCTGGACAAAGATGGAAAGAAGACAACTGTGTTAAAACCAGAGGAAGATTGGTCCAATGATGAAGATTCATTATCTCTTGCAAACTCCAAAGCCTTGAATGCTATATTCAATGGAGTGGACAAGAATATATTCAGAATGATTAAGCAGTGCACTATAGCCAAGGATGCCTGGGAGATTCTCAAGACTACTCATGAAGGCACTTCCAAGGTAAAAATATCCAAACTTCAGCTTCTGAGCACAAAGTTTGAAAATCTCATAATGTTGGAAGATGAGAACATACAAGAGTTTTACATGAATGTTCTGGACATGGCTAACTCTTTTAAATCACTTGGAGAAAAAGTATCTGATGAGAAGCTTGTAAGGAAAATTCTCAGATCCCTACCTAAGAGGTTTGATATGAAGGTGACTGCAATTAAAGAAGCACATGACATCTCCAGCATGAAGGTTGAGGAATTAATAGGTTCTCTTCAGAACTTTGAAATAGCTAGAACTGATAAGAAGGGGAAAGGTGTTGCTTTTGTAGCAGATGCTGAAAGTGTGGATGACGAAAGCCCTTCAGAAGCTCTTGTGATGCTGAGTAAACAATTTAAGAAGTTTCTGAAGAAGAAGACAAGAACTGATGAGAAGAGCAATCAATCAAAGGGAGTTCAGTGCTTTGAGTGTGAAGGATATGGTTATGTCAAGTCAGAATGTCCTACTTACCTCAAGAAACAGAAGAAAAGTTTAGCTGTGTCTTGGTCTGATGATGATGACTCAGAAGGAGAAGTGGGGAATAAATCAGCTAGACATGTTGCTGCCTTTATTGGAAGATGCATGACTGATGATGAAGTTATGGGTGTAGAAACTCTATCAGAGTCTGAACTTCATCAGAGTCTGAATGCAGTGATGAAGAACTGTCTTATGAAAATCCTGCTGAGTTTTGTAAGAAGGTGCATGTTCAATTTAAAGAAGTGTGCAAGCCGATGGAAGAACAGAAGAGAACTATCAGTCAACTTCAGTCTGAAAGAAGAGAACATCTAGAGAAAATTATATTCTCAATAATGAGGTAACTCAACTGAATTCCCAGCTTGATCATATGAAGAAGCAAGTTAGAATGATGAACTCTGCTACTGATGTGCTGGAGGAGATATTGGAGAATCAGAACCAACGGAAACAAAATGGCATAGGATTTGTTGATAAGACTTTGAACCTCAAACAGAAAAATCCAGCTAAAAGGTTTGTTCCTGCTGTTGAAACTTATGATCCAATGATAGGCACATCTAAGATGGAACATCACAAGCAACCTTAGAAGACTAAAGGAAAGAAGGCTTCTCATCCTTGGGTATGTCATCACTGTGGTAAAAAGGGACACATTAAGCCTTTTTGTTACAAGCTGCATGGATACCCCAAGCATTTTCAACACAGAAAAGTGGAACCAGCTGAGAACAAAAGCAAGGTCAAGAAGGTTTGGAGACCAAAATGTGAAAGTGTTGCCCAGAATCTGAAAGATAGGAAAGGAAAGGATGTTGCTGCTGACAGCAGGCCCACTCTTGTAGCAAAGAAGAGCTCTGTTGCTGGTCCATCTAAAGTCTGGAGCAAGGTTTTGGTTCCTGTCCCTGTCCCTAAGGCACTAAAAATAAAAGAAGTGGATCATAGTAAAGTCTGAAGATGTTGTTAAGCATGATACCATGTCCTGTGTTCAGAAGAGAATTGATGTTCTTCAGAAACAGATTGCTGGGAAGAAGGTTCTGAATGTGCCTAAAGCACACATCAACTGAGCAGCATCTGATGTTGTGTCTAATGAAGACTAAGCAACTTCTGATGTTGAGTCTGAAGACTTTCAAGTTTGTGACTGTTGTCTTGGATTTCTGTTTGTGTTTCTGGTCTGCTATTGTGTTGTACTCTGCAGTTTTGTTTTGTTCTTCTGTGTGTGGATACTGTGTGGTTTTGTTCCTGATGCTGGTGTTGTGATGGGTTTTGTGCTGATGTTTTTCATGCTGATTCTTTGTGTGCTGTTTTGTGTTCTCCTGGTGATTGCTGGTTATTTTGTCAACACTGTTTGGCTAAAAAGGGGGAGATAAATAATGTGTCTGTTTCAGAAGCTGTTCAACAGTTCAGGGGGAATTGGAGCTTCTGATTGTCTGTTTCAGGGGGAGTTCCTGAAGATGTGTTTCAGGGGGAGAAGTTGTACCTCAGAAACTGCTGTTGTATGTTGCAGGGGGAGTGTTTTGTGTGAAATTGAGTGAATTGTTCCGCTGCTAACTCTGCTACTTATGTGTAGTTCTTCATGGTTGAGTACTTTTGTTGAGTGAAGAACTTGTCTTTGTGGACTATTTGATTTTAGCCAAAAATTTGCCAAAGGGGGAGATTGTTGGATATTTGAAGGTTGGCTACATGTTTGGTAAAATCAAAATGTGCAAGCAATGTGTCTTCAAAAGCTGAATATCTCTTTCTATGCATCTTCAGAAGCTGGGTCAGAAGCTACAGTACTTCAGAAGCTGATAACTTTGCTCTGCGAAGCCTCTGCGCTCTGTGAAGGTCTTCAGACGCTGGTACTGTTCATCAGAAGCTGAACTGCTCATCAGACGCACTATTTAGACGTTGACTTTTGTTGACCTTCAGAAGCTGCCTTCAGACGCTGACTTTTGTTGACCTTCAGAAGCTGACTTTTGTTGACCTTCAGAAGCTGCATTTCAGAACCTGAATTTCTGCGTTTGTTCTGTTAATTCTTTCTGTATCTTTTGAAGATTTGTTTGAAATTTTATTCAGGCTAATGGTTCTAGAAGGTTGAGTAATTTTACGTGAAGATCTTGTTGAAGATTAGTTTCTTTTATTTATGAATATATTTTCAAAGGAATCTTTGCAAAATATATTTCAGAAATATATTTCCTTCTATGAGCTTCTAAAGAATTTCAGAATTATATCTTTGAGGATTATATTGTTCAGAATTATGTGTGCTGCTGAAGACAATATAAGGAGGACGTGCTGCCATTGAAGACTTGACTGAAAAAACCAGAAGTTAACATTAAAAGAGTTTTTGTGTTTTTGAGTCTGTAAGCTTTAGGCTTTGTTTTATACACCACTCATCTGTTAGAGTTGGTTTAGTGTGTTTTGAGTTGTAATTCACTTTGCTTTTAAGCACGAGTGATGTCTTTGATGTTTTGAAGTGTGACTTCGTTTTTGTTTGTTTAAGTGTCTGATAATCACTGGGCTGTGATTACTTGATTGGGAAGTAAGTGGGTTCTTATATCTAGGAGTTCCTAGGTAGAAGTCTATACGGGTAGTGATTAAGTGATAAGGCTGGAAAAACAGGGGGTTGTGTCTTGAGTCTTAGAATTAATACTACTTAGTGGATTTCCTTCCTGGATTGGTATCCCCAGAGTAGGTGAAGTTTGCACCGAACTGGGTTAACAAATAACTGTGTTCCTTTACTTTCTGTTCATTATTTTTCTGTTTCTGAACTATTGCTTTCATACTCTGTTTTACGGGTTCAGAACCAGTACCAGCTAGAATTTCAGATTAAGTTGTGACTTTTGTGAGCAAGCTCATGAAAATGGTGCCTATGTTAAAACAAGTTTGGGGTTATTCAAGGAGCAAGTGAAATATATGGGAACTTTCACTAAATAACAAAGAAACCCTTATTCAAATACTTATAACCCTGGTTGGGCACAACATCCAAACTTCTCATGGAGAGGAAACAACTCTCTTAATCCTCCTCAAACAACCAATCCACAACCACCCAAAAAAAGTCTAGAAGAGATGCTAGCCCAATACATACAAACAACACAAAACCAAATTGAAAGACTCTCTAGGAATCAGATATAAGCACAAAAAAAAACAATAAAGCTTCAATCAAAAGCCTTGAGAAAAAAATTAAGCTAATTTCTACACAACTTGCAAATAGATCTATTGTAGGTTTTTCAGTATCCACCTTAGATAATCTGAAAGGGGAAAGTTGTAGACTAGTGGTAGACGAAGAGGGGTTAGAAAACACAAAAAGTGAGAATGAGGATGAGGGGTCAGAAGAGTATAGTTCTACTGAAGAGTCAAAGAAGGAAGAGGACTCGGAAGAAATAGAGTTTAGCATCCAAGAGTTTCAGGAAAAGGTGATTGAAAACGTGGACATTCCTAGGAAATAAAGAAAGGACTTGAGGAGATATCAACACTTGTATAATTTTTTTAAGAGGGTAGCTTTGACACAAGAAACCTTGAAAACTCTTAAACGAATACCTGCCTGGAGAAAAAGTTGGGAATTTTTTTTATCATACACCATCTAATGGAAGGAAAACCTAACATAAATTCTCAAAGGAGGAAGGAAAATTAACATAAAGCAAGATTGAAAAATGAGAAGGACTTTAAGGAGTTGGTTGAAGGCATGGAGAAGTTAGAGATTGAAATACCTGTAAAAGAAATGATGTCTCTAAACCCAAAATTGATTAAACTACTCAAAGGATTTTTTTTTGAGAGAACAAACAATCCAGCAACATGGAGGATATTAAAAACATCATGGACCTTTCAAATGAAAAAGCAATACAAAAAGCAGAGGATCCTGGTTGTTTCAACCTCCTAGTTTCAGTCAATGGTGTCTTCATTGGTGAAGCTTTATATGATTTAGGATCTATTATCAATTTGATGCCACTAGAAACATTAAAAAGAATTGGTGGACTTAAGTTGCAACCTCATAATGCTATAGTAGGCTTAGCAGATGGTTCAAAAACCCATGTGGATGGTATAGTAAGAAATGTGCAAGTAAATATTGACAATTTTTCTTTTCCTGCAGATATGACAGTCATGAACATGGAAGAATATAATGATTTCTCTCTACTCTTAGGGAGATCATTCCTTGCAACTTCTCAAGCACGCATCAACGTGGAGAAAGGGGAAATTATGATCAGATCCAATGATGAGTATCAAACTTACCAGGTCGCTGCCAAGGTAAAAGGAAAATCATCTTAAGAAGTCTGCAAGATGGCAAGCGAAATGACTCCACATCCAACAATAGCTCTCAAAAGGCCAAGGCTCACCAACACCAAGAAGACATATGAGAAAACTGGAGAAAATATAGTTGAGCCTGAAAGAACCTTTGGAAAACAACCAAAAATTGCAATATAAGGTCAGGTAATGCTTCAAAATCCTAATAGGGAATTTTTCTCTAGAATTTCTCAAGAGGAAGAATTGTGCGGACCAGTCACAGTGCAATCCATCGGTTATGAAAGACGTATAGTGATTTGGAATGCAGATATGGGTTTTATGGAAGTTCAAGGATCCGAACTCCAAGTAGTGGAAGAAACTGATAAGCAAAAATAAGACACAATTACCTGGGGAAAATCAACATATTTCAAAAACTTTGCTGATTGGGTAGACTTTATGGAGGAATTTGGTAAAAGGTATGGATGGTCAGATTCTTAAGAAGAGTGTTTAGATGAGGAAGAATAAGTCAAGGAACCTGAAGGTTCGGGGTTCCCAAGCTCACCTTAGACAAATGTGTCAAGCTCAAGACGCTAAACAAGCGCTAAATCAGAGACAACCCATATGTTTATTTTTCAATCATTTAATTTTCAGTCACTTATTTTACAGAGCCACTCCATCACATAATTTCTTTCTTTTACTCTAGCTAACTCGCGACTAGGCGCGTTGTTTTTACATAAATTCCATAACTTTCTCTTTCAAAAATCTCTCAAAATATTGTTTTAGTCTTGGAGAATTATTCCAACCACTGTCAGCAGAGGGCTAGCTTACTGCCGAAGTTCAAGAAAACGATAAATTTTGGAGCTTGCTACAGAAGATACTCAAAAAAGTCACCATTACAATTCTGTATAGCATAATTGGTGAGATTTTGAGCCAAATATGTATTCCAATATGTTTCTACTTTTTTCTTTCATTATGAGTGTTCCATGTTGGATTGCTATTTTTGCTCAAAATTTCGGTCGTTCTCTATAGACTATTCGTTATATTGTCATACACATGAGGTATTTTTTTTTGGTAACTAGAGCCTTTTTCAAGCCACCCTGAATTATCATAGTATATCCTTTGTGAAACCGCTTTAAACCTTCATGCATTAATTTTTTTTTCTTGGTTACTTTTATGTGACTTTGCATCATGTCACAAGTTATGAACCCTATCGATTATATTTGTTTGATTTCTTTTTGGGGTTAGATAGGTTAGTGAAATACTTGTCATGATTGAAATTAAGTTTGGGGTTGTTCTTTGGAATTAGCAACATTTAAAGTATGGGGTCAAGTACTAGTAAAACTTGGTTATAAAAAAAAATGAAACTGAAAAATGTAGATAAAAGATCAAAATGATGGTCTACACCAAAAAAAAATTATAGAAAATCAAGAGACAAAAACAAAAAGTTTAATATCTTTTAAAAAATAGAATAAGTAGTTCTACTAGTGCCCAATATTCTTTGAATTGGATCAAAATGAAAGCTAATACCTCATAACATTGGTTGTAATACATATTGTGAATGAAATTACAGGTTTGGTTGATGAAAATTGTCAAAGTATTTCAAATAGGGAATCCTTAAAAACTAACTCCAAAGTGTTTGTTATCCTACTTTCCCAATTCTATCCCATCTTAACCTCAACCACGTTATAACCTTGAAAAGACCTCTATATGTGTGTGTGATGATATATGCCTTGAATGTCTGTTTAGAATTGCTTTAATCTCATAGCAAGGTACAATCACATGACGACTGGAGTGTGGCAAATTCCTTGACCAGACCCACTAGCTTTAGGAGGTACATATGTGTGTCTCAGAATTGTATGTGGTTCAAAGTAAGTATCTTCTCTAAGTCTGTTCCGCTTGCATGGAAGTGGTAAGCTAGTTAAGTCAGATGGTGGGAAGAATGATAATCTGAGCAAAATCTTCGAAAATGTATGTTCTTATTCTTGAAATTCATGTAAATTCTAACTTCTTGGTATTGTGTTGCTTGAGGACAAGAAACGGTTTAAGTTTCGGGTTGTGAAGATGGAGCATCAAATGATATTTTTGGCTAAGTTTTTAGTACTTTTCTTTGTATTTGAAGACAAATAAGATGAGAGATAGACGAGATGTCAATGGTTTGAGGAACATATTGGATTTTTTTCACTCGAGTCATTGTAATTCACCTGTATCCTCGATCATGCAACTTCATAGGTGTTTTGAGTGTTTTGTAGTGAGAAATCATGTATCGACAAATCAGGACATCACATGAAGGATCAAGGATATGAAGATTGAAGACCAGTTGTTCTTAGAAGGTTCTTGAGGACAATACAAAGTGAAGAAAATTCATTTAAATTTCCTAGGAGTTTCCAGACAAAAGAACGATAGAAACCAGGATAAAAACACAAGAAATCGCACATCAGAGGCTGCTAGAATCGCCCCTGCGCTTGGCATATGTGGCCCTGCTCATGAGGCAGCATTTGCTAATGCCTCATGTGCCCCTTCTCTTGAGGGTATGCACCCCTACGCACAGACACGCCCATAATTGGCAATTTGCTTGTTTTTCGAGCTCGATCGGTGCAAAAAGCCCAGTTTTCTTCTCTTAAACCCTAAGTAATCATATGCTATAAATAGAGACCCTTGCACACATTATTATTCATTCAGAAAGTTAGCAGTTCAAGGCAAGGGTCAAACATCAAAGTTAAAAGGCAGAGGATCTCCATCCTCCTCTTGTTCTCTCTAGAGTATGTTTTTTTATTGTTTTGTTATGATGTTTGTTGCCATGTGCAACTAAACCTCTTTGATTTGGGTTCTAAGATGAACCATTTCTTATTTTTTGGATTCAATTAATGAAGTTTCTATTCAGTTATGCTTTTCTTGTGTTCGATTTAATTCGTTCTTGCATGTGCTTAATGCTTTTTCAACTGAGAATCCGTATTGGTAATCTTGAAAATTGATTTGTATATAATTAATACGATTGACAATCCGAAATTATTCATTTGTTCATGGCAGTTCTAATTACTTATTTCTTAATCATAGTTAATGAAATTAAGTATGAAACTTGATATTTTCTAAATCTTCCTTCCGTTAGGGTTAATAAGGATTTCTAAATTCAGTTTCTTAAATCATAAGAAGACACCACATAACTAATGTTTTACTAAGTTAATTCAAACAAAGACGAAGGGGGGATTCAAGGATTCCTTAATTGTCGTCAAACTTCTGAATCACAAACCTAATATAGCATTGGGAAGGGCAATTAAAACCGTGCAACCTTCTCTTAATCTTTCTTAATATCACTCTTTAAAATAAGTTTTGTTAATTGCTAAGTTGAACGACAATCCTTGTGGAGACGATAAACTTACTACTTTATTATTTGTTACGATTTGGAGCACTTGCCAATTTCGTTCATCAGTAGCCAAGTCAGCTTGTGTTCCTTGTGCGCTCAACCATTTTCTTCCTTGTTTCTCATGCACTCTTCCAAAGTTTCTCATACTTTCAAGAATACCTTAGTTTCTTTTGAGTCATTGTTGACATGTAAACAAGAAAGTCATCCGCCCAATGCAAGTTGAAGTGCGATCAATGCCTCATATTCTTCTTGATTATTACTGCTTCTGAAGTTGAACTTTAAGGCTTGGTATATGGTGAGACTGCTAGTTACTTCCAGAACGATTCTTGATCCATTCCATTCAAATTAAAAGAACCATCAACAAATATGACCCACAAATCCTCATTAGCAGTATGTGTTAGCTCATCCACAAAGTCGGTGATTACTTGTGATTTGATTGCTTCCCGAGGTTGGAAATCTATTTCAAACTCTGAGAGTTCTACAAACCACGTAACCATCTGCCTCAAAAATTTAGGTTTTGAAGGATATTATTGATAGGGAAATTAGTCTTCGCAATAAAAATGTGAGAATGAAAATATTGTCTCAACTTATGAGCAGCGGTGGCTAGAGCGAAAGAGAGCTTCTCCAGATTATGATACCATGCCTTTGCACCTCGTAATACGTTGTTGATGAAGTACATGATGCATTGTACTCATTATCTTTCTTTAACTAGAGTCGAGCTAATGGCTATGTCAGTACATGCTAGATATAGAGTCAAATGAGCACATTGTGTTGCCCTTGCTAACACTGATGGTGATGCCAATAACCTCTTCAATTTAGGGAATGTTTCTTTACACTGAATTTTCTACTATATCCTATTTAGCTTCTTTAGGACTTTGTATAAGGGTAATGACCTGTCTGCCAACATGGAGAGAAATCTGCACAAGGACAACATGCATCCTGCAAAGCATTGAACCTCATCGATTGAAGTAGTATTGCACATCTCCAGAATTGTTTTGAATTTATCAGGGTTCACCTATACTGCCCTCTAAGTTATGATGAAACTTATGAACTTGCCACCTTAGACACTAAAAGTGAATTTCTCGAGATATAGTCACATGTTGTACATGTTGGAATATTTTATTATTTAATTATATTCCGATATCATTATGTGGACAAATATCGTAATAATAATTATATTAGCTATTTATCAATTTAGAGCCTTAATTGATTAGTGATCAATTTAAGTAATAAGGCTAATTAGATTTTATTTAGATAATTAATTAATTAATTGATATGGACTCAATATGGGTGGATGTCCGGATGACCCATTAACGGAATAATGGGAAACCCTAATGGTCATCCAATATAAAAGAGGCTATGATCCTCAATACACCGTACACGGCAAACTCTCTCTTCTCCCCATCTGAAGAGAACTTGAGGCATAAAGGTACCGGTTGAGGAAGAACCAAATCAGCCGCCGCTAACCCTGTTTGTTTCAGATCACCTCCTCTCTCAATGTTATCGTTGTTGAGAGGGCTGCCATCAAAGCTTTCAGGTATTCCTAATCCCTAATTTGTATCCTTGAAAATCAAACATGTCGTGGATCCTATCATAATCAGGTTCAATGTTTTGATTGCTTCCGCTATTGATTCATAATGATTGAACATGTTTTACGAATTCTGTTTTTATTAAGACCTAAATTTCCAACAAGTGGTATCAGAGCAGGTCTCCATGTTTGATTTATTGGGATTTATGTGTGGGTTTTGCTTTTAGATGGATTTTACGTTCTTCCTCATATTTGCATGAACCCTATTTTTTAAATTTGGGAATTCATTGATGTTAACCGATAATCAATTGGTTTGTTTTGTTAACGATAAAAGTTTGTTATTGAATAATCTTTTATTTTTCGATCAAAAGAATTCGTATAGTTCCTCTTAGGAATGACCCCCTATATCAGTGAATTTGTGTTGCGCGTTGATAAATTTGTTTTTTTTTATATTGTGAAAATACAACTACCGTGCAATTAATTTATTTGATTATCACCATTGATATTGTATTTGGGGCACTAGTTTTCATGCAAATATTTCATGGTAACAAGATTTCGTTTTTTTTTATAGTCCAGCCCTCTTTTGTTTTGTTGAATATATACATATATGATGATGGGTTATGGTAAATCGTAAATGGATTGATCAATTCAGCATATGATATTTTTTTTATGGTTGAATTCAATCGATTCAAGAAGTTGTTTGTTGCTAGTTGATTCTTAGGATTTGTTTTTTATGGTTCACATACTCATGCTTGATCAGATTTATTTGTTTCTAATGACCATAGTTTTCTTGTGGCCATAATTAATGAGGATTATCATTGTGTTTATGTTTTAGATCCTGACACTATTTTTTTGTGTGTGGATTATATATGTGCTATATCCAAATTTTTAGTCCAGTAAAAGAGTCGATCATTTATATTTACACTTGCTTGCTCAAGGATTTCATAAAGAAAATCGTTTCAAATTTCGGATCATGTGTCAACTTTTGAAAAATAAAGATTTGGATTTTATTTTGATTTTGGTGATTTGATTTTATATTAAATCATTTGGTAAAAATAATTTTCAAATATTGTTATTATACCTTGCAGCTTAATTTCTAATTGAAATTAGTTTTGATTCACAAAGATTTTGTACATAAAGTTTATTTTGAGAAAAATAAGGCAAATATAAATATGTTATATATATATTTGGTAATTATATATATACTTGTGGAATATTTGTTGCCTTTTAATAATGAATCTCAAAATATTATGGACAATTTTTATTTTGTATAGAAAGTAAGGATTGGATTCTTTAATTTTGGAAAATATTGATTCTAGTTTTGTTTGTTTATTTATAAACATATAAAGTTTGTTTCCTTATTTAGGAAATAATTAAGTTTAGAGTTATTCATTATTTTATTTAAAGAATCATTGTTATATGTGAATCAATTGTGGCATGAATATTTTTGGCATATAAAGATTCAATTTTTTTTATTTGATTTGAAATTGAATATTTGGTTTATAGCATGATTGTGATGTTTGAGATTATTGTTATTAAGTTTCTACAATAACATCATTTTTCTTTTCCTCCAATCATGCATTTTGGACACATTTCATGCTATTTATGTTTTCGCTCTTATGCGATACCTGTAAATGTATTGTCATACACACATTGGTGTGATTTTTGACTTGCATTTTCTTTCAAATTCTTGTGAACTTGTCTTCACACTTAAGGGTTGCTGAGTGGCCTTATGGTTACTTAGCGACATAATGGACTAATTCGGCCTACATTATGTTAGTAGTGCCTTGTAAATTTAAAGATCATTCCCATTTAAAAACATTTAATTTATTGTGAAATGTCTAGTAATTGCAGTTGTTTTGGTTGAAGCAACATGTTGTCAAAGTAACCTCTGTTGCGTAGATTTAATTCAATTGAACTTACAAAAGACGTAGTATGCAATTATTCATGCGAGTTGTCGTCGGCCCCAAGGAAGACACAACTTGGCCGGATAATTACATGCATGTGATAGTAAATGTGTGGTGATTATAAAGTGATTTTCCATGTAAATAATAGGATACCCTAAGGTGACTATTATTTGACAGGACTTATCACCCCATTTAATATCTATTAAAATTATCTAGTAATTGCGGTTGAGTCGGTTGAAACAATAATGTTGCCCAAGTAACCTATGTTGCGTAGATTCGACTCAACTGAAGTTACAAAAGATGTAGTGTGTAATTATTTATGCGAGTTGTCGTCGGCCCCAAAGAAGGCACAACTTGGCCGGATAGTTACATACCTGTGGTGGTAAATATGTGGTGGTTATAAAGTATTTTTTCCATGTGGATAATAGGATGCCCGAAGGTGACTATTATTTGACGGGACTTATCACCAATGTTTGATCATCGCGTTGAGAGTATCGCTTGCAGTTAATTTTTACAATCCGAAGATTGGGAATTAATGGTGCGCTTGGTATCTTGTTAAGGTCTTTTATTTACAAATAAAGATGCACGTTTCTATAATATTTTATTGACATGTGTGATAATGTTGTGTGAGTGTAAACTTATTTATACATTTAAGAGTTTACATTCACACGAATATAATGGTAAACATATGACAATTATAAGAATTTATTCTTTGTCAAAGTAAATTGTCATTGTTTGATCATTGCTGTAAAATACCACTAGCAATTGATATTATTGTTTAAAGACTTGATATTAATGGCGCATTAGATATTTTTGTGAGTGCTTTTGCTTCTCTTGTTCTCTTTAAGCTAATACAGCTTATGTATCTGTTAATTTGAGTTAAATTTTTAACTCTTAAAAGTTTTAACTTTTAGGAATTAAAGAATAATATTAACATTGTTCTTGGATCTAGACCTTATATAAGGGTGGTGAAACTCGCATTCTCTCGCAAATTCAGTATCTAATGTGAGGATCAAGTTTGACAAGTGAGTATACGCCAAATCTTATAGGTCTTATGTGATCATAAAGTTAAAAGATCAGAAATTCTATCAGTGTTATTTAAGTTGACAATTTTTTGTCATATTTTCTTTGCCTAAACTAAGGTACTTTTAAAGCAATACAGAGAAAGACAATCTCTCATTGGAGAGTGATATTTCATTAAGATTATTGGGCAAAGAAAATATTGAGCACATTATGTAAATATTTAATCTTGCTGAGACATTATAATTTCGACTATCAGATGACTTGTTCGAAAATTCAGTAATTTCGACTATCAGATGACTTGTACGAAAATTCAGCATTTAATATTCTCTTTGCACAATTAAGTTTATAACTGTTAAAGTTAGAAATGATCCTTTAAAGGATCAATTCATAAAGTGTGCAAATAAAGAAAAGCTGAAGCAAGAGAAAATAAAATAGTGTTCATTCGGAAAATACCTCAAAAAGATAAGGGCAAATAAAGAAAGGTAATCTTGACTGACTTATGTCTAATGATGTTGAAAGATATATCAATTTAGAATGGAGAAAGTCGATAAAGATTGTTTATTCATTTTATACTAATTTTAGATTGTCGTTGCTAACTTATTTTTGTATTTAAAAGACAATTTGGTGAATCATTATTTGAATTAATTTTTTGTTTTAATTTCTCTTTGACTAAATCAAGATATTTCGAGTTTTATTTTCAAATGATGATTCAGTGTGTCTTTTAAGTTTAGTTATTAGAGTCAATTCAGTTATGACTTGTGACATTCTATAATTGTTTAAGAGTTTGAAAACTATAAGTTTTTCGTCCCACAACTTAAGGAAATGTTTGAGACATAAATTGTTAAGTTTTCTTGAGGATATTGAGTTTGGGGGAGAGATATGGAAATAGAATAAAATTGAATGAGGAAGAATTGGTTCTAAACCAATTCATATTGTTACTATTAGTATAGTATATTTGGAACCTCATAAGGACATTATTGTTCTTCCTCTCAATCAAGTTATGAAATTAATTCATATAGATCAAACTCAACACCCTCAAGAACTAGGGCTTCTAGTATCATAAAGAATTGACTGAAAAGAGAAATTCTATTTATTTTATCTGAAAGACTCTATTAAGACAGTCATGATACTAGTTTGCTTGTTATAATTTTGGAGCTGCATAAGATGGATTTCAATATAGTGTTTCTTAATGGTGACATTAATGATATAATATGGTGCAACAGAATAAAGCTTTTGTGTCAATTGATACAAAGTAGATGGTTTGCAAAGTCTTGAAATCCACTTATAAGTTAAGAAATTTGTCTCTTTAGTGTTACCACAAATTCTCATAAAGTAATTGTCTCATTTGGTTTTGAGATAATATTAAGTAGAGTTGTGGATTTAGTAAGCTCAGTGGGAGTAAATTTATATTCCTATTTTAATGTGTCGATTTTATTTTATTTAGTCAACTATGATATATGTTAGTAATGTGAAACCAAGGAAATCTCTAACAAAAGTTAGTGATGAAAGATCCTGGGGACACCTCTTTTGTATATGGCATTTCAATGCTTAGAGATTCTTCTCAAGGTATTATTCGGATATCACAAAAGAGTTATATCAGTAAAGTTGAAAATAAATTGACATTAAAGTTAATAAATTTTTGGATGACCTTAATCATCGACAGAGACTTTTCAGTCTCAAATATTGCCCATTAGGAAATTTATGAATTCAGAAATTTAAGTATTTTCCTACACTTTTCCTATAAGATTTTTATGTATGATTTTATTATACGCATTTGGAAATAGCGTATATAATAAGATTGTTTGGCAGATATTTGAGCAATTCAAAGTATGAATTGTTGAAAATGCGACCATAAGGATTCTTTAAAGAGAACAAGAGAGCTTATTCTCACATCAGGGATCTGACAATTTGGAGATCATTTGTGTGTCGGACTCTGGCTTTTGGATGTGTGTATATAATACACATCCTGACTCAGGAAATGACTGTGAGTATTTATGTCACTTGGTTGCATAGTAAAAAGGTATTGAAAAACCATTTAAGTTATATATATAGTGACATAATGTAGTCATATAATGTTTTAATAACAAAGTTTATAAGGTTCATTACCTTATAAATTATTGTTGTTAAATGATAGAACATTAGAGACAAACTTTATACTAGGTGACCCACTAATCAAAGACATGACACCTAAGGTCTTTCATATGGTTGTTGTCATTGAGGATGTCTTAGATTAGTGGGAGTCTCTTTTATTATATGTTCTATACTTTTGTTTTGATATTGATACAGACTTTGTGTTATGATTTTCTGCAGAAATAAAGTTTATGAGGTTAATTTTTGTTATAACCATTTATGTATCATTTTGTGCAAATATTGAATTTGCAAACTTCAGTTTGATCTCACTAAAGTTTTCAGTTGGACCAGTTGGAAATAGACATGATTTAGAGATCACATCACATGAAATTTCCATGCCACTCATCCATATCGATCTATGTCATCAAGTGCATTGATATGGTGGTCGTCGGGGTTCCGTCACATTATACGTCAGTGACGACAGCCGCGGTGGTCCCATCATTAATGTATGAGGTGGACCAGATTGTAAAGTTGAAATCTAAAGATAAATAGCATTCAGACGTGCGCCTAAAGAATTATGGTATAATTATTAAGATATGTAGCCCAAGTGGGAGATTGTTGGAATATTTTATTATTTAATTATATTCCGATATCATTATGTGGGCAAATATCGTAATAATAATTATATTAGCTATTTATCAATTTAGAGCCTTAATTGATTAGTGATCAATTTAAGTAATAAGGCTAATTAGATTTTATTTAGATAATTAATTAATTAATTGATATGGACTCAATATGGGTGGATGTCCGGATGACCCATTAACGGAATAATGGGAAACCCTAATGGTCATCCAATATAAAAGAGGCTATGGTCCCCAATACACCGTACACGGCAAACTCTCTCTTCTCCCCATCTGAAGAGAACTTGAGGCATAAAGGTACCGGTTGAGGAAGAACCAAATCAGCCGCCGCTAACCCTGTTTGTTTCAGATCACCTCCTCTCTCTATGTTATCGTTGTTGAGAGGGCTGCCATCAAAGCTTTCAGGTATTCCTAATCCCTAATTTGTATCCTTGATAAATCAAACATGTCGTAGATCCTATCATAATCAGGTTTAATGTTTTGATTGCTTCCGCTATTGATTCATAATGATTGAACATGTTTTATGAATTCTGTTTTTATTAAGACCTAAATTTCCAAGAGTACCTCCTCACCTATTCAAATATGATCTTTAGATCCTTCGAATGTGAATATGTAACTCGCATCTTGTAACCATGCAATCTATGTTTATCTCTGTGTTGTTGTTGATCTTCTTCGTGACACTTGTCAAGTGCTTCTTGTCCATGTATATCTCTATGTTGGCTTCTCTATGATTCCTTTAATGAAACCAACCTTGGATATCTTCTCGTTCTCATCACGTACTGCCAAGCACTTATCGCCTGCTAATATACACTTCTTCTGAACAACTAGTTTGATTTCAGGGTCTATTGCCAGCCTGTTGCACACAACATTTGGATTTATCCCAGGAATGTCAGTTGGACTCCAGAAGAATAGATCTGACTTGTCTCACAATGTCTCGACTAGGTTAGCTTCTTCCTTGGGTGATAACTGAGTGCCTATCTTCGTGATTTTTCTTGGTCACGTTATCTCTACTTCCTTAATCTTCACCATTGGCTTTGGGCAAAAATCACTCTTTTCTAAGATCTAATTCTATTAACTTGCATTCTATCTTATATGTTGTGGGATTTAAGATCTTACCATTTCCACCTAGACTTTTATGTGATGGTTTGAGGTTGTTGACATATCATTGTCGAGCCACTTACTTATTTTGTGTGCAATGTAGAGATATTCATGTTTACTGATCAAGGTACATTGTAGCATGATCCCCCTTGTTTGAGGACGAGGCGTCAACAACCATTAACTTGGTTTATATGGACTAATACCCAAGGTATAATGCAAAAATCATGAGGGTATCAATGTAGTCTATCACCTCGATGTTGTAATGTTAAATACCAATTAAGACACTTCATTATAGCAACAAAGGAAAGTTTGGTAAGCCTAGTTGGTTATAAGCATCGCTGAAGATGATGTATGCTGAACTTCCATGGCTGATCAGGCTCCTCTTAACTTTATACTCCCTCCGTCCCAAATTGTATGACGTTTTGAACATTTCACACATATTAAGAAATATAATTAATTTTGTGTGGGAAAGAGATATTATGAGTTGTTTTACAAAATTGTCCTTAATAAATGATATGAGAAAGATAAATTAAAGAATTGAAAGAAGAGAGAGTAATAAATATTTAAGGATATAATAGGAAAAATAACATTAATGCTTCATTGGTATTGTAAAACGACATATAATTTGAGACAATTTTTTTTTTCCAAAACGACATACAATTTAGGACGGAGGGAGTAGTTTGCTAGAAGAGCTGAGACGAACATTATGCCGTCTTGTAATCAGTTTATTCCCTTGGAACCTTTCTCGGAAAATGTAATAAATGGGACGATATTACCAACCTGTGTAACACAAAAATATTTCCCAGCTAATACATACTTCATTGTAGCATTGTTACTCCTTCTTCCTCCAGCAAATTCTCTGAATATACAATTGATATCCCGTGTTGGGGGTGTGCCCTTCTTAGCTTTATGCAATCATGTCGCCTTTCTAGGGTCTTAGAACGCCTACGAGGTTCAGGAGTTCCTGATTTCCTTCTCTATGGGTAGTGACCCTCTCCTTCTCAAGAGCGTTTCTTCTTGTCTACATATCTTTCTAAATGCCCTCCTAGATAAGTCTCACAGTCTAGATATAGAGACATAAACACTCGTTAGCTAGGTGATTGTGTATCATGTGGTACTCACAATAAAGGTTTAGATCCTCTCATGGCTTGGTATGCCTCTGACGAGGCAAGCTGATGAGATTCACATCATAGGCATCTCGAATATCCTTCGAGGTCGGTCTGTGAGGGGGGTGAAGTTGGGTATATATTTCTATTTTCGATCCATAACCCTGTTTCTATATATGTATTTGTGATCTTCCTCATGACGTTGGTTGTTGTTGGGGAAAACTTTTTGATATCCTCACTTAGCTATTGTGATATCTTCCACAACGATGTAGCATGCCGATTACTTACGCAATTCGTATAGAGTCTCGGATGGTTGCTTTTCCAAAGAGTTGGCGAAAGGTCTTTTTTGAAGTCTTGACACGAGTGCGTGGAGGACTAAAGATGGATTCAAGTCTCTGATTTGGGGTGTCTTTTCATTGAAACAATCATGAAAGCCTTCAATGTCTCGTCTTGTCACTGTTTAAGACCGACTAAACAGGTCAAACTCTTTTAGGTGATACGACTTGTCGTAAAGCAATACAAAAACATCTCGTCTAATTGCTTCTAGGTTCTCACAAATCGCCTAGGAGTTGAGAGAAATACAATGAAGCAGCTCACTTGTACGTGCATGGAAATATTATGCACTTAAAGGTAGCTGGAGCCTTTTATCTTAATTTTATCATTAAAAGAGGTTAAGTGCTTCCGTGGATCTATCTTGCCGTCATATCCTCCACGGTGTGAAAGGGGATACTATGTGGTGTGTGCTCGTCGTTGATTTTCCTAAAAAGGGGAGATTTATATCATCCTCTTTTTGTTCTTTCTTCTTGGGGTCCCCAAGAAGAGCTTCTACTTTTTGAACTTGAACTTGAGGAGCTCTCATAACAGTGGTAACTAGTATTTCTAGGAGGTGATCTAGTCCGCTTCCTTCTGTTGTGTTCGATTATCTTGTGGCTTTGTTCTTTCACATTTGCTCATGTATTTAATTCATGTATGAGTTTACAAGAATGTTAGTCCTACATCTTATTTATGGTGTGGGACTACGAGAGTCACGACATTGTAGGAAAAGAGATGGACTTTTGGAACATTGCCCTCAGAGACTGGGAGTGCGTCTGTGATGTGAGGTTTCATGTGCAGTGAGGCATCACACTAGCGTGATTGTGATCGTTGTTATCTTGATGCAGAATCACGAGGATTCAAGTCAATCTCAATATCACAGTAGATATAGTGTAACAAAACTCGAACTAGATAGGTTCATCTATCCTGTCGAGACGAGATTCTAGTATGTTGGAACGACATGATAATTATCTAGATGTTGGTTATGCTTTGATGTGGAGTGCATAGGCGTGATGTTGATGTATGAGGTGGACTGAGGTGGTTCCTAGTGTCTCGTTGAGGTCGTTAACTTGTATTTTAGATCAATTTGAGGTGTTGTCTATGACGAGGTGGAGGATGTTGACTATTGTATTGTGCCATGTGTCATATCGAGATGGTCTACTCAATGGACCTTACCTGACTTTCTTGTCTTGTTTCTATTGGATCTTGTCATTGTCCTTTCATATGAATAATTGGATTTAACCTTTTAGGCTCATAGCGTTACACATTTACAACTTATAGTCCTTAAAGAGTTCTCCAGAGCACTCGTTAACATTTCCCTAATAATAATAATAATAATAATAATAATAATAATAATAATAATAATAATAATAATAAGTGTCTTGCTAACTAGTGTTCCCGGAGCATTGGTTAAGGAATCCAAAGACAGAAATTTTATCTTGAAAATATAAGATGTTACTTTTGATCAAGTAAACGACTACACTACTTTTTTTTATAAAAATTTATTTATTTTGGATGCTTAATCAATACCCCTAAGATATTCTTTAGCATTCTCCTGATAATAAAAGTGGAAAGAGTCGTCGTAAACTTAGTTCAATTAGTTGGAATATTGCATTTAATATGCAAGAGTCGAGATTCGACCTCAAACTCCTCTCATTCATTATTTTAATAGATGAATTTCTAATTATTAAAAAAAGTACATGGGTCCACACTAAACAATGTATTGTGAGTGACAGTGACTTCCTTACATAGGAACACTAAAGTTCTTGTCCAAAACAAAGGCATCAGTAATTTATTAAATTTTAATTTAAATTCAATAATTTTGTTTAATTGATTAAATATAAAAATTTCTTATGAATAGATGAATTACGACTTATTTGAAATAGCATAAAGAAATCAAAATAATTTATCTATTTGAATTATTTAGTTAATTATAATTGTATTAACTTACGTCAAAGAAACAAAAATTATATTAACTAAAGTAAAATGAAAAGTTAAATTAATTTAGGCAATAAATTACATTTAAATAATATAAAACAGCATATAAAAATATGTTTGTACCCTTTTACGAATTAAAGACAATTTATCTTCTCTTTAACTATTTTTCCCTAGCTTATTTATTTGTCTAAAATCCTCTGGATATTTTTTTTTTATAGTTACCATACATATTACATGTAGAAAGTTTTAATTGATATTTAGTAATGACTAATCTTTGCAGAGAATGAAGCACACAAGATATATTTTTCTCTCTCGGTTGAATTTTTTCATACGCAATAGTTGAAGATTCAAGTCATGATCACATGTTTAAAAGATACTTACTCTGGTCTTAAATGTAAAAAAATAATCTTTTTCGAGGTTCATTGAATAATTAACGTATCTAAACTATAATATAAACTAAATACATCATTTATTCAATTAATTTGAAAAAAAAATCTTCTCATATATTTAAACCGGAGGGAGTACATAGTTAAATATAGGTTTTGATAAAAAGTGAAATATAAAAGTTAGTGAATATTTTTTTAAGGAAGAAATTAGTGAATATTAAAATCTATACTCCTTCTAGTCAAATTCATAAACAATAATTCTTTTTTTTATAAATTCATTAAATAAGAGATGTATATGATCCTTATTATAGTTCATAAATATCATTATTTAATAAATCTAAAAATGAAATATTTACGTGTCGCAGGGAGTAATTCCAAGTCTACACATCCAAATTAAGATTCTTTTATATCAATGCATTTTTTTATGGAAAATATTAACGAGTGTCATCGAGGTACTCTTTAAACATCAAAAATGATAATTTTTAAGAAAGTTTTTGCATTTATTGCATTGGAAATGAAATTCTTTAATTTTTTTAAAAACTAATTTCTTTATTAAGAATGTTTAAAAAATACTCCAGGGCACTCATTAACCAGACTTTTTATATAGACATTTATGGTATGGGTGTAATTATGTTTCTACTTGAGTAGCATGTCTTTTTCATTCTTAATATGGCAAAACTAAGCATGTGGGGTATGGGAGTAGTATTATTGCTGTCCCACGTTGTAAGAAATTAAGACAATTGTATATTTGCGTGGCCAGTTTTAGTTTTCACAGTAGAAATCCAAAATTGAGTTCTACAAACATGTGGCTGTAAGTGAAACCTGTGCATAATCGCTTTCCCTACACGCGTATCAAGTTTGAGAAAAGGGAACCTGACAGTCAACTCAGCTGTATATAGTAATAATTGGAGTGAGTTTGCTACTCTTCCTTTCCTAGTAACCACACAATTCCATACTTTTTTAATTGATCATGGTTTTGAAAATTTATCATTTATGACGTACGGATATTCATTAAAGGGTCTTGTTAACAAGTGTGCCGGAGTATTCTTAAAAGATCCAAATTTAGAAAATATTCCTTAAAAAAGTCAAATGTTACCAATTTCAATGTACTGATGTACAGATTTGCATATCTTAAAGAATACCCCAATAGCACTCGTTAACATTTTCCTTCATTAAATTATACGTGTTTTGGTGTAAAACATGTGTCTTGTTCGTCACATCGACATTTATAATTATATATCAATATCGTGGCTGTATTTTGATCCATATTTTGATCATTCATATTTTGAAAGTCAAATACATAAAATTACATTTGTTTATAAAACATTAACAAATCAAAATTTTAATTCCAACAACCAAACTACTAACTGTATCTACAACTACCAAATGAATTAGTTTATCTCGCCGTTTTTTTTATCACTTGTAGATTTTATTTTGTCAAGTTCAAAGTCCTATATACTATCGCTATTACATTAAATACATTACTTACTTTTTTGATATAGTACAAAAATTATAAAATAATAAAGTCATCCTAACTTGTGCCCTAAGGGCACAAATTAAGAAGTTAAAAAAAGAATTAATCAATAAATGTACAAGTTAAAAAGATAAAATTTAAAGCTTTTACAATTACAAATACGTAATTTTTAGAATTTTTTCTACTTTTACTTTCTTATCTTGTATTTTTGGGCAGAAATTATCATTTCCTAAATAAGTAATCAATAGATGTTGGCTTCTTTTAATTTTTTATGTACACTTCTTGTATTAAAAAGAACCTTTGTGTGATCAATATACATTTCATTTTGTCTTATTCAAAAAAAAAATATTGGCTTTAGTGTAAACGGTTAAACATGTGACAAATCAATATTTAAATTTAGATAGTGAAAGTTATGTGGACCGTCAATCTCGCCTTTTTAGGGCTAGAAGCCCTAAAGTAGGGCTAGGCGCCCTTCAGAAGGACACGAAGTCCACCTGAAGATCTCACATAATCTTAGGGGGTCGTGCTAAAGGCCCCAAAAGAGCTCTTAGTATCCAATAGGGATGCTCTAACCATGGTTTTATCCCCAAACGAATTGGGCCCAAAACCATGATCAATTAAGCCCAAATTCAGGCTATAAATAGTAACTTTGGGATCATTCCCAAGACATGACTTAAACAGAACTCAAAACTCTAGTTTTTAAAATTGTACTCACAACCAGTACATTATGCATATTAAATGTTCTATGCATCTCAAATATAATTATTTTCGGGGATACAAAGAAAACTATAAAGAGTAAAGAGCTAAACATTAATAGCTCTTTAGAATTAGATAGCTCTTTTTTGACTTAGAGAAAATAGCTAAAAACAGCATATTCTATGGATGCTTTAATTACCTTATTTGGTCGTTTCTGTCTGAGGAAAAAAAAACATCATTTAGTATCTTAGAAGATATTTTGATATTATTACTCTTTTTTAAGCCTGGTGGGGGTGTCCCTCTACAAATACCCACACCTTTTCTCTCTCTCCGTCTCTTTCATAATCACTTTACCTTTCAATTTTTCAAACATAACCAATCACAAAGCCTCCAACGAGGCAAAGCAGCTGTCTCATTACACGTATAAAATAACCAAAACACACACACACACACACTCACACACACTCACAAATACTCTCACGGTTACCTCATTCCTTCAACCATGTTTCCCTATATATACAACACCTCAATCTTCACTTCAATTCCAAGCTTTTTCCACTCTCTGCAATATATGCAATGTTTCCATCTAAGAACTCTTCCTCAAAACCTTCCTCTTCCTCTTCCTCACACACAATATCACTTCCAAATTTAGAGGTCTATCATGGGATGTCAGATACCAACGATGAGGTCCGGTTAGCTGCGAGTACCCCAAAGAAGCGTGCAGGGAGGAAGAAGTTCAAGGAGACTCGCCACCCGGTGTATAGGGGTGTGAGGAGGAGGAACTTAGATAAATGGGTGTGTGAAATGAGGGAGCCAAACAAAAAGACTAAGATTTGGCTAGGAACTTTTCCAACAGCCGAGATGGCAGCACGAGCCCATGATGTCGCTGCATTGGCATTGAGAGGTCACAATGCCTGTCTCAACTTTGCAGACTCGGCCTCGCGGCTTCCTATTCCTGCCACTACAGAGACAAGAGATATACAATTGGCGGCTGCAGAAGCTGCCGAGGCTTTCAGACCAGACAAGACTTTAACGACCAATGACACTGACACCGCTGTAGCTGCAGCCGCCACAGAGGAGCAGCTTATGTTTAGTTTGGAAGAGGAAGAAGATGAGGGTGTGTTGAACATTCCTGAGTCATTGAGGAATATGGCGCTAATGTCCCCTACACATAGCTTGGGACATGAGTTTGAACTTATTGATCATGGAGAGTTTCAAGAAGATGAGGTGTCACTATGGAGTTTTTCAATTTGATTTTTTTGTTATTTTTTTATGTTTCTTTAATTTGATTTGTTTGGTTTATTACTTTAAGTTTTATTAATTTTTTTATGTGAGTTTACTTTTATTTTCGGATTGCAGAATAGAAAATTGTTTGTACTGGACCTTTTTTATTAGTAGTACGGATAATAATAGTATATATAGATGGAAATTGAAAAAGGTTGTATTTTTGTAGCTTTTCTGTGAATCCAACTAATCTGGTATAAAGTGCATGTGCATCCCTTTTTTAATATTGCAATATGACAGTTCCCTATACCCACAAGATTTCGTTATTCCATTTTTCATTAAACCGATGATGTGAATTTTTGGTTTCGTGCTGAGTATATGTCAGAATCAAGGCGAATTACTATGATTTTGAAAAAGCTACAATTTGTAGTCCGCTCTATAACTTCTAGAAAATCTCATTGGGTCCTTGTGATTTTGATCTACTCATTATGATAGCAAACATACACGATATTGTCAATGATATTTTTGTAGTCTGTTACAATATGACATGTCAAAAGGAATTAACTATGTTGAAATTTAACTGATTAGAAGTTAAACTTTGGTTGGTAGTTCATACATAAAGACATTTTAAGAACAATAGTAGACCACAAGTTGTTTCTAAATCAGCCATGCTTTTAGAGAATGATTATTGAAGAGAGTGTTGAAAAGAGTGTCCCTAACATTCATCCTCATTGAAATAATCTCTAGGCATACTTACTAAAGAACAATGTAACGCAACTCTACATCTAAAACATACCTTCGCACCTTAATTTTACCGATTTTGCATTACAACCGCAACTGCAATACTAACACCACGGCTGCCCTAGATCCAAACGCGAAAAGAATCTGCCCTAAGGTAGTGAAGCTCGCAGCAAGCACAAGGGAGGGTGATCAGCAGTGCAAACAATAATTCACAACAATCCAACAACAGCAAAAATTCAATGTAGATATTTATATCAATGTATTTGAGCAAAAAAAGATGCCATTGAGCAAAAAACTTACTCCCTGAAATAACAATAAGAGTGACACCTAAATATCAATCATAAGTTTCTTGTCCATGATTATAAAAATAACTACATACTATAGTACATAAGAGTGGAACAAGATCCTTCACTATTATTTCTTACCACCCTTTTCAATTTGCTTCTACAACAAATTTGGTATGACATTTTTACGCACAATCTTTATCGAGTAAACACCATTTCGCCCCCTAAAATTTGCGCAATGGGAAAAAAACCCTGATTTTGAATGATTTCCGAAAATTTGGTCCTTATGAGTTACGAAAATTTGTAAAGATTAGTTTGACGGTATATAATTCAAAAAAAAAATTTCTATATAAGTCATTAACTACCGGTACATGTCACTATTTATCATACTCTTAGAGAAGAAAATCAATGTGCATGCCTCTTCGGATACTCGGCTGTTTTACCATGCCTCCCCACCTCTCCCTCGAAGACCTTTCGAGCCTCCTTAATTAAGATGGACGCAACTCAAACTTTCTTGCCTATATTTTCTTTATGTTGTTTCTTTCTTTTCTTCTCCTCTGGCAATGTAACCAAAATTTTTTGCTTGTAAGTGGTATAATTAATAGACTAATTTGACAGTAAATTAGACATAAGTTAATAAAACGATCAAAGTTATTCGATTATGGGGGTAAACACAGCAGTCTAATTCCAAAATGGTCTATGTTTGGATTTAACAAGAGCATTAAATTTAAAGTTTAGGATTTTTAACAAAAATTGCGGATGTTTAGTTTTGCAGAATGAACTGAACAAAATAAAGCAAAGGGAGACTCACCTATGAAGGAGAAGGAGAAAACGACAGTGGCAGGAGAGTTCCATCAGAAAAAAAAAATCTGGTTCAAAAATGTAAGAAAGCAGAACATGAAAGAAGAAAATGTGTAACGTGTAAAGTGAAAGTGTTAATGTGATCTGTGTTGTGTACACGTGGAGAAAAGCAAGAGAATAAAACAAAAAGATCACCATTGAAAAAATTGGTGGGGCTTATAGGGTCTTAAAAATACCTATTAGGTATAGGTATCTATGTTGGATAGAAATTTTTTGGCTTCTTATAAGATTTTGGATCTTATTTAAGATCTTCGATTTTAAGCTAGATTCACACCTTTTTAATATTAAAAATTGAAATGTAAAGATGTAAAGGTATTGCTAGTTGATTAGTGAGTCTCATTTAAAAAATTTGTGTTAGATGTTGGGTTAGAGGGATTGACGGCTTATTTGGTATTACTATTAAAAAATTATACATGAGTGATGTGTACATATGAGACTCATTTGAGTACCAAAAAATGAGTGTCTCCATTGTGGAAAAACTCATTAGGGGTTAGAACATCCACAATGGAAAAACCCAAAAAACTCATTGAGGGACTCTGGTTGTATGCAAAACCGGGCGGTGCCATTGTTGATTGTTGTCCAAAAGGATTTGAAAAATTTCTTTAAGCATAGTTAACTTGCTTGGCACTAACAACAGACACACCTAGTTTACAATCAACGCCAATATGACCAACAACCCCACATATTTCTCAAGGGGACATAACAGAAGGAGGTGTGACAGCACTTACACTTAATTTGTCAAATTTTTGAAAAAGTGTGTCCACCTTAACAACTAAATGATCAAGGTAAGAAACCCCATACATACCTGCCTCTTTTTTAGAGGGGGACGAAGCAACAGCGGTGATGGATATCTCACTTGTCCACTGGTAGTGGTTTTGAGCCATATCTTCAATTAGAGCATAAGCCTCCGTGTAATTTTTGTTCATTAAGGCTCCACCCGCAGCTGCATCAACAATCATTTTTGTGGTATACAAAAGACCATTGTAAAAAGTGTGGAGGATCAACCATTTCTCTAAACCATGATGGGGGCAAAGCCTAAGCATTTTTTGAAACGCTCCCATGCATCGTAAAGAGATTCCCCATCTTTTTGAGTGTATCGTGTTATTTGACCCCTCAATTGAGCAGTTTTTCTTGTGGGGAAAAATCTAGCGAGGAGTGCTTGCCTTAGTTGATCCCACAAGGAAATTAAACCATTTGGCAAGGAGTGAAACCATGCACTAGCTCGTTCCCTTAATGAAAAAGGAAAGAGATGTAGCCTTATGGCTTCCGGTGTCACTCCATTTGCTTTTAAAGTTCCACTGAGTCTTAGAAAAGTAGAAATATTAAGATTCGGATCCTCAGTGGGTGATCCGGAAAATTGGTTTTGCTGCACTATGTTAAGTAGCGCAGGCTTAATCTTAAAATTATTTGCATCAATAGTTGGATACACAATAACAGCTTGGGGCTCTTCCGTAGAAGGCGTAGCATACTCTTTGAGAGTACGCTCTTCGGCAATGTTGTTATTGCGTGCTTCTCTTCTTCTTCGATGGAAGAACCTTTCAATCTCAGGAATAAATTCTCCAAGACATTTAGTTCTTCGCATTCAAGGAGTAAGAGAATCCAAAAGTTGAAAAGAAAATTAAAAGGAAGAAGATTCAGTCTAACCGATACTAAAAAGTTAATCAATATTACTAACTCCCCGGCAACGGCGCCAAAAACTTGATACGAATCCGCAAGCGTACGGTTCTATCGAGTAGTAAAAAATTTCATTCCATATAGAGTTAAAGTAATTACCGATCTTGTTTTTAATGGTGATTAGCTAAACAAATTAGATTTAATAGTTCAATAGTTTCTTGGTTAAAATTCAGATTAAATGCGTCATGGGATCATTGGTTTTATCATAATGCCGAATCATAAACATTCCAAGTCTAATTCTCTATCTTATGTTAAATTATTTTCTTAAGACAAGATTCTCTTAGGTATTTCATGTTTCCTTTCAAAATACATAAATGTATCTCAATAACAACCAAGCCTATTCTCATGGTTGATTGATATTGAGACCCTTTAAGTGCGAATCTTATTGTATCTAGACTTCACAAAACTATTCATTTGGAATGTTCCCATCAAGTTTTGTGTTGTCTTGTCTAATCTCATTTGTTCCAATATCAAACTTCACCTTTCGGTCCTTCGTTTGATATTTGAGATGATGAAATAACAACTATTAAACTTCACCTTCCGATTCTTCGTTTAATATTTGTTACTGAGTTTAAAGTAATGAGATTAGATTAGAAAATAATATTTAAACAAAATAGATATCTAGACTTGGTTTGGATAGGATTAAGTCATTAGATTATTCCAACAATCTCAAGACTAGAAGGTCTACTCATACATGTTCATTGTAGACAAAAGACAAATATTTAAAGGCATAGAATATAAAGACATAAAAGTAAATTGCAGAATGTAAAATTGCAGAATTGTAAAGAGCAAGAAAGTAAATTGCTAGAATGTAAATTGCAGAAAATATAAGAACAATAAAACTTAGAACAAAAGTAACTTTATATTTCACTAATAAGCAAGTTTCCAATGATCCAAGATAATTTGCAGTTTGATAATGGACCTATTTATAGCCTAAGGTCCTAGAAAATGCATTGAAGGTGAATTACAGGCTTTAAAATGAGGAAAACTAAGAGTTTGTAACAACCAAAAACTAACAGCAAAAACGCACGGTCTGAAGCTCAGACTGTGCACTTTTTAGATTCCAGCACTGTATAAACGCACAGTTTCTCCCAGCCTTCACGCTAAAACGCACGGTCATGCACAAAAACGCACAGACCGTGTGTATCTTCTTGCCTTGCCATTGCTTATGCGCACAGTCTGTTCTTGGTAACATGCTAAAACACACGGTCCTGTTGTGAAAACGCACAGACCGTGCGTTACCTCCTTAATTGCATCTTTTCTTCATTTTTTTTCATCCTTTTCTTGTCCAAACTTCAACCGAACATACTTGCTTCTTTGATATTCAACCTGAAATGAAAACCATAGCTTTTGTAGTAAAATAGCTCCAAAATAGTACCAAAACTAACAAAACTTTATTGAATTAAAATACTTAAAACAACATAAACTAAGACTTTTCATAATGTTTTCTATATTTGAGTCTGTAATTCTATCTTCCCGAAACATAGCAATTTTAGGATGTTTTGATGTAATTCACGAAGAAATCATGCAAATCGACAAACCAAGACATCTGAAGATTTGTGAGGACTTTGGGAAGATCAAAGAATGAAGATTCAAGAGGCCTCAGAAGACATTATAGAGGGAGGAATTATGTTCCCAAGTTCCAAGACATCTTATATGGAAGAAAACACCTAAAAAGACGAAGAAACAACCGTTTCAGCATCCATGACTGCACTCACATGCGCCTGGCGCATGAACTAGGCGCCTGGAACCTTAAAACACTACTCACATGCGCCTAGCGCATGATCCTAGGCGCCTGGCACATGAGCCTTGCGGGCGAAGACTGAAAATTTGTTACTTTTTGTGGCAAAAGCCCGGTTTTTGAGCCCAACTTCAGGTGCAAACTCTCCCTATAAATACCACTCCTCTCATTCATAATTTCTCATTCAGAACGAAGCGGTTCAAGAGGAAAGCACACACTAGGAGCTTCAAGGGCGACCATCATGGTCTAAAGGGAGGCTCACTTCTTCTCTCATACTTCTGATGGATCTAGCAAAGACGAATCCACCTCTTATAGGGATTTGGTCACTCATTTGGATTGAGATTCATCCAAGTCTACCATAACGGCTGCTAAATCCCTCCCTATTTCACTTTGACTCTTTTCAGGGCGGGAAAAAGACCGGCTCTCTAGTACTATCATGGAAGGGGGCAAGGTGTTGACCGATGTTGATTAGGAAGCTGCTCCTGTTGTAAACAAGTGAGGCAGCGATTGGAGTTTCTCTCCTCACTCCAAGTTTTTCTAGGGTCTATTTTATTTCTTTTGTAATTTGTCTTTAGTTACCATGTGTAACTAAATCTTTTTAGTTTAGGGTTCTAAGATGAACCTCTATTTTAGTCGTTGGATAATTTATTTAATTTAAAGTCTTTAATCGGTTATTTTCTTTATGTTATTTAATTTTACTGTCGTGCGTAAGATTTGTCTCCTCTAAAGCATAACCCTGATAACATAGACACTTATGGAGGTGACATACCTAATATTGATATTTATATGTGTCTTAATCAAGAAGTAACTAATTGGTAACAAGCCATAGAGCAGAACCCTGAGATAAAAATACTTAGGGAGGTGACACAACCTAATATTGGTGAAAACCTATTCCAATCAGGAAGTAACTAGTTAGTAATTAGGGAAACAAGTGACTTCACGACTTAAATCAGCCCAATAACTTCATTCTCTCGAACCTTGGTAAGGTAGATGATGATAGGGTTGTCCGTTTGTAGAACTACCGAGAGGGAGAGTGTGCTATGTACTTCTAAGATTCATAGATGAGCTAACCTTTAGGAGCATTGGGACCACACTGATGGGAATTTAGGAACGCTAATTCAAGTCTATGTTTCAATTACCTCTAAGAGAGTAAGACCCCACACGTACCTACCCGCGTGATTAGCAGGTGCAACTCGACAACTGAAGGGGAATGAGTCCATATCTCTGAGAGAGTAAGGCCCCACACGTACCTACTCGTGTGATCAGCAGGAGCAACTCGACAGCTGATAGGTAGTAAAACCCCACGAACTTATCACTTAGATAGATAACGATAAATAACATGAATAAGACTTGACTGTTACGTAATTCCAACAATTAAATAGAGGGGATTCGAAGAATCCTAACTGCCGATAACATTCTGCAATCAAAACAGGTAAGCTTTGCTTTGTTGCAAATAGATTAAATTGCAAAACTTTAAACCCTTATCTTTTATTTATTTTTATTGTTCCCAAATAAGTAACGTGAGTTGTTTGGTTGAAACGATAATCTTTGTGGATACGATACTTACTTATCACTTTATTACTTAATAAACGATTTGGTACAATTGCCTAAATCCGACCATCAACGATCAATTGTAGGAAAGTAAGAGAATAAATTATTTAATGATTGCTAGGTCTTGTATATAAAGAGAAAAATATATATTTATCGTACTCAAAATGAAAGGAAAAATAACATTCATAAATTTTAGGCCAAATACCTCTTTTGGTCCTTTAAGTTTGACAAAAATACTGGATTAGTCCTTTAAGTTCTTAAGTTTCAAATAGGTCTTTTAAGTTGTTAATCTATTACACCGTTACCCTTTTAAGGACCTATTTGAAACTTAAAAACTTCAAATATGTGCATTAAATTAACAACTTAAAGGACCTATTTGAAACTTAAAAAACTTAAAGGACTAATCCGGTATTCTTGTCAAACTTAAAGGACCAAAAATGGTATTTGGCCTAAATTTTAAATATGAAAACACGTAAAGAAATATAATAAGTATATATTGTGATGTCTTTAATTAAAAATTCATCTTGTGTGTTTCACAGATTCTCCGACAAAGATTAGTTATTGTTAAATAGTGGTGAAAACTTTGTACCAATACATAAGCCTACAAATGAAAATTGATTTTTGTAGACTTAATTTTTTTTTTTAGTTATATTGTTCGTAGATTCATCTTTACGTTTTAAGCGATATTGAATGATGTACTCTATCAACTTAAACAAAATAATATCGTTTTGTTTTAAAAAAACTATTTATGGTATATATTTTATCCAATTAATCAGAATTTTTGCATCCGTTTCTGGAACCAATTGTCATTGTAGTAGGGCGCATTATGTTTTTTTTTTCCTTATTGAATATGTCACTCTCGTGCTTAATATGGACAAAATCATTCTGATTATAAGTATGGGGCAATCCTTGCTATTCCATTATTACCTGTCTATTCCATTAATATATATTGGATTATGTTATTTTTTACTTTGCGGTTTCACAATAGAATTCCAAAATCCCACATACACAGTACACACATACATGTAGATATCAGCCTAGAAGCATACAAAAAAAAATAGCATAAAAAAGAAAGAAGATATCAGCTTAGTGCTTTCTTCGAAGTAACAATTATTCCCCACCAAAAAATTTACTAGACGGTAATAATTTGCTAAGAGTGAGTTCAATACATCGGCTAGAGAATTTTGTTGGTGAATAAATTACAAGTTCCTATATTAATATAATAATATTATCTAAGTCTTGAAATATGCTGTAGTCTTTGTTAGGAACTCATTGTTTGTCACCTCAATCATTGAGTTAAAAAAATAATAATAAAGAGAAGAGATTTCATTTTTAAAATTTGATGGAGTCAAAATCACAAAAACATGAAGTATACTATGATTAAAATAGTTCGACTAATTAATCAAATTCGAATTTAATTTGAAAGAGTTTTTTCACATAGTGACCTTAAAACAATAATTCGAATAAATATATTTCCCAAAATACATATAAAGTTGGGTTGATATTTTGAGTCGGATTCGAAACAGGTTTAATTATAAAATACATACTATTCTAATATTAGTCACGTGCATAATGCCCTAGTATACATGGTTGAGAACCTTTTTTGTTTGATACTATCCCTTCTGGTATACATTGCACATACTCTGCAAGTCCATATAAATAATATTCCAAATACAAATAAAGAGAGTATGACGTTCATTCACTTTATGAATTCTTGACAAAACAAAAAAAAAAGAGAGATACAAATTTTTGCGAAATAAATATTCTAAAAACATGTGGCTGTTAGAGGACAACTAATTAAATATCACTTTATGAACTTAATTGTCCTTGTAGACACATAATCCAAATATCACTTTCCTACTCCCAAATTCTAAAAACATATGTGGCTTAAGAAAAATAAGAGGACAACTAATTAACGAGTAAACTCAACTATATAATTGGAGAGTGTGTGAATTTGTGGTGTCAAATTACTTCTAAATAAATTAGTTTTGTAAAATTGATTTTAATTATGAGTGGTTTATTTTTAAGAAACCAAAGTAATAATATATTAAAAAGTCATTCAAATAGAAGATGTGCCTAAATTGTAGCTAGTAAAATGTCAAAATACAAAAAGAACCAAACAAAACAAAACAACAAAAGCAACAAGATTAAGACTTGAACTAGCCAAGACAAGCTGAGGGGTTAATCCACCAAAATTCAACTCAAAGAACATGTTCATATTCTTAGTTTTAACCACCGTCAAACATCCTGAAGGGAAAATTGAAAAATACCATTGAACCCATTTTTAAAATGTATGGGAAAAAATCAACATCAAAACTTTTTTTTAAACAAAAAAGAGGGGCAGCAAAGAATTGCAGCCTCAAAATATCATATTATAAGGAGGAAAACATCAAAATGAGTGGACATAAATCCAAACCTCCTAGAAATTGAAAAACCGAAAATTAGGTTTACCAAGTCAATCATGTACATAGATATTTATCAAAAAGACCGACAAAGTCGGTCAACATGGTAAGTCCATTGATTGTTAAACCTATGGAGGCTAGCTTTTATGTACATTGGTTACCCTCACCATAAGTATGAGTTACAACAAAATTCATCTGGTATAGGAGAAGTTTGCAGTACTTTAATTTCATCATATAACTTTTACTTTAAATAAATTATTTTGTAAAATAGAGTTTGATTAGAAGCGAGTTGATTGTAAATTTTTTATATTTTTTTAAGGAAAAAGAGCTTATAACATTTCATTACTTAAAATGTGTTCAATACAATCTGTATTTCTACCAAAAATTTGAAAACTAGCTGAAAATGTGGCTGTCTTAGCTAATCTATGTGCTGCCTTATTAGCTAATTATGACTTTATAGTCATCATTCTTTGGACAATGTTTGAACGACAACAAAGTACTAGACTCCAACATCTATGGTACAAAGTGGTTTCAGGTCGAAGGGTGACATACACCACTATCACTATGAAAATAGCCGATAACACGTTACATAACTCACGATGTAGTATTCTCATGATGGTTCAATCCAATAAAAAATATTCCTCCTAAAATTTATAACTATGTGATCTGTGACGCGTGGTCATCAGTCTATCAACATAATAGTCTCTATTCCTTATTACCATCCCATTTTATAGTAAAATATTTGACTATAGGTACTTTAAGAATAATGACCTTTAGTTTAAGAAAATGATATGTGCACGACCAAATTATGACAACATTTGTATAACTTTTTCTCTCAAACACTCATGATGTTCTTTTTCCCTCTCTTCCATTTTCTCTATTGTTTTCACCAATAAGAAAAGAGAAAAAGAAGGTTGTCTAAAAAGTTGTCACAAAATAGTTGTACAAATATCATTGCTCTAGTTTAATGAGGTCTCACATTTAAGTTATAATTAATGTTCCATTAAAGAGACAAACTATTCTAGAGACTTTATTATTATTATTATTATTATTATTAATATATATATATATATCAAAGTCGTGATACAAAACCAAACCCAATCAATATACACCGGCTATTAGGGCTTACTCCAACAAGTAGCCCCATTAGCTTTTACAATTAACCTATTCAAACCTCAGAATGTCTTATGGCTTCTTGAAGATTTTGTACCTAACTATTTTACGGTTTTTGCTAGCTTCACATGTTTCACCATAATATCTTCAGTCCCCTGGGCTGATCATTTATGTCTTCCCGAAGATCCAACTACATCAATTACCCTTGACTTGTATGGTAATGCAATAAGAGTTACCATACCTTCTACCCCTAAATCGAGCTTCTCTACTCTCTTGTATAATTCCTTTCTATCAACTATAGCATAACACACAAGGTTTCCATAGTCATACCACTTTTATACAATAATACCCCTCTTTTCCAAATATCTAAGAGTCATAATTGGTTTTCTTATTTTAGTACCCCTAGTGGAAGACTCCACCTCAAGCTAAGTTTTCTCCACCTCAACTTTCAAATTTGTATATCCATTATGGCTTTAACCTTGTAATGTCTGCCTCTTGGGCTGATATTGAGTATTCTTGCCTTTGCCTCTCTAGGATGAACTCGGCCTTGGGAAAACACATCGGAGCCAAAATTTAACCGACATTACTTCATGTCCCAAAACTTTATCTCCGAGGCACCATCGACATTCTTGCCTTATCCCCCATTTCGGTTTTCTCTGATTGTGTTAGGTTGACTGACATCGCTGTCTCACCTCTTAATGCTTCCATACACTTTCCTTTAACCACGTTTGCTTCCATCTTGAAGATGTCAAGTTTGGTGCCCATAGTGATCACTTGACACACTTTTCCCCTTGCCCCACGGTGGACGCCAATATTTATTGTGAATTCGGACAATTGCCAATATTTAGATGTGCAGAGCAAGTATTAATGACAACCCACAACCAGACAATCAGAAGAAACAAGAATTGTCCTAGATCTAATCTAGCAACCAAGTGTAATGGAAAACAACAATTGAACCAAAGAACAACCAGATAAAGAGACTAAATAGTATATGAACAACACACCACTAATTTTTGTATCCAGCTCGGTCTAACAATGACCTATTTTTGGGGGAGATAGCATATCTCAAATCGACAATCAATGAGTCCTTATAAAGAGATACAAAGATTTATATAAAAAAATAGCTTCTATTAGCTTCAACCAGATAAAGAGATACAAACCTAACTTTTACCTGTTTTCCATTATTTTCCCTCGATTAAGAGAGTTGCAAAAGTTATGAACAAATTTATATCCCTACGTTCTTCAAAAACATCCCTCAAATTTCTCTCATTTAACAGTTTTGTCATAACCAAATTTTTGACCTAAGATTCCATCTTATGTCTTTTAGCCCGAAACTTTTTGTCTTTTCAAGAAATTTTTTTCAGCAAAAAGATATTTTAAAATACCTCATTTTTAATTCGTTTTAGAACCACTTTTTATCTTTATCTATTTTTATCTTATTATATTTACTTTTATTTTTTTTGTATTTTTGTATTTTTGTTATTCCTCTTTTATTATTATTATTATTATTATTTCTTTATTTTTCTTTATTATTATTATTATTCTTTTTGTTTTTTTTAAAAAAAAGGGGAAGAGAAAAGAGAAAAGTCAAAAAATGCTGTAGACTGCACAGAGACAGCGCCCCATTTTCCTGAATTTTTCATCCTCCTGTTGTTTAAAATCCAGACCAAGATCACAAGGTCACTTCCTCCATAAATGTTAACGAAAATTTTTGCTACACTAAACCCAGCATGCAAGTAACCTCTTGGTCACAAAAGAGCTCCAACAATGTCTATATAAGGGGGACGAAAATCAGGTACAAAAAAAAGGAGAACAAGTTTCAGATCAGAATCAAAACACATAAAACAGCAAAATCACATAACAAAATCTCTACAAAAAAACCCTTTCATTTTTTTTTCCTTTACCAGATACAAACGCAGCAACCATCAGAACCACTTCCTCACTTCCCAAACCTGAACCAAAATAGAACATCTCCCAAACCTGAACAACCAGAACCTCAAACCTGAACCAAAACAGAACATCTCCCAAACCTGAACCAAAACAGAACATCTCCCAAACCTGAACAGCCAGAACCTCTCAACCACGCAAAACAGAACCCATCCTCTCAACCACGCAAAACAGAACCACTTCCCTAAAACACACACAGTCCAAATAGAAATATTTCCTCCCTAACACTACACACCAAAAACAGAAGCAACACACCAAAAACAGAGTTAACACAACAACACAAAATCACCTCCTTCAAACCACCCACAAAAATCACACAAAACCACTAACCTCCTCCCAACCACCAAACGCATTTGTCCCCCACTACAACAGTCCAAAACCACAACCCACAACCACCACCAATCCGAACCAAAAGAAGAAAAAGAAGGTAGTTTTATTTCAAAGATTTTTAAAATCTAGACCTAGGAGTTTTAAAAAATTCTTTAAAAGGAGGATAAGGAAAAGAGTAAGAAAAACTTTTTTTTTTGAAAAAATGGTGGAGTTTTAAAACTATTCAAAGAGGCTCTGAATGATCAGCCTCTGTATGATCACCAAAGTCTGAAGCATCAGACTACCCAGACCTCCTTACCATTTCTTTTATTTTTTTCTTTGCATTTTTTTATCATTTCTCTTTATTTTTCCTTTCATTTTTTAGCATCTTATTTGTATACGTCTCACATCACCTCATGCATTTGATATTATTTGTCATTTTATTTTGCATTTGTCATTTTATTTATTTATTTATGTCATTAGAATGTATTTTAGGAACAATGTAAATATAAATGAGAGTATTACACCGACACCCACATTTATTTATTCCGCTTTATGTCAAAAATCAAAATAAGTGATTAGTATAATCCAAGGAAAATGGGACTTCCATTTTGATCCAACGTCATTATGAAATCCTTCGCGTTTAGTTTATTTTATCACACTTAATCTTTTTTTAACTCCAAATAAAAAACCATAAAAAATAAAAAACATCCAAATATTTAAAATCCCATCAAAAATATGTTTTACTAACAAACCTTGGATTTCAAACCAAGCAGCTTTCTTTAAATCAAACTTTAATCAATCTTATCATATTAGACTTTATTTTCTACGATTAAAATCAATCAACTTCACTCTTTTGCCACTTTGGGCTCATTTTATCTTTAACAACATTTTCAAACTTTAAAATCAATCAAAACCAATCACTCGGCTTTTTACCCCGAACTATGTGATTTTGATCCCGCTCGGGTACGTAGGCAAAAGACTTTGTCTTTCCAAATCAATAAAAATAACAAAAACATTTTTTTCTCTCTTTTAATTCATCACTTTAATCTTCTCACACTTAGGCACTTATTTTACAAACAAATAATCAGTTTAGCATAAAGATAAGAATAAAAACAAGAGGTTCCTATAGAATACTATAGATGTTTAGGGTGCTAATACCTTCCCTTTGTGTAACCAACCCCCAGACCTTGATCTCTAAAAAATAGGGTTTTTTTTTCCGAACTTTCCCCATTTCCTTGGAAAAATAAAAGCTCGGTGGTGAATCTTAATTTTGTGAGTCAACGCTAACCAATAGCTTGATATCCTAAAATCACCGCAACAAAAATGGCGACTTCACTGGGGAAGATGTCCTAAGTGGGTTAAACCTATCTTGTTTCTCTTTATCTTTATCCTTTATTACTATTTAACTGTAAATACGTGCTTAAGTGTTTATCTTTTTTTATGTGAGTGGTGAGATAAGTCCTACACCCGAACTTGAGGGAAACATAAGATAGGATGGTGGTATAATCAAAGTGCCATACCAAGAGTAGTCTTGAGTTTTGGTACATGTGATATAACCCTACTCAATGGTGGTCTCTTAAAAGCAATACCATGTCGACACGAGTAGTCGTGTTTGGCATTGTTATTTTTAAGCGACCTATGAAGTTGAGGACCTTTAGAGTTACCTTTAACCCATCTTGGCCTTTTAGGACGTAGTGCGGTGGCTAATCAAGAGTAGTCTTGAATTGTTTGATACGCGATACAACACTCAAATGAGACTTTCCTACGAACGTCGTTGAACCGGGAGTAGTCCCGTAACCCGACAATATTTGGAAGTAGTCAATGACTTTGGGAACTTGGTAGAACTCTTGATACAGGTACATGTGAAACCATAGTCCTTACCAAATGGCGTGTTTACCCTTGACTCCAACATTATGGACTTAACCTCACCATATTTTCTTCGTTCTTTAGCATAATCATACATACATGCATTCATTCATAAACATTTTTTCATCCAATTACCGAAGGACTTAAACAAGTTTTTTTGTGAACATCATAGATATGGACTTTGCAATAAGGAGCACTAAGAAATACAACTTCAAAAGCCCTGAAGCAAAACATTTTTCAAAATCATAAATATTTTTCATATTTTTTTTTGGAAAGCATAAACAACAAACACATTCTCTCTGAATTCATGAACAAGTGAAGTGTGCGTCAACATCCGTCCCAAGAACGGGTAGACTCTGCAGGATAAACATGGTCAATTGCTTGAAAAAAAAGAGAAAAGAAAAAACTGAAAAGAAAAAAGCTCGGTAAGTCGAAAACCTGAAAAGGCGGCTTAAGCAAAAATGAGCGTCCCGGAGGACCGAAAACCCGAAAGGGCGGTCCAGGCAAAAATTCGGGACATACAAAAAGAACATATTCCCGGTGGACTGAAAACCCGAAAGGGCGGTCCAGGCAAAAGTTAGGGATTCAAAAAACACAAAAAAAAAAGAAAAAACAAAAGATAAGCATAACCACAGAAGCACCAGTCCTTCTACCAGGCTTTTGGATTAGCACGCTTTCCCCATGAAGTGTTTATTCCCCATCAGTTGTTGTGTATGTCGGGCTTTACCCCGCCAATGTTTTGATATGAAGATTGCCGAGTGTTTGTACTGCGACGTCGGTCCACTTTCCATGTCACCTGTCCAATCTTGTCCCATCAAGTTTATCAGTTATACAATCAATCAAGTCAATCCTTCATATAGGCATACAAGTCATATAAGTCGTATTGTCATACGTACATTCATACATTCATGCATATACAACATACATACAACATCATTCATACATAGTTGCATTAATCACCTTGAGTCTTGCTTTAAACTACCTTTTCATACCAATCAATCATGAACAATTTGTAACCTTCTTTTTCCCCCAAGTGTCATCCCGAGTGTATCTGGTCCAGAGATGTCACCTTCTTTATGCCAAGTGGCAGTTCTTTAACGAACAGCTTGTGCATCTTTTACCTTGTCCTTGTGCCAAGTGGCAGTTCTTTAACGAACAACTTGTGCACCTTTTATCTTGTATTGTCACCAAGTGACAGTTCTTTAACGAACAGCTTGTGCATCTTTTATCATGTCTTTAGGCCAAGTGGCAGTTCTTTAACGAATAGCTTGTGCGTATCTTGTCTTTTGTCGTCAGTGGCTAGTTCGGTAATATCCCGAACAGCTGACATTTACATTTTACCTTCATTAAGCTACCCTCACAACGGTAACAGGTAAAATAATTTATCGGTCTTCATTAAGCTATCCTTACAACGATAGTAGACCATGTCTTTTCATTTACATTTTACCTTCATTAAGCTACCCTCACAACGGTAGTAGGTAAAATAGTTTATCGGTCTTCATTAAGTTATCCTCACAACGATAGTAGACCATGTCATTCTCCTTTTATGTTTTACCTTCATTAAACTACCCCCACAATGGTAGTAGGTAAAACATTTCGTCGGTCTTCATTAAGCTATCCTTACAACGATAGTAGACCATGTATTTTCTTAATATTTTACCTTCATTAAGCTATCTTTACACGATAGTAGGTAAAACATTTTGTCGGCCTTCATTAAGCTATCCTCACAACGATAGTAGACCATGTCATTCTCCTTTTATGTTTTACCTTCATTAAACTACCCCCACAACGGTAGTAGGTAAAACATTTCGTCGGTCTTCATTAAGCTATCCTTACAACGATAGTAGACCATGTGTTTTCTTAATATTTTACCTTCATTAAGCTATCTTTACACGATAGTAGGTAAAACATTTTTTCGGCCTTCATTAAGCTATTCTCACAACGATAGTAGACCATGTCATTCTCCTTTTATGTTTTACCTTCACTAAACTACCCTCACAACAGTAGTAGGAAAAAATATTTTGTTTGCCTTCATTAAGCTATCCGCACACCGATAGTAGGCAAGGTCTTTTCTTGTTATATTACCTTTTTTAAGCTATCAATACACGATAGTAGGTAATACATGTCATCTGTCTTTTTCAAGCTATCATCTTTGTTGATAGTAGACAGTGTCTCCTTCTTTTACCTTATTTAAGCTATCATTTACACGATAGTAGGTAACATTAGTCTTTGTCTTTGTTAGGCTATCGTTCTGAATTAATGCGATAGTAGACAATCTCTTCCCCAGTGAAACCATGTTATCCTCAGTGGAGTCGGATCCCGTTTCTTTAACAAACTCGGGTATCCCTTTGTTTTGTTTTATTCCCGGTCAGGTCATCTTAGCCGTCTTTGCATTCATACTTGCATCGCGAGCATTCTTAACATTGCATACATGGCATTGCATCCATAGCATTTTACAGTCGAAATAGGTCAAAAATGGTGTACTCTGTATTTAAGTCTCTTCGACCCGTCGAATTAAAATTTCACTTTTAAATCTCCGTAACGAAGAAACTTAAATAGGGCCATCTGTCATACCCCAATTTTTGACCTAAGATTCCATCTTATGTCTTTTAGCCCGAAACTTTTTGTCTTTTCAAGAAATTTTTTTCAGCAAAGAGATATTTTAAAATACCTCATTTTAAATTCGTTTTAGAACCACTTTTTATCTTTATCTATTTTTGTCTTATTATATTTACTTTTATTTTTATTTTATTTTTTTTGTATTTTTGCATTCTTGTTATTCCTCTTTTATTATTATTATTATTTCTTTATTTTTCTTTATTATTATTATTATTCTTTTTTTTTTAAAAAAAAAGGGGAAGAGAAAAGAGAAAAGTAAAAAAATGCTGCAGACTGCACAGAGGCAGCGCCCCATTTTCCTGACTTTTTCATCCTCCTGTTGTTTAAAATCTAAACCAAGATCACAAGGTCACTTCCTCCATAAATGTTAACCAAAATTTTTGCCACACTAAACCCAGCATGCAAGTAACCTCTTGGTCACAAAAGAGCTCCAACAATGTTTATATAAGGGGGACGAAAGTCAGGTACAAAAAAAAGGAGAACAAGTTTCAGATCAGAATCAAACAACATAAAACAGCAACATCACAAAACAAAATCTCTACAAAAAAACCCTTTAATTTTTTTCATTTACCAGATACAAACGCAGCAACCATCAGAACCACTTCCTCACTTCCCAAACCTGAACCAAAACAGAACATCTCCCAAACCTGAACAACCAGAACCTCAAACCTGAACCAAAACAGAACAGAACATCTCCCAAACCTGAACAACCAGAACCTCAAACCCGAACCAAAACAAAACATCTCCCAAACCTGAACAGCCAGAACCTCAAACCTGAACAGCCAGAACCTCTCAACCACGCAAAACAGAACCCATTCTCTCAACCACGCAAAACAAAACCACTTCCCTAAAACACACACAGTCCAAATAGAAATATTTCCTCCCTAACACTACACACCAAAAACAGAACCAACACACCAAAAACAGAGTTAACACAACAACACAAAATCACCTCCTTCAAACCACCCACAAAAATCACACAAAACCACTAACCTCCTTCCAACCACCAAACGCATTTGTCCCCCACTACAACAGTCCAAAACCACAACCCACAACCACCACCAATCCGAACCAAAAGAAGAAAAAGAAGGTAGTTTTATTTCAAAGATTTTTAATGTAACACCCATACTAACGTTAACTAGTATATTAGTATGTGCGTTAATCTGATATCGGATACATTAAAATTTACAATAATTAAAATATACAAACCACTGAATGAGTACATTTTGCTCGTTTACATAAATGTCCAAATTTTATACATTACATGTTCATATACAAATATAAAATCTGTCAACCTCCTGAGCTTGCCTTGACGAGCATCCGCACTCCATCCAGCGTCTTCCTGAAGATCTTCATCTGAAAACCACTTGGCTGCCTGATACCTGCACCAGAAGGATAGGGATGAGACATAATGTCTCAGTAAGCTCCTACCCTACCTACTGTTGGCAACCACGGGGGAAACCTAGGGTCGCCGTGCCTACCTCGGCAATCTTGGGGAAAACTACGATCGCCAAGTCTTATCTTTACTTATTTCGCGATCAAGGGGAAGAACTAGGATCGCTACATATCTTTATCTTTCTTATACTGTTCATGTTCCTAATCTTACGTGTTTCATACTCTATTCTTATCTTAGTCTTAAGCGTAGTGATCTTGGGGACATCCTATGATCACATCGCGTTCGCTAGGAACTAATTTCCATGCCTCGTATTACATATAAAATATACGTATTCATTTCATATTCGTATCATCTTTTCATATCATTAAGTTAGAAGTTAGCGTTGAACAAACAAATATTATCTTGGTTCATTTTACGGAGTGCATCCGGGTGGAGTAACCCCGAAGTACATCTCCCATCATACCGGTGAAATTCCTATCATATCAGGCTAACACCGGACTCCTCTTATCTTTGTGTAGGCAACCCTCTCGGTGAAGCCCCATCCGGCATAATCCGGAGCCTGCTGGACACATCTTGCATGTAGACAACCCTCTCGGAGAAGTCCCATCCGGCGAATCCCGGAGCCTGCTGGACATGCTTAAATCTTTTAACATACGTGTGGACAATCCTCTCGGAAGAGTCCCATCCGGCGAATCCCGGAGTCTGATGAACACGTTTAATATCGTCTTGTAAATTACGTGTGGATAGCCCTTTCGGAGAAATCCCATCCGGCGTAATCCCGGAGTCTGATGAACACGTTATCATATTCTTTATCTTTGAATTCTTAACTTGAGTTCATAAACATATTTATTACGTTTCATAAGCTTGTGAATATCTAATGCCTACTCAACTATTCATTCTTAAAGCTTAACCTATAAATAAACTCCTTACTTTAATCATTGAATCACTCCTAATCTCATTAATCCTTAACCTTTGCACTTAAAGGTACGTCTAACACTTATCATACGTTTTGCATACTTAATACGTCTCTTAAGGGAAACTAATCCCCAATACATAACCTATGAGGGGTCCTTAATTTAGACGTTTATTCTCATCTTGAGTACTTGTGAGTACTTACTTTACTTTACTATAGTTGGCACAAAATACATTCTTAGGGAGAACCAACTCCCAATACATACTTATGAAATCATAGTCTTAAGGTTATCGTTTGCTTGATTAGGAATAAACCCAAAACTAGTTCCTTTACTCCTCAATATAGCTTAGGAGTTGAGTAATCATCCTCCAATGTAGTACCATGTACTCATCCTACCTTAAAACCATACCTAACATCAAGAAAAATGAGTTTGGGTGGGAAGGAAATCGGTGGCCGATTTACTAAAATCGGGCCCCGATTTATGCCGTAAGTTCCATGGGGAAAGAGCCTTGAAATCGGTGGCCGATCCCTCCAAATCGGTGGCCGATTATGACATTTGCAGGATTCAATTCCTTGCTTCCTAGGCCAAACCAATCCATTCCAAACATACAAACAGCTTATGGGAATAATTACTAAGGCATAATGATAGGTAAAAACATACTTAGACATGAGATTAGCAAACTATTAGATTCATAGCATAATTCCTAAATTCTATTCTCAACTTGTAAAATTTACTAGCTTACACAAATCGGGTTCTAAACCCTGTGGAGCTCACCTCAACCATGCTAGCTTCTTTCCCAAGCTTTCCCTTGCTACTTCTCCAATCTTAGCTTAGGTTTTCCTTTCCTTCTTGTTCCATTCTTCCTTTCTCTTGTTCTAGTTTCACCAACCAAGCTTGCTTGCAAGTTTCTACCAAGAATTTCTTTAAGAGGTGTTGAATTGATGGAGAGGGAGATGAGGGAGAGGAGGGCGTGTGACATAAGGGGAAGGAGGGAAGAGAGGCTGAATGGGAAAGAGAGAGAAAGAGATGAGGATTGTATAGGAAAATATCTTGTTTCATGTTTAAGTAATCTTCCTTTGCCTCTTAATTACTAAAATGCCATTGCTTGCTCTATAATCTTTAAACATCGACAACAGTCACTTATAAGCGGGATATTACACTTACCACATAAATAACCCATTAACTGACAATTTACCAAATTGTCCTTTGCTTAAAACATTCCGATACATCGTCTCAATATTAATAATTGTTCGAGTCTTAGGTGGGATGTTACATTTAAAATCTAGACTTAGGAGTTTTAAAAAATTCTTTAAAAGTTTTGGGTGTAGATTCAAAAGGAGGATAAGGAAAAGAGTAAGAAAAACTTTTTTTTTTGAAAAAATGGTGGAGTTTTAAAACTATTCAAAGAGGCTCTGAATGATCGGCCTCTGTATGATCACCAGAGTCTGAAGCATTAGACGCTGGATCACCAGAGTCTGAAGCATCAGACGCTTGGATCACCAGAGTCTGAAGCATCAGACGCTGGATCACCAGAGTCTGAATGATCAGACGACCCAGAACTAACCCTGCTAGCCCAACGTATTTGGGCCTGTTTACTTCTTATCTGGTCTTTTTCTTACTTCCTGCTCCCCATTTTATTTTTACACCTCCTTACCATTTCTTTTATTTTTTTTTCTTTGCATTTTTTATCATTTCTCTTTATTGTTCTTTCGTTCAGCATCTTATTTGTTTACGTCTCACATCACCTCATGCATTTGATTTTATTTGTCATTTTATTTTGCATTTGTCATTTTATTTATTTATTTATGTCATTAGAATGTATTTTAGGAACAATGTAAATATAAATGAGAATATTACACCGACACCCACATTTATTTATTCCGCTTTATGTCAAAAATCAAAATAAGTGATTAGTATAATCCAAGGAAAAGGGGACTTCCATTTTGATCCAACGTCATTATGAAATCCCTCGCGTTTAGTTTATTTTATCACACTTAATCTTTTTTTTAACTCCAAATAAAAAACCATAAAAAATCAAAAACATCCAAATATTTAAAATCCCATCAAAAATATGTTTTATTAACAAACCTTGGATTTCAAACCAAGCAGCTTTCTTTAAATCAAACTTTAATCAATCTTAATCATATTAGACTTTATTTTCTACAATTAAAATCAATCAACTTCACTCTTTTGCCACTTTGGGCTCATCTTATCTTTAACAACATTTTCAAACTTTAAAATCAATCAAAATCAATCACTCGGCTTTTTACCCCGAACTACGTGATTTTGATCCCGCTCGGGTACGTAGGCAAAAGATCTTGTCTTTTCAAATCAATAAAAATAACAAAAACATTTTTTCTCTCTTTTAATTCATCACTTTAATCTTTTCACACTTAGACACTTATTTTACAAACAAATAATCAGTTTAGCATAAAGATAAGAATAAAAACAAGAGGTTCCTATAGAATACTATAGACGTTTAGGGTGCTAATACCTTCTCTTTGCGCAACCAACCCCCGGACCTTGATCTCAAAAAAATAGGGTTTTTTTTCGAACTTTCCCCTTTTCCTTGGAAAAATAAAAGCTCGGTGGTGAATCTTAATTTTGTGAGTCAACGCTAACCAATAGTTTGATATCCTAAAATCACAGCGACACGTTTACAATCACTAAATGATTTTCACTCTTTAAGGTGTTTCCTATGTATTTTCCACCCTTAGAATCTCTCCGCAGAAGGCACCAACATTTTTCCAATGTCTCCTCTTTTGGATGCCCAAAATTCACATTTTCTTGACCATTGGATCACATCCAAAGACCCTCAACCCTTAACCTCTTAAGTTTTTTTTGAAAATTCCCTCCTTTGGTTTCATCATATTTACCAACAAATGAGTTAAAAACTATAGTTTATGGCTCCCAATCCTGGAAAAACCACCTTGCAATGTGTCACAAATTGTGTTGTGGTATCCAGCCCATATGATTGTTGGAATAACTAGGAAAAATCCTCCCGCTTGCTTGAAATCGTGCCACAGATTCAATAAGGGGAAAATCCAAATTTTGAGTCATACAACAGGCCCCCTAAGCCAAATTATGTCAAATTTTTGTGCGGTGCTATTAAATTTGTTGATAATTAATATTGTTTTAAGAGATGGATAAAGTATGATGATAAGGGTCGTAAAGTAGGATGAGAAGAATTTTTCAAACATTAACTCTCATCATGTCCCTTAAAACGGACGAGACCCTCTTGAAAAAAGCAAAATTAAATTCATTCAGACCAGATTCTTGTTACGTCACTGCTAGCCACAACCCGGATCTATAATACTTACAAGTTAATACTGTAAAAGAAAAAAATAAGGTTATGTTTTTAATATAGTATTAGTATGTATTATAGATGGAAGAAAAGGATCGAGTAACATAATTATATGCAGGGGCGAAACTATCAAATTTTTTGTGTGGTGGCCAAATATAACAATTTTTTATAAATTAATATATTAAATTGAATAAATTCGTAAAAACAACCACAAATTTTTTTCTGGTCTAGTAACGTGGTGGCTGAAGTTCACACATTTTAAATATAGAGAAATGTGTATTCAGGGTTTGAACACCGGCCCCTACATATATTATACAATGTTCCTACCAACTGAGCTAAGCTCCCAGGGACAAAACCACAAAATTTTTACTTATATAAAATGTAAATTAAATTAAAGTAGAACAAAAAGAAAAACTAACAAATAACTATTTAATTTGTCAAAAAAAAACTATTTAATAAAAAAATAAGTTTGACAAATCTTCAAAGAATCAAATTTATATTTAAAGGAATGAGTCAAATTAGTCTATAATTGACTTATATATACAAGGGTTCAATAAAGATTTTCATCTTTAAAAATATAAAGAATTTTAATTTAAACCCTGGAAATAAAAACAAGATGTTTTCATTCTCCAAAAATATTTTGTTTCGTTTTTTATCCCTAACGGCCAATATATATTCATATTAATGTCAATTTTATCATCCTTTCATGTTTTAGATGTGGTCAAGTTATGTCTGTTTACTATGTATAAGCCCTATATTTTCATAGGATGTTAACAAAAAGGCAAGAAAATGTTAAAATTATGTCTATTTGGGAAGAAAAAATGAAACAATATTTTTTGACAGGGTGAAAATATCTCATTTTTTCTTTTAGGATCTAAATTCAAAATCCGCTATACTTTTATGGACGAAAAACTTATTTAACCATATTTTCAATGTAAACAACTAAGTCATTTACAAGAAACTTATTGTTCATTTTATTTTTGAGTTTTGTCTTTACAATTTTCATTGCTTGCAAACTTCTCTTTGTAGTTGTTTACAATTCTAGAAATATTAAAATAAAACAAAATAAATAAAGTTAGCAAACAAGTGATAACTTTTTGAGTATCTTATCTCCTAACTTTTGAAAAATTTATTTGGAGTTGTTAAATATATTTTATAAGAAATACTAACTTGTGTCTTTAGATAACATGTTATGAAATCAAATATAAAAATATATTCTTGTAAAATTATGTATTCAATATTTTAAAAAGGCCAAATACCATTTGCGGTCCTTTAAGTTGATTATAAAAAGTTAGTCCTTTAAGTTTTTTTTTGTTACAAATTGTTGGATATTTGCTAGTTGGCTTCATGTTTGCTAAAATCAAATATACAAGCAAAATGTGCGTCTTCAGAAGCTGGACCTCAGAAGCACTGTTCAGAAGCTGACCTTCAGACGCACTATTCAGAAGCTGACCTTCAGACGCACTGTTCAGACGCTGACCTTCAGAAGCACTGTTCAGAAGCTGACCTTCAGACGCAGAACCTTCAGACGCAGACCTTCAGAAGCACTTCATCAGAAGTACCTTCAAAAGCTGGTTTTTTCTGTGTACCGGTTTTTCGCGCCTTGGAGTGTTTATTTTCTCATGTGATCTTTTGAAGATTTGTCTGAAGAATTCTCTTTGCTGCATGAGGAATATTTGCATGAGATATTTTCTAAAGATTGGTTTCTTTTATTTGTGATTATATTTTCAACGAGATCTTTGGAAAATATATTTCTGAAGAATATTTGCTTCTATATGTTTCTAAAGAATTTTGGAAATATATCTTTGAAGAATATTTGGTTCAATTATTTGTTGCTGCTAAAGACTATAAATAGAGGACGCTGCTATTGAAGAAACTCAACAGAAAACCGAAGCTAGTATTGAAAGATTATTCTTAGGTTTTAAGTCTGTTCATTGTGATTCATGTGCTCTGTTTTTGTATACCACTCTATTGCTTAGAGTTGGTTTGTTTTATTGAGTTGTAATTGTAGTTCACTCGAAGCTTTTAAGCAAGAGTGACTGTTTATGTTTTTGGAGTGTGTCTCCTACGTTGATTGTTATTAGAGTCTGATATCACCGAGACAGTGATTGACTGAGGGAAGTGAGATGGGATCTCAGGTCTAGGAGTTCCTAGGTTGAAATCAATACGGGTAGTAGCTAGGTGATGAGTTGTAAACTGGGAGTTTGCTGAGAACATAGAACTAGGACTACGCTAGTGGATTTCCTTCCTGGCTTGGTAGCCTCCAGACGTAGGTGTGTTTGTCACCGAACTGGGTTAACAAATATCTTGTGCATCTTTACTTTCAGTCTGTTATTTCTGTCTGATACTGTTTTGCTTATGAACTACTGTTTTGCATGTTGTACTCTGTTCTACTCTGTTTTACGAACAGCATCCGCACCTGCCAAAAATTCAATTGACATCAGAGCAGGCACCCTGCCTGTTTTAGGGTGAGCTCCAGGGAAGTTATTTTCTGTCAGAATGGATAAGGAAGGAGGATTTGTGAACAGACCACCTCTGTTGGATGGTTCCAACTATGAATATTGGAAATCACGCATGAATGCTTTCCTTAAATCTATAGATAGTAAGACCTGGAAAGCAGTTCTGAAGGGTTGGGAACATCCTGTTGTGCTTGACAAAGATGGAAAGAAGATAGCTGATCTGAATCCAGAAGAAGAGTGGTCCAAGGAAGAAGATGAATTAGCTCTTGGAAACTCCAAGGCCTTGAATGCTTTATTCAATGGAGTGGACAAGAACATATTCAGACTGATCAAGCAGTGCACTGTAGCTAAGGATGCTTGGGAGATTCTCAAAACTACACATGAAGGCACATCCAAGGTAAAAATGTCCAGACTTCAACTTCTCACCACCAAATTTGAAAATCTCAAAATGTTGGAGGATGAGAACATACAAGATTTTTACATGAATGTCCTAGACATGGCTAATTCCTTTGACTCACTTGGGCAAAAGATGTCTGATAAAAAGCTCGTAAGAAAGATTCTCAGATCACTACCTAAGAGATTTGATATGAAGGTGACCGCAATTGAAGAAGCACAAGACATCTCCTGTATGAAGGTTGATGAATTAATAGGATCTCTTCAGAACTTTGAAATAGCTATCAACAACAGGACTGATAAGAAAGGGAAAGGTGTTGCTTTTGTAACAAATGCTGATAATAAGGATGATGAAAGCACATCAGAAGCTCTTGTGATGCTTGGTAGGTAGTTTAAAAGGATCTTAAAGTAGACTGTCAGGAGATCCAATCCAAATGATTTGAAGATGACAAGAACTGATGAGAAAGACAGTCAATCCAAAGGTGTTCAGTGTCATGAGTGTGAAGGATATGGCCACATTAGGACATAATGTGCAACATACCTCAAGAAACAGAAGAAGAGTTTGATAGTTTCTTGGTCTAATGAAGATGACTCAGAAGGAGAAGTGGAGAATGAGTCTGCTAAGTATGTCAATGCTTTAACTGGTAGATGTATGTCTGATGATGAAGTTAAGGTTTCAGAAGCACCATCTGATACTAAATCCAGTGATGAAGAACTGGCTACCACTTACAAAGATTTATTCATCAGAAGTGAAGAAGTGTGTAAGGAACTGGAAAAACAGAAGACAACTATCACTCAACTTCAGGCTGAAGGAAGTCAACATTTAGGCCAAATTTCTAATCTCAAAGATGAGGTAACCCAACTGAACTCTCAACTTGAACATATCAAGAAGCAATTCAGAATGTTGAACACTAGTACTAATATGCTAGAAGAGATATTGGAGAGTCAGAACCAAGGGAAACCAAATGGTATAGGGTTTGATTATAGGACCTTGAACAAACAGCAAAATCCAACTAAAAAGGTCAGTGCAGCTGTTGAAACACATGATCCAATCATGGGCAAACCTAAGTTGGAACATCATAACCAACCTCAGGGATCTAAGAGCAAGAGGGCATCTCATCCTTGGATATATCATCATTGTGGTAAAAAGGGGCACATAAAGCCTTTATGTTTCAAAATGCATGGATACCCCAAGTACCTTCAGCAAAGAAAATCTGAACCTGCTGTAATCAATGTCAAGAAGGAATGGAGACCAAAATGTGAAAGTGTTGACAAGAGGATGAAGAATAGGAAATGAAAGGTTGTTGCTGCTGCCAGCAAGCCTACTCCTGTTACTGAGAAGAGAGTTGTTGTTGGGCCATCTAAAGGCTGGAGCAAGGTGATGGTCCCTGTCGCAAAGAAGAAGGCACTAAAAGGAAAGGAAGTGGATCCTAGTGAGTCTGAGGATGATGTTGAGCAAGATGTTCAAGACATCATGCCCTATGTTCAGAAAAGGATTGCTGGGAAGAAGATTCCTTTGAATGTGCCTGAAGCACACATTGACTAAGCAACATCTGATGCTGTGTCTGATGATGAAGAAGCTTCTGATGCTGAGTCTGAAGACTGTCAATTTTTGGATTATGTCCTGGATTTCATTTTGTGCTTCTGGACTGCAAATTTGGACTATACTTTGTAGTTGTGTTCTTTTGTTTTTGTTCCTCTGTGAAGACTTTGTGTGTGGGTACTATGTTTGTGTGATTCTGATCCTAATGATGGTTCTGATGATGGTTCTGATGTGGGTTCTGTGTGTGGTGATGTGATGGATGTTTATAACCTCTGTATTGATTTCAGGGCGTGTTCTATTTGTTTTTTCCTCCGTTTAAGTGCATTTGGTCTGTATCTGCTGTTTCTCTATTTTTTTTCTGCTCCTGGTGATTACATGGTTGTTTTTGTCAAAATTTTTTGGCTAAAAAAGGGGGAGATAAATCAGATTGATTTCAGAAGTACAGTGTTAAAGGAGCTGTGTGTTTCAGGGGGAGTCTCTGTTTCAGGGGGAATGTATGTTTCCTGTTTCCTGTCAGAAGCTGATATGTTTCAGGGGGAGTCTCTGTTTCAGGGGGAGTGTATGTTTCAAAAGTTGCTGCTGCTGCTGCTGCTGAATGATATGTTTCAGGGGGAGTAATGTATGTTTCAGAAGCTGCTGCTGTATGTGTGGAAACGTAGTATTTGTCTTATGCCGCTGCTGACTCTGTTACTTTTTGGTTGCTACGTTTTCGTCATGGTTGCGTACTTTGTTGAGTGAAGAACTTGCTTTTGTTCTCAAATTGATTTTAGCCAAAAATTTGCCAAAGGGGAAGATTGTTGGATATTTGGTTGTTGGCTTCATGTTTGCTAAAATCAAATATACAAGCAAGATGTGCGTCTTCCAGAAGCTCGACCTCAGAAGCTGAACGTCAGAAGCACTGTTCAGAAGCAACCTTCAGAAGCACTGTTCAGAAGCAACCTTCAGAAGCACTGTTCAGAAGCTGACCTTCAGACACACTGTTCAGAAGCTGACCTTCAGACGCACTGTTCAGACGCTGACCTTCAGAAGCACTATTTAGAAGCTGACCTTCAGACGCAGAACCTTCAGACGCAGACCTTCAGAAGCACTTCTTCAGAAGTACCTTCAGAAGCTGGTTTTTTCTGTGTACCTGTTTTTCGCGCCTTGGAGTGTTTATTTTCTCATGTGATCTTTTGAAGATTTGTCAGAAGAATTCTCTTTGCTACATGAGGAATATTTGTGTGAGATATTTTCTAAAGATTGGTTTCTTTTATTTGTGATTATATTTTCAAGGAGATCTTTGGAAAATATATTTCTGAAGAATATTTGCTTCTATATGTTTCTAAAGAATTTTGGAAATATATCTTTGAAGAATATTTGGTTCAATTATTTGTTGCTGTTGAAGACTATAAATAGAGGACGCTGCTATTGAAGAAACTCAACAAAAAACCGAAGCTAGTATTGAAAGAGTATTCTTAGGTTTTGAGTCTGTTCATTGTGAGCCGTGTGCTATGTTTTTGTATACCACTCTATTGCTTAGGGTTGGTTTGTTTTTATTGAGTTGTAATTGTAGTTCACTTGAAGCTTTTAAGCAATAGTGACTGTTTATGTTTTTGGAGTGTGTCTCCTACGTTGATTGTTATTAGAATCTGATATCACTGGGGCAGTGATTGACTGAGGGAAGTGAGATGGGATCTCAGGTCTAGGAGTTCCTAGGTTGAAATCAATACGGGTAGTAGCTAGGTGATAAGTTGTAAACTTGGAGTTTGCTGAGAACTTAGAACTAGGACTACGCTAGTGGATTTCCTTCCTGGCTTGGTAGCCTCCAGACGTAGGTGTGTTTGTCACCGAACTGGGTTAACAAATATCTTGTGCATCTTTACTTTCAGTCTGTTATTTCTGTCTGATATTGTTTTGCTTCTAAACTACTGGTTTGCGTGTTGTACTCTGTTCTACTCTGTTTTACGAACAACATCAGCACCTGCCAGAAATTCACAAATTGGTCCTTTAAGTCATAAAATATTTGCACCATTATCCTAATTTCATCAAACTTAATCAAAAATTGTTTATGTGGATGTTTAATGTTAAGTTGGTTTGTCCAAATTCATTGCTCTCAAAACTAGAGCTCATAGCTATAGGTGTGTTATTCGGTCTTGATTCAAAACAAAATTGACCGATTACTTGATTTATAATATTGTTGATCAAATATTTATATGTAAAATTAGGTTTGAAATTCAAAAACAAGAAGAAAATGTGTATAAGTAATCATGTTTGATGTCATAAGCACTTTTGGACCTACCATCTTAATGTTAAATGGTCTATAAACACTTTTTAACGAAGTTGGATGAAAAGATGGATGACACTGTAAATATTTTATGACTTAAAAGACTAATTTGTAACAAAAAATAACTTAAAATGACCAATTAGTAACAAAAAAACTTAAAGGACTAATCTGTTATAAACATATAACTTAAAGGGCCGCGGAGGTATTTGACATTTTAAAAACTTAAAAAGTTATATTTTTTGTACAAAAATTCTTTATGAATTCCTTTTTAGTTCATTAACTTGTTCCTTCAGAAACAACTTAACATGATCCATATTTTAATCGTACACTTAAAAAATTAATTTCAGGATAGTCAAAGCTACCCTATCACATAGTTGTGCTTCCGATTATGCTGATAAATAAATAACTAATATGGATGAAAATTTGAACGTGTTTATAGTTTTTTTAACGTGTCATTTTAATTAAAAAATTGGCGACGATTTAAAAAAAATGTGACGAAAGAAGGAGGGTGTATTTTTTATTTTTTTTTGTAGAAGGAGGGTGCATTATATTTTAAAAAATAAAGAAATATAAAGTACGTCTAATTAATATTACCAAGTTTTTTAAAATTTTACAACACAAGTTTTAACACCAAAAAAAGAAAACGAGACGACAACACACGTTTCATTTTTTGAGGCAAAAAAATGACACACGTTATTACCTTAATTACGTGTGTATAAAATGTAGCAGAAGCCAAAAATAGTATAATTGCATGTGAATCCTTAAATTACCTTATTTAGTGTCTTAGAAACATATTACTCTTTTTTAGACTTCTTTGCTGTGGTGTCTCTCTGCAAACAATTCACTTTTTCTGTCCTGTCTCTTTCCAAATCAGTTTCCTTGTCTCTTACAAAATTCATAACCAAAATATCTATCTAAAATATCACACACTCACTGTGACCTTTTTCCTTCAATCACAACCATGTTTTCCCTATATAGTATGCATGCATGTAACTTGTGGATGTAAGAGAAGAACTCAAGTGTCCTTGTACATACTCCATATATAGGATAGTACTCCAAATACAAATAATGTGAAACAAATTATTGGTCTCTAAAAACATGTGGCTGTAAGAGGGGAACCAATTGTCCTTATAAACAATAAACATTATCCAACTTAAAACACTAGAAAGAAAGAAAGAAAGAAAAGGAGGGAGTAAAAACACTATAAGAGTATGAAAAATAAAATTGTTTCAAAATGGTGGTACAAATATCATATTTTTAAAAAATAAAATTATTTTCTTGAAAATTGTATTTAATATCTTAACAACTTAAAAATTAATCTATTTAGCATTGGAGTGAGCTAGCTATTCCTTTTAGTACACCTAGGCTCCACGGGTATTCACAGATGGGGTTAAATCTCTTTTAAACTGCTCACACTCAAATTCAAGAATCTCCTCCACAGCTATGGATTCCCAACTCCTATAAGAGAATTCAACACATGATCCTCTTCCGAATCGGGAGTGTGAGTGGTTTAAATCTAACATTGCCTATAAATAAAAGAAATGTTGGATATAAAAGATATAATTATTCAAATAGTCTTACACATACTCAACAATTCACTTTTCATAAAACAAATAATCATAATTAAAGCAGTGTGTCATACCCCATTTTTGACCCGTGTTCAATTCGTTTCTCTCGTCTTTTAAGCCAGAAATTTTCGTCGTTTCAGACGAAATTTCGGCAGGGAAGTATTTTAAAATACCTCATTTTTTTTGTTCCGAGGGCGACCGTTTTTATTATTATTATTTTTTTATTATTATTTTCTTTTATTATTATTTGTTTCTTTTTATTAGTTTTATTTTATTTATTTTTGTTTCCTTTTTCTTTATTATTTATTTTCGTTTTTATTTTCACTTTTTTTACTGTTTTATCTTTTTCAGTTTTTTAGTCACTTTAATTAAATCTCAGTCCAGGCCCAGAAAGGGGCATTTTTGTCCATTTTCATTTGGCTTTTTTACTATAAATAGTACATTAAATGTACTATTCACGCAGTCAGAGAGAGCACAGTACACAGTACTAATCGGTCAGAACCAGTCAGTACCAACCACCATCAACCACCAACAATTCAAAACCCGGCCACCGGAAAACAACAATTCGGTCACCGGAAAACTAACTTTTTTTTCCTCTTTTCTCTTCCCTCTCTCGGCCACCCACTAACTCATCCACACACCACACGACCGCGGCCACCCAGTCACCTAAAACCACAACCGATTCACGCAATCCACAAGATCAACACAAAAGCCAATTCATCCAAAACCGAATCTAAACCACAGGTTCTGAACCCAATATCAAATCCAAACACAAAACCACCGCAAAAGCGCTCAAAACCTCCAAAACCGAATTAAAGAGATAAATCCATTAAAAAAAAAAACGAGACCAAGCTCCACTCAAACCAAAACGCAAACAGCACAGCCAAACAAAGCTAGGTTACACTGTAAATCCGAACTTACACATCGAACCAAAGGTAGTTTTGAGTGAAATTTCAAACCTAGATCTAGGGATTTTGGTTAGGTTTTTATAAAAACTAAATCCGTATTCATAATAAGGAGGAAAAAGGATTCTAGAAAAGTGAAAAAAATTTTAAAAAAAGGGTTTTGTCTCGCCGCCGCGGTGGCGCCGCCCCCTGGGCTGGCCGGCCGCCGCGCCGGAATGTTGTTGCCTGGCCGGACTGTTTTTCCTAGAGAGAGGAGGGAGAAGAGTGAGGAAGAGAGAGAGGAAGAGGAAAAAATGAAGGGAATTTTCAGATTTTTGCCTATATATGCCCTTCAGACCCGAGGCCCAGTAACTCAGGCCTAGCTCGGCCCACTTTTCTTTTTTTTTTTTGACTTTCCTCTTTCTGCTATCCGCACCCCCCACTTTTCACTTCTGCACCCCCTCTTCTTCTTCTCTATTTTTTTTATTTTATTACATTTTCTTGCATTTTTATTTTTTTATTTTATTTTTTTATTTTTCATGTATTTTATTTACTGTCTTTAATTTCCAGTACCCCATGCATTTTCTTTTATTTTATTTATTTTATTTATTTTATGCACCATATTTACTTTTATGCCTTGCATTTTTATTTTATGCATCATATTTATTTTTTGTCTTGCATTTTTATTTTCTTTATTTTATTTTCAGCACCATATTTAATTTTCTGTCTTGCATTTTATTTTCAGCATCATATTTATTTTTGTCTTGCATTTTTATTTTTTTTATTTATTTTATGCATCATATTTATTTTCTGTCTTGCATATTTTTATTTTTAGCATCATATTTATTTTATGTCTTGCATTTTTATTTTCTTTATTTTATTTTCAGCATCATATTTATTTTATGTCTTGCATTTTTATTTTCTTTACTCATTTTATGCACCATATTTATTTATCGTTTTGCATTTCATGCATTTTTATTTCTTTTATTATATTTACTTTAATGTCTTTGCAATTTTATTTTATTATTTTGTCATTTATTTTATTGCCATTAGAATGTATCTAGGTCAAATGTAAAAAAAAAATATAAATGAGAATATGCACCGACACCACATTTATTTTTTTTTATTTTATTTTTTTTATGCTTTATGTCGAGGATGATAATGTAATAATGACTGTATCCGAGGAAAAGGACCCTCACTTGATCCAACGTCATTTTAAGGGATCCGGCGCGCTTTAGACATCTCAGCATACTTAGTCTCTGGACCTTAGGACTAATCAAAATTTTCACAAAAAAAGTCAAAATAGTCAAAATCCAAAAACATTTTATAATCAAAATTTCAAAAAAAAATTAATCTTTGTCATTTTCTTTCTTAATCAAATTTTAATCAATCCTTAATCAATCAAACTTTTTCTTCAATTAAAATCAATCAACTCACTTCCTTTTATTTTTTCTATGCCTTTACGGTCTCTTACCTTTCTCAAAACTTTTTTTTCAAAACTTTAAAATCAATCAAAACCAATCACTCGGCTTTTTACCCCGAACTACATGATTTTGATCCCATTCGGGTATGTAGGCAAAAGACTTTGTCTTCCCAAATCAATAAAATAACAAAAACATTTTCCTTTTTTCTTTTTCATCACTTTAATCTTTTTCACACTTAAGCATTTATTTACAAACAAATAATCAATTTAGCATAAAGATAAAAATAAGCAAGAGGTTCCTATAGAGTACTATAGACGTTTAGGGTGCTAATACCTTCCCTTTGCGTAACCAACCCCCGGACCTTTGATCTCTAAAAAATAGGGTTTTTTTCGAACTTTCTCCCTTTTCCTCGGAAAAATAAAAGATCGGAGGTGAGCTTAAAATTGCGAGTCAACGCTAATTAATTGCTTGATATCCAAAAATCACCGCGACAGAAAATGGCGACTTCACTGGGGACGAAATCCTAAGTGGGTTAAACCTATCTTGCTTTTCTTTATCTTTATGCTTTATTATTATTTGTAATTGTAAATACGTGCTTCAGTGTTTATCCTTTTACGTGAGTGGTGAGATAAGTCCTACACCCGGACTTGAGGGAAACATTAGATAGGACGGTGGTATAATCAAAGTGTCTTTCCGAGGGTAAATTTCGGATGTGGCACATGTGATAACCCCACTCAATGGAGGAATCTTGGAAGTATTACTATGTTGGCATGAGTAAGTCGTGTTCGGCATTGATATTTTCAAGTGACCCATGAAGTTGAGGACCTTTAGTTACCTTTAACCCATCTTGGCCTTTTAGGACGTAGTGCAGTGGCTAACCAAGAGTAATCTTGAATTAGTTGATACGCGATATTACACTCAAACGAGACTTTCTTACAAATATTATTGGATCGGGAGTCAATCTCGTAACCCGACGATATTTGCAAGGGGTTGAGGACTTTGGGAACCTGGTAGAACCCGTGATACAGGTACATGTGAAACCATAATCCTTACCAAATGGCGTGTTTACCCTTGACTCCAACACTATGGACTTAACCTCACCATGTTTTCTCCGCTCTTTAGCATAATCATGCATGCATGCATTCATTCATAAACATTTTTCCATCAAGTATCGAAGGACTTAGACAAGTTTTGTTGTAAACATCGTAGGAATGAACTTCACAAAGAGGAACACTCAAAAGTACAACTCAAAAGCTCAGATTTGACAAACTTAAGGAAGCTAGGATCTTTAATGACTTTTCCAGAGGATTTTCTCGAGCTCGTTATGAGAGATCACTTGGCATCCTCAAGTTTGAAATATCGGGGTTTTTTTTCAAAAATTTCTATTGATGAATTTTTGAACGTTTCCCTTGGCTTTGTTCCTAACAAGGGGATTGTTTGTAATATTTTTAAATGAAACGTTCAAAACTATGATGTTTACAATTACTTCGACAAGTCCTTCAATAACAAAACTTTTTTGCATAAGCATAATCATGCATCATATTGCATTCATAGTTTCCAATCGAGTCTTACATTCTGTTCACCAATAAAAGGTCAATCTGCCGCAGTCAAAGGAAGTGGCCCAGCGTGTTCATTACAAGCCTTCTCGCATTCACAACACTCGAGCACATAAGAAAAAAGAATGGATCTGTTAGAGCAAGAAAACCAGAACCTCCGGGAAGAGGTAGCTAATCTCCGGGAAGGGATGGAGAAGTTGACCTCCATGATGAATGCTCTGTTAGCTTCCCAAGCCCAAACGTCAGTTCCTCAGCCTGCTGTCACTGCTTTTGAGCAACCAATCTCGATTGATTTGCCAACTTCTACCATGCTTACTCCTCCGCCCGGTCTGTCATTCACTCAAGCGGCTGCAACAAATTCAACACCTCTTATCCACTCCATCCAACAACAGGCAGAGCCTATCTTTCATGCCGAAAGTGTTGGGGCCTTCGATAAGATAGACGAGCTTCAAGAGAAATTTGATGGGATGCAACGAGAGATTGAAGCCCTCTGTGGAAGAGATTTGTTTCGCAAAGATGCTAGAGAACTCTACTTGGTTCCTAACGTTGTAATACCGCCTAAGTTCAAGGTCCCTGACTTTGAAAAGTATAAGGGGAACACATGTCCACGAAGCCATTTGGTGATGTACGCAAGGAAGATGTTTGCACACACCAACAATCATAAGCTCCTCATTCATTTCTTCCAGGACAGCTTGACCGGGGCCGCTTTGAAGTGGTACATGGATTTGGAAAGCGCTAATATCCGAACTTTCAATGACTTAGGGGAAGCCTTCATTCGCCAATACAAGTACAATCTGGACATGGCCCCCGACAGAGACCAGCTTCAGGCTATGGCCCAAAAAGAAAAGGAAACCTTCAAGGAATACGCCCAGCGTTGGAGAGAGATTGCTGCACAGGTCAACCCGCCTCTAGAAGAGAGGGAGATGACAAAGGTTTTCTTGAAGACTCTCGGCCAATTTTACTATGAGAAAATGGTTGCCAGTGCGCCGACGGATTTTACAGAGATGGTTAATATGGGAGTGCGTCTGGAGGAAGGAGTCCGAGAAGGACGGTTAGTTATGGAAAGTGCTCAGGAGTTTGGGAATGGCTTCTCAGGAGAGAAAGAGGAAGAGGTAAGTATGGTGGCCCATATGCAGCCTCAGCAACAATATCAACAACAGCCTCAACAACAGAATCGGGTTCAGTGGATATCCTATTTTGATCCAATCCCCATGACATATGCAGAGTTGCTCCCAGCTTTGCTTGATAAAAACCTTGTTCAAACTAAGGCACCTCCTCGGGTACCTGAAAGGCTGCCACGTGGGTATAGACCTGATCTCTCTTGTGCTTTCCATCAAGGGGCACCCGGTCATGACGTTGAGCATTGTTATGCCTTGAAAGCCGAAGTCCAGAAGTTGATCCAGGCTAACATCTTATCCTTCAATGAATCCAACCCTAATGTGCAAGCTAATCCACTACCTGGTCATGGGACCTCATCTGTTAATTTGGTGCAAGATTGCTCAGAACCTCACCGTGTTGAAGAAGGTGGCAGTTAATTTTGTAACACATGGCAGAGTTTACTGCAATTAGGTCGCTGTTGACATTCCCTCAAGCTACTCACATGTCCAAGTAATGTGTTTTGTTGTCTTGTCTTTTTTTTAAAAAAAATCCTTTCGTTCCGCCCGAGGCGAAAGTGAACTTTTAGGGCTTTTGTTTCATGCATTCCCATCATCAAATAAGAAGCCGTTTTGTTCCTGACTATGTTTTTTGTTATTCTTAGCTTTTTCTGGAAAATGGTAACACAAAAAACCAAAAAGTTAATTATCTTTCTTTTATTTGTTTTCCTTTAAATCATTTTCAAATGTCTGCATCAACTCATTTTCTCAAATCAATCATCAACCATATGTAGACTGAACATCGATAAACCGTTGAACACTGTAACCTTATGCTCTCTCCCAACTTTGAGTTCCCTGTTTACGAAGCCGAAGAGGAGGAGGACGAAGGGATCTCTCGGTTACTAGAATATAAAAAGAACATCATTCACCCTCATGAAGAAGCACTGGAAGGGATTAACTTGAGCACTACGGTATTCCTGATCAAATCCCAGATGAATGGTGTCATCGAGTCTGCAAAAAAAAAACAAAAGCAAAAAATAATAGCAAGAGCAAAAAATCAAAAGCAAAATAAATCAAACAAAAAAAGAAACAAAAAAAATCAAAAGCAAAAGCAAAAGATGGTAACCCCCTACAAGGACTTGCATGAGATGCTACCATATGCTTTACACGGATATCGTACTTCAGTGCGTACCTCAACAGGGGCAACCCTTTTTCTTTAGTGTATGGCATGGAAGCAGTACTCCCTATGGAGGTTGAGATTCCATCAATGAGAGTTCTAATGGAGGCCCAGTTGTCAGAGGCTGAATGGTGTCAAAACAGATATGATCAGTTCAAACTTGATTGAAAAGAAACGCATGAAGGCCTTGTGCCATGAGCAGTTATATCAAAAGAGGATGAAGCAAGCTTTTGACAAGAAGGTTCGTCCCCGTGTGTTTCAAAAAGGAGACCTCGTGCTCGAGAAGATCCTATCTTTTCCACCGGATTCCAGGGCAAGTGGATGCCTAACTATGAAGGTCCATATGTCGTCAAGAGAGCTTTCTTCAGTGGCGCTTTGACTCTTACGACTATGGATGGTGATGAGCTTCCCCGTCCTGTGAATACTGATGCAGTCAAGATATACTTTGTCTAAAAAAAAAAGAACAGCTCGGTAAGTTGAAAACCCGAAAGGGCGGCTTAGGCAAAAATGAGCGTCTCGTGTTGGAACAAAATGTGTTTAACAAGTCTCTCATAAAAATAAGGGGGAGATTGTTGAAACATTTGTGTGTAAACATATCTCTCTTTATGGTTTTGATGATAACAAAGTATTAAAGAGAAAATTGGTTATTTGCTAATGCTTTGTTCAAGTGTTTCAGAACCACATGCTTATTAAGAATTGATTAATAATGGTTATGAAGAACAAGCTAAAGAGCAAGAAGGAAAGCCAAGAAGCAAGGTTGCAAGGCTGAGAAGAAACTGGTCCTGAAGTGAAGCCTCTGAAGTGGTCCTGAAGAAGTGCTCCTGAAGTGCAGCTTCTGAAGACTGGGTGCTTCTGATGAAGTCAACGAAAAGTCAGCATCTGAAGACCAGCTTCTGATCCGTACAACTGAAGCAGCTTCTGATCACTATTCACTGAGAAGCTTCTGAAGCTGATATGGCATGGAAAAGCAACCAGTACTGTGCGCATTTAATGCCTGGAAGTGTCAGAACAACTCAATGGAACAGTTGTCTCCCTGACCCAAACATTCTCCAGGATTAAAGGTGGGCCAATTCAAAAATGGCACCTGCCCTGTTCTGACAGATAAAGTGCAGCACACATTTGCAGCAACCTAGTCCAATTGCAACGGCTAAATTCCTGATTTCCAGCAAATCTCCAACAGCTCTATTTTTATCTATAAAAGGAGGGAGATTTGAAGAAGAAGATGTTGAAGACTCTTGAAACGTATTGCTGAAACTCTGCCCTGTTTTCTGTGTAAAAACTGTCATAGTTCAAATCTCTTAGAAATTCTTGAGTCCTTGTAAACTTAGAATTTCTGAAGGTTAAGAGTCTTAACCTGTGTTGTATTTAGAGAACACCTCTGATATTTGATCAAGTGTTCATCCCAAACTTCTTTACGTGTAAACCAGTTTGGTCCCTCAAAGTCTTAGTCTGTATACTAAGCAATTGTAACCTCATTCCTTTGTGGTCTGAGTCAGAAGTCTCTTGTCTTAGTGACTTGAGCATTGGAAGCCTCTTCCTTGGTGGTTGAGCATAGAAGTCTCTTTCTTTGTGATTGAGCAGCTGGAAGTCTCTTTCTTAGTGATTGAGCAATTGTAATCAGAACTTGATTATAGTGAAACTCTCTTGTTGGACACAAGGGGACAGGACTACTTCTCACATTGAGAAGGAACCTGTATAATTTCTGTGTGTCTCTCTTTCCCTTACCTCTTAACTTGTTTTAATCCGCTGCATTCAACTTCTGATATCTGTTCAGAACTGATCATATCAGCTTCTGAACTGAACCTTAAGCTTTAAAAAGAAAAAGAACAAGTTTTTAGAGTCACACAATTCAACCCCCCCCTTCTTGTGTGTTTGTTTTTCTCACCTTCAGTTGGTATCAGAGCTCCGGTTCTGATATTAACACTTAACAGTGTGTCAGTAGGATCCTGAGAAAAACATGGCCTCAACAAGTGAGTCACCTCCACCTTCTCCCAGAAATCCACCATCTCCCAGAAATCAAAGAAATGTCCAATATGACTACAGTACTGAAGAAAAGAAGTCTAGGTCACACAATAAACCTCCTATGTTTACTGGTGACCCAGAAAAATTCTCTTGGTGGAAGAGCAAAATGTATAGTCACATTATTGGGATTGATGATACTCTATGGGATATCATTGAAGATGGAATCACTATCCCAGTAGATGAAGAAGGTGTTGCTGTCAACAGAAGATCTCTGAGTGATGCTGAAAGAAAGATCTATAGGAAGCATCATCATGTCAGAGGTATCATTGTGGACTCATTGCCTCACACTGAGTATCAGAAGCTGAGTGACAAGTCCACTGCAAAGGCAATATTCACATCCCTCTGCTCTAACTATGAAGGTAATCAGAAGGTTAGAGAAGCTAAGGCAAACATACTTGTTCAGCAATATGAACTGTTCAGAATGAAAGAGGATGAAAATATTGAGACTATGTTCTCAAGATTTCAGACTCTGGTTTCTGGACTTCAGATTCTGAAGAAGAGTTATACCACAGCTGATCATGTGAATAAAATCCTTAGAAGCCTGCCATCCAAATGGAGACCAAAAGTGACTGCCATTGAGGAAGCTAAGGATCTGAATACTTTAAGTATTGAGGATCTTATAAGCTCCCTCAAGGTGCATGAACTGGGACTCAATGAGGATGAGTCTGTTAGAGAGCCAAAAACATTAGCTCTGAAGTCTAAAAGAAAACCTGCTAAAGCTTTGAAAGCAATTGAATCTGAAGAAGAATTTCCTGAGGGAAATTCTGATGAAGATTCAGATGCTGATGAGCTTGCAATGATTTCTAAAAGACTTCAGTATCTGATGAACAGAAAGAAAAAGTTCTCTAACAGAAGCAGTAACTTCAGAGGATCTGGTTCAAATTCTAAGAGGGATATCCAGAAGGAAAGCTGCTACAACTGCAAAAAGCCTGGCCACTTCATTGCTGATTGTCCTGACCTTCAGAAGGAAAAATCAAAGGAAAAAGCAAAGAAGTCCAGCTCAAAGTCTAGCAGTTTCAGAAATAAGCTCAAAAAGAGTCTCATGGCAACATGGGATGATCTGGATAATGAGTCAGAATCTGATGAGGAAGAAGCTAACTTGGCCCTGATGGCAATTGCATCTTCTGATGCAGAATCATGCTCAGATTCTGATGAAGAAGATGAGGTATATTCTGAACTCTCTAGATCTGATTTAATTGAAACAGTTAATGATCTTATGAGTCATCTTAAAAGCAAGTTAAAAGAAATTAAGTCTTTGAAAAATCAAACAAACTTGCTGTCTGAGGAAAACCTTAAACTTCAGAATCAGATTTTTGAATATGATGAGGAAGTTGAGGAACTCAGAAAAGAGGCTCATAAGAAATCTGAAGAGGTTCCTAATGATCAGGAAATAGCTCTTCAAGATTTCATGTTAACTGGATTCAATAGAACTAAAATTGCCTCCATGATGTATAATATGATCAGAAACAAAGGTGAAGGCATTGGCTATGATTTATTCAAACCTTCAAATGATTTAAACTCACCTTCATGTTCTGAAAATATTTTAAAAGGCAATAGTATTTGTTTTGTGCCTGCTTCTGATAATTCTGAGAAACTGAAAGTATCAGAATCTGAGACTAAGTCAGAAGTTCTGAACAACTCAGACTCTGAAGCTTCTGAGCCTAAGGGTAAGATGAAGGCAACTATTAAAACCTTGCCTAAATCCAAGCCAAAAGGTCCTAAGCCTAAGAGTAAGAGGAAATCAGACTCTGAACTTAAACCTGTTCAGAATCTGAAGTGTTCAGAACCTGGAACTAGTAAGTCTCAGAATCTGAATAATTCTGATTCAATTTTTTCTAAGACTGGGTTTATTAAAACTTCAAAATCTGTTAAACCAGTCAATGTAAAACATTTTCAATCTCAGAATGATAGGCAAAGCAAGCCAAAGCAAACCAATCAGTTTTCTGCTTTAAACTGTTTTAAGAAAGGCAAAACTGAAGCTTGCCTTGTGCCTGAAGTAAACAAAGTCAGAATTCTGAGGAGATCAGAACCAAGATACTCAACAGGTCAGACTCTGAACAAATCAGAACCAAAGACCTTCAAGTCTCAGGTTCTGAAGAAGTCTGAGTCCAAACCTTTGAGAACTCAGGTTCTGAAGCACTCAGGTTCTGAAAGTCAGACTTATTCTAAATACAAGGATTCATATCCAAAGTATCAGAACAAGTCTGAACACCATAACTTCAGACACAAGAAGCCAAAACCTTTCAAGACTAACCCCAAAGGACCCATGAAAATCTGGGTACCTAAGTCTGAAATTATTTCAATTGCAGATATGCTTGTCATCCAAAGAAAAGGAAAGGTCCTGGTACCTGGACAGTGGATGCTCGCATCATATAACAGGAGACAAGTCTATGTTCCAAACCTTGACTCTGAAAGAGGGAGGAACTGTGGGATTTGGAGGAAGTCAGAAAGGAAAGATCATTGGTACTGGTAAGATAGGTAATTCTTCCCTGTACATTGATAATGTTTGGCTAGTAGATGGACTTAGGCATAACCTACTTAGCATAAGTCAATTATGTGATAGTAATTATGAAGTCCTGTTTAATAAGAACACTTGCACTGTAATCAGTAGCAAAGACAAGTCTGTAGTGTTCAGAGGCAGCAGGAAAAACAATGTTTACAAAATTAATTTTTCTGAATTGGTTCAGCAGAAGGTAGTTTGCCTTCTGTCTGTGAGTGATGAGAAATGGGTGTGGCACAAAAGGCTGGGACATGCTAACTGGAGACTCATCTCCAAGCTTAGCAAGTTACAGCTGGTCAGAGGCTTGCCCCAAATTGATTATCACTCAGATGCACTGTGCAGTGCATGCCAAATTGGAAAGTTTTCTAAAACTTCTTTTAAACCAAAGAACATTGTTTCCACCTCTAAACCTCTAGAACTCCTTCACATTGATTTGTTTGGTCCTGTTGGAACTGCTTCAATCAATGGGAAGAAGTATGGACTTGTTATTGTTGATGATTATAGTAGGTGGACTTGGGTTAAATTCCTCAGAACCAAAAATGAAACATATGATGTGTTTTTCAAATTCTGCAAACAAGTACAAACAGAAACTGATTTGAAAATTTTGAAAATCAGAAGTGATCATGGTGGTGAATTTGAAAATGAACCTTTTGAAAATTTTTGTGAAGACCATGGAATTTTCCATGAGTTCTCATCTCCTAGAACTCCACAACAAAATGGAGTTGTAGAGAGAAAGAACAGGTCTTTACAAGAGATGGCCAGAACCATGATCCATGAATCAAAAATTGCAAAGTACTTTTGGGCAGAAGCTGTAAACACAGCATGTTATATTCAGAACAGGATTTATATCAGACCCATTCTGAATAAAACTTCATATGAATTATTTAAAGGAAGAAAACCAAGTATTTCTTATTTTCATCAGTTTGGTTGTACATGTTACATACTAAACAATAAAGTCTACCTAAAGAAATTTGATGCCAAGGCTTAAAAGGGTACCTTTTTAGGATACTCAGAGAGGTCTAAGGCATACAGAGTGTATAATTCTGAAACACACGTTGTTGAAGAAGCTATACACATTAGATTTGATGATAAGAAGCCTGGTAGTGAAATACCAGAGCTGGTTGAGAGTTTTGCAGATGTCAGAATCTCAGAAGAACCCTCAGAAGCTGAACCCAGTTCAGGTTCTGATGGAGGTTCAGAAGCTGAACACAATGAAGACTCTGAGAAACTCTCCAGCAATGACACTACTCCTGATGCTAATCAAGATCAGCATAGTTCTGAACAAATCCCTGGTGGCCCTTCAGAAGCTAGTCCACCCAGAACCTCATTTAAGTACAAGTCTTCACATCCTAAGGAGTTAATCATTGGAAACAAGAACAGTCCAAGGAAGACAAGATCAGCATTCACTCAGAATGAGTCCATGCTTGGCCTGCTATCCATGATTGAACCCACAACTGCTGATGAAGCACTTGCTGATGATGGTTGGATTGTAGCAATGCAAGAAGAGCTGAACCAGTTCCAAAGGAATGATGTGTGGGATCTTGTGGCAAGACCTGATCAGAAGAACATCATTGGAACAAAATGGGTGTTCAGGAACAAGCTCAATGAACAAGGAGAAGTGATCAGAAACAAGGCTAGATTAGTAGCTCAAGGGTACAGCCAGCAAGAAGGAATAGACTACACTGAGACATTTGCTCCAGTTGCAAGACTGGAAGCAATCAGGTTACTTCTTTCTTATGCTATTAATCATGATATCATCTTGTATCAAATGGATGTTAAGAGTGCTTTCTTAAATGGTGTAATTTCTGAAGAAGTATATGTCAAACAACCTCCTGGTTTTGAAGATGTAAAATATCCAAACCATGTTTTTAAACTTAAAAAGTCTTTGTATGGTCTGAAACAAGCTCCCAGAGCTTGGTATGAAAGGCTAAGCAACTTCTTAACTAAAAATGGTTTTGTAAGAGGTCAAGTTGACAATACACTCTTTAGAAAAACTGTTAAGAAAGAAATCTTAATCGTACAAATCTATGTTGATGATATCATATTTGGTTCTACTAATGCCTCCCTTTGCAAGGAATTTTCTAAGTTAATGCAGGATGAATTTGAAATGAGCATGATGGGTGAGCTGAAATTCTTCTTGGGAATTCAAATCAACCAATGCAAAGAGGGTGTTTATGTTCATCAGACAAAATACACCAAGGAGCTTCTGAAGAAGTTCCAGTTGGATGATTGCAAGCTGATGACAACACCAATGCATCCTACCTGCACATTAAGCAAAAAGGACAATGGCTCTAAGGTAGATCAGAAGCTGTACAGAGGTATGATAGGTCCTCTCCTATACTTAACTGCTTCTAGGCCAGATATTTTATTTAGTGTATGTCTGTGTGCTAGATTCCAATCAGATCCTAGAGAATCTCATATGACTGCTGTCAAGAGAATCTTCAGGTATCTGAAAGGAACAACTAATTTGGGACTTCTGTATAAGAAATCTCTAAATTATAAGCTAGTTGGATTCTGTGATGCTGACTATGCTGGGGACAGGATTGAAAGGAAATCCACCAGTGGAAACTGTCAGTTTCTTGGTGAGAATCTGATATCCTGGGCCAGCAAAAGACAAGCAACCATTGCTTTGTCAACAGCAGAAGCAGAATACATCTCAGCTGCAAGTTGTAGCACACAACTGCTCTGGATGAAACATCAATTAGAGGATTATCAGATTCATGCAGATAATATTCCAATTTATTGTGATAATACTGCTGCTATATGTCTGTCTAAAAATCCAATTCTGCATTCTAGAGCCAAGCACATAGAAATAAAACATCATTTTATAAGAGATTATGTTCAGAAGGGTGTTTTAGATATTCAGTTCATTGATACTGATCATCAATGGGCTGATATATTCACAAAGCCCCTAACAGAAGATAGATTCAATTTTATTAAATAGAATCTGAACATGCATTTTGTCTCTTGAAAATGTGCTTGAATCTGAATGTATTCCTTGATTCTGAGTTTATCATTAGCTAAGACTTATCAAACACTCACCTTCTGAGAGTTTGAATAAAGTTAAGCCTGAAAAACCTCATAGTCTGAAGGATCAGAACCTGGATTTTCTGACTTCTGAATCTGATAAAAATCTAATGTTGGTCAGAATCTGATAAGTATAGATATGGGCAATGATGATTAAAGCTTTGAAAGCTTATACTATAATCCTCCCAGAGTCATCAAGTAAAAATGTGTTTTTATGCTCTGATACTCATTGTTTAAATTGCTTGACAAACAATTTTCAAGTTGGTATCAGTTTATTTTCAAAATGTTTAGCACAGACACATTTTAAAAGCCCAAAGTGTTTCAGACATGTTCAGTTTCAAGAACTCTTTTCATCTTGGTATCAGTCTTCAGAAATGTTTATTTGGTATCAGACTCTGAATTTAAACCTTTCAGCTGGTATCAGACTCTGAGATAAATCCTCAATTGGTATCAGATTCTGATATATTCCTTTAAAGCAAACTCAGAATTACTCTGATACTGAACACTTCTTGAGAAGTTTTGCTCTGATACTGAACACAACTGGTTGTTTTGCTCTGATGCTGCACCAGTTTATACTGAACAAGCAATGTCTGAACACAGAATGACCTGATCAGAAGCTCCAAATTTTTTTCTGCTTCTGAACAGCATTCTATTTTTTCTGCAAGTCATATACTAATTGAAAATCAAGTAGGCTCTAATGATTATCCTTGCTACTTGGTTATCCATATGATTGCACAAATATCTCACAATCTTGGTTAATTCAACCTCCTCAAATTCTGAATCTTTTTGAAATGTTTTCAAACTTGGTGTCAGAATCTCTTTAAAACTATTTTAAAAAGAGGGAAACTGAACTGCCTTGATACCTGCTTTCAAACTCTTTTCAAATCCTTTTCTGCTCTGATACAGATATTTTCCAACTCTCTTGACAAAGGGGGAGAAATTTTTGTCTTAAGGGGAGAAAGTAGTACTTTTTGTTGATGACAAAAGGGGGAGAAAGTAAAACAAGTATTAAAGCACCTGAGCTCAAATAAGTTAAAATTATCAGTTAAGCTAAGTTAAGCTCTGATGCATCTCTGACTAGCTCTGATACTGATCAGTTAAGCTAAGTTAAGCTCTGATGCATCTCTGACTAGCTCTGATACACTTCTGACTAAATTTAACTTATGAGAACTGCTTTTTAACTCTTAGCCTCTGAGGTGAAATTCTGGCTCTGATATATTCTGTGAGATATATATAACTCTTAGTGAGTTAAGATGAATTTAAAATAACTTGGATAAGACTCAGGGAGCTTACAAAACTCATCCTGTGGATTATCAGACTTAGGGGGAGAGCTTACAAACCTCAGAACCTGAAGTCAACAAGTCATCTTGAATTCTAAGTGTAAATTTCACCATATTGTTTTAAGTTAAGATTAATTAACATGGATAAAAATCAAGGGGAGCTTACAAACCTAACCTTGAGGATTGTCAGACCCAGGGGGAGCTTACAAACCTCTCCTGAAGTCAGATTGTTAATTACACTTAACAACAATTCTGAAATTTTCACATTTGTGTTTTTAACTGAACTTAATTAACTTGGATCAGACTCAGGGGGAGCTTACAAACCTCACCCTGCAGTTAACTTGTTAATTAAGTCAACAACAATTTTCTGTTTTAATACTTATGTTTGTCATCATCAAAAAGGGGGAGATTGTTGGAACAAAATGTGTTTAACAAGTCTCTCATAAAAATAAGGGGGAGATTGTTGAAACATTTGTGTGTAAACATATCTCTCTTTATGGTTTTGATGATAACAAAGTATTAAAGAGAAAATTGGTTATTTGCTAATGCTTTGTTCAAGTGTTTCAGAACCACATGCTTATTAAGAATTGATTAATAATGGTTATGAAGAACAAGCTAAAGAGCAAGAAGGAAAGCCAAGAAGCAAGGTTGCAAGGCTGAGAAGAAACTGGTCCTGAAGTGAAGCCTCTGAAGTGGTCCTGAAGAAGTGCTCCTGAAGTGCAGCTTCTGAAGACTGGGTGCTTCTGATGAAGTCAACGAAAAGTCAGCATCTGAAGACCAGCTTCTGATCCGTACAACTGAAGCAGCTTCTGATCACTATTCACTGAGAAGCTTCTGAAGCTGATATGGCATGGAAAAGCAACCAGTACTGTGCGCATTTAATGCCTGGAAGTGTCAGAACAACTCAATGGAACAGTTGTCTCCCTGACCCAAACATTCTCCAGGATTAAAGGTGGGCCAATTCAAAAATGGCACCTGCCCTGTTCTGACAGATAAAGTGCAGCACACATTTGCAGCAACCTAGTCCAATTGCAACGGCTAAATTCCTGATTTCCAGCAAATCTCCAACAGCTCTATTTTTATCTATAAAAGGAGGGAGATTTGAAGAAGAAGATGTTGAAGACTCTTGAAACGTATTGCTGAAACTCTGCCCTGTTTTCTGTGTAAAAACTGTCATAGTTCAAATCTCTTAGAAATTCTTGAGTCCTTGTAAACTTAGAATTTCTGAAGGTTAAGAGTCTTAACCTGTGTTGTATTTAGAGAACACCTCTGATATTTGATCAAGTGTTCATCCCAAACTTCTTTACGTGTAAACCAGTTTGGTCCCTCAAAGTCTTAGTCTGTATACTAAGCAATTGTAACCTCATTCCTTTGTGGTCTGAGTCAGAAGTCTCTTGTCTTAGTGACTTGAGCATTGGAAGCCTCTTCCTTGGTGGTTGAGCATAGAAGTCTCTTTCTTTGTGATTGAGCAGCTGGAAGTCTCTTTCTTAGTGATTGAGCAATTGTAATCAGAACTTGATTATAGTGAAACTCTCTTGTTGGACACAAGGGGACAGGACTACTTCTCACATTGAGAAGGAACCTGTATAATTTCTGTGTGTCTCTCTTTCCCTTACCTCTTAACTTGTTTTAATCTGCTGCATTCAACTTCTGATATCTGTTCAGAACTGATCATATCAGCTTCTGAACTGAACCTTAAGCTTTAAAAAGAAAAAGAACAAGTTTTTAGAGTCACACAATTCAACCCCCCCTTCTTGTGTGTTTGTTTTTCTCACCTTCATCTCGGTGGATCGAAAACCCGAAAGGGCGATCCAGGCAAAAATTAGAGACATAAAACAGAAAATAATCATCCTGATAGGTCGAAAACCTGAAAGGGCGATCTATGCAAAAGTTAAGGATCAAAAGACAAAGTAACTGCATCAAGCTGATCTTTGTTCACTTGGGGCACATTAAATGTCAAAGAGACTCTGAATCTGAAGCATCCAAACAACGGAATTCAAAGTTGTCAGGGAGAATAGCGGTTATTGTGTTCAATGTATTTTCCCCTTATATTTACCATTTTCCAAACTTTGTAAGATCTGTGGGGCCATGCCATTGGTGGGCCACCACTCTTTTAAATAATATTTGAGCAAGTGGCCTTTCATTTGGAATTATCATTTATTCAGTTTATAAAAACTTCTTCTATTTTTGATGGTAGTATTAGAAACAAAACATTTTTTTTTCTTTATATCTTTTTGAAAAGCACAAACAACAAACACATTTTCTCTGAACTCATGAATAAGTGAAGGGTGCGTCAACAGCTATCCTGAGAACGGATAAACTTTGCAGGCTGAACATGGTCAATTGCTTAGAAAAAATAAAAAAAAAAAACAAAAAGAAAAGAAAGAAAAAGAAAAGAGCTCGGTAAGTCGAAAACCCGAAAGGGCAGCTTAGGCAAAAATGAGCGTCCCGGTGGATCGAAAACCCGAAAGGGCGGTCCAGGCAAAAATTAGGGGCATACAAAAGAATATGTTCCCGGTGGGCTGAAAACCCGAAAGGGCGGTCCAAGCAAAAATTAGGGACTCAAAAAAAGAGCAAGAAAAAACAAAATAAGCAATGACCACGGAAGCACCAGCTCTTCTACCATAATTTTTGGATTGACACGTTCTCCCCAAGAAGTGTTTATTCCCCATCAGTTGTTGTATATGTCGGGCTTTACCCCGTCAATGTTTTGATATGTCCCTAGTGGCATCATCCCCACCGAAGATTGCCGAGTGTTTGTGATGCGACGTCGGGTCACTCTCCCTCCCACCTGTCCAATCCTGTCTAGTCAAGTTTATTAGTCATACAATCATACAAATCAATCCTTCATACAATCATACAAGTCAATCCCCCATACCAGTCATACAAGTCGTGTCGTCATTCATGCATTCATACATTCATGCATATACACATCCATGCATAAACAATAAAAACAATATCATTCATACATGGTTGCATTAACCACCATGAGTCTTGCCTCAATTATCTTTTCCATATCAATCAATCATGAATAATTTGTAACCCTCTCTTTCCCCACGTGTCATCCCCGGTGTGTCTGGTCCCAAGATGTCACCCTCTTTCCGCCAAGTGGCAGTTCTTTAATGAACAGCTTGTGCATCATTCATCTTTGCTTCTTATCATCAGTTGGCTAGTTCGGCAATAACCCGAACAGCTGACATTCATCTTTGCTTCTTGTCATCAGTTGGCTAGTTCGGCAATAACCCGAACAGCTGACATTCATCTTTGTTTCTTGTCGTCAATGGCTGTTCGGCAATAATCCAGACAGTTGACATTTACCTTCATTTCTTGTCGTCAATGGCCGTTCAGCAATAATCCGGACAGTTGACATTTACCTTTATTTCTTGTCGTCAATGGCAGTTCGGCAATAATCCGGACAGTTGACATTTACCTTTATTTCTTGTCGTCAATGGCCGTTCGGCAATAATCCGGACAGTTGACTCTTACCTTTATTTCTTGTCGTCAATGGCAGTTCGGCAATAATCCGGACAGTTGACATTTACCTTTATTTTTTGTCGTCAATGGCCGTTCGGCAATAATCCGGACAGTTGACTCTTACCTTTATTTCTTGTCGTCAATGGCCGTTCGGCAATAATCCGGACAGTTGACATTCACCTTTATTACTTGTCGTCAATGGCCGTTCGGCAATAATCCGGACAGTTGACATTTACCTTTCTCCTTGTCGTCAATGGCAGTTCGGCAATAATCCGGACAGTTGACATTTACCTTTTTTCTTGTCGTCAATGGCAGTTCGGCAATAACCCGGACAGTTGACATTTATCTTTGTTTCTTGTCGTCAATGGCAGTTCGGCAATAACCCGGACAGTTGACATTTATCTTTGTTTCTTGTCGTCAATGGCAGTTCGGCAATAACCCGGACAGTTGACATTTATCTTTGTTTCTTGTCGTCAATGGCAGTTCGGCAATAACCCAGACAGTTGACATTTATCTTTGTTTCTTGTCGTCAATGGCAGTTCGGCAATAATCCGGACAATTGACATTTACGTTTATTTCTTGTCGTCAATGGCAGTTCGGCAATAATCCGGACAGTTGACATTTACCTTTATTTCTTGTCGTCAATGGCAGTTCGGCAATAATCCGGACAGTTGACATTTACCTTTTTTCCTCGTCGTCAATGGCCGTTCGGCAATAATCCGGACAGTTGGCATTTACCTTTTTTCTTGTCGTCAATGGCCGTTCGGCAATAATCCGGGCAGTTGACATTTACCTTTATTTCTTGTCGCCAATGGCAATTCGGCAATAAACCGGACAGTTGGCATTTACCTTTTTTCTTGTCGTCAATGGCCGTTCGGCAATAATCCGGACAGTTGACATTTACCTTTATTTCTTGTCGCCAATGGCAGTTCGGCAATAATCCGGACAGTTGGCATTTACCTTTTTTCTTGTCGTCAATGGCCGTTCGGCAATAATCCGGACAGTTGACATTTACCTTTTTTCCTCGTCGTCAATGGCCGTTCGGCAATAATCCGGACAGTTGACATTTACCTTTATTTCTTGTCGTCAATGGCAGTTCGGCAATAATCCGGACAGTTGACATTTACCTTTTTTCTTGTCGTCAATGGCCGTTCGGCAATAATCCGGACAGTTGACATTTACCTTTCTCCTTGTCGTCAATGGCAGTTCGGCAATAACCCGAACAGTTGGCATTTACCTTCCTTGCTCATCGTCAGTGGCAGTTTGGCATTAACCTGAACAGCTGACATTTATCTTCGTTCCTTTGTCATCAGTGGCAGTTTGGCATTAACCCGAACAGCTGACATTTATCCCCAGTGAAACCGTGTTATCCCCAATAGAGTCGGACCCCGTTTCTTTAACAGAATCGGGTATCCTTTTGTTTTGTTATCCCCAGTCGAGTCATCTTCGCCGTCTTGCATTCATACTTGCATCGCGAGCATTCGCAACATTACATGCATAACATCACATGCATAGCATTGCATTCATAGCATTTTGCAGTTGAAGTCGGTAAAAAATGGTGTATTCTGTATTTAAGTCTCTTCGACCCGTCAATTTAAAAATTTTACTTTTAAATCTCCGTAACGAAGAAACTTAAATAGGGGCATCTGTCATACCTGATTTTTGACCCGTGTTCAATTCGTTTCTCTCGTCTTTTAAGCCAGAAATTTTCGTCGTTTCAGACGAAATTTTGGCAGGGAGGTATTTTAAAATACCTCATTTTTTTTGTTCCGAAGGCGACCGTTTTTATTATTATTTTTTTTATTATTTTCTTTTATTATTATTTGTTTCTTTTTATTAGTTTTATTTTATTTATTTTTGTTTCCTTTTTCTTTATTATTTATTTTCGTTTTTATTTTCACTTTTTTTACTGTTTTATCTTTTTCTGTTTTTTAGTCACTTTAATTAAATCTCAGTCCAGGCCCAGAAAGGGGCATTTTTGTCCATTTTCATTTGGCTTTTTTACTATAAATAGTACATTAAATGTACTATTCACGCAGTCAGAGAGAGCACAGTACACAGTACTAATCGGTAAGAACCAGTCAGTACCAACCACCATCAACCACCAACAATTCAAAACCCGGCCACCGGAAAACAACAATTCGGTCACCGGAAAACTAACTTTTTTTTTCCTCTTTTCTCTTCTCTCTCTCGGCCACCCACTAACTCATCCACACACCATACGACCGCGGCCACCCAGTCACCTAAAACCACAACCGATTCACGCAATCCACAAGATCAACACAAAAGCCAATTCATCCAAAACCGAATCTAAACCACATGTTCTAAACCCAATATCAAATCCAAACACAAAACCACCGCAAAAGCGCTCAAAACCTCCAAAACCGAATTAAAGAGATAAATCCATTCAAAAAAAAAACGAGACCAAGCTCCACTCAAACCAAAACGCAAACAGCACAGCCAAACAAAGCTAGGTTACATTGTAAATCCGAACTTACACATCGAACCAAAGGTTGTTTTGAGTGAAATTTCAAACCTAGATCTAGGGATTTTGGTTAGGTTTTTATAAAAATAAATCCGGATTCATAATAAGGAGGAAAAAGGATTCTAGAAAAGTGAAAAAAATTAAAAAAAAAAGGGTTTTGTCTCGCCGCCGCGGTGGCGCCGCCCCCTGGGCTGGCCGGCCGCCGCGCCGGAATGTTGTTGCCTGGCCGGACCGTTTTTCCTAGAGAGAGGAGGGAGAAGAGTGAGGAAGAGAGAGAGGAAGAGGAAAAACTGAAGGGAATTTTCAGATTTTTGCCTATATATGCCCTTCAGACCCGCGGCCCAGTAACTCAGGCCTAGCTCGGCCCACTTTTCTTTTTTTTTTTTTCTGACTTTCCTCTTTCTGCTATCCGCACCCCCCCACTTTTCACTTCTACACCCCCTCTTCTTCTTCTCTATTCTTTTTTTATTTTATTACATTTTCTTGCATTTTTATTTTTTTATTTTATTTTTTTATTTATCATGCATTTTATTTACTGTCTTTAATTTCCAGTACCCCATGCATTTTCTTTTATTTTATTTTTTTTATTTATTTTATGCACCATATTTACTTTTATGCCTTGCATTTTTATTTTATGCATCATATTTATTTTATCCTTGCATTTTTATTTTCTTTATCTTATTTTCAGCACCATATTTAATTTTCTGTCTTGCATTTTATTTTCAGCACCATATTTATTTTTGTTTTGCATTTTTATTTTTTTTATTTATTTTATGCATCATATTTATTTTCTGTCTTGCATATTTTTATTTTTATTTTTAGCATCATATTTATTTTATGTATTTCAATTTTATTTTCTTTATTTTATTTTCAGCATCATATTTATTTTATGTCTTGCATTTTTATTTTCTTTATTCATTTTATGCGCCATATTTATTTATTGTTTTGCATTTCATGCATTTTTATTTCTTTTATTATATTTACTTTAATGTCTTTGCAATTTTATTTTATTATTTTGTCATTTATTTTATTGCCATTAGAATGTATCTAGGTCCAATGTAAAAAAAATATAAATGAGAATATGCACCGACACCACATTTTTTTTTTATGCTTTATGTCGAGGATGATAATGTAATAATGACCGTATCCGAGGAAAAGGACCCTCACTTGATCCAACGTCATTTTGAGGGATCCCGCGCGCTTTAGACATCTCAGCATACTTAGTCTCTGGACCTTAGGACTTAATCAAAATTTTCACAAAAAAGTCAAAATAGACAAAATCCAAAAACATTTTATAATCAAAATTTCAAAAAAAAATTAATCTTTGTCATTTTCTTTCTTAATCAAATTTTAATCAATCCTTAATCAATCAAACTTTTTCTTCAATTAAAATCAATCAACTCACTTCCTTTTATTTTTTCTATGCCTTTACGGCCTCTTACCTTTCTCAAAACTTTTTTTTCAAAACTTTAAAATCAATCAAAACCAATCACTCGGCTTTTTACCCCGAACTACATGATTTTGATCCCATTCGGGTATGTAGGCAAAAGACTTTGTCTTCCCAAATCAATAAAATAACAAAAACATTTTCCTTTTTTCTTTTTCATCACTTTAATCTTTTTCACACTTAAGCATTTATTTACAAACAAATAATCAATTTAGCATAAAGATAAAAATAAGCAAGAGGTTCCTATAGAGTACTATAGACGTTTAGGGTGCTAATACCTTCCCTTTGCGTAACCAACCCCCGGACCTTTGATCTCTAAAAAATAGGGTTTTTTCGAACTTTCTCCCTTTTCCTCGGAAAAATAAAAGATCGGTGGTGAGCTTAAAATTGCGAGTCAACGCTAATTAATAGCTTGATATCCAAAAATCACCGCGACACAGTGTGTAACACCCATACTAAATTATCTAGAATATTTAGCATGTGTATTAATCTGATACTGGGTACATTAAAATTTTCAATAATAAATACAATACAAGTCTACTGAATGAGTACAATTAGCTCGTTTATACAAATATCCAAATGTCATTTACAATTATACTCTCATATACATAGATAATCTGTCAACCTCTTGAGCTTGCCCATGACGAGCATCTGCACTCCATCCAGCGTCTTCCCGAAGATCTCCGTGAACATCTCTTGCTAACCTGTAAACTTGCACCAGAAGGATTGGGATGAGACATAATGTCTCAGTGAGCTCCAGCCCAACCTACTGTTGGCAACCACGGGGGAAACCTAGGGTCGCCGTGCCTACTCTCGGCAATCTTGGGGATACCTATGATCGCTAAGTCTTATCCTTACCCATAGAGGGCTACCTGACTGTTCCTGCTAAACTGGGTAGTCAGGACTGGACTACATTCTGCTAATCTAGTGATCAAGGGAAAACCTAGGATCACTATCTGAGTCTGCTACTGAATAGTCATGAGATCTAGACTATATCCTGATAATTGGGTGATCGAGGGGAAACCTAGGATCACCGCCTGTTAACTGATTCCTGTCTGATAATTATTCTCTATCTGATAACATAATAAAATATTAACTGATACATGTCTTAATGTTAGCTGTTAGCGTTGAACAAGCAATATTATCTGGGTTCATTTTACGGAATGCCCCCGGGTGGAGTAACCCCGAAGCACATTCCCCTGATAACCGGTGAAAATTCCTATCATATCAGGCTAACACCGGACTCCTCTTGTCGTCGTGCGGTCATCCTTGCGGAATAACACGTCCTACTGGTGTGAACCTCCTGTGTCCCACTGGCGTGAACAGCAGAAGACACGACTTAATAATAATCTTAACTTACGCGTATACCTCCTGTGTCCCACTGGCGTGAACGACGGAAGACGCGAATTAATATTCTTTAAACTTATGCATGAACCTTTCATGTCCCACTGGCGTGAACGATGAAAGTCACGACTTAATAATATTAATCTTAATCTTTACTTTGCATGAACCATTCGTGTCCCACTGGCGTGAACGACGAAGGCCATGGCTTAATATCTTAATAATTCTTATATATGTATAATTTATAACTTATGCATATCTGATGCATTCTTTAAATAAATCATTCTTGAATACCTAACCTATAAGTAGGTTCTTGACTTTGATCTTTAAATCTTTCCTTGTGCATACGCACACTAAATTGGGTGCATCCTAATCATGCTATCTTAGGTGCATTCTCATTCTCATTATTTCTTAACTTATGTACTTGAAAGTACGCCTAATAGTCTATCATAAGCTTTTGTATATTCAATGCATTCTTGATGGAACTAATCTCTCAATATATAACTATGAACTTATGGTCTTAGGCTTATCGTTGTCATAAGCCATTGCTTGGTTTTGGAAGCATACCATAGCTTAAATAACTTTATTCTTACATCTCTAATGCTTTACCAAATCCTTACTCTTCCATTCCTTAAATGTTTAAACAACCTTCCGGATATGTCAAGAATGGTGTTTTTCTTAAAATTTAAAGTTTTCATTGAAAACGGTTAGTAAAAGCCTCGCCGAACACCTATACAGCACCCAGAACGAACCAGAACAGACCTGAGTTGTCTGCCTGATTTCGCTGAGGTAAAGGTTGGCGAAATGTCTGATTTTTCTGAGTGAAAGCTTGGCAAAAGGTTGGCGAAATGAGACAGGGAAAAATGCTGGAAATCGCCGTACCCTCGCCACGAGTTCGCCAGACGAAAATGACAGTTCAGGACCAGTTCAAAACATGATTTTTCACCATTTTTGACATATCTAAGCATACTCAGGCACTATGACAACATAAGGAATGAATTTATAACATAAATTGATAGTTTAAAACATGATTAATCAAGGATTTGGCCAGCATAAGAGATTAGAACACAATTTCTAAACTTAGCTCAAAATGAACAAAACTCTTCAAAACTTTCAAAGTGGGTTCTAAAACCCCTAGGGAGCTCACCTATGCCTTGATTGGTGCTTGCTAACTTATGAGTTCCAAACCCTAGCTTGATTCTTGATCCTTCCTTGTTCTTCTTAATTTCCTCTTGTTCTAACTTCCAAGACTTGAGCTAGCTTGCATAAATCTCACAAGAATTTGGATGAAGAATTGATGGGTGATGGCTAGATGATGAGGGCGTGAGCTTGGGGGAAGGGGAAGAAGAAAATCTGATTTGGGAGAGAGAGAAGGGTGAGGATAGAAATGAAAGAAAATATCTTCCCCCTTCTTTTTTAAATAATCCTCCCAATTCCAATATTTACCATATTGCCATTGCCACAAATTTACTAAATTGCCATGCTTGCATAATAAGCCTCTGACACTGATAACTGTTACATCTAAGCGGGATATTACAATCTACCCCCCTTAAAGAAATTTCGTCCTCGAAATTTAGATTCCTTTTGAAATCAAATATTAAAAGATTAATTATATTTCTTTCCTCACAGCCAATTCTCTACTCAACTTGCTTATCGGAATTCCAACTCCATAAGTCGAAAATATTTGACAATCTTTCCTTCAATAGAAAGGCCTGATATACATTACATAATTCTTACGTAGCAGGGTGTGCGGTTGTCTAAACCAATCTACCCGACTCACTTAGCCATGCTTCTCGTACATGCACTTCTTGCAAAATCAAATTGAAGTTATTAAGTCCTAGATACTCATACCGAACTTCATAAATTTTCTTCATAGTCCGTGTAATCTCACTTTGACGACACTGGGTCGTTCTTATTATCCTCAAGTATTCCCACTCTTCAATGGGTTTCTTGCACTGCGTCTATTTCCATTGAATTATTATCTTTATCTCTCGTCTCATGCGAAGACATCTTACTTATAGACTTATATCACCATTCCATATAGAATCATCCTTACATCGAAAACATCTGATATTGTGTACGCACATGCAGTGCAAGGGTTATTCCAAGTACAAGCAGGAGGTTTCACCTCTAGCACCTACTCCTTTCTTTATGCCATCACGATATGCTACTTGTCACAATCATAATCATTACCTCCACTATAAAATTCTCAAGAATTCGCGGAATTCTTACAGATTACTTGTGCTTCACTTAATAAGTAGTTGGCGTCATCTATCTTAATAATTTAGAATTCATTCTTCGTTACCAGAAGTCTGATAATCCTTTATCATCCCTGTCACCATTTATCTTGAATCCTTCTCGTGTCGTTAATATTTTCTATGCCGGTATATATATATATCCAAAGCTTATAAAACGTAGTCCAAGTGATGGGTGGTATAAATCATCTCGCATATCATATCATCCATAGCATATTTCATAACACTTAATTTACATACATGTTAGAGTACATGTACGCTACTAACGGGTACATAGTACGTCACATCATCATTGTCCAACTAGCGGGACATCATTCTTAATCTTAACATATTTGAGACATTACCACATCAATTGGGAATCTTTCTTTTACTTTTAACTCATTTTGTAACATCCGGGATTTGCCTTTCAACTGGCTTGCCATGTTTGCCCCGCCAATGTTACTCGTATTTAGTTCTTGAGTATGCAATAACTCATAACGCAAATTATGGTTACATTCTATCGGTATCATAAACTTATTTCTCGTTTCTAAACATCGAGTTCAAGATCCTTGGTTTCAATAGAAAACTCTACTTAATTGCTACCAATAATAGCACACCTAGTCTTTAATCCTTTAGTCACAGCCTGAAATTACGTAGCCCTTGACTGTGGACTACGAATAACTTTTAATCTACGTAAAAGTTCTCCTTCCTTTACTGGTGAACATTAAGTTCGAGACTTTCCGAAATCTTCAGCTAAGTTAGGTTGACATGACATGGGTACAACGTGAAATTAAACTCATTTGCCACTGTATTGTCGTTTATGATCAAGGCCCCAAATTCAAATATTTTATCTTACAAGCGTAACCTGTACCATTGTTGGCTCATGCTTAATTCTCTTTAGACTAACTGACTATTCAAGTATTCCTGATGTTGTTGAGCTAAAAATAGCTGAACTACCGTTTAAGCGATAACTTCCATTGATTCAGACTTAGTGCTAGAATCACATCCTTTTTATTCCTTACCACATACTCTTAAACTATTCCAATATACCATTTCTCATGGGTTTCGAGGTTTGAAGTATTCCTCAACTTAACTTCCATACTTTCCCATTAGAACTTGTGATATGTTCAAGTCGTCTATACTTACTGCTATTCCTTATAATAAGAATTGAGCACTTAACACCTTCTCGTTCCCTAAGCTTCAGCTTAGCATCGTTCATTAATTCATTCTTGGTTTACTACTCCGCTGCGCAACTCTAATTCCTCTTATTTTATCACTTGTAGCTACTGTGCGCACCTCGTTTTTAAAAAAAAAACGCGCAAATCCCCCTGAGGACGTCCTCAAACGCTCGGAGGGCCTTTGTGAAGTCGCCACCAAAGTTTTTGTGTAAAGGGAACGTTGATAAACCCTTAAGTTTTTTTTTTGTTTAAAGGGAAACGATAATAAAACCCTTGACGATGAGGAAAGGACGGGTCATCGCAACCATTGTCGGGTTCGGGAGTCGATTACGCAAGGGGAAGGTATTAGCACCCCTCACGTCCGTTGTACTCAACGGGAACCTTCTATTTGGATAAAGCTTAAATTATTTTTAAATGTTTTGCGCGCATGCTTATCTATGTCAAAAGAAAATATACTAAAAGGGGGGAAAAGAGATGAAAACAAACGAAAGAAAAAAAAGTTTTTATTATTGCGCTTGACAAGATGTCGATCTTGCTCCTACGTATCTCCCGGTAGTCGGAGAATTCAAAGCGTACGTAGTTCTTTGGTAGAAAAACGTACATGTGTTGGTTAATTTTAAATGGACGATGTTTTAACCGAATTCTTGCGATTTAAACGTAGCTTGTATGCTCGCGCTCGGGAGACTTATTAAGCGTATAGCTTGTATGCTCGCGCTTGCGAAAATTGATCAAATTTAACACTACCATTCGTCTATGGTTAAAAAAACTTTGACTTAACCCGTTGCGGAAAGATTTGTCAAATTCACATTACCAACAAAATTTCGACATTTACGCATATTAAAATTAAGCAGGCATGATAATGATGCAAAGGCTAGGCAATAAAAGCAAAAGTACTCGAATAACGAAACAAGAGTACAAATATAGCTACAAAGTACTAAACAAAGGAAGCCTCTAAAGAGTGTACGAGAAAAATAGCATAAACATAAACAACAAAACATGAGAAAGCATAATAAAAAAAAGGGTCACTCAAGGAGTAAAAGTCTCATCATCCTCAGTCTCCTCATCCTCGTCCTCATCATCCTCATCATCCCCTCCCTGGCCTCCGGCCGCTGTACCACTGCCTCCAACCTCTGCATACTCTGGCCTATCCCCGGGCCAACGACCATGAGCCGCGAACATCTGGGGTGTCGGTATCTGATCATCGGGATCTGTCGGCCTACCCAGCTGCCTCTGAAGACGATACATGGAATCATGCATCATGGTCATGTATCGATGAGTGGAGGCGTTCTGATCCATTATGAAAGTGCAAGTGTGATGGTCCCCTGATGCTGGTGGAGGTCTAGGCCGTGGCTGCTGTACCCTCGCCGCTCTCCTCCTTGTGCAGTGTCTGGAGATATACTCATCTGTGATTGGGTTCTTAATGGTCTCGGACACATGAGGGGGGATGGCTACTCGGGCTTCCCGGCAGAGTCCCATGATAAGACCCGGGAAAGCAAGCGGGCACATCTTCTTGGCCGGTGGCTTGATGCCACTCTCGACCACTATCTTAATCTCTTGGCAGATTGCCCTGGCCACATCTACTTGCTTACCAGTGAGGATGTAGTAGATTAGGGGGGTCACGTCCAAGGTGGTGGTGGAGGTATGACTTTTGGGTTTTATGTTGTGGACTATGAGGTGAAAAATGACTTGGGCGTAGGTGGTGAGGTTGCCTTTGAGGGCTTTTGTGGGCTGCCCCGCCGCATTGAGCTCATACCCCTTTCCGGATTGGAAGATGGTTTGGGCATAAAGATCGTGGTTCCAATTACCACGGTTTTGGTGCTTATGGAAAGCACAAAGCTCATCATTTTCCAATTGGAAGGGGTTGTGGAGGTAAGTATTGATGGCGTCGCGATCGAATCTAATGATCCGACCACGCACCATGGTCTGATATGTGAACTCCCCCTCCGGATCCACGGGAATGGCATTTGCGTAAAATTCCCGGATTATGTCATAGTTGAGGTTTAGGGGAGGGTTTACCAAAACTCCCCACCGGCGATGGTTTATCAACCGGGCCAGCTCTCGCCAGGTGCCCTGCTCGCTTATGATGAATTGTCTTTCAGGCCAGAAGGTTCTGCCAAGAAGCTCTTGATACCTCTCTTGGTTCCGAAGGCTTAGGAAACGAGAGGCGTCAAAACCCCCTTGTGGTCTAGATCCGGATGCCTCACCCCTCGAGCGTTTTCCTACTGGTTTTGGTGCCATCTGCAAGGAAAAGGGCAAAGTTAGTAGGATTACAGGTGATATGAGGTGAAACAAATGGAATTGAAAGGAAAAATGGGAAAAAAACACAGGTTCTGTTCCTGCTACAGTCGCACTGCGAAGTCATGTCGCAGTGCGAAGGTGTTCGAACAATTCTGGGCTGCCCAGAAATGGTCGCAGTGCGAAGTTGAACTTTGCTCTGCGACCATGACAGCAAAACCCCAGAAATCTACACCTCTTGGTTTAAGCTTCTAAAATGCAATGCATGTAACTAAACGACTTCAGCATCAAAGGCTGGATATCAAAAGGAACTCTTAACAGCCCTCCTTCTTTCAAATTTTTGTAAATGGGTTTTCAAAAAACAACTTAGAAATTTGAAAGAAATAGGCTTGTTTCAGATACCCATGATGCATGCTTGCTAAATCCTAACTTAATATAGCAAACTAGGGCCTAAATGCAGCTTATTATCAACTTAAACTCAAAAAGGGATTTTCAAAATTAGAAACCCTAAAACCCAAATAGTTGTAATGCGATTTAGAGATAAACAGAAGAGGAAGCAAAGGAAATCGTACCTTGTTGCCGATTCTGGAGGGAATAATACAAAGTTTAAATGAAGAAAAGGGAAGATTAACAAAAAATGGGTATGCCCCTTTTTTTTCAAATTTTAGAGCTCTCTTTTTTTTTGAGTTATGGTAAAAAATAATGTGTTGTTTTTTTTTTTTAAGAGTTAAAGAAAAGAAGATAAACGGCTGGGAAAAAAAAAGATAGTGGGAATGGGTGGTTGAGAGGGAGTAAATGAAGGGTCAGCTGGGCTGACAAAATTCGCGTACTTCGCACGGCGAAGTACCTTCGCACTGCGAAGTACTTGAATTTTTTTTGAAAATTTTGTTACCCCTCAACACATTGGCCATTCATATTCCCAACTATGATTATGCATAAAACAAGTAATAAACAAATAAGTGTTGATTGCCCCTGATAAAATAATGTATAATGTAACAAACATGAGTGAATGCGAATGGATAATATGTGGAGGTTCAGAATTTCCCCCATCCTCACATGTAGGCCCTAAATGATGAAATTTCCTAAGAAGAGGTCCTTAGAATCATAGATCTCACATGGAATTAGGGTTGTCTATGGAAATACGTCGACATGACTTCAATTAATTCCACGTGAAAATCTCCTCTAAGCGGGGTTGGGCATCCTACCTCACGGACATACGTCAACGCGGGCTTCCGCACACAACCTCCTTCTAACTTAGTTTTTTTTCTCAAGCTCGGGTAGAGAGCCTCACACGTCCGGCATTAACCCGAACAATGTGGAGTAACATCACTCAAGTAACCCCCGCATTTGATATATATATATAATATGAATATAAAGCAAAATAAAGCAAATATAAACATAAAGCATAGATATGACATGTATGAATAAAATAAAAGCATGGCACACAAAGAAAATAAAAACAATTGGCTTTAAAAGCCAAATAGGTTAGGCTTGACTTGCTAGTGGGAAAAGGATCCCCAGTGAAGTCGCCAGCTGTGCGCACCTCGTTTTTAAAAAAAAACGCGCAAATCCCCCCGAGGACGTCCTCGAACGCTCGGAGGGCCTTTGTGAAGTCGCCACCAAAGTTTTTGTGTAAAGGGAACGTTGATAAACCCTTAAGTTTTTTTTTGTTTAAAGGGAAACGATAATAAAACCCTTGACGATGAGGAAAGGACTGGTCATCGCAACCATTGTCGGGTTCGGGAGTCGATTACGCAAGGGGAAGGTATTAGCACCCCTCACGTCCGTTGTACTCAACGGGAACCTTCTATTTGGCTAAAGCTTAAATTATTTTTAAATGTTTTGCGCGCATGCTTATCTATGTCAAAAGAAAATATACTAAAAGGGGGGAAAAGAGATGAAAACAAACGAAAGAAAAAAAAGTTTTTATTATTGCGCTTGACAAGATGTCGATCTTGCTCCTACGTATCTCCCGGTAGTCGGAGAATTCAAAGCGTACGTAGTTCTTTGGTAGAAAAACGTACATGTGTTGGTTAATTTTAAATGGACGATGTTTTAACCGAATTCTTGCGATTTAAACGTAGCTTGTATGCTCGCGCTTGGGAGACTTATTAATCGTTTGTTTATGAATCGCGTTAGAATTGTTAAAAGGTACATCCGTTGGGTTAAAGGGTTGAGTTGGTCGCTATGGGACCAAAAGAAGTGCAATGGACTCAAACGAGTCAATCATTGACCGAGGGGACTCCAACGAGTCGAGGGATTGTTCGATTGATCCACTGGGATCAAGAATGGGTACAATGGACTCGGGCGAGTCGAACATTGACCGAGTGACTCAAACGAGTCGAGGGATGGAATCTAGTGGCCACGGGGGACCAAAAGGTTCGGATTGACCACAAGGGGGCCAAGATTTGGTTTGGTATGGTCGGATACGTTTGAAAATGGAATGACGATTGTCCGAACGACGAGACATACGTCACACATTCGTACAATCGGGGCAATGGAGAGACATACGTCACACCATCCCTTTTTCATTCAAGTTTTTGGTAGAATTCTTTTAGAAATCCCAAAGTTTATCAAAACATTTGGTTTGAAAACCCAAAATGAAGGATTTTAGCAAATTGTTAGAAAACGCACAAGTTCGGCTCATTTTGCGAATTGTTTTGAAAAGCGAACAAATTCGGCGTATGTTCACGTTTGAGTTTTGAAAATCATGAACAATATTTATTGCTCAAGTTTGGATTTGAAATGATGAACATAGCTGGTTTGTTCATGCTGTTTTGAAAGTTTGGGAACATAACTTGTTTTGCAAGCTATCCACAAAGTGTCACCCGAACTTGCGAATTTTCCAATATTATGCAAAATCCTTGAACTGGTTTGAAAAACATGAGTTTTAAAACTCCTAGGTTCTGAGCTCTTGGGCTAGAACCTCAAAAATTGGCCATTTGGGCACCTGAACTCAGATTCTGAGTTCTGTCATGGTCGCACTGCGACCATGACTTCGCACTGCGAACAATGCGAAAAATTGAGTTCAGAAGCTGTTTCTGAACATTTGTTCAGAAACAACTTCTGAACACACTCAGGACCTTTTAGGAAGGTGAAAAACTTTGAGTTTTTGGGATGAAAAAGGCTGGACAAACCAGTTTTGATGTTTTGAAAACCTTGGGATTTCTTTGGAATTCAAAAGGGGTTTTTGAGAACCAAGTGGTTTTGGACCAAAATTGCTATGCAAACACAATTGTAAATGCAAGATCAGTACTTAGAATACTTACAGAGATCCTTAGCAAAGCTCCAGCTGCAATGGATTTTGAATTGGTTGAAGGTTCTTGCAAAAGTTTTGAATGTTGGTAATGAGCAATGAACTTTGTAATGCTTTGTGTTTGGATTGGTTTTTTTCTGGTTGTTTGTAAGTGTTTGTAAGCTGGAATGAGTAGTGTTTCTTTGTGTGAATAATGCTCTTAGAATGCTGTATCTATTGATGCATTTACCCTTGCCTTGCATCTCTATTTATAGGCCAAAATGCAATCTCTAGTAATGATGAAAAAATCCTAGAACCTAGCTGATTTATGGGCTAAATTCAGGCTATTTGGCTTTGCATTTAATGCTAATGGATAGAGGCAACCCTGCCTTGTGCCAAGGGTTAAGTCTTTGACTGATTTCAGCCACAAATTCAAAGGTTTTATGTAACAACCCGTTTTCCCAACTTGAAAATTTCATTTAAAATAAATCAGAGTTTCAACCTTGACGGGATGTCGCACTTCGTTTACAATTTATAAATAGGATAATTTGCTATTTATTTCAAAACAGACTTTTCAATAACGTCAAAACCATCGCAGCGGAAATTCAACTTCATAATTAAATCTAAACATCATTAGGCACAAGGCCACATCAAAAACAACGTAGTTTAAAACTCCACTAAATGTGGTTCAACATCAGTTTGAAATTAAAATACATAGCACATGAATTCATCAAAAAGTTTCCCATCCCGTTACATATCAGAGCGACTCCTAATGACACGAGGAATCAACTCACTTCAGCGATTACTCCTGGTTATCTGCACGTTACCCACGTAGAGGCAACATTCAAACAGAAGGGGTGAGATTCACATTCAATAAACATAAGTACATAATTCATAAAGATGAATTTAACATTTCACATAAACATCATCAAACAACACCATCAGATCTTATACATACATCACACATACACATCATAATCTCACCTCTCAATGCAACATCAAATACAATAACATCGACCGACTCAACAATGCAACATCACTGACTCAAGTATGCAACATGCATGTGGTACCAATTCATCGCAAAATATGTCATAATAGGACATGTCGGGCATACACCCCCATCGTAAATGTCATATAGACATGTCGGGCATACACCCCCATCACTTAATGCATATGTACTGGACTCGACAATGCAACATTTACAACAAATACAACGTCAACAACAACTTCATTATCATATACATCATCATCGTTATCATCATCATCACAACAAAGCATCATCACAGCACATCGTTATCATCACACATCATTATCACAACACATCATTATCATAAACAATCATCTAAAACCTCCTTGGAGTATTTTCACTAAGACCTCCTTGGAGTATTTTCATCATAACTCAAAAACTAAAAGTCATTTTCACGTCAAACCAAAGCCACTGGAAAGCTAACAAAATTATCTAAAACCTTCATGTTTACACCCAAGGCCAATTCTGTACCGATCAATACCAGTTTTCGTTTCAAATTCGGAAAAGTTGTGCAGAAAGTCCATAAAAATTCACTGTGACCTACGTGCAGTAATTTGACCATAACTCAAGTTCTATAAATCGTTTTGACGTCAGACCAACGGCATTAGAAAACTAACATCCATACCTACAACTTTTGTGTTTACACCTAAGACCAATTCTGTACCGATCAATATCAGTTTTTATTTCAAAATTCGGGGCAGAGATAAGAAAACTCAGGAAAAGCAACTTATGTTATTCAAACTTCTCATTCATTCAAAATCATCACAATCAACAACAATCATCTGACACATGTTTATGAACATTCAAAACTTCATCAATTTATGCATAAGCATGGCACCAATCAGTAACAACACCATAGAATTACAACAAAATCAACATCTCAACATAGAAATCATCAATTTAACATTCCATCATTAGTTTATCATAATCAAGCAACCCTAATTCCCAAATTCACCAACATCAACATGTTAAATCAAAATTTAGGGATTATGAAACTTAGATTTATAGAAGCTAGTCCCACCCTTACCTTGTTATGAAGAAATCGCCCCCTTCAGCTTTTCCTTTTCTCAAGTTCTTCACCTTCTTCCTTGGCTCTGCTTCTCCTCTTTTCTCTTCTCTGTTTCACGTGAAAACACAACAAATGAAACCTCTTCACGCGTATACCTCTTTTTCTATTCCACTTCCCTCTTTCTTAATTTCCCATAATGCCCTTAATGCCATTTTAATTCTATTTAATCTATTAAATTATATTAATTCATTATAATTCAATAAAATAATAAAATTAAATTCTAGGCGTTACAACTCTCCCCAACTTATAAAATTTTCGTCCTCGAAAATGCACCTCATGCAAATAACTCTGGATAAGACTCCAACATCTTGCTTTCCAGCTCCCACGTCAAACTTTCACCAGTTGGTCCTCCCCAAACAACTTTCACGAGAGGAATCTCTTTGCCCCTCAACTTCTTCATCTCACGGCCTTCAATCCTCAGTGGTAATGTCTCCACCGTAAGATTGTCTCTAACCTGCACATCATCTCTCGGAATCACATGAGAGGGATCTGCAACATACTTCCGAAGTTGCGACACGTGAAACACATCATGCAAATTTGAAAGATGCGGTGGTAATCCCACTCTATAAGCAACTGTTCCTATCCTTTCTGATATCTGATAAGGACCAATGAACTTCGGAGTCAGCTTCTTCGATTTCAATGCACGTCCAACACCAGTCATCGGAGTGACTCTCAAAAACACATGATCACTAAACACCTCAAATCTTGAACCATATAAATAGTGTCTCCAAATCTTCAGCACAAATACCACTGCGGCCAACTCAAGATCATGCGTAGGATAGTTCCGTTCATGAATTCTCAACTGTCTTGATGCATAAGCCACTACTTTACCATCTTGCATAAGCACACCACCTAATCCCAACTTGGACGCGTCACAATACACCACAAAAGGCTCATCTGGCTTCGGCAACATCAAGATTGGAGCCGTCGTCAAACGCTGCTTCAATTCATTAAAACTGGTTTCACAATGAACATCCCACACAAAAGCTTTACCTTTACAAGTCAACTGCGTCAACGGAAGTGCAATCCTCGAAAATCCTTCTATAAATCTGCGATAATATCCAGCCAAACCAAGGAAACTTCTAATCTCAGTCACCGACTTAGGGGTCTCCCATTGTGATACTGCTTCCACTTTAGATGGGTCAACCGCAATACCACTACCTGAAATAATGTGGCCAAGAAAACTCACCTCTTTCAACCAAAATTCACACTTTGATAACTTGGCATACAGCTTCTTCTCTTTCAACACTTGCAACACAATCTTCAAATGCTCCGCATGATCTTCCTCGGTCTTGGAGTATATCAAAATGTCATCTATAAAAACAACAACAAATTGATCCAAATAGTTATGAAAAATACGGTTCATATATTCCATAAATACTCCTGGCGCATTCGTAACACCGAACGGCATCACCGAATATTCATAATGTCCGTAACGTGTTCTAAAGGCCGTCTTCTGAACATCTTCATCCCTCACTTTAATCTGATGATAACCCGATCTCAAATCAATTTTGCTAAAAACACAAGCACCCACCAACTGGTCCATCAAATCATCAATCCTCGGGAGCGGATATCTATTCTTGATCGTCACTTTGTTCAGCTGCCGATAATCAACACACAACCTCATGCTGCCATCTTTCTTCTTAACCAACAACACAGGTGCTCCCCACGGTGAAACACTCGGCCTTACAAACTTCTTATCCAACAAGTCTTCCAATTGTTTCTTCAACTCTGCTAGCTCGGAAGCCGACATTCGGTAAGGTGCCATCGACACCGGCTTCGTACCCGGAACAAGATCAATTGAAAATTCAACTTCCCTCTCCGGCGGCACATCAGGAATCTCATCGGGAAAAACTTCTTGAAATTCACACACCACAGGCAACTTATCAATCTTCTCTTGATTCTCAATGGACAAAAATGCCATCAAGGAGAACATCTGGACTTCATCACATGCCATCTGCTTCAGCTGCTTAGTAGACAAAAGCTCAACTCCACTATCTTCTTCAACAGAAGAAAAATGCACCGACTTATTAAAACAGTTAATATGAACACGGTTATACTCCAACCAGTTCATACCAAGGATGACATCCATTCCACTCAAAGGTAAACAAACCAAATCAACTTCAAAATCTCGACCAAACATAGACAATGGACATCTCAGACACACTAGCGAAGTAGTCACCGAACCCATAGATGGAGTTTCGACAACCATTTCCCCATTCATACTAGATAACACAAGACCCAACTTAGATGCACAATCAGCAGCAATAAAACAATGAGTAGCACCAGTATCAATAATAGCAATTAAAGGAGTACCATTAATGAAACAAGTACCTCTGATCAAACGGTCTTCATTAGTTGTCTGGGCACCAGCTAGAGCAAACACCTTTCCACTATTCTGAGGCTTCTTGGGTTTCTTGCACTGAGTACTAGTATGACCTTCCTCATTACAGTTGAAACAGACAACGTCATTAAACTTACAATCTGCAACTACATGCCCTTTCTTGCCACAGCGGAAACATCTTTTCACTTCAACATTGCAAGTAGTACTCTTATGACCCTTCTCACCACATTGGTAGCAAACAATCTCAGTCGGAGTTTCTTTCCTCTTGGGTCTCCTCTCATCATTCACCTTCTGCTTACCCTTATCAGCTGGAGCACTGTAAGGTTTAGGACGGTTCTGTTGATTCTTTCCCCTCCGCTCATTCATAATTTTGTAATGAGCTTTGGTGTCCTCTTCGTAAATCCTGCAGCTACTCACCAACTCAGAAAACCGACGGATCTTCTGGTAACCAATGGCCCGCTTAATCTCAGCACGCAGACCATTCTCAAACTTGATACACTTCGAAAACTCAGCTGTCTCAGGTGTATAATGCGGGTAAAATTTCGCCAGCTCCACAAATTTCGCAGCATACTCTGTCACCGTCATATCACCCTGCTTCAATTCAAGGAATTCGATCTCCTTCTTTCCACGGACATCCTCCGGAAAATACCTGTTCAGGAACTCTCTCCTAAACACATCCCAAGTCACCACCTCGCCCCCATTCGCAAGAATTGATTGAAGGCTCACCCACCAATCATCAGCTTCTTCTGCCAACATGTGTGTGCCAAAGCGCACCATCTGAGCATCACTGCACGGCATGACTCGGAAAATTCTTTCCACCTCTTTTAGCCAAGTCTGTGCTCCATCAGGATCATACCTCCCTTTGAAAGTAGGCGGATGATTCTTCAGGAACATGTCCAGCATTCTCACTCCATCATTACCTCCAGCACCAGCATTCGGATGTTGCCCCACAGCTTGAGCAACGGCATGCAACGCAGCAGCAATAGCAGCACCTTGTCCTCTTCCAGCCATATTCTAAAATCTACACAGCAGACAACAATCAAACATCAACATCACAATGATAGTATTTAGCTATCACGCGACACAAGGGACTCAAGACTCATCTAATTAGTCGGACGGACCGACCTGCTCTGATACCAATTGTAACACCCCGTTTTCCCAACTTGAAAATTTCATTTAAAATAAATCAGAGTTTCAACCTTGACGGGATGTCGCACTTCGTTTACAATTTATAAATAGGATAATTTGCTATTTATTTCAAAACAGACTTTTCAATAACGTCAAAACCATCGCAGCGGAAATTCAACTTCATAATTAAATCTAAACATCATTAGGCACAAGGCCACATCAAAAACAACGTAGTTTAAAACTCCACTAAATGTGGTTCAACATCAGTTTGAAATTAAAATACATAGCACATGAATTCATCAAAAAGTTTCCCATCCCGTTACATATCAGAGCGACTCCTAATGACACGAGGAATCAACTCACTTCAGCGATTACTCCTGGTTATCTGCACGTTACCCACGTAGAGGCAACATTCAAACAGAAGGGGTGAGATTCACATTCAATAAACATAAGTACATAATTCATAAAGATGAATTTAACATTTCACATAAACATCATCAAACAACACCATCAGATCTTATACATACATCACACATACACATCATAATCTCACCTCTCAATGCAACATCAAATACAATAACATCGACCGACTCAACAATGCAACATCACTGACTCAAGTATGCAACATGCATGTGGTACCAATTCATCGCAAAATATGTCATAATAGGACATGTCGGGCATACACCCTCATCGTAAATGTCATATAGACATGTCGGGCATACACCCCCATCACTTAATGCATATGTACTGGACTCGACAATGCAACATTTACAACAAATACAACGTCAACAACAACTTCATTATCATATACATCATCATCGTTATCATCATCATCACAACAAAGCATCATCACAGCACATCGTTATCATCACACATCATTATCACAACACATCATTATCATAAACAATCATCTAAAACCTCCTTGGAGTATTTTCACTAAGACCTCCTTGGAGTATTTTCATCATAACTCAAAAACTAAAAGTCATTTTCACGTCAAACCAAAGCCACTGGAAAGCTAACAAAATTATCTAAAACCTTCATGTTTACACCCAAGGCCAATTCTGTACCGATCAATACCAGTTTTCGTTTCAAATTCGGAAAAGTTGTGCAGAAAGTCCATAAAAATTCACTGTGACCTACGTGCAGTAATTTGACCATAACTCAAGTTCTATAAATCGTTTTGACGTCAGACCAACGGCATTAGAAAACTAACATCCATACCTACAACTTTTGTGTTTACACCTAAGACCAATTCTGTACCGATCAATATCAGTTTTTATTTCAAAATTCGGGGCAGAGATAAGAAAACTCAGGAAAAGCAACTTATGTTATTCAAACTTCTCATTCATTCAAAATCATCACAATCAACAACAATCATCTGACACATGTTTATGAACATTCAAAACTTCATCAATTTATGCATAAGCATGGCACCAATCAGTAACAACACCATAGAATTACAACAAAATCAACATCTCAACATAGAAATCATCAATTTAACATTCCATCATTAGTTTATCATAATCAAGCAACCCTAATTCCCAAATTCACCAACATCAACATGTTAAATCAAAATTTAGGGATTATGAAACTTAGATTTATAGAAGCTAGTCCCACCCTTACCTTGTTATGAAGAAATCGCCCCCTTCAGCTTTTCCTCTTCTCAAGTTCTTCACCTTCTTCCTTGGCTCTGCTTCTCCTCTTTTCTCTTCTCTGTTTCACGTGAAAACACAACAAATGAAACCTCTTCACGCGTATACCTCTTTTTCTATTCCACTTCCCTCTTTCTTAATTTCCCATAATGCCCTTAATGCCATTTTAATTCTATTTAATCTATTAAATTATATTAATTCATTATAATTCAATAAAATAATAAAATTAAATTCTAGGCGTTACATTTTAGGATAGAAATGATGAGAAACATGGCTGAATTGCAATTGGCCAAGCTTGGGGATCAATCCTTGCAATCTCAATGGTTGATCAATAAAAACGTGCACTGTGATGTGGAGAGATTGGGGGATGCAAAAGGCTATAATTGGCTGGTGTGAGAGGGTGAAAAGCTGTTGCAAAACAGGGTAGGCACTCATGGCTTTTTCAAGTGAAAAATCCAGCTGGTTTGACTGGTTTTGGGGGAACAAGCAGGAGGAAAGTCATCAAGCAGGTGGCTGGCAACCTTGGGGTGGTTAACAGGTCACTTGGGAGGGACAAGAGCTGCCCAAGGGCAAGCCCACTTGCTTGTCACATGCTAGGTTGGAAGAAAAAGCTTCTAACCTTGGCATTAATGGCAAGTCTCTCATTTCTGGTTTTGCTTGGCCCAAATAGCCATGAATGCTGATTAAAATAAATATGCAAATGATGTGCAACAAATTCTGGAATTAAATCAAAGAAACCAAAAATCTGCAGAAAAATCGCAGACTTCGCAGTGCGAAGTGAGCTTCGCAGTGCGAAGTCATCATTTTTGAAATGTTGACTTTTCTGTTGACTTTTGGTGACTTTGACTTTTTCTCCCTCTTTGATTTTTTTTTGTTTTTTTGTTTAAAAAGGCTGAGGACAAAATTGGGGTACTACAGCTACCGTAACAAAACCATCTGACGTTATTGTTCCTCTTGTGGTTTAAACCATCATCTTAACTTACAGATTAATCATCGCCTGACTTTGTGCTTCCTTCTTTCATAAACCATATACTTACTTTCAGGATAATACACCAAAACCTATAAACGGTTTTCAGCAGCTATTACGAGCTCTACAATGCTCCTGTCAAATAGCTTAAACACTGGTTCTAACTTTACCTTCCATATTCTGAATTCTGTAATTATCTCTTGGTCAGTACATCATATATAATCATTAAACATTGCAGAAACCCATTGAAATCTTGCTTGAGACAACTTAAATTCACACACACAAACACTTGTGGCAACTTCTAAAAACGACTTATGGTTTCTGGAGGTTCACATCTTTCATACGCTGAATCCATTGAGGATTTGAATCCCATTACTAGTCGTTCTATCTTTATCCGTAAGGATTTCATATTCATAATCTTCTCCGAGACAACTTCGGTCTCTATGGTTTTACCATACCTCTTAGGTTACCTTCGAATCCCTCCAGTTAACTGATCTTGAGCTTCAAAACCTCATCATTACCTTATGATTCGTTCAACAACTCGTTACTGCATTCACCATTCAAATCTTGATCTTAACATCTGAATAATTCTGCATATAGTTGAACATTCCGAAATCTATACCTTATTACCGCCCTCGGAACTTATCAACACAAAGTGATCTCTTTAAGCTTCCAGAACAACTGTGGAAGGAAACTCATCAGTTGAAAACTTAAAACTCCTTAACATTAACCACAATCTTAACCTTTCGTATTCAAGACGATCCTCCGTATAATAAAGCCTCAACATAATTTCTCGGCTAAAATTCTGATTATCTTTCAACACTGGACTACTGTAATCAGGTGTCATCTTAAACTCGTCTTATTCATCCAATCAAGGGACCTCAACTTATTATTCAATATCCTGTTCTGGGAACTCATTACTTGTTGCTGGGCTTGCGTTTCTCGCATAAAACATCTCGACGGTTCATCATAATGAAAATAATCCAATTCACTTCTTGTCATTGGACCAAACAATACGCTTCGATGTGCAACAGGTATTATCATTACTACTTACTCATCCATTTTGGGTCCTAGGTTGCATACCATCTTTTCTTCTTAAGGAGTGCTCCACTGCCATTCTCGTGGCACAAGAAGCCTAGGTCGTGGCACGATACGATATTTCCAGCAAGTTCAGACTCTACAGCTTCATCTGTCCCAACTAATCCTCTTAATCAATAATTAAATCTCTTTACTGTTTGGATTTAAAATCTCGTCCGATCTGAGTGCGCGAGTCCTTCGATTCCTCACACTCTGTCCTTATTGCCACTTCTCAACTACAGTTCCTGTTATGGTTCCATAGTTTCTTACTGTTCATGTCTCCTCCTATGAGACATCTCCTAATGACGCATCCAATTGTGTTAAGGTTCTTCACCTTATCCTTAAATATTTCTAACATTCCTGAATCTCTGCTGCAAACGGGCTTAGTCACTTTACGGTTCGATGGCCACCATTTGGCGTTGGATACTTCTTCGCCAACTCCGTCATACAATTCTATCACCTTAATCTTCGCCCTTCATAACTTCATTCCTCCTTGGTCACATTCAGCTCTCGGATATTTATCCTAACTGTCATATACTAGACTGAGTTGATCAGGCTCAACTAGATGTGACCTTTAGAACAACATCCGGAACCCAATGGTCCCACTACTTTTATTGAATTTTTAATGACCCAAAGCACGGTCTGAATCGACCTGCTCTGATACCAATTGTAACACCCATACTAAATTATCTAGAATATTTAGCATGTGTATTAATCTGATACTGGGTACATTAAAATTTTCAATAATAAATACAATACAAGTCTACTGAATGAGTACAATTAGCTCGTTTATACAAATATCCAAATGTCATTTACAATTATACTCTCATATACATAGATAATCTGTCAACCTCCTGAGCTTGCCCATGACGAGCATCTGCACTCCATCCAGCGTCTTCCCAAAGATCTCCGTGAACATCTCTTGCTAACCTGTAAACCTGCACCAGAAGGATTGGGATGAGACATAATGTCTCAGTGAGCTCCAGCCCAACCTACTGTTGGCAACCACAGGGGAAACCTAGGGTCGCCGTGCCTACTCTCGGCAATCTTGGGGATACCTATGATCGCCAAGTCTTATCCTTACCCATAGAGGGCTACCTGACTGTTCCTGCTAAACTGGGTAGTCATGACTGGACTACATTCTGCTAATCTAGTGATCAAGGGAAAACCTAGGATCACTATCTGAGTCTGCTACTGAATAGTCATGAGATCTAGACTATATCCTGATAATTGGGTGATCGAGGGGAAACCTAGGATCACCGCCTGTTAACTGATTCCTGTCTGATAATTATTCTCTATCTGATAACATAATAAAATATTAACTAATACATGTCTTAATGTTAGCTGTTAGCGTTGAACAAGCAATATTATCTGGGTTCATTTTACGGAATGCCCCCGGGTGGAGTAACCCCGAAGCACATTCCCCTGATAACCGGTGAAAATTCCTATCATCTCAGGCTAACACCGGACTCCTCTTGTCGTCGTGCGGTCATCCTTGCGGAATAACACGTCCCACTGGCGTGAACCTCCTGTGTCCCACTGGCGTGAACAGCAGAAGACACAACTTAATAATAATCTTAACTTACGCGTATACCTCCCGTGTCCCACTGGCGTGAACGACGAAAGACGCGAATTAATATTCTTTAAACTTATGCATGAACCTTTCATGTCCCACTGGCGTGAACGATGAAAGTCACGACTTAATAATATTAATCTTAATCTTTACTTTTCATGAACCATTCGTGTCCCACTGGCGTGAACGACGAAGGCCATGGCTTAATATCTTAATAATTCTTATATATGTATAACTTATAACTTATGCATATCTGATGCATTCTTTAAATAAATCATTCTTGAATACCTAACCTATAAGTAGGTTCTTGACTTTGATCTTTAAATCTTTCCTTGTGCATACGCACACTAAATTGGGTGCATCCTAATCATGCTATCTTAGGTGCATTCTCATTCTCATTATTTCTTAACTTATGTACTTGAAAGTACGCCTAATAGTCTATCATAAGCTTTTGCATATTCAATGCATTCTTGAGGGAACTAATCTCTCAATACATAACTATGAACTTATGGTCTTAGGCTTATCGTTGTCATAAGCCATTGCTTGGTTTTGGAAGCATACCATAGCTTAAATAACTTTATTCTTACATCTCTAATGCTTTACCAAATCCTTACTCTTCCATTCCTTAAATGTTTAAACAACCTTCCGGATATGTCAAGAATGGTGTTTTTCTTAAAATTTAAAGTTTTCATTGAAAACGGTTATTAAAAGCCTCGCCGAACACCTATACAGCACCCAGAACGAACCAGAACAGACCTGAGTTGTCTGCCTGATTTCGCTGAGCTAAAGATTGGCGAAATGTCTGATTTCGCTGAGCGAAAGCTTGGCGAAAGGTTGGCGAAATGAGACAGGGAAAAATGCTGGAAATCGCCGTACCCTCGCCACGAGTTCGCCAGACGAAAATGACAGTTCAGGACCAGTTCAAAAGATGATTTTTCACCATTTTTGACATATCTAAGCATACTCAGGCACTATGACAACATAAGGAATGAATTTCTAACATAAATTGATAGTTTAAAACATGATTAATCAAGGATTTGGCCAGCATAAGAGATTAGAACACAATTTCTAAACTTAGCTCAAAATGAACAAAACTCTTCAAAACTTTCAAAGTGGGTTCTAAAACCCCTAGGGAGCTCACCTATGCCTTGATTGGTGCTTGCTAACTTATGAGTTCCAAACCCTAGCTCGATTCTTGATCCTTCCTTGTTCTTCTTAATTTTCTCTTGTTCTAACTTCCAAGACTTGAGCTAGCTTGCATAAATCTCACAAGAATTTGGATGAAGAATTGATGGGTGATGGCTAGATGATGAGGGCGTGAGCTTGGGGGAAGGGGAAGAAGAAAATCTGATTTGGGAGAGAGAGAAGGGTGAGGATAGAAATGAAAGAAAATATCTTCCCCCTTCTTTTTTAAATAATCCTCCCAATTCCAATATTTACCATATTGCCATTGCCACAAATTTACTAAATTGCCATGCTTGCATAATAAGCCTCTGACACTGATAACTATTACATCTAAGCGGGATATTACACAGTGGAATAACTCATCATCTTTAAATAACTTATATTAAGGTTTATTCATGCAAAATAAAGTTATAGTTTCAAAAATCAACTCCAAGAAACATAATAAACGACGAAACACCCCAACCGTAGTGTTACTAAATCAGAGCAACGTAATCGTCTATATAGTTTTCAAAAATACTAAAGACGGAAGAAAACTTCCAACGCCACAATCCCAATACCTCGCAGCTAAAGCTCATCAACCTGAGTATCTATACTCCCACGAATATAGACACCACAAACACACAACAACAAAACAAGGGTAAAAATACATTCATTAAAAATATATATGGTACATTTAAAAAACATTATATAATAGTAAAATTCCTAGTCATCATCACTTATATATATAATTCACAACACTCACCACTTTAAAATATCGACAATTACACATCTTTCACAACACTCACCATTTTCAAACATCAACGTTTACACATTATTCACAACACACACCATTTTCAAATTTCAACATATACACATCATTCACAACACACACCATTTGAAAACATCAACATTTATATGCAAAATGTGTTGGAACAAGAAGGGTCTTGTACAATTCCTATAAGATTTTGATGATAACAAAGTATTGAAGAACAATTGGATATACTAATATTTGTTCAAGTGTGCAGGATCATAGAATATATTCATCAAGTATTGAACATGTATTAAAGCATCAGAAGCACAAAAGAAGCTCAAAAGACTATGGTAGAAGATCTGAAGAAAGGTCAACCAGAAGTCAACGCATTGGATCAGAAGAAAAGGACGCCTCTCAGAAGCTGAAGAGATCATCAGACTCAGAAGACCTAGCCAGACACAGAAGACCCCTTCAGATTTGGAAGACCTTCAGACTTCAGAAGCATCTGAGGGACTCAGACTCCACGTCTGATTTGTCGTCTTCAATGGCTGTCCACATCAAAGGATCTGAGCACAATTTTGTCTTCTTCTGACCACGTGTAGAAACAAACAAAGAACTTCAAGGGCAATAAGAATGAATGGATACTTCCAGTTTCAGCAAAGGATTTTTGAATGACTATCCAACGGAATTATCCATATCAGGCAATGGCTCAAAGTCCTTGATTTGAAGCTTCTCAACGAATCTTAATGCGACACATTCTTCTCCAGCGTCTCTCAAATCTTTGCCTATATAAGGAGCTGAAGACCATGAAGAAGATTAACAAGACTTTGCTATTTTAACTGTGTCATTATGCTGCCAAATCAAATAGCACAAAAACACTTAGGAATTTCGTTTCAACTTTTGTATCTTAGAAATCCTAAACGTCTAAAAAGTCTGTTCATATTGTTCAGTTTACACCAACATTTGAATATCCGGTGTAAAAACAAATTTGTTTATATTTGTTGTAAACAAATAGAAGTTTCTTGCTTGCAAAGCTTGAGCATCATAAGTCTCTTGGTGAAACCTTGAGCACCATAAGTCTCATCTAGTTGTGATTGAGCACTAAAACTCCCTTAGGATTGCCCTTTGAGAATTGGAAGTCTCTTGCATGCGTGCTTGAGCATTATAAGTCTCTTGGAGTTGTCCTTGAGTAGTGGAAGTCTCTTGGTAGTGACCTTGAGCATAAAAGTCTCTTGCAAGTGTGCTTGAGCATTGGGAAGTCTCTTTGAAGAGTCCTTGAGCAATTGTAATCTAGTGAGACTATAATGAAATATTTTAGAAGTGCAAGGAGACTGGACTACTCCTGTGTTGTGGGAGGAACCAATATAAATTACTTGTGTCTGTTCTTTCTCTCTCTCTCTCTCTCTCTCTATATATATATATATATATATATATATATATATATATATATATCTTTATTCTTTATGTTCTGTATTCCGCTGCACTCAGACTCTATCAGAATCTGTACTCGTCAGATTCTGATCAGTTCGTAACACACAAAAAAAGAAAACCAGAACAAGCCAACACAATTCAACCTCCCTTCTTGTGTTTTTCTCACATTCAGTTGGTATCAGAGCATGGCCTATGCTCAACCACTTAACCGTGCCACCGTCAAAGATCTAGTGAGAAAGACATGTATGCTTCCACTTCAACTTATGATCACAACACTTCCACCTCAGATAAAAATAGTTTCTTAGCTAGGCCTCCACCTTTTAATGGAGATGCTGCATAATTTTCATGGTGGAAGAGTAAGATGTACAGACACATCATAAGTATGAATGATGAGCTATGGGACATCATTGAAGAAGGTATCACATTTGAAGTTGATGAAGAAGGGATCATGCTAGACAGGAAGTGTCTGACACCTGCACATAAGAAGATCTACAAGAAGCATCACATAGTGAGAGGAATTCTGGTGGATGCGCTACCCCATGCAGAGTACACAAAGATTTTGAACAGATTAACAACTAAAGCCATCTTTGAATCACTTTGCTCTACCTATGAGGGGAACCAACAGGTCAAGGAGCTAATGCAAATGAGCTAGTCCATCAGTATGAGTTGTTCGCGATGAAGGGAGATGAGGACATTGAAGCCATGTAATCAAGGTTTCAAACTCTTCAGTCTGGTATTTAGGTTCTGAAGAAGAGATATATTGTAGTTGATCATGTTAAGAAGATACTTAGGAGTCTTCCTGCCAGATTTAGACCAAAGGTCACTGCCATGCAAGAGGCAAATGACCTAGACAAACTAAGTTGGGAGAACCTAATAAGCTCTCTAAAAGTCATGAGATTGAGTTGGATGTGTTGAACCAACTAAGAAGTCTAAGTCAATTGCTCTGACCTCCAAGAGTAAATCCGCCAAAGCTCTTCAGTCTGCTGAATCAAAAGTAGAAACTCCAACTGGAGAATCTGACAGTGATTCAGATGTTGAGGAGCTGGCCTATTTAACCAAGAGGTTGTGATACCTGACCAATAAGAGAAGATTCTCATGTAGAAGAAGTGGTTCCAAAGGATCAAGATTCAGGACCAAGAAAGGAGATCATAAAGGAGGATGCTTCAACTGCAATATGATTGGTCACTTCATAGCTGACTGCCCGGAGTTACAAAAGGGAAAGTCAAAGAAGGAGAGCTCTAAGATGGAGAGCTACAAAAGAAAGCTTAAGGAGAGCCTTATGGTAACATGGGAGAAGCTTGATGAAGAAACAGATTCTGAGAAAAGCTAAGAAGAAACCAACCTGGGTCTGATGACCATTACAACTTCTGATACAAAAAGTTATTCGGACTCTGACGATGATGAGGTATCTTCTAATCTAGCTCATAAGTATTGTAATATCCCGCTTAGAAGTAAATTTAATCAGTATCAGTTAATTTTCTAGCAAGGAAGGAAAAAAAGATTGAAGCTAGGGTTGGGCAACTTGGCAAAGGATCAGAATCACAATTATTGCTAGGTGAGCTCCCTATGATTAATACCCTTATTGGGTAGTTTTGAGGTCTTTATGAGGAAAGAAAAACTTGAATTTATTAGGTTGATTTCTTGATTGTTAGTTTCCCTTTGTTAATAGTTGACATGTTATGATCTTCCTAGTTGAAAATACATTATTTTGATGTATGAAGACTTGCTGGTGTTGTGAATTTGATAAAATTCGTATTAGAACTTTCTGGAAAAGCTACAGGGCCTGGCTGCACTGACTTTATCGTGCCACGACAGATTCTATTGTTCCACGACAAGCCCCATCGTGCCACGACAAAGACAGTGTGCCACCCCTTTTAAGAAATGTGTTTTATATCCAGAAAACCATTCTCACGGCGCTAGAACGTCTTGTACAATCAGGTAATGGAAGAAAAGGTCATGGAATTATCTTGTATTAACACGAGAGTGGGGATCGATATTTCAAGTATCATTAAGGAATTGATCCTAATCGGATTCAGACGTCAATTATGACAATGGGTAGAGATTACCTATAGGCTTCAAGTAAACTAAGGGGCCTAGTTCCCAACAATTAAGTAAGTGGGATAGTAAGTCCCTAAGTACGACATATTATAACGATATGTCTAAATCTTTTGATAGGAAATCAAGATTTAAGTGTACACAATTAAGTGTACCAAAGTACAAGGAATGTTTCAACATTCAAAGCTTTAGATAAGCTTAAGGGTTGGATTTCCAACGACCAAGTAAGTGGCTTATGAGAACGATAAGCTTAGAACCTTATATTATAGGATAAGTATCACACGTTTGATTAGTGATGAATGCATTAGATATGCATATGGATATGTAATGTATCAGATATACGTAGAAGTAACAAGTTAAGAATTTAATTATAAAGATTATACGTGTTCAGCATACTCCGGTTTATGCCGGATGGGATTTCTCCGAAAGGGTTATCCACACGTAAGTTTATAAGACTATGTTAACGTGTCCAGCAGACTCCGGATTATGCCGGATGGGACTTCTCTAAGAAGGTTGTCCACACGTATGTTAAAGATTTAACATGTCCAGCAGGCTCCGGATTATGCCGGATGGGACTTCTCTGAGAGGGATGTCCACATGTAAGTTAAGTTATGTCCAGCATGCTTCGGATTATGCCGGATGGGACTTCTCCGAGAGGGCTGTCCACATAACAAGAAGAGGAGTCCGGTGTTAGCCTGATATGATAGGCATTTTCACCGGTATGATGGAGATGTACTTCGGGGTTACTCCAACAGGATTCACTCCGTAAAATGAACCAAGATAATTACTGTGTGTTACACGCTAAATTCTAACTCTATGATATAAGAAAGATGAATATGTATATTATACAAAGAGAAATGACAAAGTAGTCATCAGATATCAGAAAGTGATCATAGTGTATCCCCGATCACTAGTTATGAGATTATGAATATGTTCAGCATAAGATAAAGACATATAGCGGTCCTAGTTATTCCCTTGATCGCGAAATATGTAGAGAATGACGGCGATCATAGGTAACCCCAAGATTGCCAAGAGTTAGTGCATGGCGACCCTAGGTTTCCCTGAGGTTGCCAACAGTAGGTTGGGTGGAGCTCACTGAGACATTATGTCTCATCCGAATCCTTCTGGTGTAGGTTTTCAGGTAAGCAAGAGGTTCGCGATGAAGTTCTTCAGGGAGACGCTGAATGGAGTGCAGATGCTCATCTTGTACCAGTTCAGGAGGTTTTCAGACAATTATATAAGTGTATTTTTATGGTACTTGATCGGTTGTATATACGAGCATGTTCATATTCATTCAGTTGTATTGTATTATTATTATTGAAAATTTTAATGTATCCAGTATCAGATTAATACACATGCTAAATATTCTAGACAAATTTAGTATGGGTGTTACAATTGGTATCAGAGCAGGTCGATTTAGACCGTGCCTTGGGTCATTAATGATTCAATAAATGTAGTGGGACCATTGGGTTCCGGATATTGTTCTAAATGTCACATCTAGTTGAGCCTGATCAACTCAATCTAGTATATGACAGTTAGGACAAATGTCTGAGAGCTGAATGCGACTGTGGAGGAATGAAGTGTATGAAGGGCGAAGATTAAGGCGTCAGATTTTTAAGACCGAATTGGCGAAGAAGTATTCAATGCCAAAGGGTGGCCATCAAACTGAAAAATAACTAAGCCCGTTAATGGCAAAGTTTCAGGAACATAAGAGATGTTTAAGAGTAAGGTGAAGTACCTTAACCCAGTTGGACGCGTCATGGAACGATGCCTCATCTGTGGAAGAGAAAGGAATTATGGAATATTCTAAGGAATGATTTGGAACCTTAACGGGGACCGTAGTTTGAAAAGTTAAAGTGAGGTGTAAATTAAAGTAATGATTCTAGGTGAGACTCGGCAGGAGGAATTATCAGTCAATTATCAGTCAATTAGAAACTCGGCAGAAGGAATTATCAGTCAATTATCAGAACCTCTAGGCTCCCAGCAAGGATAGAGTGTTTAAGAATCAAGAATTTGCACACTTGAACCGGATGAGATTTTACTATCCAAACAATTAAGGGGATTAATTATGGATTAAGCGAGTTATTTGGACAGATAAAGCTAACCCCATCAGATCAGCCGTATCTCCCGAACCTTAAGTGCCAGAAGTGAGAATTATGAAGAGAAGATGGTATGCAACCTAGGAACCAAAATGGATGAGTAAGTAGTAATGATAAGATCTGTTGCAGAACAAAGTGTGTTTCAGACGTGTTCTTATTGACAAGAATATTGGAAAGTAAGCTAAGCTCAACGGGAATTTTTACACAGAGAAAAAGTGGATCAGACTACCTTCCTTTATTATGAGTCATCGAGATGTTTTGTATGAGAAACGCAAGCTTAGCGACAAGTTAAGAAGACCCCTAGAAAAGGGGAAAGAGATGATATGAAAATTTTCAGCAGAATCGAGGAAAAAGGATAGTTTTCCCTTTTTGATACATACGCTTAATTCCTGTTTAATCCTTGATTCCAGTATGTTTTTATAGTTTAAAATGAGTCCCTAGTATGTTTCAAAGGTCACTAGAACGTTGGGTACCAAGATTTTGAAGTTAAAACACGATTTCAGGATTCTGAGTTCTGCTACGATCGCAGAGAGACCAGGACTTAGCTCTGCGAAGCTTCTGACTTACTTCGCCCAGCCATCGCCTAAAGTTAGCTCTGCGAAGCTTCAGACTCTGGTTTCGTAGAGCGAAGCTAAGGATCACAAAGCGAAGTGGTCCAGAATGACTTTTTATTAACAAACAATAGTACCATGCCAATGATCTTTGGATAGAGATAATCATAAACTTTCAAGGATTAGTCTAGGATAAACATATGTATCATACAGAGTGATGGGTAATTTTATCAATAGGATATCAGGTACAGATTTTGGATTGTTCAAACTACATGAAGAAACTTGAAAAGCAACCTAATGGACATGATAGAGTCGTGGAGACCGAAGTTGTCTCGGGAAAGATTATGAGTATGAAATCCTTATGGATAAGAATAAAAGGGAATGTAAACGAGACTCAAACCATCAGTGGGTTCAGTATATAAAGATGTGAATCCGGAAGGGTATTCGAGAAAATCAATTTACGAAACAAGTACATTGTTTACGTCTAAAGGAAAACACAAAGTCAGGAGATGACCAGTCAATAAGGTAAGTAGTTTTCGACGTGATGCATGGTATGAAGTTGACCCTTGTTATAAGTATGAGGACTTTGAAGATGGATTACCACACCTGGATAAGCAAGTAGTCTATGTGATAAGTGAAGCAACGAGCCGTAAAATGGTTCTTCTATGGTAACTACAAAGTATAATGAGTAAGATTAGTCAAGAGAATTTATATGTTAATAGTGGTGTATTACTCCTATTCCAAAGTGAATTGTTTAAAATCAGAGTTGCGCAGCGGAGAAGTAATTTAAGAATGAGTTAATGAACAAGTCTAAGCTAAAGTTTAGAGGACAATGATGCTTGTGAGATCCTTGCCAGACGAATTGTAATAAAGGTATACAATACTCAGTTCTCATAACACAGAATAACGATAAGCAGTGACGACTCGAACTTATTATAAGTTCTAACAGGAAATCTTAAAGTTTAAGTTGAGGGATACTTCTAACCTCGAAATTCATGAGGAATGGAATCGAAGCAGTTTATGAATATGTGGTAAGAAATAAGAAGGATGTGTTTTATCACGTTAAGTCTTAAGCAATGGAAGTCACCACTAGTACGGTAATCTAGCTATTTTAGCTCAGTAACTTCAAGTGGACTTGAAGAGTAAGTTTAGCCAAAAGAGAATTAAGCATGAGACAACAGCAGAACAGGTTGCACTTGCAAGATGATATTTTTTTGAATTTGAAGCATTGATCAGAAACGACAATGCAATGGCATGTAAGTTTATTCCACATTGTACCCACGTTCTGTTAACATGTCGCATGTACCAGGTTATGTTTAGTAATGTATATTTATCGGGCAGTGTTTATGCTACTCAGACAGTAGTGTAGCACATTCTTTTTCAGTTATGTGACATGTATAAGTAACTAAGGTAAGCAGCTAGTAATGTTTAAAGAGAGAAGATGCTAATCGAACAGGCTTGTTGATACCGAACACGTTTTAGCTAAAGAGTTCGGAAATTTTGAACACGGTGTTCAGAAATGAGAAATAAGTTTATGATGCCGATAGAATGTAACCATAATTTACGTTATGGGTTGATGTTTACTCAAGAAATAAACATGAGTTAAGAGTAAGAAAAAGATCTCCAGTTTATGTGGTAGTGTCTCAAATATGTTTAGATCAAGAATGATGTCCGGTTAGTCGGACAAGGATGATGTGACGTAATATGTACCCGTTAGTAGTGTACACGTACTTGAACATATATGTAAATTAAGTGCTATGAATTTTACTATGTGATAATATGTGAGACAGCTTATACCACTCATCACTTGGACTAAACTCCTATGAGTTTTGGATTTATCGGTGTAGAAAATATTTACGCTACGGCTAGAATTCGAGATAAGATAAGTGACGTTGTGGACTAATTGAAGTGGAACACGAGTAATCTGTAAATTTCGCAAGTTCTTGATAATTCCATAGTGGAAGTAATGATTATGATTGTGATAAGTAGCACATCGAGATGTCGAAAAGAAAGGAGCAGGTGCTAGAGGTGAAAGCTCCTGCTTATACTTGGAATAACAGATGAAGTTGGAATAGTCCTAGCATTGTATACGTATACACGACATCAAATGCTTTCCAGTGTAGAACAATTTGTTTTTACGGAGTATGGAATAATTACATATGAAAGATACCGTCATACAAGACGAAAAATAAGGATAAGAATTCATGGGAATTAGTTGTGGTGCATTAGACCTCTAAAAGAGTGGAAATGTTGAGGAAGATGAGATCGACCCAATGTCGTCAGAGTAAGATTATGCGGACTATGAAGGAAACTCATGAAGTTCAGTATGAGTGTCTAAGACTTAATAACTTCAAATTGGACTTGCAAAAGTATGTCGAACAAGGGAAATAATCAAGTGAGTCGAGTATAATGGTTCAGATAACCACACGTCCTGCTATGTAATAATTATGTAATCTACATTAAGCCTATCAGTTAGGGAAGAGATTGTCGAATGTTTTTGACTTACAGAGATGGAAACCCGCTAAGCAAGTTGAATGATAGAATCAACTAGTAGAGAGTATCTGGAGTAACCAAGGCAGAGGTAGAAAGGATCTATTTATTCATGATCTCAGGAGAATTCAAAATTTCAAGGACGAAATTTCTTTAAGGGGGGTACATTGTAATATCCCGCATAGACGTAACTTTAATCAGTATCAGTTAATTTTCGAGCAAGTAAGGGCGTAAACGTAATTTAGCGCTAAAGGGCTTTAAATAGGATTTCAAGATATTTTCATGTCATTTTCTCCTCTCCATTCTCTCTCTACAAAGCTGAAAACTTCCCCTCCCTCTCTCTAAGCTCACGCCTCATCCTCTCCTTGCCACCATCCACCAAATTTCTTTCCAAAAACTCTTGGGTCACAACCAAGCAAGCTTTGGTAGACTTAGAACAAGAGGAAGCTAAGGAGGAATCAAGGAAGGAAAGAAAGATTGAAGCTAGGGTTGGGCAACTTGGCAAAGGATCAAAATCACAACTATTGCTAGGTGAGTTCCCTATGATTAATACCCTAATTGGGTAGTTTTGAGGTCTTTATGAGGAAAGAAAAACTTGAATTTATTAGGTTGATTTCTTGATTGTTAGTTTCCCTTTGTTAATACTTGACATGTTATGATCTTCCTAGTTAAAAATACTTTATTTTGATGTATGAAGACTTGCTGGTGTTGTGAATTTGATAAAATTCGTATTAGAACTTTCTGGAAAAGCTACAGGGCTTGGCTGCACTGACTTTATCGTGCCACGATAGATTCTATCGTGCCATGAACATTTGGATCAGCACATCCATGGTGCCATGACAAGCCCCATCGTGCCACGACAAAGACAGTGTGCCACCCCTTTTATGAAATGTGTTTTATGTCCAGAAAACCATTCTCACGGCGCCAGAACGTCTTGTACAATCGGTAATGGAAGAAAAGGTCATGGAATTATCTTGTATTAACACGAGAGTGGGGATCGATATTTCAAGTATCATCAAGGAATTAATCCTAATCGGATTCAGATGTCAATTATGACAATGGGTAGAGATTACCTATAGGCTTCAAGTAAGCTAAGGGGCCAAGTTCCCAACAATTAAGTAAGTGGGATAGTAAGTCCCTAAGTACGACATATGATAACGATATGTCTAAATTGTTTGATAGGAAAGCAAGATTTAAGTATACACAATTAAGTGTACGAAAGTACAAGGAATGTTTCAACATTTAAAGCTTCAGATAAGCTTAAGGGTTGGATTTCCAACGACCAAGTAAGTGGCTTACGAGAACGATAAGCTTAGAACCTTATATTATATGTTAAGTATCACACGTTTGATTAGTGATGAATGCATTAGATATGCATATGGATATGTAATGTATCAGATATACATACAAGTAACAAGTTAAGAATTTAATTATAAAGATTATACGTGTTCAACAGACTTCGGATTATGCCGGATGGGATTTCTCTGAAAGGGCTATCCACACGTAAGTTTATAAGACTATGTTAACGTGTCCAGCAGGCTCCGGATTATGCCGGATGGGACTTCTCTGACAGGGTTGTCCACACATATGTTAAAGATTAAACATGTCCAGCAGGCTCCGGATTATGCCGGATGGGACTTCTCCGAGAGGGTTGTCCACATGTAAGTTAAGTTATGTCCAGCAGGCTCCGGATTATGCCGGATGGGACTTCTCCGAGAGGGCTATCCACATAACAATAAGAGGAGTCCGGTGTTAGCCTGATATGATAGGAATTTTGACCGGTATGATGGGAGATGTACTTCGGGGTTACTTCACCCGGAAGCACTCCGTAAAATGAACCAAGATAATTATTATGTATTACATGCTAACTTCTGACTTTATGATATAAGAAAGATGAATATGTATATTATACAAAGAGAAATGACAAAGTAGTCATCAGATATCATAAAGTGATCATAGTGTATCCCCGATCACTGGTTATGTGATTATGAATATGTTCAGCATAAGATAATGACATATAGCGGTCCTAGTTTTTCCCTTGATCGCGAAATATGTAGAGAATGACGGTGATCATAGGTATCCCCAAGATTGCCAAGAGTTAGTGCATGGCGACCCTAGGTTTCCCTGAGGTTGCCAACAGTAGGTTGGGTGGAGCTCACTGAGACATTATGTCACATCCCAATCCTTCTGGTGCAGGTTTTCAGGTAAGCAAGAGGTTCACGATGAAGTTCTTCAGGGAGACGTTGAATGGAGTGCGGATTCTCATCTTGTACCAGTTCAGGAGGTTGTCAGACAATTATATAATTGTATTTTTATGGTACTTGATCGGTTGTATATACGAGCATGTTCGTATTCATTCAGTTGTATTGTATTATTATTATTATTGAAAATTTTAATGTATCCAGTATCAGATTAATACACATGCTAAATATTCTAGACAAATTTAGTATGGGTGTTACAAGTATTATGTTAAAAATCAAAGAACTTGCAAGCTGTCAGAACAATTCCAAAATGAAAATCTCATGATAAGAAATGAAATTTTGGAAAAAGGTCAACTTTCAAATCTTAGGAAAATTGACAGACCTTTGGTAGAAAGTGATAACTCATTTGAAGAATCTATCACTAGTGATGATGACATAAGTAAGATAGCCTCCAGAATATGTAGAATAAGTAGGAACAAGAGAGAAGAAAATGGATTCACAGTAGAATCTGTCAAAAAGATTCAAACGTCTGTGAAAACAAAGAAACCTTCCCATTCTGAATGTGCAAAGAAGGCTCTGCCATCCCATTCTATTCCAGAAGCTAAGAAAGCACTCTAAACAAATTAAAGTCAGCGAACTCATAATCCAAGGTTCAGATCAAATCAAAACCAAGGATTGTTGGGTTCAAGGCTAATTGGAGTTCAGAATCTAAAGCCAATTGAAGTATTCAAGACAAAAAACTTTTAAATCAAAAGTCTTGAATAATTCTAAACAATATGTCATAAATCCCAAGGTTCTGGAGAGGGATAAGTCCTTCAGAACTAACCACAAAGGACCCATTGAGATGTGGGTACCTGAGAATAATATTGTTTATCTTTCAGGTATGCTTCATGGGAAATCCTATGCACCAGTCATGGTACCTGGACAATGCCTGCTCTCGGCACATGACATGAGAAAAGCATCTGTTCCAGACTCTGATCATGAAAGAAGGAGGAACGATATGCTTTGGAGGAAACCAGCAAGGAAAATTTGTTGGTACAGGAACAATTGGTAACTTTTCTATCACCATTAACAATGTCTAGTATTTTGATGGACTCAGACACAATCTGCTTAGTATTAGTCAGTTCTGTGATAGTGGTTACAAAGTAATGTTTGATAATAGCACGTGTATAGTCATCAATGACTCTGACCAATCCACTGTGTTCGTAGGTCAGAGGAAAAGTAATGTTTACAAAATAAACATCTCTGAACTGGTTGATCAGAAGGTCATTTGTCTTCTGTTAGTGAATGATGAAAAGTGGCTCTGGCACAAAAGATTAGGTTATGCTAACTGGAGGTTAATCTCCAAGCTTAGCAAGCTAAAATTAGTCAAGGGACTGTTGGACAAGAAAGGTCTTGTACAATTCCTCTAAGGTTTTGATGATAACAAAGTCTTGAAGAAAAATTGGAATACTAACATATGTTCAAGTGTGCAGAATCAAGGAAGAATCTATCATTCAAGGATGAACATATGAAGAGCATCAGAAGGACCAAGAGAAAACTATGGCAGAAGACCTAAAGAAAGGTCAACTAGAAGTCAGCCTCCTAAGAAGACGGGTACCACATAGATTCTGGTGAGTTACCTCAACAGACTCCGTGATGGTCATCAGACTCAGAAGCAGACCATAGACTTGGATGACCCTGAGATTTGAGAAAATCCTGAGGGACCCAGAATCCACGTAGGTTTTGTCTTATTATGTGAACTGTCACTATCAAGGATCTAATATGTGCAGTTCTTTTGTCTTCTTCATTCTACGTGCACAAACAAACAAAGGACCTCAAGAACAAAGAGAATGCAATGGAAAACTCTTCTTTGAGCAAAGGAAAATCCAAATACCATTCAACGGAATTATCCATATCAGGCAAAGGGCCAACATTCTTGATTGAAGATACTCAATGACTCTATTTATGATGACACTCTTCTCCAACGTCTCTCAAATCTCTGCCTATAAAATAATTGTGTATGTTTGTTGAAGATGTTTTTGATCATCGTACTTCATACAGAAGCATCCCACTTGTTTTTAATTCCATTAGCCATTAGTTTAGAAACTTTGATTTATATGACATTGAATTAAAAACCACTATGGTTTGGTGTTTGTGTTGGGAAGCTTTAGTCAGAATTCATTTTATCAATACATTCCTTTACCGTTCTGACCTGGAGGGCCTGAGATTGGCTTTTGAGGCCTGGCTTAGCAGCTGGATTTGTGTACGAACCAATTGGTTTTTGTCTTTTCGCCATGGAAACATTGACCAGTTGTAGAGTTCAGGTTTCTTTTACAGCTTCGTCGGACTCGTATCCGAGTTCAACCTTGTGCGCATATTTCATTTAACTTCAACACTCTCTAGTGTGATTGTTTATAGGTAACCTGTTACATGCTCGTCTCTCTGAACCAATCTTCATTTTCACGTTCGCAACCTTTGAGCGGGAAGCAAAGTCGGACTCAACTTTGTCGAACCTGTGTCCACATCTTAACGAACACAGTGCAAGAATATAATATAGTAGTGACAAATTACCAATACTCCCACATTTTTGTGATAGTGTCCACATCTTAACGAACACCATTCTATCAAAATGGCAACATACACCTCCCACACAAAATAATTGCACAGTAGCCATAAGTTGCCTCATTTTGTGAGAAAGAAAGTGAGCCTAAATGATTCTAACTTTCATTTCCAAAGTTGAAAATTGTTTAACGAGCCAGAGTACTAAAATTCTTAAATAGCTTCTAGCTAGAAAATTATGGGCCATAAAAGATGTACTTTATATTCATGTAATTCATAGTATGTGTAGGCCACGCATTTGCAACAGTTTTTAACACAGGAACAAAACCAGAATAATAAAGCAAAAGGTATAACATAACACAATGTTACTTAGTGAAAAATACCACGATTTTTATTTAAAAGAGAAAATTATTATAAAATTAATTACTTTGAATATGCTCAATTGAATTAAACAAACAGAGAAAATTATCAGTTAAGGCATAAAGTTTACTATTCTGTGTAGGTTGGACTCCGTCCCTTATTTATGTAGTAGTCATCCTTTGAGAAAGCATTGCAAGAAGACTCCTAAGAATCTTCTTGACATGATCAACTATAGTATAACTCTTCTTCAGAACCTGAAGTCCGTACTGAAGAGTTTGAAACCTTGAGTACATGGTTTCAATGTTCTCTTCTTCCTTCATTCTGAATAGTTCATACTGATGAACCAGCTGATTTGTCTTGGCCTCCTTGACCTGTTGATTCCCTTCAAAGGTATAGCAGAGTGACTCAAAGATGGATTTTGTTGTTTAACTGTTTACAATCTTTGTGTACTCTGCATGAGGTAGTGCATCCTTCAGAATTCCTCTCACTTTGTGGTGCTTCTTGTAGATCTTCCTCTGTTTAGGTGTCAGACACTTCCTGTCTGGCACAATTCCTTCTTCATAAACTTCAAAAGTAACACCTTCTTCAATGATGTGCCATAGCTCATCATCAATACCTATGATGTGACTATACATCTTGCTTTTCCACCAAGAAAACGGAGCAGCATCTCCATTAAAGGATGGAGGTCTAATAGACACATTGTTTTTATCAGAGGTTGAGGTGCAAGGCTCAGAGGTGTTGTTGGTTGTTTTAGAAGCTGAAGTATCACTCTCAATAGTAGACATGTTTTTCTCTCTGGATCTTTAACTATGGCACGGTTAATTGGCAGAGCACAGACCGTGCTCTGATACCAACTGAAAATGAGAAAAACACAAGAAGGGGAGGTTGAATTGTATTGACTTTTTCTGGTTTACTTTTTCTGTGTGTTAAAAGCTGTTCAGAATCTGATGAGTACAAATTCTGATACAAAAGGAACTTAATTTAATTCAAGTTAATTTATGTTTAATTGAAAATCTATCAGAACCTCAAGAAGTTATCAGACTTGACTAGACTAAAAAGACTTGGGAAGTCCAGAATAGTTCTAAGAATCTGATAAAAACTTAAGATCTAATAAGTTTATTCTTTATGTTAACTTGTGATTTTTGAGAACTCATCACACTCTAAAAGGTGTTATCGGACTTGAAGAAACTAAACAAATCTTAACAACTTTGATATGTTTAAAGAACTGGTGCATTTGGAAGTTTTGATGTGTTAATATATATGTGCTCTGATACATTTTATTATGATTAACAATGAATTTAATTAACCTGGATAGAACTTAGAGGGAGCTTACAAACCTCACCTTAGGAACTGTCAGATGGGACTTAAGGGGAGCTTGCAAACCTCACCTTAATGGACCATCACAGACTCAGGGGGAGCTTGTAAGCCTCAGACCCTGAGACTGTCAGACTCAGGAGGATCCTACAAACCTCAAACCCTGAAGTCTACCTGTTAATTAGATTCACAACAATTGTTTCAAATACTTGTGTTTGTCATCATCAAAAATGGAGAGATTATTGAAACAAGAAGAGTCTTGTACAATTCCTCTAAGGTTTTGATGATAACAAAGTATTGAAGAACAATTGGATATATTATATCTATTCAAGTGTGCAGGATCATAGATTGTATCCATCAAGTATTAAACATGTATTAAAGCATCATAAGCACAAGAGAAACTCAAAAAGACTGGTAGAAGATCTGAAGAAAGGTCAACCAGAAGTCAACACATTGGATCAGAAGAAAAGGATGTCTCTTAGAATCTGAAGAGATCATTAGACTTTGTGGAGATCATCAGACTTAGAAAACCTAGTCAGAGACAAAAGAACCTATCAGACTTGGAAGACCTTCAAACTTTAGAATCACCTGAGGGACCCAGACTCCACGTCAGATTTGTCGTCTTCTATAGCTGTCCACATCAAAGGATCTGAACACAATTTTGTCTTCTTCTTACCACGTGTAGAAACAAACAAAGAACTTCAAGGGCAATAAGAATGAACGGATACTTCTTGTTTCAACAAAGGATTTTCGAATGAACATCCAACAGAGTTATCCATATCAGGCAATGGCGCAACATACTTGATTTGAAGCTTCTCAACGACTCATAATGTGCTGACACTCTTCTCCAACGTCTCTCAAATCCCTGCCTATATAAGGAGTTGAATGATACAATTTTAGCAAGTGTACTAATTTATATCGAAGTAATAAAATTTATAAGATCCGTATCCACATGGACTGTTTCAACTTCTACTCGGTAGTGTCGTTATTATTAAGAACGTTTTTAAAATGGGGGGTTGCACTGAGGCAATTGGTTTGGTTTGCTTTGCAAGATAAAATAAATAACAAATTAATTATAAAATTGGTAGTGAATTTATAGGAAATATGATCAGGTCTTTCGAATCATCTGTTCATCACGAATTCGCAATCTGAACCTACACCGTTTAATTGTTCCTCTAGTTTACGATAATTAACAAAATAGCTCAGGTCAATCCCTTGACTCAGAGCCCTCTTTTCTAATTATAATGCCCTAATCCCTTAGGTGAACCTATAATCATCAAAGGTTTTAAAGTCTGTTAATTTCATAATCACAAATTAACAACTTTCTATCCCTAGATTGTCTGTTAAATTGAACATCATAAATAAGTCAAAGTTATAAGCTGGTGTCAGCAGTCATATAATCTCTAATTTCAATTATATTGGGTTAGAATCATAAAAGCATTACGCATAATTTATACTGAATAAACTATAATAGCAATTATAACTGATGTAGAGTTTAAAGATTACATGGTCAAAAAGCTAGAACAGAATCATCTCAGACCTAATCAATTGAAACTTAGCTACTCATGGCTAATGCACAAATAACTAGATTAAAAGAAAACATTACAAGAATTTTGGACTAACTATGAGTTGGATGGCAAGCCACCACGAAATCTGTAATCCTCAGCTCCAAATGTGTCTTCAATCTCCCAAAAATCAGATCCCTTACTTCAGAAATGTGTTTGGCTTTTATAGACCGGATTCTTGATGTAAAAATCGTGCCCCGATGTCAAGAAATTGTGCCCCGATTTGATGAATTCGACCCCACACCCACCCATTTTATGTTTTTCTCACCTTAAAAAATCATTCATCGATCACAGCAACGCATTAGATTGATATTTCCACATATTTGTAGTATACTACCATTATCAAACGATCATCGTTCATTTGTTCTGATTTAAATAAAAAGATAGCCCTTATCATCCTATTTTTTGTATTGTTGTTCAATAGGGATACAAATAACACATGTAAATCAACAAAATACTACAAATCATGAAGATTTAGCAACCAAGTCTTCGTTTCTATCAAAAGGACTAAATAATGTCTATTATCTAACACCCAATTCACTTACCAATTTAAATAAGGTATTGATCGGCTTAATAATTCAGTATAAACGAGTTTCATTAATCCAACAGTCAAATGAAAAGTTCATATTAGATCAACTCCATAGACTTTTATGAAATTTTAAAACTATTTGATACTTTATTAAATAATTTCAAAAGAACGTATCATAAACTTTTTGAAGACAAAAGTAAATATCAGTAGTTAGTTGTTTACACAAGTACAAATTTCAGGTTTATATACGACTATGTATTTTATCATTAATATATTCTGACAATAATCAATAGTTGGATTAATAAATCCATTATTAATAATGAGTTATTAGACGGGGTAATAACTCCTAAGAGTTAGAGTAAATTGATCCATGATCATTTTCAATGTATAAAGAAAAATAATTATTTAACAATTTCTCGGATCCAACACGAGAATATAAAAAAAAAATGCGAGACTTTTGAAATGAGTCATTGTGATAGAGCGAAAATAAAATGCTAGCTAGATATGATTCATTTTTGGAAACAATGAAAATGTCAAATATTCTAGAAACACAAGACTGTTGTTCACTTCAAGGGTTTCTTTTATAGTTGTTAACAAATAAAACTAACACAAATTTACGAAAAAGAAAATTGGAATGTTTTCTCAAAGTAAACGCTCTATGGTAGGGATGGGAATAAGTCAGGCCGGCCTACAGGGGCCTACGACCTAACCTACGACAGGTCAGGCCAGGCCAGACTTTTTTCTTAAATAAAGACGGCCTAAGCTTTTTTAGAAGCCTATTTAGCTTAAAAGGCCAGGCCACAGGACATTCAAAAAGCCTCTTAAGCCTATTAGGCCGGCCTATTTAAGTAAATATGAATAATATTATTTATTATTATAATATATTTTGTACTTTGAATTAAAATATAAATCCGTTAGTAATTTAAACTTATTAGTATACATTAATTTTCCGCATATACAAATGTATTATTATAAACTAGAATTGAAATATGATACAATATATAGTCAAATTCTCTAAAAACTCATGTTGATTATTAAAAGAGAGTTTAATCTAATTGATCTATTAGTTCGCTAGTCTATTTAAACTTAGATCACATTTCTTACTTAAAGATGTTCATTTGATATAGACTTTTAAACACGCTAGCAAGCCTTATCAGGCTTTCAGAAGGCCAGGCTCAGGCCTCACAACTAAGCCTATGACAGGCCGCAGGCCAGACTTAGGCCTTAAAAAATTTGGCAGGCCTTGCAAAGCCTAACTCCACCTAGCCTATTCCCACCCCTACTCTATGGTTTCCAAAAATTGGAGATTTGAGGTTTTACTCCGTCTGTCCCTAAATTATAATTTGAGGGGTCCTAAAAAATGGCATGTTAATAGAGTGCACAAAAATCAAAGTTAATTATTTTTAGTTTTGAGGCATGAACTTGAAGCAAAAAAAGCAAAAAGAAACTAACCGGTGAAGGAGAAGATTTCCATGGCTCCGTCAGTAAAAGAATATGGCGGAAAAAATCAGAACATGGAAGAAGGAAATGTTAGAAAAAGTGGAAAAATAAGTGAGAGAAAAAAACAAAAAGAAACACAGTAGAAAAAATTGGTGGGGTTCAGAACTTACGCGCGCTTAGAAAGAAAACGAGTGGAAGGAATAGGATATTTTCTCGTTAATTCCGTGTTTGATTTTGAAGAAAATGCTCCGAAAGAAGTAGGATTGACAAATAAGTAAAAAATGGTATATTTTTTTCCTGTCATTTTTTAGTTTTTTTTTTCAATGTTTTTATTCAAAAAAGTGTTATAAATATAAGGTTAAATACATTTTTATCCCTATAAATATATCAAATTTCGTTTTGAATCTATCTAAAACTTTTCACAAGTTTTGGTCCACCAAATATAATTTTTCACGAGTTCTAGTCACTTCTTAAGTAAACTCATGTGTGTTCTTCGAGATTTTGAATTGTTTTTTTGCAGTCGTGTTTAATAAATTATAGAAATCTCTCTTTCAATAGTTCAATTTTTTTTAACAAAGGTTAAATGAAATATGAATTTTTAAGTTTTTTAGTGCTTAGAAATTCATATTTAATTCATGTTTTGTTGAAACATTCTAAATTTTTGTGGAAGAGATTGTTATAATATTATTAACCTCTTTGTGAAAGTTCATTCAAAAACGTGAAGGGTACACATAAGTTGACTTTAAAAAAAGACCGAAAGTCTTGGCGGAAAACATTCACACAACAAAAACATGCTGAAATTTTTTAGAGAGACTAAAAATAAAATTTGAGATATTTATAGGGATAAAAAACTTATTTAACCCGAATTTATATTTGATATTTAGTGGGAACTATACAAATTTATTTAATAGAATAGAGTACTAAAATGTTTATGTAGAGAGTGTGTCTCTAGCATTATTCTTTTAATTGTTGTAATTAGAAGCGATGTATCGTTTACTTGTAAGTAGTAGTAACTACTTATTCAATTCAAATAATTATTTCAGACAAAATTCAATTCAAATTCTCTCGAACAATTTTTTCTCTCTACCCTATTCCTCTTAATTGAAGCTTATATGGTATGTGTCTCTTGTTTATAAAAAAAATAATGATAAAAAGTGCAAGTGTGAACAAATGTACATAGTTGTAGTTCTTTTAAGTTGCTTTCCTAAAGTAAATAATATAAATATCGATTTTTCAAAAAGTGGTACAAAACCAATTCAACCAATGTGAATGAAAAGAAAAATATATTTTTCTTTACAAGGAAATTTTTTTTATTTCCACATAAATATCCTTTTCTCTCTCTCTTAGCTCGATACTATAAATGTGTATGCCAAGGTGACAATGAGAGCCAGATGGGTCATCTATATAATTTGTAACGCCCCTCACTTAACTTTCATGCATTACCATTTCTCCATTTAAAGCACCCTTCATCTCTATTTTTCTTCTCCTCCTTTCTTATATTGCTTTTATCTCTTCTTTTTTTCATCATACCCAAAAAACAAAACCATGGTTGTTTTGTCTAAGCCAACATTAAATAATTTCTTACTTGTCAAGTCATGCAAACCATCAACAACTATGTTGAATGGAATACCTGTCGTCGACTTTACAGACCCGGAGGCAAAAACTCTTATAGTGAAGGCTTGTAAGGAATTTGGATTCTTCAAAGTGGTGAACCATGGAGTTCCATTGGAATTTATGTCCAATTTGGAAAATGAAGCACTAAGAATTTTCAAAAAACCACAGTCAGAGAAAGACAGAGCATGTCCTCCTGATCCTTTTGGTTATGGAAGTAAGAAAATTGGTTCAAATGGTGATGTTGGTTGGGTTGAATATATTCTTCTCAATTCCAACCCTGATGTTATCTCTAACAAGTCCCTTTCCTTTTACCGTGAAAATAGACAAAATCTCAGGTATTGTATTGCAATGTTTTCATTCTATTAAAAGAATGAAAGTAATAATAATAATAATAATAATAATAATAATAATAATAATAATAATAATAATAATAATAATAATAATAATAAAAGTAATGATGATGATGATGATAATAATAATAATAATAATAATAATAAAAGAAAGATAAATAAATAATAATAAAACCTTTTTTTTATTATTTTTTTAAAAAAAAAAGAAGAAAAATGATGATAATTTTTTTTTGTTTTGCATGATGATGATGATTTTTTTTTAAAAGAGACTTGGACAAAATTTGGGTACAACACAATGGACTTTGACTTCTTAGTTGGTTCATCACCACCAAGCTCAATCTCATGACTTTTAAGAGAGCTTATTAGGTTCTCCAAACTTAGTTTGTCTAGGTCATTTGCCTCCTGAATGGCAGTGACCTTTGGTCTAAATCTGACAAGAAGACTCCTAAGAATCTTCTTGACATGATCAACTACAGTATAACTCTTCTTCAAAACCTAAAGTCCGGACTGAAGAGTTTGAAACCTTGAGTACATGGTTTCAATGTTCTCTTCTTCCTTCATTCTGAATAGTTCATACTGATGAACCAACTGATTTGTCATAGCTTCCTTGACCTGTTGATTCCCTTCATAGGTAGAGCAGAGTGACTCAAAGATGGATTTTGATGTTTAACTGTTTACAATCTCTATGTACTCTGCATGAGGTAGTGCATCCTTCAAAATTCCTCTCACTTTGTGGTGCTTCTTGTAGATCTTCCTCTGTGCAGGTGTCAGACACTTCCTGTCTGGCACAATTCCTTCTTCATAAACTTCAAAAGTAACACCTTCTTCAATGATGTGCCATAGCTCATCATCAATACCTATGAAGTGACTATACATCTTGCTTTTCCACCAAGAAAACTGAGCAGCATCTCCATTAAAGGATGGAGGTCTAACAGACACACTGTTTTTATCAGACGTTGAGGTGCAAGGCTCAGAGGTGTTGTTGGTTGTTTTAGAAGCTGAAGTATCACTCTCAATAGTAGACATGTTTTTTTCTCTGGATCTTTAACTATGGCACGGTTAAGTGGCAGAGCACAGACTGTGCTCTGATACCAACTGAATGTGAGAAAAACACAAGAAGAGGAGGTTGAATTATGTTGACTTTTTCTGGTTTACTTTTTATGTGTGTTAAAAGCTGTTCAGAATCTGATGAGTACAGATTGTGATACAAAAGGAACTTAATTTAATTCAAGTTTGTTGAGTATTTATATGTTGGCTGCATGTTTGGTAAAATCAAAGTGCTCAAGCAATGCTTCTTCAGATGTTAAAGAAGTCTTCAGAAGCAAGGAATTGGTTTTAAGGAGGTCCAGAAGCTGAAAATTGCATTTCAGGAGGTTCAGAAGCTGAAATCCTGGTTTACTGTTCATCAGAAGCAGTTTTGGCCTTCAGACGCAGAATGGACCATCAGACGCAGGATGGGTCTTCAGACGCACTGTTCAGACATTGACCAGCGTTGACCTTCAGAAGCTGAACATCAGAAGCTGATTTCAGAAGCTGGATTTTTGCATTCTCTATGATTAATTCTGTGCGTATCTTTGGAAGATTTATTGAAGATTTATTCAGGCATTTGTTTTCTAGAAGGCTGATTGTTTTGTTGAAGATCTTGGTGAAAGATTGGCTTCGTATTTATGAATGGATATATTTTCAAAGGATCTTTGCAAAATAGAATTCAGAAATATATGTTTCCTTTTTGAGCCTTTGCAGAATTTTAGAATTGTATTTTGAAGAAGATATGGTTCAGTTTTATAAGGCCTGCTGAAGACTATATAAAGAGACGTGCTGCTGCTATTGAAGTCTACGAGTTAAAAAAACCAGAAATCAGAGATTAAGTGTCTTAGTGTTTTTGTGTTTTAAGCTTAGGCTTTATTTGTACACCACTCATATGTCCTGAGTTGGTTTAGATTGTTTGAGTTGTAATACACTCTAAGCTTTTAAGCAAGAGTGACTGATTATGTTTTGAAGAGTGTCTTCATTTTTGATTTGTTAGAGTCTGATAATCACTGGGGCAGTGATTGACTGAGGTAAGTCTTATATCTAGGAGTTCCTAGGTAGAAATACCACGGGTAGTGATTAAGTGAGAAGACTAGGAACAGGGGGTCTGTGTCTGAGTCTTAGGATTAATTCCTCATAGTGGATTTCCTTCCTGGATTGGTATCCTCCAGATGTAGGTGATGTTTGCACCGAACTGGGTTAACAAATATTGTGTGTTATTTACTTTCTGCACTTTATTTTAGCTGCTTCTGAACCTGTGTTATTGTGCTCTGTTTTGCAAACATCGTGCTCTGTTTTTTAGTTCTGATCATTAACTGCCAGAATTTCAATTGGCATCAGAGCAGGCACCCTGCCTGTTATTGGGTGAGCTACAGGGAAGACTTTTCTGGCAAGAATGGACAAGGAGGGAGGATATGTCAACAGACCACCTCTGCTGGATGGCACAAACTATGATTATTAGAAGTCTAGAATGTGTGCTTTTCTGAAATCCATAGACAGCAGAACCTGGAAAGCAGTGTTAAAAGGTTGGGTTCATCCAGTTGTGTTAGACAAAGATGGGAATAAGGTTGAGGTGCTGAAACCAGAAGAAGAGTGGACAAAGGCTGAAGATGATCTGGCTCTTGGAAACTCCAAAGCTTTGAAGGCACTATTCAATGGAGTGGACAAGAACATGTTCAGATTGATCAAGCAGTGTACCATTGCCAAGGATGCCTGGGAGATACTCAAGACCACACATGAAGGAACTTCAAAGGTTAAGATGTCCAGACTCCAATTACTGACCCCTAAATTTGAAAACTTGAAGATGATGGAGGATGAAAACATTCAAGATTTCTATATGGATGTCCTGGATATGGCTAATTCTTTTGAGTCTCTTGGAGAGAAGATGTCAGATGAGAAGATTGTTAGAAAATTACTCAGGTCACTTCCTAAAAGATTTGACATGAAAGTGACAGCTATTGAGGAAGCTCATGACATCTCTACTATGAAGGTTGAGGAGCTTATTGGATCCTTGCTGAATTTTGAAACAGCTTTCTATAAACAGACTGAGAAGAAAGGGAAAGGAATAGCTTTTACAGCTGATGATCAACAAGAGTTTAATGAGGATGATGATGGCTTATCAGAAGCACTTGTGTTGGTGGGGAGACAGTTCAACAAAATTCTGAAACATGTTGACAGGAAATCCAAATCCAAAGGTCAGAACTTCATACTCAACAACAATAAGCAACAAAGTGATGAGAAGAGCAATCAAGCAAAGGGCGTGGAGTGCTTTGAGTGTGAAGGCTATGGACATATCATGTCAGAATGTCCTACTTATCTTAAGAAGCAGAAGAAGAGCTTAGTTGTTACTTGGTCTGATGAAGATGACTCAGAAGGAGAGGTAGAGAGTAAGTCAGCTAAGCATGTTGCTGCTTTTATGGTTTCAGAAGTTCTATCAGAGTCTGAAGCATCATCAGAGACTGAAACTTCATCAGAGTCTGAAGCCAGTGATGAAGAATTGGCTTTTGAGGAACCAGTTGTCTCTTATGAAGAATTATATCTCAGAAATCAAGAACTGTGCAAGTTATTAGAGAATCAGAAGGAGACCGTCTGTCAACTTCAGTCTGAAAGGTGTGATCATTTAGGACAGATTTCTGATCTTAAAGATGAGGTGAGCCAACTGAATTCTCAGCTTGAGACCATGAAGAAGCAAGTCAGGATGATGAAAACTGCTACTGATGTGATGGATGAGATATTGGAGAATCAGAAACAAGGGAAACAAACTGCTTAGGATTTGTTGATCAGACCTTGAACCTCAAACAGAAGAATCCTGCTAAAAGGCTTGTTCCTGCTACTGAGACCTATGATCCTATGATAGGCACTTCTAAGATGAAACCTCAGAAGCAATCTCAGAAGTCAAAAAACAAGAGAAGAAATCATCCACGGGTTTGTCATCATTGTGGAAAGAATGGGCACATTAAACCATTTTGTTTCAAGCTATATGGTTATCCTGAGCATTTTCAGTATAGAAGAGTTGAACCTGTTGAAAAAAGAATCAATGTTCAGAAGGTGTGGAAACCCAAATGTAATAGTGTTGGTCTGATGGCTCACACCTCTCAGAAAGCATCATCTAGGAAAAACTGGTACTTTGACAGTGGCTGCTCTAGACACATGACTGGAGTTAGTAAATTTCTTAAGAATATAAGACCTCACACCAGTGGTTATGTAACTTTTGGTGGTGGAGCTAGAGGAGAGATTCTGGGTATTGGAGACTTAATCAGTGATGGTTTACCAAGACTTAATGATGTGCTACTTGTGAAAGGGTTGACTTCAAATCTTATCAGCATAAGCCAACTGTGTGATCAAGACTTGAAAGTGAATTTCAACAAGCAAGAATGTTTGGTAACTGGTAAAGAAGGTGATGTTCTGATGAGAGGTTGTAGATCAAAGGATAATTGTTATTTATGGGTACCTGAAGAAGAAACCAGATTGTGTCATCAGAAGCCTGAGCACTTAAACATGAAGGGTTTGAAGAAAGTCAAGTCTGTGGAACCCAAAATTAAAATCAATGAAGACAAAGTTTGTGTTGAGTGTCAAAGTGAAAAACAAATCAAGATGTATCACAAGGAGCTGAAGCATCTTGAACTTCAAATGAATCACTGGATGTCTATGCTAGATGAAATCCTAGATGTGAAGAAGAATGTTTCTGTTTGTAATTCTTCAAAAGTTTGTCTGCATGAAGAATTATAGCAATTACAGTTTGCAGAAGGTGAGCAGGCTGGAAGTGAGGATGTTGCAGATGCTGAGTCTGATACTGGGACTGAATTTGAAGAATTTTGTGAAGAATTTTGTGTAGTTTTTGTTCCCTATGTGAAGACTATGCTTTGTCAAGATTTGTTGGTTAAAAAGGGGGAGAAAAACTTGTGGTTAGTTTCAGAATGGAGCTGTTCAGAATGTACTAAGTTGCTGAGTTCAGAATTCATGTATTGACAGTGTTTTTCAGAATTCAGAAGAGATACTACAAGAGCTGTGATGATTTTTTTGAGGGGGAGTTTTTGTCTCAGGGGGAGTGCATTTGTGTTAAATTCCTGAGTTATATAATGTTTCAGTTTCAGAAGCAATATTTCAGAGTTTCTGCAGTTCAGAATTACAGTTCAGAATTAAGGGGGAGAGTTGTTTATGATGAGCTGAGTTGCAGGGGGAGTTTCCTGGGTGTTTTAAGAAGCTGGTGTGGTTGTGTAGCTTCAGGGGGAGTTTACATGTGAAGATCAGAAGCTGAGTTTGTTGGTTTGTGTACTTCAAGAATATCAGAAGTTGTTATGTGTGCTTCAGGTTGTTCAGAAGCTGAAGCTGGTTGGTTTATCATGTTTAACATAGCTTTTTTGACCGCTGCTGACTCTGTGGCTATGTTTAAGTATGTGGAGTTCTTCATGGCTGAGTATATTTTGTTGAGTGAAGGACTTTTTTTTGTGTAGCATTTGATTTTAGCCAAAAATTTGCCAAAGGGGGAGATTGTTGAGTATTTATATGTTGGCTGCATGTTTGGTAAAATCAAAGTGCTCAAGCAATGCGTCTTCAGATGTTAAAGAAGTCTTCAGAAGCAAGGAATTGGTTTTAAGGAGGTTCAGAAGCTGAAAATTGCATTTCAGGAGGTTCAGAAGCTGAAATCCTGGTTTACTGTTCATCAGAAGCAGTTTTGGCCTTCAGACGCAGTTTTGGCCTTCAGACGCAGAATGGACCATCAGACGCAGGATGGGTCTTCAGACGCACTGTTCAGACGTTGACCAGCGTTGACCTTCAGAAGCTGAACATCAGAAGCTGATTTCAGAAGCTGGATTTTTGCATTCTCTGTGATTAATTCTGTGCGTATCTTTGGAAGATTTATTGAAGATTTATTCAGGCATTTGTTTTCTAGAAGGCTGATTGTTTTGTTGAAGATCTTGGTGAAAGATTGGCTTCGTATTTATGAATGGATATATTTTCAAAGGATCTTTGCAAAATAGAATTCAGAAATATATGTTTCCTTTTTGAGCCTTTGCAGAATTTTAGAATTGTATTTTGAAGAAGATATGGTTCAGTTTTATAACGCCTGCTGAAGACTATATAAAGAGACGTTCTGCTGCTATTGAAGTCTACGAGTTAAAAAAACCAGAAATCAGAGATTAAGTGTCTTAGTGTTTTTGTGTTTTAAGCTTAGGCTTTATTTGTACACCACTCATATGTCCTGAGTTGGTTTAGATTGTTTGAGTTGTAATACACTCTAAGCTTTTAAGCAAGAGTGACTGATTATGTTTTGAAGAGTGTCTTCATCTTTGATTTGTTAGAGTCTGATAATCACTGGGGCAATGATTGACTGAGGGAAGTCTTATATCTAGGAGTTCCTAGGTAGAAATACCACGGGTAGTGATTAAGTGAGAAGACTAAGAACAGGGGGTCTGTGTCTGAGTCTTAGGATTAATTCCTCATAGTGGATTTCCTTCCTGGATTGGTATCCTCCAGATGTAGGTGATGTTTGCACCGAACTGGGTTAACAAATATTGTGTGTTATTTACTTTCTGCACTTTATTTTAGCTGCTTCTAAACATGTGCTATTGTGCTCTGTTTTTTAGTTCTGATCATTAACTGCCAGAATTTCAAAGTTAATTTATGATTTATTGAAAATCTATCAGAACCTGAAGAAGTTATCAGACTTGACTAGACTAAAAAAGACTTGAGAAGTCCAGAATAGTTCTAAGAATCTGATAAAAACTTAAGATCTAATATGTTTATTCTTTATGTTAACTTGTGATTTTTGAGAACTCATCAGACTCTAAAAGGTGTTATAAGACTTGAAGAAACTAAACAAATCTTAACAACTTTGATATGTTTTGATGTGTTAATATATATGTGCTCTGATACATTTTATTATGATTAACAATGAATTTAATTAACCTAGATAGAACTTAGAGGGAGCTTACAAACCACACCTTAGGAACTTTCAGATGGGACTTAGGGGGAGCTTGCAAACCTCACCTTAATGGACCATCACAGACTCAGGGGGAGCTTGAAACCTCAGACCCTGAGACTGTCAGACTCAGGGGGAGCCTACAAACCTCAAACCCTAAAATCTACCTGTTAATTAGATTCACAACAATTGTTTCAAATACTTGTGTTTGTCATCATCAAAAATGGGGAGATTGTTGGAACAAGAAGGGTCTTGTACAATTCCTCTAAGGTTTTGATGATAACAAAGTATTGAAGAACAATTGGATATATTATATCTATTCAAGTGTGCAGGATCATAGATTGTATCCATCAAGTATTAAACATGTATTAAAGCATCATAAGCACAACAGAAACTCAAAAAGACTATGGTAGAAGATCTGAAGAAAGGTCAACCATATGTCAACACATTGGTTCAGAAGAAAATGATGCCTCTTAGAATCTGAAGAGATCATCAGACTTTGAGGAGATCATCAGACTTAGAAGACCTAGTCAGACACAAAAGAACCTATCAGACTTGGAAGACCTTCAGACTTTAGAATCACCTGAGGGACCCAGACTCCACGTCATATTTGTCATCTTCTATAGTTGTCCACATCAAAGGATCTGAGCACAATTTTGTCTTCTTCTTACCACGTGTAGAAACAAACAAAGAACTTCAAGGGCAATAAGAATGAATGGATACTTCCTGTTTCAGCAAAGGATTCTCGAATGAACATCCAACAGAGTTATCCATATCAGGCAATGACTCAACGTCCTTGATTTGAAGCTTCTCAACGACTCTTAATGTGCTGGCACTCTTCTCCAACATCTCTCAAATCCCTGCCTATATAAGGTGTTGAATGATACAATTTTAGCAAGTGTACTAATTTATATCGAAGTAATAAAATTTATAAGATTTGTATCCACATGGACTGTTTCAACTTCTACTCGGTAGTGTCGTTATTATTAAGAATGTTTTTAAAATGGGGGGTTGAACTGAGGCAATTGGTTTGGTTTGCAAGATAAAATAAATAAAAAATTAATTATAAAATTGGTAATGAATTTATAGGAAATATGATCAGGTCTTTCGGATCATCTGTTCATCACGAATTGGCAATCTGAACCTACATCGTTTAATTGTTCCTCTAGTTTACGATAATTAACAAAATAGCTCAGGTCAATCCCCTGACTCAGAGCCCTCTTTTCTAATTATAATGCCCTAATCCCTTAGGTGAACCTATAATCATCAAAGGTTTTAAAGTCTGTTAATTTCATAATCACAAATTAACAACTTTCTATCCCTAGATTGTCCGTTAAGTTGAACAGCATAAATAAGTCAAAGTTATAGGCTGGTGTCAGCAGTCATATAATCTCTAATTTCAATTATATTGGGTTAGAAACATCAAAGCATTACGCATAATTTATACTGAATAAACTATAATAGCAATTATAACTGATGTAGAGTTTAAAGATTACATGGACAAAAAGCTAGAACGGAATCATCTCAGACCTAATCAATTGAAACTTAGCTACTCATGCCTAATGCACAAATAACTAGATTAAAAGAAAACAACATTACAATAATTTTGGACTAACTATGAGTTGAATGGCAAGCCACCACGAAATCTGTAATCCTCAGCTCCAAATGTGTCTACAATCTCCCAAAAATCAGAACCCTTACTTCAGAAATGTGTTTGGCTTTTATAGACCGGATTCTTGATGTAAAGATCGTGCCCCGATGTCAAGAAATCGTTGCCCGATTTTACATTAAATTCAACATTAATTCAAAAGCTCCAAAAAACCGTGGCCTGATTTGATGAATTCGACCCCACACCCACCCAATTTGACCAACACAATTCGACCCCACACCCACCCATTTTATGTTTTTCTCACCTTAAAAAAACATTCATCGATCACAGCAACGCATTAGATTGATATTTCCACATATTTGTAGTATACTACCATTATCAAACGATCATGGTTCATTTGTTCTGATTTAAATAAAAAGATAGCACTTAGCATCCTATTTTTTGTATTGTTGTTCAATAGGGATACAAATAACACATGTAAATCAACAAAATACTACAAATCATGAAGATTTAGCAACCAAGTCTTCGTTTCTATCAAAAGGACTAAATAATGTCTATTATCTAACACCCAATTCACTTACCAATTTAAATAAGGTATTGATCGGCTTAATAATTCAGTATAAACGAGTTTCATTAATCCAACAGTCAAATGAAAAGTTCATATTAGATCAACTCCATAGACTTTTATGAAATTTTAAAACTATTTGATACTTTATTAAATAATTTCAAATGATCGTATAATAAACTTTTTGAAGACAAAAGTAAATATCAGTAGTTAGTTGTTTACACAAGTACAAATTTCAGGTTTATATACGACTATGTTTTTAATCATTAATATATTCTGACAATAATCAATAGTTGGATTAATAAATCCGTTGTTAATAATGAGTTATTAGACGGGGTAATAACTACTAAGAGTTAGAGTAAATTGATCCATGATCATTTTCAATGTATAAAGTAAAATAATTATTTAACAATTTCTCGGATCCAACACGAGAATATAAAAAAAAAAATAAATGCGAGACTTTTGAAATGAGTCATTGTGATAGAGCGAAAATAAAATGCTAGCTAGATATGATTCATTTTTGGAAACAATGAAAATGTCAAATATTCTAAAAACACAAGACTATTGTTCACTTTAAGGGTTTCTTTTATTGTTGTTAACAAATAAAACTAACACAAATTTACGAAAAAGAAAATTGGAAATGTTTTCTCAAAAGTAAACGCTCTATGGTTTCCAAAAATTGGAGATTTGAGGTTTTACTCAGTCTATCCCTAAATTATAATTTGAGGGGTCCTAAAAAATGGCATGTTAATAGAGTGCACAAAAATCAAAATTAATTATTTTTAGTTTTGAGGCATGAACTTGAAGCAAAAAAAGCAAAAAGAAACTAACCGGTGAAGGAGAAGATTTCATCAGTAAAAGAATATGGCGGAAAAAATCAGAACATGGAAGAAGGAAATGTTAGAAAAAGTGGAAAAATAAGTGAGAGAAAAAAACAAAAAGAAACACAGTAGAAAAAATTGGTGGGGTTCAGAACTTACGCGCGCTTAGAAAGAAAACGAGTGGAAGGAATAGTATATTTTCTTGTATATTCCTTATTTGACTTGGAGGAAACAACCGATAAAGAAGTAGGAGCGACAAATAATTGTAAAGTGGCTTCAGAATTTACACGCTAAGAAAGAAAACGAGTGGAAGGAATAGGATATTTTCTCGTTAATTCCGTGTTTGACTTTGAAGAAAATGCTCCGAAAGAAGTAGGATTGACAAATAAGTAAAAAATGGTATATTTTTTTCTGTCATTTTTTAGTTTTTTTTTTCAATGTTTTTATTCAAAAAAGTGTTATTAAAACTCTCTAACACACATTTCAATACACTATTTTATATTTTGTTAAAAATTATAAGGTTAAATATATTTTTATCCCTATAAATATATCAAATTTCGTTTTGAATCTATCTAAAACTTTTCACAAGTTTTGATCCACCAAATATAATTTTTCACGAGTTCTAGTCACTTCTTAAGTAAACTCATGTGTGTTCTTCGAAATTTTGAATTGTTTTTTGCAGTCGTGTTTAATAAATTATAGAAATCTCTCTTTCAATAGTTCAATTTTTTTTAACAAAGGTTAAATGAAATATGAATTTTTAAGTTTTTTAGTGCTTAGAAATTCATATTTAATTCATGTTTTGTTGAAACATTCTAAATTTTTGTTGAAGAGATTGTTATAATATTATTAACATCTTTGTGAAAGTTCATTCAAAAACGTGAAGGGTACACATAAGTTGACTTTAAAAAAAGACCAAAAGTCTTGGCGGAAAACATTCACACAACAAAAACATGCTGAAATTTTTTAGAGAAACTAAAAATAAAATTTGAGATATTTATAGGGATAAAAAACTTATTTAACCCGAATTTATATTTGAACAACATAATTTAGTGGGAACTATACAAATTTAATTAATAGAATAGAGTACTGAAATGTTTATGTAGAGAGTGTGTCTCTAGCATTATTCTTTTAATTGTTGTAATTAGAAGCGATGCATCGTTTGCTTGTAAGTAGTAGTACACCCGTCTCATAAAAAATGTCACATTTGTGTTTTTTATGTCATTGTAAAATCCTCGTGTAATATTTATCATTGTTTTCCATTAATATGTAATTATTTATTGAATTTCACTTAATTTGTCTATTTTATTAACAACAATTAATAAGAATTTTTTAGTAAATAAAATTAATTTTGTAGTTCAGATCAATCAAACTAATCACTTTCTTAATAACCATATTCTCACGGATCGTTTAACTACCTTATTTAGTCTTTGTCGAGGAGAAAAAAAACAATATTTAGTATACTAGAAGGTTATACTCACTTTGTCTATAATTATAAGACCATTTATAGAAATTTGTTTATCCTTATAATATGACCCTCAATTTCATAACATTAATAATACTACTATTTTTTTAGGCTGGTGTGGTGTCCCTCTAGAAACACGTACACTTGTCTCTTGCAAAATTCATGACCAATCACATATCTCTAACTAAGCAAACCAGCTGGCTTATTAAGCTTCTAAAATATCAAACTCACTCACACAAAACACACACACTCACACTCTCACTGTTACCTTTTTCCCTCAAACACACGAACCACACTTCTCTATATATATAACACAACTTACTCTTGACATTCTTAAGTCTCAGCACAAAAACTTATATAACAAACACTTATCTTCAGTTCCAACTTTCACTGTCAAAGTATTTTCCCACTCTCACCAACACAGACATATGTATCCAACTAACAACTCTGTCTCTTCTTCTTCTTCTTCTTCTCATTGGATGTCAGTTTGCAACGAGGATGTGAGGTTAGCTGCGACTACCCCGAAGAAGCGTGCAGGGAGAAAGAAGTTCAAGGAGACTCGCCACCCGGTGTATAGGGGTGTGAGGAAGAGGAACTTAGATAAATGGGTTTGTGAAATGAGGGAGCCAAACAAGAAAACTAAGATATGGCTAGGGACTTTTCCAACTGCCGAGATGGCAGCCAGGGCACATGATGTTGCCGCAATGGCATTGAGGGGCCGCTACGCCTGTCTCAATTTTGCAGACTCGACGTGGCGGCTCCCCAAACCTGCCACTACTCAGGCAAAGGATATACAAAAGGCAGCTACAGAGGCCGCCGAGGCTTTCAGACCAGACAAGACTTTAATGACTAGTCACAATGACAATGACAAAGAGAATGACATGGCTGTAGTTGCCACTGCCACTGAGGAGCAGAGTATGACTTGTATGGAAGAGAAAGTAGAAGGAGTGATGAACATGCAAGAGATGTTGAGTAATATGGCGCTAATGTCCCCTACACATAGCTTGGGATATTATGAGTATGAATATATTAATGAAGACTTTCAAGATGAGGAGGTATCACTATGGAGTTTTTAAATTTTTTTGTAGGAAAATGGAATTTTTTAGTTTGATCGGTTTGGTTTACATTTATTTATTTTTGGATTGTAGAATGGAAATTGTCTGTAGTGCAAACCTTTTTATTAGTAGTACGGATTCTTGATAGGTTTAAATTGGAAAGGTAATTCTTTTTGTATTCTTTTCTTTGAATGTAGTCACTAATGAAGCATAAAGTATTGAAGGAGGTAAAATCATTGTCTCTCTTCTCTTTTGTAGGATTTTATAGAAAAAGTATGTAGGAAATTAAAGTCCAACGCTGACCATTAAACTTTTTAATGATTCTCCATCCATATATATATATTTTTTTTATGGACGAGGAAGAAGAGAAAGTGGTGAACATTCCATAGTCGTTGAAGAATGCGGCGTTACTGTACCCTACACATAGCTTGGGTATGATGCTGACTTTCAAGATGTTGAGGTGTCACTATGGTGTTTTTCAATTTATTTGCTTGGTTTACTTTTATTTTTATATATCATTGGACAACAAGTTGTTTTTCAACTCGGTTATCGTCATAATCAATTTTTTTATTTTGTTTATCTTGACAAAAGGTCATAATCATTTTAAGAAAAAAAGTAGTTTTGTTTATATATATTTTGTATGTTTTTGCTCTTTCCACCTTACAATTTGTTCTGGACCGTCTAGAAGGGCAATCTAACGCTGACACGTGGACCAAACGTCCACCAGACGAAGGCGTATCGCTTGAATGAATACGCCAACAGTGCACCTTACCTCACTAAAGCACACCCCTGTGCATCAAACATCATACATGTGTCCTCTAACTTCCTCCTGATCAGGCGCCACATCTTACAAAAGCAGTTATTCTCACACACGCCCATATAAGGGTTACTTAGCTTCACCCCAAGGTATGATTCACTTTTCCACACTTTTTACACACTTCTTCTCTGTGTTCAATACTTACTTGAGCGTTGGAGTGCTAACGTGTCTGCATGCACCCTTCGTTCCACCGCGAAGATTCATCACCACCGTACCGGAGTACTTTCCGCCACCGTTGCTTATATCGGTTTCTCACCGGACATATCATTTGACGCTAGAAGGAGGGGATCGTTTGCTAACTGCCACAGTCTAACGATCCTCCACGGTAACCATTTTCTGTTACGCGCTCCTCCGCCGTAACCGTTTTCAGTTACACGTTCCTCCACCGCAACGGTTGACGGTTACTAATCCATCTTGTAGGAGAATCACCACGAGTCGCTCCTCCACCGCACAAGAGTTACGTCCTACGATCCAAATCCTTCAAGATCAATCAATTACAGTTCTTTAACCGGTGAATCAAGAAGGAAACGCGAACGACACTGTTATCGATGCAACGATCAACACTCTTCCTTCCGCGCGGGGATGATGTTCCTCTTCCTCCACCTCCTCCACGCACGAAGGACGTTCCTCTCCCTCCGCCACCGAAAACGAACAAACTCTTGACGAATATGGTGGATCTACTCCAGCGACAAAGCAATAGGCTCAAACGCGTTGTGGAGAATCAAGAGAAGATTCTGACGGAAATCGCTACACAAATCGAAGTTGCTCAGCGAAGTCAACGCCATGAAACACCGGTGGTAGTGAACGATGTCGTTTCTGTTCCTATGAACCGCCACGGAGGCGGTGTAAGACATCCAGATGATGTAAACTCTAGTGTTGAGTTTGTGAGGAGACAAGCAAATGAGGCAACCCATGAATTAGATAAGGTGGCCATCCTCAGCCAGTTTTCAGGTCTTGGTAGATATACCAAATTGTATTGAGCATATTTTAAGTAATGAAATGTTATAAGGTATTTTCCTTAAAAAAAAAAAACAAATTGTCATACCTAATTAATACATGAACCAAGAGCCCTACCAAGGAAAAGTTCATCATCATTTAATGCCTATCCTTCTTTTAACAATCTGAAGTTGTCAATAACAGACAGTCTTCGGTTGAGCTTCCCTGCACTAAACCTCAAATCCTACCTTGAGGCACATCGAAGTCCAGCATCTGCACCAAATTATAGTACTAGACATAATAAGTGAGACCTATGAAGCACAAACTCTGACACGGACACCTGACACGACACTGAAACGGACATGTCGACACCGCTAATGTAAAAAACATAGGACACCGACACCGTTACCTATATATTAATTTATTTATAAAAGTTATAAATTGAGAATCAAAATACATAAATATACATCTAACTTGAGCAATTTATTTCATTAAAAAAAATTATAACAAGATTCAATATTATTCAGCCTTTATTTATCTGTCTACTATCGAAATATTTAAAAACGTTATGATCAACTTTAATGTATATAACCCCTCGTTTGTCAACATTTTCCACACATCTTTAACTCTTGAATCTATTGCATGTGGAAATCGAGAAATAAATTCAGACATTTGTCTGAGTTGTCCAACACGCCTCATATAAGTGTTATATAGGTATCGGACACCGGTCCAAAGAGTGTTGAAGTAAAGATGAAAACAACGTATTTAGGACACTTGTCTGATATGTGTCGTACGAGTGTCATAAGAATGTCGAACACCGCACACGCCTAATCCTAGAGGTGTCCGTGCTTCATAGAGTCGGACAACAAAACACATTTGCATGATTTAATGAAATGGCAGCCGAATGTGCATAAGGTAGATTATTGTATTATCATACAAGTTTCATGAAAACATTAATAATGGCGTAAAAAGTACAGAACCATGTGCAAGTATCCACAAGAAAAAAATTCTTTGAACAAAGGCATGCAAATAACTCAAATATTTCATCATAAAGAAAAACATTCATTGATCACAGCAAAGCATTAGATTGATATTTTCCTGAGACTTCTAAAGTATGAACGACAGGTAGGTTAAAATGCTACTACTATCAAACGATCAGTAGTTCATTTGTTCTGATTTAAAATATGAAGGTAATAATTTTAAACAACACAAAATTCCAATTAATATCGTCCAAACGGATTTTTAGTTTTGAGGCATGAAATAGAACAATCAAAACAAAGCAAAAGGAAACTCAACGGTGAAGCAGAAGATTACCACAGCGGCGACAGGAGAGTTCCGGCACTGTAGCACGGTCAGAAAAAATAGATATGGTGTGAAATAATGGAATAAATCAGAATCTGGAAGAAAATGGAAGATATCAAAATCTAGAAGAAGAAGAAAATATGAAAGACTAAAAGTGGAAAAATAAGTGAGAGAAAAAAACAAGAACAAAAACAGTTGAAAAAAATTGGTGGGGTTCAGCTTAGAACCTACGCGTGCTGGGAAAGAAAACGAGTGGAAGGAATAGGATATTTTCTCGTTTATTCCACGTTTGTTTTGGTGGAAACATCCGCTAAAGAAGTAGATCAAGCGACAAAAACTGTAGTCAATTTAGAACTTACTCGCTAAGAAAGAAAACGAGTGGAAGGAATAGGATATTTTCTCCTAAATTCCGTGTTTGACTTGTAAGATACTGCTCCGAAAGAAGTAGGAGTGACAAAGAAATTTATTAAATTTCTTTATTAAATTATTTAAATTTCTCTCAATTTATTAAATTTATTAAATTTCTCTCAATTTAAATACTCCATCGACTGCAATTAAAAAAAAATGTCCTAATAAAATAATATTAATTTTGTAATTGATATCCATCCAACTAATAATTTTCTTAATAAACATATTCACACGAATTGTTTAATTACCTTATTTCCTCTTTGTTGAAGAGAAAAAATGTATTTAGTGTCTTAGAAGGCTGTACTTTCTTTGTCCTAATTATGAGACCTTTTGTAAAAAAATATTTGTCCTTAAAATATGTCCATCACCAAATTTATAAATACATTTATTATTATTTTTTCAAAATCTTTTATTAAGACTAAGCTCAGAATATGCATGGTTAACATTGAAACATTTATATAGAACAAAGATTTTAGTAATTATCATACACACTTTTAAACAATATTACCTAATACCCTTAATTTTTATGAGATGTTCCAATAATAAAAAGGGGAGTAAAATATTTTAAAAACATTATTACTACTTCCCCAAAATAATAATAACGATGACTACTATTTTTTAGGCTGGTGTGGTGTCCCTCTAGAAACACGTACACTTTTCTCTTGCAAAATTCATAACCAATCACATATCTCTAACTAAGCAAACCAGCTGGCTTATTACGCTTCTAAAATATCAAACTCACTCACAAAAAACACACACACTCACACTCTCACTGTTACCTTTTTCCCTCAAACACACGAACCACACTTCTCTATATATATAACACAACTTACTCTTGACATTCTTAAGTTTCAGCACAAAAACTTATATAACAAACACTTATCTTCAGTTCCAACTTTCACTGTCAAAGTATTTTCCCACTCTCACCAACACAGACATATGTATCCAACTAACAACTCTGTCTCTTCTTCTTCTTCTTCTTCTTCTCATTGGATGTCAGTTTGCAACGAGGATGTGAGGTTAGCTGCGACTACCCCGAAGAAGCGTGCAGGGAGAAAGAAGTTCAAGGAGACTCGCCACCCGGTATATAGGGGTGTGAGGAAGAGGAACTTAGATAAATGGGTTTGTGAAATGAGGGAGCCAAACAAGAAAACTAAGATATGGCTAGGGACTTTTCCAACTGCCGAGATGGCAGCCCGTGCCCACGATGTTGCTTCAATGGCATTGAGGGGCCGCTACGCCTGTCTCAATTTTGCAGACTCGACGTGGCGGCTCCCTAAACCTGCCACTACTCAGGCAAAGGATATACAAAAGGCAGCTACAGAGGCCGCCGAGGCTTTCAGGCCAGACAAGACTTTAATGACTAGTCACAATGACAATGACAATGACAAAGAGAATGACATGGCTGTAGTTACCACTGCCACTGAGGAGCAGAGTATGACTTGTATGGAAGAGAAAGAAGAAGGAGTGATGAACATGCAAGAGATGTTGAGTAATATGGCGCTAATGTCCCCTACACATAGCTTGGGGTATTATGAGTATGAATATATTAATGAAGACTTTCAAGATGAGGAGATATCACTATGGAGTTTTTAAATTTTTTTGTAGGAAAATGGAATTTTTTAGTTTGATCGTTTGGTTTACATTTATTTATTTTTGGATTGTAGAATGGAAATTGTCTGTAGTGCAAACCTTTTTATCAGTAGTACGGATTCTTGATAGGTTTAAATTGGAAAGGTAATTCTTTTTGTATTCTTTTCTTTGAATGTAGTCACTAATGAAGCATAAAGTATTGAAGGAGGTAAAATCATTGTCTCTCTTCTCTTTTGTAGGATTTTATAGAAAAAAGTATGTAGGAAATTAAAGTCCAACGCTGACCATTAAACTTTTTAATGATTCTCCATCCATATATATATGTTTTTTTTGTATGGACGAGGAAGAAGAGAAAGTGTTGAACATTCCATAGTCGTTGAAGAATGCGGCGTTACTGTACCCTACACATAGCTCGGGTATGATGCTGACTTTCAAGATGTTGAGGTGTCACTATGGAGTTTTTCAATTTATTTGTTTTGTTTACTTTTATTTTTATATTATTGGACAACAAGTTGTTTATCAACTCGGTTATCGTCATAATCAATTTTTGTATTTAGTTTATCTTGACAAAAGGTCATAATCATTTTAAGAAAAAAAAGTAGTTTTGTTTATATATATTTTGTTTGGTTTTGCTCCTTCCACCTTACAATTTGTTATGGACCGGTCAGAAGGTCATTTCAACGTTGACACATGGACCAAACGTACACCAGACTAAGACGTATCTCCTGAAAGAATACACGAACATCAGTGCATCTTACCTCACTGAAGCACGCGTCCGTGCATCAGACACCATACACGTGTTCTCTAACCGCATCTTGATCAGACACCCGATCTTACGGTATGAAATAATGGAAGAAATCAGAATCTGGAAGAAAATGGAAAATATCAGAATCTAGAAGAAGAAAATATGAAAGACTAAAAGTGGAAAAATAAGTGAGAGAAAAAAAACAAGAACAAAAACAGTTGAAAAAAATTGGTGGGGTTCAGCTTAGAACCTATGCGCGCTGTGAAAGAAAACGAGTGGAAGGAATAGGGATATTTTCTCGTTTATTCCACGTTTGTTTTGGTGGAAACATACTCTAAAGAAGTAGAAGCGACAAAAAACTGTAGTCAATTTAGAACTTACTCGCTAAGAAAGAAAACGAGTGGAAGGAATAGGATATTTTCTCGTAAATTCCGTGTTTGACTTGTAAGATACTGCTCCGAAAGAAGTAGGAGTGACAAATAATTAAAAAAGGGTATATTTCTTTCGATTCTTTTTTAAGTGTCATTTTTATTTGCATAAAGTTGTTTTATATAAGCTCTAAAATAAGCTTATTTAATGTCCCCCAGTCTCTCTGCATAATTCTGGGTCAAGTCTAATGTCCCCCCGTCTCTCTGTATCTCGTTCTTTTTATTTAATATATTTTCCCTTTTGTATAAAATGAAATATAATTATTTATTAAATTTCTCTCAATTTAAATACTCCATCGACTGCAATTAATAAAAAAGTTCTAATAAAATAATATTAATTTTGTAATTGATACCCATCCAACTAATAATTTTCTTAATAAACATATTCACACGAATTGTTTAATTACCTTATTTCCTCTTTGTTGAAGAGAAAAAAAGTATTTAGTGTCTTAGAAGGCCGTACTTTCTCTGTCCTAATTATAAGACCATTTGTAAAAAAATATTTGTCCTTAAAATATGTCCATCATCAAATTTATAAATACATTTATTATTATTTTTTCAAAATCTTTTATCAAGACTAAGCTCAGAATATGCATGGTTAACATTGAAACATTTATATAGAACAAAGATTTTAGTAATTATCGTACACAGTTTTAAACAATATTACCTAATACTCTTAATTTTTATGAGATGTTCCAGTAATAAAAAGGGGAGTAAAATATTTTAATAACATTATTACTACTTCCCCAAAATAATAATAATGATGACTACGTTTTTTTAGGCTGGTGTGGTGTCCCTCCAGAAACACGTACACTTGTCTCTTGCAAAATTCATGACCAATCACATATCTCTAACTAAGAAAACCAGCTGGCTTATTAAGCTTCTAAAATATCAAACTCACTCACACAAAACACACACACTCACACTCTGACTGTTAACTTTTTCCCTCAAACACACGAACCACACTTCTCTCTATATATAACACAACTTACTCTTGACATTCTTAAGTCTCAGCACAAAAACTTATATAACAAACACTTATCTTCAGTTCCAACTTTCACTGTCAAAGTATTTTCCCACTCTCACCAACACAGACATATGTATCCAACTAACAACTCTGTCTCTTCTTCTTCCTCCGACATGTCGCTGCCGAATTTAGAGGGCTCTCATTGGATGTCAGTTTGCAACGATGAGGTCCGGTTAGCTGCGAGTACCCCGAAGAAGCGTGCAGGGAGGAAGAAGTTCAAGGAGACTCGCCACCCGGTGTATAGGGGTGTGAGGAGGAGGAACTTAGATAAATGGGTGTGTGAAATGAGGGAGCCAAACAAAAAGACTAAGATTTGGCTAGGAACTTTTCCAACAGCCGAGATGGCAGCACGAGCCCATGATGTCGCTGCATTGGCATTGAGAGGTCGCAATGCCTGTCTCAACTTTGCAGACTCGGCCTCGCGGCTTCCTATTCCTGCCACTACAGAGACAAGAGATATACAATTGGCGGCTGCAGAAGCTGCCGAGGCTTTCAGACCAGACAAGACTTTAACGACCAATGACACTGACACCGCTGTAGCTGCAGCCGCCACAGAGGAGCAGCTTATGTTTAGTTTGGAAGAGGAAGAAGATGAGGGCGTGTTGAACATTCCTGAGTCATTGAGGAATATGGCGCTAATGTCCCCTACACATAGCTTGGGACATGAGTTTGAACTTATTGATCATGGAGAGTTTCAAGAAGATGAGGTGTCACTGTGGAGTTTTTCAATTTGATTTTTTTTGTTATTTTTATATGTTTCTTCAATTTGATTTGTTTGGTTTATTACTTTAAGTTTTATTAATTTTTTTATGAGTTTACTTTTATTTTCGGATTGCAGAATAGAAAATTGTTTGTACTGGACCTTTTTTATTAGTAGTAGGGGTGTTCATGGTTCATGAACTGCACTGAACTGAACCATATAAATGGTTTGGTTCAGTTCATAAAATTCATTTCAATAAAAACTTGTTAATTCTTAAAAACAGTTTCAATCCAGTTTAGAACCAGTTCAGAACCGGTTTATAGTTTTAAACCGGTTTACTTATTTTTAACCAATTTTGAACCGGTTTTCGTACTGAACCGGATTTCTGCAGACTTGAACCACTTTTAAACCGGTTTTCTGCAGACTTGTTTTTTTTTTTACGGACACAGTTTTGAGATCAAACTAAGATACAAATTTGTCAAAAAAAATTAAAAAACTAGATGCAGAAACAAAAGAACTGTCGTTGATAAATTAATATGGTAATAATAATAAAAGAATCGAGATACCTCTATCATACTGTGAGCAGTAAAATAATAAAACAAGCAAGAAAGATTAGAGAAAAATTAAACAAGCTTTGTGGAATTTATCCCAAATTGACTCAACGCAATCAGAATTTATCCCAAATTGATTCAACACATCACAGAAGCTTTATGGAATTGTCAATGAACAAAAACAAAAAAAAAACAAAAAATTAGAGAAACATGAACAACACAAGCGAACGATGACTTGATCTGAAAAGGAGATCAGAAATCGAAAATGATAGAGGCCTCACAGTGTGATGATAGAGGCCTTAATATGGTATTAACAGAGAGAGGGAGAGGGAGAAAGAGAGAGCAATCAATCCTTATCGAAAAAGTTGAATTCTCTCCTAGATCTGATAATCTGTGATTGATCTACCATTACTTTTCCTCTTCTTTAGAGAGAGAAAATAAATCTCTCTCTTTTGTTTGTTGAACTTCTTCTATGATGATGATGGAGAAAATAAAATCTCTCTCCATGGAGAGGCAGTTGTGCATTCGCTTGAAGATACATGGGAGAGGCACTTTTAATGGTGGCAGTAACAACAGTGAATAATTGGGTGAAGATGATTGAGATTTGTGAAAAAATCAATTCATATATATAAACCGGTTTTAAACTGGTTTTAAACTGAATTTAAATTGGTTTGTAAAAAGTGGTTCAGTTCAAAACTGTATGAAGTGGTTCAGTTAAAATATGGTTCAGTGCAGTTCAGTTAGTAGTTTGGTTCAGTTAACTGAATATTTTGCACACCCTTAATTAGTAGTACGGATAATAATAGTATATATAGATGGAAATTGAAAAAGGTTGTATTTTTGTAGCTTTTCTGTGAATCTAACTAATCTGGTATAAAGTGCATGTGCATCCCTTTTTTAATATTGCAATATGACAGTTCCCTATACCCACAAGATTTCGTTATTCCATTTTTCATTAAACCGATGATGTGAATGTTTGGTTTCGTGCTGAGTTTATGTCAGAATCAAGGCGAGTTACTATGATTTTGAAAAAGCTACAATTTGTAGTCCGCTCTATAACTTCTAGAAAATCTCATTGGGTCCTTGTGATTTTGAGGAAGAGGAACTTAGATAAATGGGTTTGTGAAATGAGGGAGCCTAACAAGAAGACTAAGATATGGCTAGGGACTTTTCCAACTGCCGAGATGGCAGCCCGTGCCCACGATGTTGCTGCAATGGCATTGAGGGGCCGCCACGCCTGTCTCAATTTTGCAGACCTAGTGTGGCGGCTCCCCAAACCTGCCACTACTCAGGCAAAGGATATACAAAAGGCAGCTACAGAGGCCGCCGAGGCTTTCAGGCCAAACAAGACTTTAATGACTAGTCACAATGACAATGACAATGACAAAGAGAATGACATGGCTGTAGTTGCCACTGCCACTGAGGAGCAGAGTATGACTTGTATGGAAGAGAAAGAAGAAGGAGTGATGAACATGCAAGAGATGTTGAGTAATATGGCGCTAATGTCCCCTACACATAGCTTGGGGTATTATGAGTATGAATATATTAATGAAAGACTTTCAAGATGAGGAGGTATCACTATGGAGTTTTTAAATTTTTTTGTAGGAAAATGGAATTTTTTAGTTTGATCGGTTTGGTTTACATTTATTTATTTTTGGATTGTAGAATGGAAATTGTCTGTAGTGCAAACCTTTTTATTAGTAGTACGGATTCTTGATAGGTTTAAATTGGAAAGGAAATTCTTTTTGTATTCTTTTCATTGAATGTAGTCACTAATGAAGCATAAAGTGCATCTCATTCCTTTTATGATGTAAGAAATATAATAATTTTGGTAAGTATCTGTCTATTTAAGTATTTATGTATATTGGCATTTGGTTACAAATTCAAATTTTGACATAGAAAATATAGTCTATTGCTACCCTTGTTTAGCTAATTAAATTACATTGAAGAGGTAAATCAGTCTCTCTCTTCTTAGAGCATCCACATCCATGTCATTCATATGTGTAGTATAAATGGATCTCACTTAATTCTTTATAATATTTCACACTTCTCAATTATTTAAACCACTCAATTATATTTTCTAAATATTCATACCATTCATCAAAAACTCTAAAATAGGTCCCACTAAACCCCACAATACACACCACAATCATATTTTATATTATTATATAGCACCTTTTGAGATGATAATTATTTTTATATTAGTTTATAAATTCAGCAAAGCACAAAGCCACGGTAGCTTTGCAGTGCAACGATTGCCATCCCTAAATGTCAAATATCCTCACTACTCTGACACAATGACATAGGGATAAGTAAAGGCACTCAAAATTTCAACCGATAATGGTGCTCTTATATATATACTATCACTACAAAAATCGCGCCTAGATTGTGGCGATCTTTTGGCCATTTTGAGGGGGTTTTTAACTCCTGCATAATGTTTTGCGGGAATTTTCAAAACCCCCGCTTATACCAATCCCACAAATTACTTGCGGGAGTTTTGGATGACCGCCAGTATCGCGTCCGAAAACCCACGTAGTATGTCACAATCATTTTAAGGGGGGTTTTTAACCTCCTCAAATACATTACTATTTTTTTAATTTAATTTATACATTTTTATACTTTTGTGGATGATTATTTTTTTATACTTTTTTCTTCTTCTAATTTATAGAAATTGTAAATAATAATAAATTTTTTTCTTTCAATTTTTTTTATCATTACACTAAAAATTGCAAAAGAAATCTTTAACCATGGTAACATAAATATAGTTAAAGACATCCATATATAATCAAATATCAAATGTAACAACACTTTTGTAGAAGCATTTTTGTAACGCTCCCATCATGCCATATTACAGGTCCATTGTGCCACAATCTGTTCATTAACCCTACGTGACATGCTCATTAAAATCTTCATCATGCCACGATACAACCCCAACGTGCCACGATCAATCTGAATTTCAAAATTGTGCACAAAACACCACATTACATAGACATGTGACCCCTTAACACTTCTGACTAATATCAACCTATTTCAGCATGTAATCAATGGAAAAAAAAAAACTCTCTAACTTGCTCAAAAAGGCATGGAAAAGACCAAAATAAATTAGTATGACCTAGTGTATCAGTGGTTAACAAAAACGCAAATACCACACAAAACACAGTAAAGTGAACTATTTGAAGCACCGAGATATTAAAACACTCCAAACTAAGTGATTTCCTTGAACAAATTAATGACAAACACTTGTTACTGAGGGAATCAAAACACGCATGAGTGCTTTCCTTAAATCCATAGATAGTAAGACCTGGAAAGCAGTTCTGAAAGGTTGGGAATATCCTGTTGTGCTAGACAAAGATGGTAAGAAGACAGCTGAATTAAAACTTGAGGAAGTTTGGTCCAAGGAAGAAGATGAATTAGCTCTTGGAAACTCCAAAGCCTTGAATGCTATATTCAATGGAGTGGACAAGAATATGTTCAGACTGGTCAAGCAGTGCACTGTAGCTAAGGATGCCTGGGAGATTCTCAAGACTACTCATGAAGGCACATCCAAGGTAAAACTGTCCAGACTTCAGCTTCTCACCAGCAAATTTGAAAATCTCAAAATGTTGGAGGATGAAAATATACAAGATTTTTATATGAACGTTCTAGACATGGCTAACTCATTTGATTCTCTTAGAGAAAGAATGTCTGATGAGAAGCTTGTGAGGAAAATTTTCAGATCACTACCCAAGAGATTTGACATGAAGGTAACTGCCATTGAGGAAGCACATGACATCTCCAGCATGAAGGTTGAGGAATTGATAGGATCTCTTCAGAATTTTGAAATAGCCAGAACTGATAAGAAGGGGAAAGCTGTTGCTTTTGTAGCAAATGATGAAAGCATATCAGAGGATCTTGTGATGCTGAGTAAATAATTTAAGAAGATTCTGAAGCAGAAGACAAGAACTGATGAGAAAAGCAATCAATCCAAAGGTGTTCAATGTCATGAGTGTGAAGGATATGGCCACATCAGGACAAAATGTGCCACATATCTCAAGAATCAGAAGAAAAGTTTGGATGTGTCTTGGTCTGATGAAGATGACTCAGAAGGAGAAGTGGGGAATGAACCAGCCAAGCATGTTGCTGCCTTTACTGGTAGGTGCATGACTAATGATGAAGTTATGGGTTCAGAAGCACTATCAGAGTCTGAAGCACCATCAGAGTCTGAAGCTTCATCAGAGTCTGAAGCACCATTTGAGTCTGTAAGCTTTGTGATGTGTTTTTCTGTACACCACTCAATTGTTTAGAGTTGGTTTAGTTTATTGAGTTGTAATCACTTGAAGCTTTTAAGCAAAAGTGACTGATTATGTTTTGAAGAGTGTCTTCATCTTTGTTTGTTTAGAGTCTGATAATCACTGGGGCTGTGATTGACTAAGGGAAGTGAGATGGGATCTTAGGTCTAGGAGTTCCTAGGTTGAAGTCAATACGGGTAGTGATTAAGTGAGAAGGCTGTGAAACAGGGGCTGTTGTCATAGGACTTCGAATTGATACTATCATAGTGGATTTGCTTCCTGGCTTGGTAGCCTCCTAATGTAGGTGTGTTTGTCACTGAACTGGGTTAACAAATCACTTGTGCATCTTGACTTTCTGTCTGTTTTATTCTGCTTCTGAACTACTGTTTTGCATACTCTATTTTACTGCACCAGTACTCTATTTTACGTTCAGAACCAGGTCCTTCCAGGAATTTCAAAGAACATGAACTGAACCGAAATCAAACAAAAATTGGGGAAAAATGATTCTGGAACTCTAGAACCCTAAATTTAGGGGAAAATGATTAAAGCAAGATCTAACCGAATTGCAAACAAAATTGTGAAGGATGAGACACGCAAAATAGAAGTGAGATATGTATCGTAAACGAAATTGATTGAAATCAAATCGAAGACGATCGGGTAGAAAAACAAAAACAAAAAAACAGAAAATTGACATGAGAAAAAAACATAATCGATCGAAAAAGAACCAAGAAAGTGAAACCAAATCAAAGACTTGAAATCAAGAAATCGAATCGGAAAGAAAATGAACGAGAAAGGAAACTAGAAAAAAGGAAAGTGAAATTGATGTGAGAAAATTGGATTTTCTCGAGGAAATGCAGCAAAAAATATCCTTCAAAGTGGATGTCATATTAACTCTGATACCAGGTTATGAAACATGACATCCATACAAGAAAGAGAAGAGCTATAAAACTTTATACTGATGATAAACAATGATATTACAAATGAGGAAGTTACTCACTAATAGAGTGGTTACAAATTATCTACAAGGACTAACATACCACTCATTTATATCTCCAATATTCTCTATGTTGGAACAAAATGTATGAACAACTCTCTTTTGAGTTTTGATGATAACAAAGTGTTAAAAAGAAAATTGGATATGCTAATACTTGATTCTAGTGTGCAGAACCATGTACTTAAAGATTGGTATCTAACATTGGTTATGAAAGAACAAGTTAAGAGCAAGAAGGAAATTATAGAAGCTTATGTTGCAAGAATAAAGAAAATTAGCGTTTGAAGCAGCTTCTAAAGACAGCGTCTGAAGCAGCTTCTGAAGACAGCGTCAGAAGCAGCTTCTGAAGACCAGCTTCTGAAGGCAGCGTCTGAAGCAGCTTCTGAAGACCAGCTTCTGAAGGCAGCTTCTGATGAACAGTGCCTGAAGCCAGCTTCTGAAGTCTGAGAATCAGCAGTCAACGTTTGCAACTGTGATCAGTGAAGTACTGTACTGTCAGAACAGCTCTATGCAACAGTTGTCTCATTGGCCAAAACATTCTCCATGTTTTAAGGAAACAATTCAAATATGCCATGCTCTGTTTTCTGTGTTGCGCAAACAATACCAGAACAGAAGAAATTAATTGTTGGCTGAAGCTTCTAATTGCAACGGCTCTAATTGCTGACATGGCATCTTCACAACAGCTCTTTATTCCTCTATAAAGGATTGAAGAATTGAAGAAGAAGACCAAGACTCTGTTACTTTGTTTTTCTGAAAGCGCAAATCTGCCAAATTAGAAAGAGTCTTAAATCTGTGTTGTATTTTGTGAACACCTCTGATTGTATATCAAGTGTTCAACTAAAACATATTCTTTGTAATTCTGTTTGATTAAAAGCCTCTTGCCTGCGTGCTTGAGCAACTAGAAGTCTCATACTTTGTGTTTGAGCAAGAAAGTATTAGACTGTGTGTCTGAGCAGGGAAGTCTCTTACTAGGTGTTTGAGCAAGGAAGTCTTAGACTGTGTGTCTGAGCAGGGAAGTCTCTTACAAGGTGTTTGAGCAAGGAAGTCTCTTACTTTGTGTTTGAGCATAGGAAGTTTCTTGCTTTGTGCTTGAGCAATTGTAATCTTTGTGATTATAGTGAAAATCTCTTGTTAGTAACAAGGGGACTGGACTACTTCCGGATTGTGGAAGGAACCAGGATAAACTGCTTGTGTCTCTCTCTCTCTCATTTACTCTTTATCCGCTGCTAAACAACTCTAAAAATAGTTTCAGAATCTGATTCACATCTGATTCTGAACTAACCAAAGTTTTTGAGAAAGAGAAAAGAAAAAGCCAACACAATTCAACCCCCCTTCTTGTGTTTTTCTCAGCTTCAGTTGATATCAGAGCTCTGGTTCTGATATTCAATCACTTAACAGTGAGTCAGTATAGATCCTGAGAAAAACATGCCTTCTGGTGAATCCACATCCAGAAGTGGTGGTGGTGATTATGGTACAGATAACAAGCAATCTCACTCACACTATAAACCTCCTATGTTTACTGGTGATGTTGAGAAATTTTCATGGTGGAAAAGCAAGATGTACAACCACATCATTGGAATTGATGACTCCTTATGGGATATAATAGAAGATGGAATAACTATACCAGTTGATGAAGAAGGAGTAGCTATCAACAGAAGAGGTCTTACTGATGCTGAAAGAAAGATCTACAAAAAGCATCACAATGTAAAATGTATCATTGTGGATTCTCTACCTCACAATGAGTACTTGAAGCTGAGTGATAAATCAATAGCAAAAGCCATCTTCACCTCTCTCTGCTCTAACTATGAAGGAAGCAATAAGGTTAGAGTAGCAAAGGCAAACCTTCTGGTTCAGCAGTATGAGCTGTTCAGAATGAAGGAGGATGAAAATATTGAGACTATGTTCTCAAGATTTCAGACTTTGGTTTCTGGACTTCAAATTCTGAAGAAGAGTTACTCCACTACTGATCATGTGAACAAGATCCTCAGAAGTCTGCCATCTAAATGGAGACCTAAAGTGACTGCTACTGAGGAAGCTAAAGATCTAAATACTCTAAGTACTGAAGATCTTATAAGCTCCCTTAAAGTGCACGAACTATGACTCAATGAAGAGGAACCTGTTAGAAAACCTGAGTCTATAGCACTTAAATCCAAAGGAAAGTCTTCAAAAACCCTAAAAGCTTCAGAATCTGATGAAGAATCTCCTGAGGGAAGTTCTGAAGAGGATTCAGAAGCTGAGCAGCTAGAAATGCTTTCCAAAAGAATTAAGTACTTGTTGAAAAGACGACAGAAGTTCTCTAACATGAGCAGCTGAAGTTGAGAAAAACACACAAGAAGGGGGGGTTGAATTGTGTGGACTCAAAAACTGGTTTCTTTTCTTTTCAAAACTTAAGACAAGTTCAGAATCAGGTTCTGAACTTTTATCAAAGTGTTTATGCAGCGGATTCAAATGAAAAGAGAGAAGAGAAGAGAGACACACAATATTTTTATACTAGTTCCTTCCACAAGTTGGAAGTAGTCTAGTCCCCTTGTTACTAACAAGAGATTTTACTATAATCAATCTGATTACAATTACTCAGACCACAAAGGAATGAGATTTCCAGTTGCTCAACCACAAAGGAAGAGACTTCTAATGTTCAGACCACTAAGGAATGAAGCAACCTTGCTCAGACCACAAAGGAATGAGACTTCCCTGCTCAGACCACAAAGGAATGAGACTCTAATTGCTCAGAACACTAAGTAATGAGACTGCAAATGCTTAGTACGCAGACTAAGACTTGAACCAAACTGAATTACAAAGAAAGTAAGTTTGGGTTGAACACTTGATAAAATATCAGAGGTGTTCACTTAATACAACTCAGGTTTAGACTCTTAACCTTAAGAAATTCTAAGATACAAAAGATTGAAAGAATTTCTAAGTGTTTGGTGAACTACGAATTCTGGACAGAAAAACAGAGCACAAGTTCAGTTGTTTTGTTTCAAGAGTCTTAGCAAATTTCTTCTTCCTTATATAGAGGGAATTAGATCTGTTGAAGAAAGCCAGGATTTAAGCAAAGAGCCGTTGCAAATCTTGAGCTAGGATAGACTGAAAATGTGTGCTGAACTTAGCAGAAAACCAGAACTCAGCAGCCATTTTTGAATTTACTTTCCTTAAAAGCTGGGGAATGTTTGAGTCAGGGAGACAACTGTTCCATTGGAGTTGTTCTGACATATGCAGGCATTAAATGCGCACAGTAACAGTTGCTTTTCTTGCCACATCAGACTTCAGAAGCTTCTGCGTGAACAGTACTTCATGAGCTCTCTTCAGAAGCACTGTTCATCAGACGCACTGTTCATCAGACGCTCCCTTCAGACGTTGACTTTCGTTGACCCTCAGACTCAGCCTTCAGACGCTGCCTTCAGACGCAAGCTTCAGACTCACCCTTCAGAAGCACCCTTCAGACTCAGTCTTCAGACTCACACTTCAGACCCAGTTTTCCTTCAAACTTGCAACATTGCTTCTAAGCTTTCCATCTTGTTCTTAGCTTGTTCTTCCATAACCATTATTGAATACCAATCATTAAAAATGTGGTTCTGCATATCTTGAACAAAGCATTAGCAAATACCAATTTTCTTTTTAACACTTTGTTATCATCAAAACCTTAAAAAGGGTTGTTCATACAAATTGTTCCAACAATCTCCCTCTTATTCAAAAGAGAGTTGTTCACATTTTGTTCCAACAATCTCCCCCTTTTTGATGATGACAAACATAAGTATTAATCAGAAAATTGTTGTTAACTTAATTAACAAGTTAACTGCAGGGTATGAGATTTGTAAGCTCCCCCTGAGTCTGATCCAGGTTAATTAAGTTCAGTTTAAATCAAAACAGATGTAAATTTCAGAATTGTTATTAAGTTTAATTAACAAGCTGACTTCAGGAGAGGTTTGCAAGCTCCCCCTAGGTCTGACAATCCACAAGGTGAGGTTTGTAAGCTCCCCTTGATTCTTATCCAAGTTAATTAAACTCAAATTAAAACAATAATATGAAATTATCACTCAGGTTCTGAGGTTATCACTCAATAATATGTAAATAACTTGCTGACTTCAGGTTCTGAGGTTTGTAAGCTCTCCCCCTAAGTCTGATAATCCACAGGATGAGTTTTGTAAGCTCCCTGAGTCTTATCCAAGTTATTTAAATTCATTTTAACTCACTAAGAGTCATGTATCTCACATAAATTCAATTCAGAGGCTAAGAGTTAAAAACAGTTCTCATAAGTTAAATTCAATCAGAACTTAACTTATGTTTTGAGCTCAGGCTTTAACATCTTTTACTCCCCTTTCATAAGTTAATTACTGACAGAATTTAACTTATTTTAAGAGCTCAGGAGCCTTAATACTTGTTTACCTCTACTCCCCCTTTTGTCATCAACAAAAAGAAAGTTTCATAAAAAAAATTTCAGAATTTTGAGAGAGTTTGAAAAACATGTGAGAGGAGAATCAGAGCAGGCTTGATCATACAAGAAGTATATGACATTGCATTTGAAAAATGAAAGATGTTCAGAAGCATAAAAAGAATAGTTCAGAGCTTCTGATCAGAGCATTCTTTGTTCAGACATAGTTGTTCAGTATATCTTGTTCAGTATCACTGAATTATTTTAAACAAAATTGTTCATATCATATACCTACTGAAGGATTTAGCACTATTGGATTTATATCAGAACCTGATACCAAAGTTGGTTCAGTGCTGATACCAAGATATAGCATATGGTTCAGTGCTGCTGAATTCTTTCAGACCAACTTGATACCAATTCTTTTAAATAAGTTCTGAAAGACTGAACATGTCTGAAACAAATTGAGCATTTAAAAAAATGTGTCTGTGTTAAAACATTTTGAGCATTTGATACCAAAATCAGAAAAACACATTTTATATTGATGACTTTGGGAGGGACAAAGTATAACTTTCAAAGCTTTAAATCATCATTGCCCAGGGTTATACTTATCAGATTCTGACCAAACATTAGATAGCTATCAGATTCAGAAGTCAGAAAATCCAGGTTCTGAACCTTCAGACTCTGAAGTTTTTCAGGGCTTAACTTAGTTCAGACTCTCAAAAATGAGTGTTTGATAAGTCTTAGCTTCTGATGAACTCAGAATCTAGGTTTTCTTTCAGATTCAAGCATATTTTTCAAGAGATAAAGTGCATGTTCAGATTCTTTTTAATAAAATTAAATATGTCTTCTGTTAGGGGTTTTGTGAATATGTCAGCCCATTGATGATCAATATCAATGAACTGGATATCCAACACACCCTTCTGAACATAATCTCTTATAAAATGATGTTTTATTTCTATATGCTTGGCTCTAGAATGCAGAATTGGATTTTTAGACAGACATATTACAGCAGTATTATCACAATAAATAGGAATATTATCTGCATGAATCTGATAATCCTCTAATTGATGTTTCATCCAGAGCAGTTGTGTGCTACAACTTGCAGCTGAGATGTATTCTGCTTCAGCTGTTGACAAAGCAATGGTTGCTTGTCTTTTGCTGGCCCAGGATATCAGATTTTCACCAAGAAACTGACAGTTTCCACTGGTGGACTTTCTTTCAATCCTGTCCCTAGCATAGTCAGCATCACAAAATCCAACTAGCTTATAATTCAAGGATTTCTTATACAGAAGTCCCAAATTAGTTGTTCCTTTCATATACCTAAAGATTCTCTTGACAGCAGTCATATGAGATTCTCTAGGATCTGACTGGAATCTAGCACACAGACAGACACTAAACAAAATATCTGGCCTAGAAGCAGTTAAGTATAAAAGAGAACCTATCATACCTCTATACAGCTTCTGATCTACTTTTGAGCCATTGTCCTCTTTTCTTAAGGTGCAGGTTGGATGCATAGGTGTTGTCATCAGCTTACAGTCATCAAGCTGGAACTTCTTCAGAAGCTCCTTTGTGTATTTGGACTGATGAACATAGACACCATCTTTGCATTGGTTGATTTGAATTCCCAAAAAGAATTTCAACTCTCCCATCATGCTCATTTCAATTCATCCTGCATTAACTTAGAAAACTCTTTGCAAAGAGAGGCATTAGTAGAACCAAATATGATATCATCAACATATATTTGTACAATTAAGATTTCTTTCTTAACAGTTTTTCTAAAGAGTGTATTGTCAACTTGACCTCTTACAAAATCATTTTTAATCAAGAAGTTGCTTAGTCTTTCATACCAAGCTCTAGGAGCTTGTTTCAGACCATACAAGGATTTCTTAAGTTTAAAAACAAAATCTGGATTTTTAACATCTTCAAAACCAGGAGGCTGTTTAACATACACTTCTTCAGAAATAACACCATTTAAGAAAGCACTCTTAACATCCATTTGGTACAAGATGATATCATGATTAACATCATAAGAAAGAAGTAACCTGATTGCTTCCAGTCATGCAACTGGAGCAAATGTCTCAGTGTAATCAATTCCTTCCTGCTGGCTGTAGCCTTGAGCTACCAGTCTTGCCTTGTTTCTGATCACTTCTCCTTGTTCATTAAGCTTGTTTCTGAACACCCATTTTGTTCCAATAATGTTCTTATGATCAGGTTTTGCAACAAGATCCCAGACATCATTCCTTTGAAACTGGTTCAATTCTTCCTGCAAAGCTACAATCCAGCCATCATCTGCAAGTGCTTCATCAGCTGTTGTGGGATCAATCATGGATAGCAGGCCAAGCATAGACTCATTCTGACTGAATGCTGATCTTGTCTTCCTTGGACTGTTCTTGTTTCCAATGATCAGCTCCTCAGGATGTGAAGACTTGTATTTGAATGAGGTTCTGGGTGGATTAGCTTCTGAAGAACCATTAGGGATTTGTTCAGAACCATGCTGGTCTTGATTTTCTTCAGGAGGAGTATCATTATCAGAGAGTTTCTCAGATTCTTCATCATTTCCAGCTTCTGAACTTTCTTCAGACTCTGAACTAGGTTCAGGTTCTGAAGGTTCTTCTGAGAGTCTGAAGTCTGCAAAACTCTCAACCAGCTCTGGTATTTCATTACCAGGCTTCTTATCATCAAATCTAATATGTATAGCTTCTTCAACAACATGTGTTTCAGAATTATACACCATGTATGCTTTAGATCTCTCTGAGTATCCTAAAAAGGTACCCTTTTGAGCCTTAGCATCAAATTTCTTTAGGTAGATCTTATTATTCAGTATGTAGCATGTACAACCAAACTGATGAAAATAAGAAATACTTGGTCTGATATAGATCATGTCCTGATATAACATGTTGTGTTAACAGCTTCTGCCCAAAAGTACTTAGCAATTTTGGATTCATGGATCATGGTTCTGACCATTTCCTGTAAAGATCTGTTCTTTCTCTCTACAACTCCATTTTGTTGTGGAGTTCTAGGAGATGAGAACTCATGGAGAATTCCATGATCTTCACAAAAATTTTCAAAAGGTGCATTTTCAAATTCCCCACCATGATCACTTCTGACTTTTAAAATTTTCAAATCAGTTTCATTTTGTACTTGTTTGCAGAATTTGTAAAACACATCATATGTTTCATTTTTGGTTCTAAGGAATTTAACCCAAGTCCACCAACTATAATCATCAACAATTACAAGTCCATACTTCTTCCCATTGATTGAAGCTGTTCCAACAGGACCAAACAAATCAATGCGAAGCAGTTCTAAGGGTTTTGAGGTGGAAACAATGTTTTTAGATTTAAAAGAAGTTTTAGAAAATTTTCCAATTTGGCATGCTGAACAAAGAGCATCTGAGTGATAATCAATTTTAGGTAGGCCTCTGACCAGCTGTAACTTGCTAAGCTTAGAGATGAGTCTCCAGTTAGCATGTCCCAGCCTTTTATGCCATTCCCATTTCTCATCACTCACAGACAGAAGGCAAACTACCTTCTGCTGAACCAATTCAGAAAAATTGATTTTATAAACATTGTTTTTCATGTTTCCTTTGAACACTACATACTTATCTTTGTTGTTAATTACAGTACAAGTGTTCTTATTGAACATGACTTCATAATTACTATCACATAATTGACTTCTGCTAAGTAAATTATGTCTAAGTCCATCTACCAGCCAAACATCATCAATGTACAGGGAAGAATTACCTATCTTACCAGTACCAATGATCTTTCCTTTCTGACTTCCTCCAAATCCCACAGTTCCTCCCTCTTTCTGAGTCAGGGTTTGGAACATAGACTTGTCTCCTGTCATATGATGCGAGCATCCACTGTCCAGGTACCAGGACCTTTCCTTTTCTCTGGATGACAAGCATATCTGCAATAGAAATGATCTCAGACTTAGGTACCCAGATTTTCATGGGTCCTTTGGGGTTAGTCTTGAAAGGTTTTGGCTTTTTCATCTTGTGTCTGAAGTTATAATATTCAGACTTGTTCTGATACTTTGGATATGAATCCTTATATCTTGAATAAGTCTGAGTTTTAGAACCTGAGTTCTTCAGAACCTAAGTTTTCAATGGTTTTGACTCAGATTTCTTCAGAACCTGAGACTTGAAGGTCTTTGGCTCTGAGTTGTTTAGAGTTTGAACCATTGAATACTTTGGTTCTGACTTCTTCAGAATTCTAACTTTGTTAGCTTCAGACACAAGGCACGCTTCAGTTTTACCTTTCTTAAAACAGTCAGAAGCAGATGACAGATTGGCTTGCTTTTGCTTGCTTTGCTTAACATTCTGAGATTGAAAATGTTTTGTATTGACTGGTTTAGTAGTTTTTAAAGTTTTCATAAACCCAGTCTTTGTAAAATTTGAGTTTGAATTATTCAGACTCTGAGACTTACTAGTTCTAGTTTCTGAACTCTTCAGACTCTGAACATTTTCAGGTTTGGAGTCTGATTTTCTCTTACTCTTAGGTTCAGAAGCTTTAGAGTCTGAGCAGTTCAGAACTTCAGACTCAGTCTCAGTTTCTGCTAATTTCTATTTCTCAGAATTATCAGAAGCAGGCACAAAGCATATTTCATTGCCATTCATAATATTTCCAGAACAAGAAGGTGTGTTTGATTCATTTGAAAGTTTGAATGAATCATTGTTAAATCCAATACCTTCACCTTTGTTTCTGTAAATACTATAAATCATAGAAGCAACCTTACTTCTATTGATTCGAGTTAAAATAAAGTCCTGAAGAGCTATTTCATGTTCACTAGGAATCTCTTCAGATTTCTTATGAGCCTCATCTCTGAGTTCTCTAACTTCTTCATCAAACTCAATTATTTGATTCTGAAGTTTGAGATTTTCTTCAGATAGCAAGTTAGTTTTATTTTTCAAAGATTTTATTTCTCCTAACTTGCTTTTGAGGTGACTCATAAGATCTTTAACTGTTTCAATTAATTCAGATCTAGTGAGTTCAGAATATACCTCAGCTTCTTCATCTGAGTCTGAACAAGATTCTGCATCAGAAAATGCAGTTGCCATCAAAGCCAGGTTTGCTTCCTCTTCATCAGACTCAGACTCATTGTCCAGATCATCCCATGTTGCCTTGAGACTCTTCTTAAGTTTGTTTCTGAAACTGCTGGACTTGGAGCTGGTCTTATTTGCTTTTTCCTTTGATTTGTCCTTCTGAAGATCAGGACATTCAGCAATGAAGTGGCCAGGTTTCTTGCAGTTGTAGCATTCCTTCTGGTTTTCCTTCTTTGAACCAGATTCTCTAAAGTTACGCTTCTATTAGAGAATTTCTTCTTTCTATTCATTAGATACTGAATTCTTTTAGAAAGCATTGCAAGCTCATCAGCATCTGAATCTTCTTCAGAAATGCCCTCAGGAAATTCTTCTTCAGATTCAATAGCTTTCAAAGCTTTAACAGGTTTTCTTTTAGATTTCAGTGCTATTGATTTTGGTTCTCTAACAGACTCATCCTCATTAAGTCCAGTTCATGCACCTTGAGGGAGCTTATAAGATCCTCAATACTTAAAGTATTCAGATCCTTAGCTTCCTCAATAGCAGTCACCTTGGGTCTCCATTTAGATGGCAGACTTCTCAGGATTTTGTTCACATGATCAGCTGTGGTATAACTCTTCTTCAGAATCTGAAGTCCAGAAACTAGAGTCTGAAATCTTGAGAACATTGTCTCAATATTTTCACCCTCTTTCATTCTGAACAATTCATATTGCTGAACAAGGATATTAGCCTTAGCTTCTCTAACTTTTTTATTACCTTCATAGTTAGAGCAGAGGGATGTGAAGATGGCCTTTGCTTTAGATTTGTCACTCAGCTTCTGGTATTCACTGTGAGGCATAGAATCCACAATGATACCTCTCACATGATGATGCTTTCTGTATATCCTTCTTTCAGCATCGGTGAGACCTTTTCTGTTCAGAGCCAATCCTTCTTCATCAACTGGTATGGAGATTCCATCTTCAATTATATCCCATAATGAATCATCAATTCCAATAATGTGGCTGTACATTTTGCTTTTCCACCAAGAGAATTTCTCAGCATCACCACTGAACATAGGGGGTTTATTGTGTGAGTGAGATTTCTTGTTTATAGTACCATAGCCACCACCACCACTTCTGGATGTAGATTCACCATAATTTCCAGATGACATGTTTTTCTCAGGATAAAAACTGACACACTGTTAAGTGTTAATATCAGAACCGGAGCTCTGATACCAACTGAAGGTGAGAAAAACACACAAGAAGGAGGGGTTGAATTGTGTGGACTCAAAAACTGGTTTCTTTTCTTTTCAAAACTTAAGACAAGTTCAAAATCAGGTTCTGAACTTTTATCAAAGTGTTTATGCAGCGGATTCAAATGAAAAGAGAGAAGACAAGAGAGACACACAATGTTTTTATACTAGTTCCTTCCACAAGTTGGAAGTAGTCTAGTCCCCTTGTTACTAACAAGAGATTTTACTATAATCAATCTGATTACAATTACTCATACCACAAAGGAATGAGATTTCCAGTTGCTCAACCACAAAGGAAGAGACTTCTAATGTTCAGACCACTAAGGAATGAAGCAACCTTGCTCAGACCACAAAGGAATGAGACTTCCCTGCTCAGACCACAAAGGAATGAGACTCTAATTGCTCAGAACACTAAGTAATGAGACTGCAAATGCTTAGTACGCAGACTAAGACTTGAACCAAACTGAATTACAAAGAAAGTAAGTTTGGGTTGAACACTTGATAAAATATCAGAGGTGTTCACTTAATACAACTCAGGTTTAGACTCTTAACCTTAAGAAATTCTAAGATACAAAAGATTGAAAGAATTTCTAAGTGTTTGGTGAACTACGAATTCTGGACAGAAAAACAGAGCACAAGTTCAGTTGTTTTGTTTCAAGAGTCTTAGCAAATTTCTTCTTCAATTCTTCTTCCTTATATAGAGGGAATTAGAGCTGTTGAAGAAAGCCAGTATTTAAGCAAAGAGCCGTTGCAAATCTTGAGCTAGGATAGACTGAAAATGTGTGCTGAACTTAGCAGAAAACCAGAACTCAGCAGCCATTTTTGAATTTACTTTCCTTAAAAGCTGGGGAATGTTTGAGTCAGGGAGATAATTGTTCCATTGGAGTTGTTCTGACATATGCAGGCATTAAATGCGCACAGTAACAGTTGCTTTTCTTGCCACATCAGACTTCAGAAGCTTCTGCGTGAACAGTACTTCAGGAGCTCTCTTCAGAAGCACTTCTTTAGAAGCACTGTTCATCAGACGCACTGTTCATCAGACGCACTTCTTCAGACGTTGACTTTTGTTGACCTTCAGAAGCACTGTTCATCAGACGCACTGTTCATCAGACGCTCCCTTCAGACGTTGACTTTTGTTGACCCTCAGACTCAGCCTTCAGACGCTGCCTTCAAACGCAAGCTTCAGACTCACCCTTCAGAAGCACCCTTCAGACTCAGTCTTCAGACTCACACTTCAGACCCCGTTTTCCTTCAAACTTGCAACATTGCTTCTAAGCTTTCCATCTTGCTCTTAGCTTGTTCTTCCATAACCATTATGGAATACCAATCATTAAAAATGTGGTTCTGCATATCTTGAACAAAGCATTAGCAAATACCAATTTTCTTTTTAACACTTTGTTATCATCAAAACCTTAAAGATGGTTGTTCATACAAATTGTTCCAACAATTTCTCTCTTATTCAAAAGAGAGTTGTTCACATTTTGTTCCAACAGCAGCAACTTCAAAGGATCTGGTTCCAAGAAGGAAGAACAGAAAGGTTGCTAAAACTGCAAAAAGACTGGTCATCTCAAAGCTGAATGTCCTGAGCTACAGAAGGATAAATCCAAGAAGACTAGCTCAAAATCAAGAAACTTCAGAAACAGATTCAAGAAAAGTCTTATGGCTACATGGATTGAGCTTGACAATGAATCTGAGTCTGAGAATGAAGATGAAGAAGAAGCAAATCTAGCTCTGATTGCTAGAACATCTTCTGATGAAGAGTCAGGATCAGACTCTGAAGAAGAAGATGAGGTATATTCTGAACTCTCTCGTTCTGATCTTGTTGAAACAGTTAAAGATGTTATGAACCACCTCAGAAGCAAGTTAAATCAATTAAAATCTTTGAAAAAGAAAAATAACTTGTTGGCTGATGAGAATCTTCAACTTCAGAATCATATCAATGAGATTGATGAAGAAGTTTGTTGAGTCTTTTGGTGTTGGCTGCATGTTTTGGCAAAACCAAAGTGTTGTTTGGAAGCATCTCCTTATGTAGAACATTTCTTCAGTTGGAAGTTTTTATTTTTGAAGCCATTCAGAAGCTGAAAATGACATCAGAAGCTGAAAGCACTGTAGCTGTTCAGAAGCTGGTTTCAGGTTCTGATGCTAGCGTTGACTTCTGTTGACCACATCAGAAGCTGGTTTTTCAGATTAGTTTTTGCGCGTATCTTGGGAGATTGAGCAAGGAATTATCTTTGTATAATTGCTTCTAGAATGCTGATTAAATTGGAGAAGATATCATTGAAGATTTGGTTCAGTTTCATGATCTTCGTATTTTCTGTTTTAAATCTTTCAAAGATACAGAGCAGTTTTATTTGTTACTTGATTGGACCAATCATAATTCAGAAACAAATCAAATTTAGAAGATTGGTTACAGAATTAAGAAGAGCCACTGAAGTCTATAAAAGGAGATTGCTGCTATGATTTGAAGACTTACGATTTTAGAGTCATAATTCAGAAAATTGAGTCTTTGTTATTTTAAGCTTTTAGCTTTTGGTGCACCACTCAGTTTGAGTTGGTTTAGAGTTGTAATTCATTCTAAGCCTTTAGGTACGAATGAAGTTTTGTCTTTGAAGGTGTATTCAAAAACAGGGTAGTTGTGTTTCAGAACTGGTTAAGTTCAAAGGGTAGTTCAAGTGGCTGGGTTGCAGTTGCTTGAATAGGAAGTTAGAGGATTCTAATACTCAAGAGTTGGGTAGAAGTCTGACTAGGTGGAGATTGGTTGCTTAGGATAAGAACTGGGAGTCAGTGTCTGAGTCTTAAGGATTAATTCCAATAGTGGATTTCCTTCCTGGATTGGTATCCCCCAGAGTAGGAGGTGTTTACTCCGAACTGGGTTAACAAACCCTCTGTGTTTTTAGCTTTCCTGCACTTTACTTTTCTGCTGTTTATCTGCTTTTTATTGTGCTAAGTTCTGTTCAGAACCTACTGGTTCAGAATCTACGTTTATCTCTTAAGTATTGCCTGGCCAGAATTTCAATTGGCATCAGAGCAGGCACCCTGCCTGTATTTTGGGTGAGATCCAGACGACTTAATATCTGGCAAGCATGGATAGAGAAGGAGGCTATGTCAATAGACCACCCCTATTAGATGGCACAAACTATGAGTATTGGAAGTCTAGGATGTGTGCCTTCTTAAAATCTATTGACAACAGGACTTGGAAAGCTGTGATTAAAGGTTGGGATCATCCTGTGTATACAGACAAAGATGGTAACAAGACTGAGGTTCTGAAGCCTGAGGAGGAATGGACCAAAGCTGAAGATGATCTGTCACTGGGAAATTCAAAAGCTTTGAATGCTATCTTTAATGTTATTGATCAGAACATGTTCAGACTTATCAAACAATGCACTGTTGCAAAGGAGGCCTGGGAAATCTTAAAGACAACTCATGAAGGAACTTCTAAGGTGAAGATGTCCAGATTACAGTTGCTGACCACCAAGTTTGAGAACCTGAAGATGAAGGAGGATGAATCCATTCAAGATTTTTACATGAATGTGCTGGATATGGCCAATTCCTTTGACTCTCTTGGTGAAAAGATGTCTGATGAGAAGTTAGTCAGAAAAATCCTCAGGTCCCTGCCCAGAAGGTTTGATATGAAGGTCACTGCAATTGAGGAGGCTCATGATATTACCACTATGAAGCTTGAGGAGCTGATTGGGTCATTGCTCAATTTTGAAACTGCCTTTTGTAAACAGACTGAGAAGAAAGGAAAAGGTGTAGCTTTTAGTGTAAATTCTGAAGCTGATGATCAACAAGAGTCTGAAGAGGATGACTTATCAAAAGCTCTTGTGTTGCTGGGAAAACAATTCAACAAGATTCTGAAGAATGTTAACAGAAAAGCCAAAGCCAAAGGTCAGAACTTCAGATTCAATAACAAGAAGCAACAAACTGATGAGAAGAAGACCAAGTCTGAGGAGAAAAGCAACCAAGCTAAAGGTGTGCAGTGCTATGAGTGTGAGGGTTTTGGACATATCAAATCTGAATGTCCTACTTTCCTGAAGAAACAAAAGAAGAGCCTAGCTGTTGGATGGTCTGATGATGGTTCTGAAGATGATGATGTTAGTGAATCTGATATGTGTGATACTGGTCTGGTAGTGAGGTCAGGAGCTATCTTGAAGAAGGAAGCTGTTTTAGAGTCTGAGACTTTTTTAGAGTCTGACTCAGAGTCTGAAGCCTCATCTGTGTCTGAAGCTGCTAAAACCTCATATGATGAACTAGCTGATAACTACAAGAAGCTGTATACCAGAAGTGCTGAGGTTTGCAAACAAGTTCTGGATCAGAAGGAGACTATTTTTCAACTGGAGGCTGAAAAAGGTGAACTGTTGGTTCAAAATTCAGAATTGAAAGAAGAAGTAAACCAACTTAATTCCCAACTTGAGCACATGAAAAAGCAAGTTAGGATGATGAATACTGCTACTGATAAGTTGGAGGAAATACTGGTGGTCCAGAAGCAAGGAAAAACTGGGTTAGGCTATGTTGATCAGAGTCTGAAGCTCAAAGAGAAAAATTCTGTTAAACAGTTTGTTCCTGCCACTCAAAGTGTTGATCCTATGATTGGAATATCTCAGATGAAACCTCAAAAGGTGGCCCAGATGCAAGGTCAGAAGCATGTTCAGATGCAAGGTCAGAAGCATGTTCAGATGCAAGGTCAGAAGCATGGTCATATGCTACCTCAGAAGCAACCCCATAAATTTTTCAGAAACAGAAGGAGGAGAAATCATCCATGGATCTGTCATCATTGTGGAAAGAAAGGGCATATCAAACCATTTTGCTTCAAACTTTATGGCTATCCTGAACATTTTCAGTATAGAAAAGTGGAACCAGCTACTATCAGACACAATGTTCAGAAGGTGTGGAAGCCCAAAGTTCAGAATGTAGGCTTGATTGCTCATACTTCACTGAGAGCCACTTCAAAAGAAGACTGGTATTTTGATAGTGGGTGTTCAAGGCACATGACTGGTGTGAAGAAGCTGCTGAGCAATATCAGATCATACTCCAAAAGTTATGTGACATTTGGAGATGGTGTAAAAGGTCAGATTCTGGGTATTGGTGATTTGATCAGAGAGGGTTTGCCTAGACTTAATGATGTGCTACTGGTGGAAGGATTAACCTCTAATCTGATCAATATTAGCCAGCTATGTGATCAGGATTTAAAAGTGAATTTCAACAAGCAGGAGTGTATTGTTACTGATCAGGATGGTAAAACTCAGATGAGGGGCTGCAGATCCAAAGACAATTGTTATTTGTGGGTTTCTGAAGAAGAAAGAAGTCTGACTTCTTGTCTTTTGAGCTCAGAAGAGGAAGTCAAACTCTGGCACCAGAAACTGGGACATCTGCATCTGAAAGGCATGAAGAAAATCCTAAGTACTGAAGCTATCAGAGGTGTACCTAATCTGAAGATCAATGAGGACAATGTTTGTGGTGATTGTCAAATTGGGAAACAAACAAGAAAGTCTCATCCCAGATTAGTTCACCAGGTAACTACTAAAGTACTAGAACTTGTTCATATGGATTTGATGGGGCCTATGCAAGTTGAGAGTATTGGAGGCAAGAGGTATGCTTTTGTAATGGTTGATGATTACTCAAGATTCACATGGATCAGTTTTGTGAGAGAAAAATCTGATACTTTTGAAGTTTTTAGAGACTTGTGCATTCAACTACAAAGAGAAAAGGACTGTGGCATAATCAGAATCAGAAGTGACCATGGCAAAGAATTTGAAAACAAGAGTTTCTCAGAATTTTGTGCTTCTAAAGGTATAAAGCATGAGTTTTCTGCACCTATCACACCTCAGCAAAATGGTGTAGTTGAGAGGAAGAATAGGACATTAGCAGAATGTGCAAGAGTAATGCTGCATGCTAAGAAGCTGCCATATATGTTTTAGGCTGAAGCTATGAACACTGCATGCTACATACACAATAGAGTCACTTTGAAAAAGGGAACAACATCTACTCTGTATGAATTGTGGAAAGGGAGGAAGCCAACTGTGAAATATTTCCATGTTTTTGGGAGCAGATGATATATCTTGGCTGACAGAGAGAATAGAAGAAAACTGGATCCTAAGTCTGATGAGGGCATATTCCTGGGTTATTCAGTGAACAGCAGAGCTTATAGGGTGTTTAATTCCAGAACCAAGGTTGTAATGGAGTCCATTAATGTGGTAATTGATGATCTGACTGCTGAGAAAGATAGAAGTGAGTCGGAAGTTGTTCCAGAATCTGAAGCATCAGAAGAACAAACTTCAGAAGCAGAAATTCATCCAGAGTCTGAAGAAGCAGATGTACATCCAGAACATGATCCTACCAATAAAGGGCCATCTATTAGAGTTCAGAAGGATCATCCTAAGGAGCTTATCATTGGGAGCTTGGATCAAGGTGTCAGAACCAGGAGATCAGATGCTGCTGCTACTGATTCATGCTTTGTGTCAAAGTTTGAACCTAAAAATGTGAAAGAAGCCTTAATTGATGAATTTTGGATTGAAGCAATGCAAGATGAGTTGAATCAATTCAAAAGGAGTGAAGTATGGGATCTTGTTCCAAGACCAGAAGGGTTGAATGTGATTGGCACTAAGTGGATTTTCAAGAATAAGACAGATGAAAGTGGTACTGTAGTCAGAAACAAGGCAAGGTTGGTTGCTCAGGGTTATACTCAAGTTGAGGGACTTGATTTTGATGAGACCTTTGCACCTGTGGCCAGACTAGAGTCCATAAGATTACTGTTGGGTGTATCTTGCATTCTCAAGTTCAAATTGTTCCAGATGGATGTGAAGAGTGCATTTCTGAATGGATATTTGCAAGAAGAGGTATATGTTGAACATCCTAAGGGTTTTTTGGATCCTAAGTTTCCAGAACATGTGTACAAGTTGAAGAAGGCTTTATATGGATTGAAACAAGCACCAAGAGCATGGTATGACAGGCTGACTCAGTTTCTTGTGGCTCAAGGTTACAGAAAAGGAGGCTCTGATAAGACTTTGTTTGTGAAAGATGAAAATGGGAGTCTGATGATTGCTCAGATTTATGTGGATGATATAGTGTTTGGAGGGATGTCTTAGAAGATGGTCAAATTGTTTGTTCAGCAGATGCAATCAGAATTTGAAATGAGCTTAGTTGGTGAACTGACATACTTTCTTGGGTTACAAGTCAAACAAATGGAAGATACAATCTTCATTTCTCAAAGTAAGTATGCCAAGAACATAGTGAAGAAGTTTGGAATGGGGAGCTTATTGTATTTAACTGCAAGCAGACCTGATATCACTTATGTTGTTGGAGTTTGTGCAAGGTATCAAGTTGATCCTAAGATGAGTCATCTGACACAAGTGAAGAGAATTCTGAAATATGTGAATAGCACAAGTGACTATGGAATCATGTATTCTCATAGTTCAAGTTCTGAACTGATGGGTTATTGTGATGCTGACTGGGCTGGAAGTGCTGATGATAGGAAGAGCACTTCAGGAGGTTGTTTCTTCTTAGGAAATAACTTAATTTCTTGGTTCAGCAAGAAACAAAACTGTGTTTCATTGTCAACTGCTGAAGCTGAGTATATTGCTGCTGGGAGTAGTTGTTCACAACTGGTTTGGATGAAGCAGATGCTTGAGGAGTACAACATTGAACAAGGAACTATGACATTGTTTTGTGACAATTTGAGTGCTATCAACATCTCTAAGAACCCAATACAGCACAGCAGAACTAAACACATTGATATTAGACACCATTTTATCAGAAACCTTGTGGAGGATAAAGTCATTCAGCTGGAACATGTAGCTACTGAAGAGCAAATTGCTGACATATTCACAAAGGCCTTGGATGCTAAACAATTTGAAAACTTAAGGAGCAAGTTAGGTGTGTGTTTACATGAAGACTTATAGCAATTACTGCAAACTGGATGTGAGGAAGATAGAGTACCTACCAGTTGTGCTTATGCTAAGTGTGATCCTGAACCAGAGTCTGAGTCTGATAGGTTTTCCAAGATCTGTGTTACCTGTTCTGATTTTAATCCCTATATGAAGACTATGATTTGTCAGAATTTTGTGGCTAAAAAGGGGGAGAAAATCTTATGCAATGTGTTGGCTCTGTTGGCTCTGATACCAAGAATTAGAAGATGTATTGCTGCATTTCAGATGTTAAGCTGTCTGTGTCATTCAGAAAGTGTGTCATTGATTCTGAAGGTGACTAGTTTTGATCTGATACCAAGCATTATATATCCAGATATGAACAAGGGGGAATATGTGTCTCAGGGGGAGTACAAGATTGTTATGATCCTGAGTGTTTTTGTGATCCTGAAGTATGCTCTGATACCATAAAGTGTGCTTCTGATATGCTCTGATAACATTTCTCTGTAGTTCAGTAGTAAGGGGGAGTTTGTATGAGAAGCTGAGTTGCAGGGGGAGTGTTGTGAAGCTGGAGTGTTTGGTTATATGTTTGTGAAGCTTCAGGGGGAGTTGATTAATAGATCTGATACCATGTTTGTAATGATCAGGAGTTGATCAGTAGCATATGTGTGCTTCAGTAGCTGTTATGATGTGTAGAACTGAAGCTGGTTTGTGTTAATCATAGTTGTGTCTGCTGCTTATGTTTATGTTATGATTAATAATTGTGGAGTTCTTCATTGCTGAGTTGATTATAAGGGAGATTGAAGAACTTGGATGGTTTTAGCCAAAAATTTGCCAAAGGGGGAGATTGTTGAGTCTTTTGGTGTTGGCTGCATGTTTTGGCAAAACCAAAGTGTTGTTTGGAAGCATCTCCTTATGTAGAACATTTCTTCAGTTGGAAGTTTTTATTTTTGAAGTCATTCAGAAGCTGAAAATGACATCAGAAGCTGAAAGCACTGTAGCTGTTCAGAAGCTGGTTTCAGGTTCTGATGCCAGCGTTGACTTCTGTTGACCACATCAGAAGCTGGTTTTTCAGATTAGTTTTTGCGCGTATCTTGGGAGATTTAACAAGGAATTATCTTTGTATAATTGCTTCTAGAATGCTGATTAAATTGGAGAAGATATCATTGAAGATTTGGTTCAGTTTCATGATCTTCGTATTTTCTGTTTTAAATCTTTCAAAGATACAAAACAGTTTTATTTGTTACTTGATTGGACCAATCATAATTCAGAAACAAATCAAATTCAGAAGATTGGTTACAGAATTAAGAAGAGCCACTGAAGTCTATAAAAGGAGATTGCTGCTATGATTTGAAGACTTACAATTTTAGAGTCATAATTCAGAAAATTGAGTCTTTGTTATTTTAAGCTTTTAGCTTTTTGTGCACCACTCAGTTTGAGTTGGTTTAGAGTTTTATAGAGTTGTAATTCATTCTAAGCCTTTAGGTACGAATGAAGTTTTGTCTTTGAAGGTGTATTCAAAAACAGGGTAGTTGTGTTTCAGAACTGGTTAAGTTCAAAGGGTAGTTCAAGTGGCTGGGTTGCAGTTGCTTGAATAGGAAGTTAGAGGATTCTAATACTCAATAGTTGGGTAGAAGTCTGACTAGGTGGAGATTGGTTGCTTAGGATAAGAACTGGGAGTCAGTGTCTGAGTCTTAAGGATTAATTCCAATAGTGGATTTCCTTCCTGGATTGGTATCCCCCAGAGTAGGAGGTGTTTACTCCGAACTGGGTTAACAAACCCTCTGTGTTTTTAGCTTTCCTGCACTTTACTTTTCTGCTGTTTATCTGCTTTTTATTGTGCTAAGTTCTGTTCAGAACCTGCTGGTTCAGAATCTACGTTTATCTCTTAAGTATTGCCTGGCCAGAATTTCAAAGTTAATGAACTTAGAGAAATGGTTCATAAGAAACCTAATGAAGTTCCAAGTGAACATGAAATTGCTCTTCAAGATTTTATCTTAACTGGAATCAACAGAAGTAAGATTGCTTCTATGATTTATAATATCAGCAGAAACAGAGGAGAAGGTATTGGTTTCAAAAATGATCCATTTAATTTTTCAAAAGAAACAAACCTACCATCTTGTTCTGGAGATATTATGAAAGGTACCAAGGTGTATTTTGTACCTGCATCTGAGATTTCTGAGAAACAGAATTTACCAGAAACAGAGACTGCTGACTCTGAAGTTCTGAACTGTTCAGAATCCAAAACTTCTGAACCTAAGGGAAAGATGAAGGCATAATTTAAAACTTTGCCAAAGTATAAACCAAAAGGTTCTAAGTCTAAGACTATGAGGAAAACAGACTTTAAATCTGAAAAGGTTCAAAGTGTGAAGAGTTCAGAACCTGAGACAAGCAAGTCTCAAACTCTGAAAAATTCAGACTCAAATTTTCAAAAGGCTGTGTTTATGAAATCTTCAAAAGATACTAGACCAATTAATACAAAACCTTTTAAATCTCAGAATGTCAGACAAAGGATACAAAAGAAAGCCAATCTGTCATCTGATTCTTATTGTATTAAGAAAGGTTTGAAAGTCTGCCTTGAGTCAGGAGCAGGCAAAACTGAAGTTCTGAACAAATCAGAATCAAAGACTCTTAAGTCCAAAGTTCTGAAGAAAACAGAACCAAAGCCTTCAAAGGTTCAGACTCTAAAAAGCTCAGAACCAAAGACCTTCAAGTCTAAGGTTCTGAAGAAATCTGAGTCAAGACCATTGAAAGCTCAGGTTCTGAAGAACTCAGTGTCTGATACTAAGACTTATTCAAGATTAAAGGATTCACATCCAAGGTATCTGAACAAGTCTGAGTACTATAACTCCAGACCCAAGGTGCAACAAAAGACTAAACCTTTCAGAACTAACCCAAGAGGACCCATATGGGTACCTATGTTTGAGATTATTTCTGTTGCAAATATGATTAAGAACCAAACAAAAGGGGAAGTCATGGTGCCTGGACAGTGGCTGCTGGCATTACATGACAGAAGGAAAGTCTATGTTCCAAACCCTGATCATGAAAGAGGGAGGAACTGTGGGATCTGGAGGAAACCACAAAGACTAGATCATTGGTACTGAGCTATTGAGAGCTCTGCAGATCTTCAGCTCTCAGTGGACACTTCAGAACCTGAAAAATTTATAAGTTTGAAGAATGTCTAGAAGCTGAAAATTCTACTGTAGCTGAATATCTCTCATAAGCTGACACTTCTACTAAAGCCAATCAAGAACATTGTTGGAACAAAAATGGGTGTTCAGAAACAACCTGAATGAACAAGGAGAGGTAGATCAGAAGCTCAACAGAGGTATGATTGTTCTCTGTTATACTTAACAGCTTCTACACTAATGTGAAAGACTATCAGGTTCATGAAAACAGCATAACCTTCTTTGTGATAATTATGCTGCAATCTGTTTGTCTAAAAAATCCAATTCTACATTCAAGAGCCAAGCATTTTAAATTAAAAATCATTTTATTAGAGACTATGTTCAGAATAGAAACTGAATAGAAACTGCATTTCATCTCTAAACATGCATTTCATCATTTTATTGAACATGCTTTTTATCTTTGAAAAAAATTGGTTGACTCTGAATAGAAACTGAGAACCTGAAGTTCATCAGAAGCTAAGACTTAACAGACACTCACTTTGAGAGTTTGAAGATAGTTCAGCTTCTGAAAACATCAGAGTCTGAGTTTCAGAATCTCAATTTTTGTGACTTCTGATAAAACTCATTATTAGTGGATACTTTACACGTGGCCCACTAATGAGAGTGAATCTGAACAGTTGTCCAACACTTGTTCAGAATCTGGTAAGATATAACTGCTGGGCTGTGATGAATTAAGCCTTGAAAGCTGTACTTTGCACCCTCCAAAAGTCATCAATGTGCAGTGTGTTTAAATGTTTTTCTGTTTCTGAAAAGTTTTAACAAACACACTCAAAACACAGTTTTTCAATCTTTCATCTTATGTGTTCAGTTTTCAGACCCAGTTTTAAACTCTTATTTCTGTCTGAAACTGTTCAGTAATACTGAATCATCTGTTCTGAACAATTGTGTCTGAAAGAGTTCAGCAGTATTGAACCATATGTTCTGAACAATTGTTATGCTCTGAACATTTTATCTGACGTTTTTCACTCTCTTAAAAATTCTTGAATTTTTTTTTTGTTGATGACAAAAGGGGGAGTAAAAGTAACAAGTGATTCAGGCTCTGAGCTCACAATATAAGTTAATTTCTGATAATTAATTAACTTATGAGAACAACTTTTAATCTCTTAGACTCTGAATTAAATTCTGTGAGATGAACTGAATTTTCAATTCTGTAAATTAAACTGAATTTAAATAACTTGGATAAAACTCAAGGGGAGCTTACAAACCTCACCTTGTGAATTATCAGACTTAGGGGGAGCTTACAAACCTCAAACCCTGAAGTCAGTTTGTTATTTAAATTCTGAATGTATTTACACTTTGTTTTTCATCTGTTTGATTTAAATGGAATTTAATTAACCTGGATAAGACTCAGGGGGAGCTTACAAACCTCACCTTGTGGATTATCAGACTCAGGGGGAGCTTACAAACCTCAGACCCTGAAGTCAACTTGTTAATTAAATTAACAACAATTTTCTATTAATGCTTATGTTTGTCATCATCAAAAAGGGGAAGATTGTTGGAACAAAATGTATGAACAACTCTCTTTTGGGTTTTGATGATAACAAAGTGTTAAAAAGAAAATTGGATATGCTAATACTTGATTCTAGTGTGCAGAACCATGTACTTAAAGATTGGTATCTAACATTGGTTATGAAAGAACAAGTTAAGAGCAAGAAGGAAATTATAGAAGCTTATGTTGCAAGAATAAAGAAAATCAGCGTCTGAAGCAGCTTCTGAAGACTAGCTTCTGAAGGCAACTTCTGATGAGCAGTGCCCGAAGCCCGCTTCTGAAGTCTGAGATTCAGCAGTCAACGTTTGCAACTGTGATCAGTGAAGTACTGTACTGTCAGAACAGCTCTATGTAACAGTTGTCTCCTTGGCCAAAACATTCTCCATGTTTTAAGGAAACAATTCAAATCTGCCATGTTCTGTTTTCTATGTTGTGCACACAATACCAGAACAGAAGAAATTAATTGTTGGCTGAAGCTTCTAATTGCAACGGCTCTAATTGCTGACATGACATCTTCACAACAGCTCTTTATTCCTCTATAAAGGATTGAAGAATTGAAGAAGAAGACCAAGACTCGGTTACTCTGTTTTTTTGAAAGCTCAAATCTGCCAAATTAGAAAGAGTCTTAAACCTGTGTTGTATTTTGTGAACACCTCTGATTGTATATCAAGTTGTCGCGTCGAATTTCGGATATCAAGCTATTGAGAAGCGTTGAATCACTAATTTTAAATCACGACTGAACTTTTAATTTTTTCGGGGAAAAAAGGAAAAAAGTTCGAAATTACCTTTAAGTAAGAGATTTTAAGTTCGGGAGTCGATTATGCGAGGGGAAGGTATTAGCACCCCTCACATCCGTTGTACTCAACGGGAACCTCTTAGTTGACTTAGGCTTAAAATGTTTTTTTAACGTTTTGCTTGCGTGCTTGAATATATAAAAGGGAAAAAGAAAATATGATGAAAGGGAAAAAGATAAAATATGATGAAGGGGAAAAAGAAAGTTTTTTATTAAAGGGCTTGACAAGATATGAATCATGCTCCTACGTATCTCCCGGTGGATGGAGAATTCAAAGCTTACGTAGTTCTTTGGGTAGAAAAAATTTGTTTGTTGGTTGATTTTAATTAAAAAGATTTGATCGCGCCCGAGCGAAAAGGTTTTGCTTTAAAATGCAAAAACACGGAAGTTTGCTTTAAAAATGCAAACACATGGTCTACTATCGTTATGTGGATAACTTAAAAAAGACCGATAAAAAGTTTTACCTACTACCGTTATGAGGGTAGCTTAAAAAAGGTAAAAACGATTTGATAAAAAAGAGACGGACTCGCACTCGGGCGTGAAAAAAGTTTGAAAACGCGCAAAGGCGTAAAAAGGTTTAAATGACAAAAAGACGGACGCACAAAGGCGCAAAAGTTTTGAATTGACCACGAGGGCCAAGAAAAGTTAAATTGACCACGAGGGCCAAGGAAAGTTTTAAAATGGTCACGGGGGACCAAAGAAAGGTTAAGCGCGTTGGACGCGTTGAAAATGGAATGACGATTGCCCGAACAACGAGACATACGTCAAGCATTCGTGCAACCGGGGTTTGGAGAGACATACGTCAAACCATTCCTTTTTCATTCAAGTTTTTGTTTGTTGAAACTCAAAGAAATTTCAAAGGAAACAAAACACTTGGTTAAAAACTTAAGGAAAAGTTGTTGAAAACCACGAACAAATTTGTTGTTCAAGTTTATTGAAAATCATGAACATAGCTTGTTGCTTAAGTTATTGGAACTCAAGAACAAGTGTTATTCAAGTTTGAAAGATGAACAAATTCATGAAAATATGCATAAGTTTGGAAAATGCACAAGTTCGGCTCAAGTTTGAGTTTGGTTTTAAAAAGTGAGCAAGTTCGGCTCAAGTTCATGTTTTGATTGAAAATCATGAACAAAGTTATTGTTCAAGTTTTAGTTTTGAAAATAATGAACTTAGCTTATTGCTCAAGCTTGATTTTTAAAGTTTAACGAACGTAACTTGTTTCGCAAGTTACTCAAAATTTATTGCTCAAAACTTGTGAAGTTTCCAACATCATGCAAAAACTTGGTATGGTTTGAACAAAAATGAGTTTTAACCCTCTTAGGTTCTGAATCATTAGTTAGAACCTCAAAAATTTGGCCTTTGGAAACCTGAATTCATGTTCTGAGTTCTGCAACTTTCGTATAGCAACCTGAACTTGGCTCTGCGAACCCAAGTTTTGTCATGGTCGCAGAGCGACCATGACTTTGCTCTGCGAACTCTGCGAAAAATTGAACTCAGAAGCTGCTTCTGAACTTCTGTTCAGAAGCTGCTCCTGAGCAAGCTTCAGAACCTTGAGGGGGTTAAAAAGCTTCGCAAATTTGGCAAGAAAAGGTTTAAAACAACTCAAATTGGTGTTTTGCAACTTTGAGATTCCTTTTGAGTTTCAAAAGGGGTTTTTTTGCACAAAATGATATTAAACAAAGTAAATGATGCAAACAGCAATTCAAAATGAAAGATAAAGATTTTAGAATACTTACAGAACTCCTAGCAATGCTTGTATGGCAAGAGATAAGGAGGGAGCTTGAATGCTTGTGATTTTGCAAGGTTGGAATGTTAGAGGTTATGGATAACAAATAGCTCTAATGTTCCAATTGGTTTTTGCTATGTGTTGAACTCTTTTCTTGCTCTAGAAATTCTGTAAGTGCTGTGTATGTAATGGTTTTTCAAGTGTGTAGAGTGGTCTTTCAAGTATATAGAGTGGTTATGCATTGCATCCCTTTTATAGGCAAAAAATGAAATCTATGCAATGATGAAAAAATCTCTAGAATCCAGCTGATTTGTGGGCTAAAACCAGGCTATCTTGCTTTGCATTTAATGCAAAAGTGAAGAGGTGACATTGCCTTGCAACCTTGGGCCAAATTCAGCCATCCAAGCAGCTGATCTTTGATAGCAATGATGATGAAAAATCTGAAAAACAGGGCAGCTTGCAATTGGGTTGTTCTTGGGATCAATCCTTGCAATCTTGAGAGGTCAAGCAAGGAAAACGTGCACTGCCATGTACAGAGATTGGGGGAAGCAAAAGGGAGCATGTGGGCTGGTGTAAGGAAGGAGGAAAAGCTGCTGAAAACAGGGCATCAAAACAGCTTTTGGGCAAGTGAAACCACCTATGTTTGACTGGTTTTGGTGGAGAAAGAAGGAAGAAAAGAGAACAAGCAGCTGGCTGACAAGCTCAGGGTTAGAGGCAGGTCAATTGGGAGGGATGAGGGCTGACCAAGGGCAGCCAACTTGCTTGGGCACATGCTAGGTTGGAACAAAATCCTTCTCACCTTGGCTTTTAATGTCACATGCTTAATGAAGCTTTGCTGGATCCATTCAACCACAATTGGTGATAATAATGATAATAATAACAGTGGATGATAATAACAATGACTATAATGAAATTAAAAGTAAGATAAATCAAAGGAATTAAAATCTGCAGAAAATTCGCAGAGTTCGCAGAGCGAAGGGAACTTTGCTCTGCGAACTCCCCTTTTCTTTTTTTTTTTATTTTCTTAAGAATAAAACAAATAAAAACCAATAATAATAATAGTAGTGGTAATAATGAAAGTGATAATGGAAACAAAAATAGTAATGATGTTGGGTTTTTGTAGATTGGCTACATTTTGCAAAAACATCTACTAGCCAGATGCTGGGACAGATGCGGTAGCATATGGAACAGCATTATGTGACTTGTGATTTTCGCGCCAGCTAGCGCTTTATATTTGTGTACGCAATCTTCCAAAGATTTGCTTGAAGATTTATTTTCCTCTAGCTTGCTGATCAAGGCGCGTGTATCTGCCTGAAGATTTGTTTGAAGTTTTATTTGCCTTGCCATTTGTTCTCCAAGATATTGTTCTATATTTGGAAGCTTTTTATTATTTCTAGAAGATTGTTTCAGCTGGACCGGTCAATGTCCATGCTCTATTTTGAAGCCCAGACCCGTGGTATCTCAGTGCTATATATTCATGAAGGCAAACCCTAGTAGGGTAACTAAAAACCGTGTGTGTTAGCAAAGCGTGTGTTTTAAGGTTTTTAGGGTTTTGTTTGTTAATTGTGAGCCTTGCTTGTATCATCCTGATTCAAGCTAAGGACTGAGTTTGTTTTGAGTTGTAGTTTGTAAGCTGCTCCTAAGCTTTTAAGTACGGAGTGAGTATGTGTTATTAGCGTGTGTTTCTCTTGGTTGTGTTTTGTGTTTTTGTGTGTTTGATAACAATACTGTGTGTGTTGTTCGTAGGAATTGAGACGGGGTCTCATATCTAGGAGTTCCTAGATAGAGTTGCCACTGGTAGGGTCTAGGTGCAAGGTCAAGTAGTGGGTCTGCGTTGGTCTTTTCACTAGAACTATAATAGTGGAATCATTCCTGGATTGGTATCCCCCAGAGTAGGAGAGTTGCTCCGAACTGGGTTAACAAACTCACTGTGTACTTTTTATTTCCGCTGTGTTCCTTTTAATTTGTGCTTTGTTACGTTGTGCTATTTTAATTGTAGTTCTGAGTAGACACGCGCTCGGACAGTTGTGCCAACATTGTGCACAGCATATTTCAGTCAGGTTGCCAGGAATTTCAAATGATAATAGTAATAAAGATGATAATAATAATAAATGATGAAAAAGATAATAATATTAGTAATTAAAAATAATGATAATAATAAATAATAATAATACCAAAACATTGATAAAAAGATAATAATAATAATATTATTAATGAAAAAGACAATAACAATAGTATTAAAAATAATAATGATAATGATAATATTAATAAAAATGATAGTAATGCTAATGGTGATAAATATTAATAAATAAAAATCCAACAATGAAGATGGAATAATAAAAGGTAAATAAAAATAAGAAAAATTGAAAATTATAATGAAATGATGAATAGTAATATGATAATGAACAAAGAAAAATATGAGTCAAAAAATGGGGTATGACAGATGCCCCTATTTAAGTTTCTTCGCCCCGGAGATTAAAAGTGAAATTTTGAAATTGACGGGTCGAAGAGACTTAAATATAAAGTACACCATTTTTGACTAAATTTTTCTTGAATTGAAAATGCTATGAATGCATGCATGCAATGCTGCGAATGCTCGTAATGCAAGTATGAATGCAAAGACGGAAAAGATGACCCGACAGGGGATAAAAAGAGGCAAAGGGATACCCGGGTTCGTTAAAGAAACGGGATCCGACTCTACTGGGGTAACATGGTTCCACTGGGGAAAGAGTTGTCTACTACCAGAATGATAGCTTAATAAAGACAACAGATCAAGGTTATCCTGGTGGCTTCACCGGGGATTTCATCTTACCTACTACCGTTGTGATGGTAGCTTAATGAAGGTAAGAGAAGACAAAGTATGCTAACCACTGGGGAAATTATTTTACCTACTACCGTTGTGATTGGTAGCTTAATGAAGGTAAAAATGTAAGTGTTAGCTGCTCGGGTTAAATTTCGAACTGCCACTGATGACAAGAAAGAAAGGTAAACGTCAGCTGTTCCGGTTAAATTCCGAACTGTCACTGAAGATAAGAAAGAAAGGTAAAAGTCAACTGTTCGGGTTAAATTCCGAACTACCACTGATGGTAAGAAACAAAGGGTAAAAGTCAGCTGTTCGGGTTAAATTCCGAACTACCACTGAGGATAAGAAAACAAAGGTAAAAGTCAGCTGTTCGGGTTAAATTCTGAACTACCACTGATGGGAAGAAACAAAGGTAAAAGTCAGCTGTTCGGGTTAAATTCCGAACTACCACTGAAGGTAAGAAACAAAGGTAAAAGTCAGTTGTTCGGGTTAAATTCCGAACTACCACTGATGGTAAGAAAACAAAGATGAATGTCAGTTGTTCGGGTTAAATGCCGAACTACCACTGACGACATTGGGGATGCAGCTGACAATCTGCTAATTACAGGACTGCCCCTTCAACTGGGGAGAAAAGATGCACAAGTTGTTCGTTAAAGAACTTGCCACTTGGCACAACACTGGGGAATTTGCACAAGCTGTTCGTTTAAGGAACTGCCACTTGGCATAAAGGCATAATAAAAAGATGTGCAAGCTGTTCGTTTGAACTGCCACTTGGCATAAAAAGGTTACATCTCTGGACCAGATACACTGGGGATGACACTTGGGGAAAAGGAGGTTACGAATTATTCATGATTGATTGGTAAGACTCATGGTGGTTAAAGCAGCCATGCATGAATGATATGTTGTATGCATGAAGGTATATATGCATGAATGTATGAATGTATGAGTGTACGAATGTACAAATGTATGACCTTCACTGGGAATGTGGTGCGAAGGGTTGACTTGCACTGGGGATACACAAACCGTTCATTAAAGAACTGCCCCTGGGCATAAGAATATGATGAAAGATTGCACAAGTTGTTCGTTAAAGAACTACCACTTGGCATAAGGAGGTGACATCTCTAAACCAAACAGACTGGGGATGACACTGAGGAAAGGACTGATTTGATTGATTGGTCGACCGATAAACTTGGTGAGACAAGATTAGACCGGTAAGACGAAAAGTGGACCGACGTCGCATTGCAAACACTCGGTAATCTTCAATGGGGATGATGTCACAGGGGATACATCCAAAAAATTATTGACGGGATAAAGCCGCGATAACTGATGAAGAATAAATAAAATACCTCACGGGGAGATTGTTAATCCACTTCGGGATTGTGCTAATCTGCTGGGGAGAAGAACTGATGATCCTGCTGGGGGTGCTTATGCTTTGGTTGGCTAACCTTTGCCTGAATCGTCCTTTCGGGCTCTCGATTCATTGGGGATATTCCCTTTTGATTTACTGATGATTTTGCTGGAGAATCCCTTTTAGCAATTGACCATGCTCGGCCTGCGAAGTTTCATCCGTTTTCAGGACAGATATTGACGCACATTTCAAGTATTCAGAGTTCAGAGAGAATGTGTTTGTTATTTTATAAAAGATAGAAGACTCACAAAATTTTTTTGAAAAAGTTTTGTTTTAAGTACTATCATCAAAAAATAGAAGAAATGAGTAAATTGAATAAATGGGAATTTTTGATAAAAAACAAAAGAATGCTGGGAAGAAAATTTATTAATGGGGTGGTGGCCTGCCAAGGGCGTGGCTCCACGGATCTTACAAAGTTTGAAAAAAATGGTAAATATAAAGGGAGGGTACATTGAACACGATGACCGCTATTATCCCTAACAACTTTGAATCCCCTGTTCGGATGCTTCAGATTCGGAGTCTTTGGACAATTGATGTGCCCCAAACAAATCACGGCCAATCCGATGTAGTTACTTTGTCTTTTGATCCTTAATTTTTGCATAGGTCGTTTTTTCAGATTTTTGACCTATCAGGATGATTATTTCTGTTTTATGTCTCTAATTTTTGCCAGGAATTTCAATTGGCATCAGAGCAGGCACCCTGTTCTGTGTGGGTGAGCTCCAGGGAAAGAAGTTTCTGGCTCAATGGATAAAGAAGGCGGACTGGTGAACAGACCACCCTTGTTGGATGGGTCGAACTATGACATTTGGAAATCACGCATGACAGCATTCTTGAAATCTCTAGACAGCAGAGCTTGGAAGGCTGTGATCAAGGCATGGGTCCCTCCTAAAATAAAAGATGCGAATAATGTTGATACTGATGAGTTAAAACCAGAAGAGGAGTGGTCTACAGAAGAAGACACTGCAGCTATTGGAAACTCTAAAGCCCTGAATGCTTTGTTTAATGGTGTTGACAAGAACATGTTCAGGTTGATTAAACAATGTACTATTGCCAAGGAAGCTTGGGATATCCTAAGAACAGCTCATGAAGGTACTCAAAAGGTCAAGAAGTCAAGGCTACAACTGCTAACAACACAGTTTGAGAATTTGAGAATGAAAGAAGGAGAGAGTGTTCATGACTTTCACATGAATGTGCTAGAATATGCTAACACTTTTGAATCCTTGGGGGAAAAGATATCCGATGAAAAACTGGTAAGCAAAATTCTCAGGTTCCTGCCTAAGAAATTTGATATGAAAGTATGTGCTATCGAGGAGGCCCAAGATATTGGAGATATGAAAGTTGATGAGTTGATTGGATCTCTTCAAGTTTTTGAATTAAAGGCTAATGAAAGATCTGAAAAGAAGGACAAGAACATTGCCTTCATCTCCAACACTGATGAAGATGATGTGGAGAGTAATTTAGATACTGATGAGAGCATCTCTGAAGCTATTGTGTTGTTGGGTAAACAATTTAATGAAGTTCTGAAGGGGATGGACAGACGCCCTAGGACACATGCTCCGGACAACAGTCGCAGCATCTATAAAAATGTCAACAATCAGAGGAAACCTAGAACTGATGACAAAACCAATCAAAGCAAAGGGGTGCAATGCCATGAATGCGAAGGATATGGTCACATCAGAACTGAGTGTGCAACGTATCTGAAGAAACAAAGGAAGGTGATGACTGGTTCTTGGTTTGATGAAGATGAGTCAGAAGAAGAACCTGAAACTGCAAAACATGTGAATGCCTTGACTGGAGTGTGCACATCTGACAATGAATCTAGTGATGAAGAGCTAACATATGATGAACTGGCTGATTCTTACAAGGAGCTATACCTCAAAAGTGAGGAAGTTTGTAAAACTTTAGAAAAACAAAAAGGGACCATCGCTCTCCTGCAAGCTGAGAAAGACAAACTTCTGAAAATAAACTCAGACCTCAATGATGAGGTTATCTTACTTACTTCCAAGATTGGCAATATGAACAAGCAACTGCGGATGATGAACAAAGGTACTGATGCTTTAGACGAAATTCTGGAAATAGGACAGAAACCTGGAGATTCTAAAGGTATTGGGTTTGACTACAGTTCTATGCCTCAGCAGAAACTATTACCAGTGAGACAGTTTGTGGCACCTGTTAGTACTCATGATCATACTATGTCAAGACAGATGCCCCAGCATCAGGTGAGACAACAGGCATCAGGATATAGGACCAGATCTAAAGGAAGGAATTATGCTTGGGTATGTCATTACTGTGGAAGAAAAGGACATATCAGACCTTTCTGTTTTAAATTACATGGTTACCCAGACAGGACCTATTCACCAAGACCTGATCCCACAGTAAAGATCACCAAAAAGCAGTGGAAGCAGAAAAATGATAATTTCACAAGCAACACTATGGATCCTAGAAAAATAGAACCAGAAGCTGATGAGATTGCTCAAATTGCTCATACTTCTCTGAGAGTGTCATCCAGAAATGATTGGTACTTTGACAGTGGATGTTCCAGGCATATGACTGGTGATAAAAATTACTTGACTGATGTTAAGCCTTATGCTACAAGCTTTGTGACTTTTGGGGATGGAGCCAAAGGAGAAATAAAGGGTGTAGGAAATCTTGTGGAAGAGGGTCTACCCAAACTTGATAAGGTGCTTCTTGTGAAAGGATTAACTGCAAACTTAATTAGTATTAGTCAACTGTGTGATCAAGGAATGAAGGTCAACTTTACTAAGAGTGAATGCTTAGTGGCTAACAGTGAAGGGGACATCCTGATGAAAGGTGTTAGATCAAAGGACAATTGCTACTTGTGGGTCTCTCAAGATAAAGCAAAGTTATCTACTTGTCTAATAACCAAAGAAGATGAAGTTAAGCTATGGCACCAAAAGCTTGGACATCTGAATCTCAGAAGCATGAAGAAAGCTATTGCTGAAGGAGCCATCAGAGGTTTACCAAAACTCCAAATTCAGGAAGGAAGTATATGTGGAGAATGCCAGATAGGAAAACAGACCAAGATGCCTCACCAAAAGCTGCAACATCTGTCCACATCCAGAGTTCTTGAGCTATTGCACATGGACTTAATGGGACCCATGCAAGTCGAAAGCTTAGGTGGTAAGAAGTATGCTTTTGTTGTTGTTGATGATTTTTCTAGATATACTTGGATAAATTTCATTAAGGAGAAATCAGACACTTTTGAAAAATTCAAGGATCTTTGCTTACAACTTCAGAGAGAAAAGGATTGTGGAATTGTTAGAATCAGAAGTGACCATGGGAAGGAGTTTGAGAATGGTAAGTTCTCTGATTTCTGTATTTCTGAAGGAATATTTCATGAGTTCTCTGCACCCATTACTCCTCAACAAAATGGGATAGTAGAGAGGAAGAACAGGACCTTGCAAGAATCTGCCAGGGTTATGCTACATGCAAAGAAGCTGCCATTTTTCTTTTGGGCTGAAGCCATGAACACAGCCTGCTATATTCATAATAGAGTGACTTTGAGAAAAGGTACATCTACAACCTTGTACGAGCTATGGAAGGACAGGAAGCCAACAGTGAAGCACTTTCATGTGTTTGGTAGTAAGTGTTATATTCTAGCTGACAGGGAACCAAGAAGAAAGATGGATGCTAAAAGTGAAGAGGGAATCTTTCTAGGCTATTCTACAAACAGCAGAGCCTATAGAGTATACAACTCCAGAACCAAGACAGTGATGGAATCCATAAATGTTGTTGTAGATGATGAAGGAAATAATGCGATGACAGATGATGCGACATTTGACTTAGCATCTGACCTACAGGAGGAGAAGAAAGAAGATGAAGCAAGTAATAAGCAAGATTCTGAAGTAACACGTCCAGAGAAGACTGCTCCCAACAAAGGACCATCTATCAGAGTTCAGAAAAATCATCCCATAGATCAAGTCATTGGCGATCCTAACCAAGGGATCACAACTAGAAGGAACCATGATGAGGTATCAAATTCTTGCTTTATATCTAAACTTGAACCAAAGAATGTTAAGGAAGCTCTAACTGATGAGTTCTGGATAAATGCTATGCAAGAAGAATTAACTCAGTTCAAGAGAAGTAATGTGTGGGACCTAGTTCCTAGACCAGATAATGTGAATGTTATAGGTACCAAGTGGGTTTATAAAAACAAGTCTGATGAAAATGGTACTATCACTAGAAACAAAGCCAGACTGGTTGCACAAGGATATTCTCAAATTGAAGGTGTAGACTTTGATGAGACTTTTGCTCCTGTAGCTAGGTTGGAATCTATTAGATTGTTACTTGGAATTGCATGCATACTAAAATTCAAGTTGTATCAGATGGATGTCAAGAGTGCCTTTCTCAATGGGTACTTAAATGAAGAGGTTTATGTTGAACAGCCTAAAGGCTTCATTGATCCTAGTTTTCCAAACCATGTGTACAAATTGAAGAAAGCTCTATATGGCCTGAAGCAAGCTCCTAGAGCTTGGTATGAGAGACTTGCTGAGTTTCTAATCAACCATGGCTATAGGAAGGGAGGAAATGACAAGTCCCTGTTTGTGAAAGATGAAAATGGACAGTTGATGATTGCTCAAATATATGTAGATGACATAGTCTTTGGAGGAATGTCTGACCAGATGATAGAGCATTTTGTTCAGCAAATGCAATCTGAATTTGAGATGAGTCTTGTAGGTGAGCTAAAGTTCTTTCTTGGTCTTCAAGTGAAACAAATGGAAGATACTATATTTATCTCTCAAAGTAAGTATGCTAAAAATATAGTCAAGAAATTTGGGATGGAAAATGCTGCTCATAAAAGAACTCCTGCTCCCACTCATGTAAAATTATCTAAGGATGAGAAAGGTGTGGATGTTGACCAAAGCATGTATAGGAGTATGATAGGAAGTCTTCTGTATCTCACAGCTAGTAGGACAGATATTACATTTGCAGTTGGAGTGTGTGCCAGGTACCAAGCTGAACCAAAAATAAGTCACCTGACTCAGGTAAAGAGAATTCTGAAGTATGTGAATGGTACTAGTGATTATGGTATGTTGTACTCTCATGGGGAAAGCACTGTGTTGTTTGGATATTGTGATGCTGACTGGGCTGGAAGTGCAGATGATAGAAAGAGTACCTCTGGTGGATGTTTCTTTCTAGGCAACAACCTTATATCCTGGTTCAGTAAGAAGCAAAATTGTATTTCTTTGTCTACAGCTGAAGCTGAGTACATAGCAGCTGGTAGTAGTTGTTCTCAATTGTTGTGGATGAGACAGATGCTGAGTGAATACAATGTCAAGACAGATGCTATGACATTATATTGTGACAATCTGAGTGCAATTAATATCTCCAAGAATCCTATTCAACATAGCAGGACCAAACACATTGACATTAGACATCATTTTATAAGGGATCTTGTTGAAGACAAAATTGTTACTCTTGAACATGTTTCAACTGAAGAGCAATTAGCAGATATTTTTACAAAAGCTCTTGATGCTAATCAATTTGAAAAATTAAGACGGAAGTTAGGGATCTGTTTATTTGAGGAATTGTAGCAGTTAATTTATGGGAGGCGTGCAGCAGTTATTTTCTCCCTCCTCAACCGCTTGATGCACGCAATTCAAGGAAGCTATCTCCAACCTTCCTTATTCAAACCTCCCACACGCTACCATCATTATTCTTTTCTTAACTTCTCAGTTGCTTCTGGTTTGGCCAAATTGATTTATGTTGTTGGTACCAAGTCACCTTTTGATTATGGGGCCTACATTTATTATCAGGTTTTGGAGCATGCTAAGTCCTTTGCTATCAAGTTTCCTATAGCTTTTCCCACTCTCCTGTGTGGTATTGTGCTTCAGCAACACCCAGATATTTTGATCAGTACTGATGAGCCCTGTAAGAGGTCTGGCCCTATGGCCTTGGATTGTAGTTTGCTGTCTGAGAAACATGCTGCTGACTTAGCTGGTACTTCTGTCCGGACGTCTGGTGTGCTCACTAGAAAACAAATAATTGCAGATCTAACTGAGACTAGTGTGACTCTTGGAGCTAGGAAGATGAAAATTGACAGGATAATTGCAGCCTTGAAGGCTGAATCTGAAGCTGAGGGTGAGCAGGATGAAGAAGAAGGAGGGAATAATAATGCTTCTGCTGGTGATACTGAGGAGTTCTCCGCTGACTCTGATGAATTCTGATTCTGATGTTTTCCCTGTTCTCAGTTGCTGTATTCTTTGTGTTTGTTTTGGTTGGTTGGCCAAGATCCTGGATTTCTTATGCACCTTGAGTGCTTCTGGTCTGTAATATGCACTCTTTGTGATTTCCATGCACTCTTTCTGGTTCTATGCACTTTCTATGAGTATGCCCTATCTGTTGGTTGTCAGAATTTTTGGCTAAAAAGGGGGAGTAGAGTTTTGTGATGAATTCGATTTATTATCTATTGCTTGTGTGCATGATTTGAAGCTTATCTTATGTATGGTTACATGTGTTGAGGGGGAGTGTAGTATGTTGAGGGGGAGTATTGGTACATGCATGTTTTGAGGGGGAGCTGAGCTCTCTTGAGTTTTTATTCTTGGTGTGTGGAAATTTATTTTTTCCCTTCTCTATGTGATTCCACTATATAAGAGTTTATTTCTCTCTAGTTGTTCCTGTGAGGCTAGATGTTTGTGTTATCTGGTGCATGTCTCTGATTCTACTTGCAAGCCATCTTTGACTAATTCTCGCTTTGAAGTAATCTCATTTTATGCTACGATATTTTCTTTCCTTGTTGTGTGCCTATGTTGACGTGAAGGAATCTTATCTGTGTATTTCCCAAAGAACTGGCTCTAGAGTGTTTTAGCCAAAATTTGCCAAAGGGGGAGATTGTTGGGTTTTTGTAGATTGGCTACATTTTGCAAAAACATCTACTAGCCAGATGCTGGGACAGATGCGGTAGCATATGGAACAGCATTATGTGACTTGTGATTTTCGCGCCAGCTAGCGCTTTATATTTGTGTACGCAATCTTCCAAAGATTTGCTTGAAGATTTATTTTCCTCTAGCTTGCTGATCAAGGCGCGTGTATCTGCCTGAAGATTTGTTTGAAGTTTTATTTGCCTTGCCATTTGTTCTCCAAGATATTGTTCTATATTTGGAAGCTTTTTATTATTTCTAGAAGATTGTTTCAGCTGGACCGGTCAATGTCCATGCTCTATTTTGAAGCCCAGACCCGTGGTATCTCAGTGCTATATATTCATGAAGGCAAACCCTAGTAGGGTAACTAAAAACCGTGTGTGTTAGCAAAGCGTGTGTTTTAAGGTTTTTAGGGTTTTGTTTGTTAATTGTGAGCCTTGCTTGTATCATCCTGATTCAAGCTAAGGACTGAGTTTGTTTTGAGTTGTAGTTTGTAAGCTGCTCCTAAGCTTTTAAGTACGGAGTGAGTATGTGTTATTAGCGTGTGTTTCTCTTGGTTGTGTTTTGTGTTTTTGTGTGTTTGATAACAATACTGTGTGTGTTGTTCGTAGGAATTGAGACGGGGTCTCATATCTAGGAGTTCCTAGATAGAGTTGCCACTGGTAGGGTCTAGGTGCAAGGTCAAGTAGTGGGTCTGCGTTGGTCTTTTCACTAGAACTATAATAGTGGAATCATTCCTGGATTGGTATCCCCCAGAGTAGGAGAGTTGCTCCGAACTGGGTTAACAAACTCACTGTGTACTTTTTATTTCCGCTGTGTTCCTTTTAATTTGTGCTTTGTTACGTTGTGCTATTTTAATTGTAGTTCTGAGTAGACACGCGCTCGGACAGTTGTGCCAACATTGTGCACAGCATATTTCAGTCAGGTTGCCAGGAATTTCAAATGATAATAGTAATAAAGATGATAATAATAATAAATGATGAAAAAGATAATAATATTAGTAATTAAAAATAATGATAATAATAAATAATAATAATACCAAAACATTGATAAAAAGATAATAATAATAATATTATTAATGAAAAAGACAATAACAATAGTATTAAAAATAATAATGATAATGATAATATTAATAAAAATGATAGTAATGCTAATGGTGATAAATATTAATAAATAAAAATCCAACAATGAAGATGGAATAATAAAAGGTAAATAAAAATAAGAAAAATTGAAAATTATAATGAAATGATGAATAGTAATATGATAATGAACAAAGAAAAATATGAGTCAAAAAATGGGGTATGACAGATGCCCCTATTTAAGTTTCTTCGCCCCGGAGATTAAAAGTGAAATTTTGAAATTGACGGGTCGAAGAGACTTAAATATAAAGTACACCATTTTTGACTAAATTTTTCTTGAATTGAAAATGCTATGAATGCATGCATGCAATGCTGCGAATGCTCGTAATGCAAGTATGAATGCAAAGACGGAAAAGATGACCCGACAGGGGATAAAAAGAGGCAAAGGGATACCCGGGTTCGTTAAAGAAACGGGATCCGACTCTACTGGGGTAACATGGTTCCACTGGGGAAAGAGTTGTCTACTACCAGAATGATAGCTTAATAAAGACAACAGATCAAGGTTATCCTGGTGGCTTCACCGGGGATTTCATCTTACCTACTACCGTTGTGATGGTAGCTTAATGAAGGTAAGAGAAGACAAAGTATGCTAACCACTGGGGAAATTATTTTACCTACTACCGTTGTGATTGGTAGCTTAATGAAGGTAAAAATGTAAGTGTTAGCTGCTCGGGTTAAATTTCGAACTGCCACTGATGACAAGAAAGAAAGGTAAACGTCAGCTGTTCCGGTTAAATTCCGAACTGTCACTGAAGATAAGAAAGAAAGGTAAAAGTCAACTGTTCGGGTTAAATTCCGAACTACCACTGATGGTAAGAAACAAAGGGTAAAAGTCAGCTGTTCGGGTTAAATTCCGAACTACCACTGAGGATAAGAAAACAAAGGTAAAAGTCAGCTGTTCGGGTTAAATTCTGAACTACCACTGATGGGAAGAAACAAAGGTAAAAGTCAGCTGTTCGGGTTAAATTCCGAACTACCACTGAAGGTAAGAAACAAAGGTAAAAGTCAGTTGTTCGGGTTAAATTCCGAACTACCACTGATGGTAAGAAAACAAAGATGAATGTCAGTTGTTCGGGTTAAATGCCGAACTACCACTGACGACATTGGGGATGCAGCTGACAATCTGCTAATTACAGGACTGCCCCTTCAACTGGGGAGAAAAGATGCACAAGTTGTTCGTTAAAGAACTTGCCACTTGGCACAACACTGGGGAATTTGCACAAGCTGTTCGTTTAAGGAACTGCCACTTGGCATAAAGGCATAATAAAAAGATGTGCAAGCTGTTCGTTTGAACTGCCACTTGGCATAAAAAGGTTACATCTCTGGACCAGATACACTGGGGATGACACTTGGGGAAAAGGAGGTTACGAATTATTCATGATTGATTGGTAAGACTCATGGTGGTTAAAGCAGCCATGCATGAATGATATGTTGTATGCATGAAGGTATATATGCATGAATGTATGAATGTATGAGTGTACGAATGTACAAATGTATGACCTTCACTGGGAATGTGGTGCGAAGGGTTGACTTGCACTGGGGATACACAAACCGTTCATTAAAGAACTGCCCCTGGGCATAAGAATATGATGAAAGATTGCACAAGTTGTTCGTTAAAGAACTACCACTTGGCATAAGGAGGTGACATCTCTAAACCAAACAGACTGGGGATGACACTGAGGAAAGGACTGATTTGATTGATTGGTCGACCGATAAACTTGGTGAGACAAGATTAGACCGGTAAGACGAAAAGTGGACCGACGTCGCATTGCAAACACTCGGTAATCTTCAATGGGGATGATGTCACAGGGGATACATCCAAAAAATTATTGACGGGATAAAGCCGCGATAACTGATGAAGAATAAATAAAATACCTCACGGGGAGATTGTTAATCCACTTCGGGATTGTGCTAATCTGCTGGGGAGAAGAACTGATGATCCTGCTGGGGGTGCTTATGCTTTGGTTGGCTAACCTTTGCCTGAATCGTCCTTTCGGGCTCTCGATTCATTGGGGATATTCCCTTTTGATTTACTGATGATTTTGCTGGAGAATCCCTTTTAGCAATTGACCATGCTCGGCCTGCGAAGTTTCATCCGTTTTCAGGACAGATATTGACGCACATTTCAAGTATTCAGAGTTCAGAGAGAATGTGTTTGTTATTTTATAAAAGATAGAAGACTCACAAAATTTTTTTGAAAAAGTTTTGTTTTAAGTACTATCATCAAAAAATAGAAGAAATGAGTAAATTGAATAAATGGGAATTTTTGATAAAAAACAAAAGAATGCTGGGAAGAAAATTTATTAATGGGGTGGTGGCCTGCCAAGGGCGTGGCTCCACGGATCTTACAAAGTTTGAAAAAAATGGTAAATATAAAGGGAGGGTACATTGAACACGATGACCGCTATTATCCCTAACAACTTTGAATCCCCTGTTCGGATGCTTCAGATTCGGAGTCTTTGGACAATTGATGTGCCCCAAACAAATCACGGCCAATCCGATGTAGTTACTTTGTCTTTTGATCCTTAATTTTTGCATAGGTCGTTTTTTCAGATTTTTGACCTATCAGGATGATTATTTCTGTTTTATGTCTCTAATTTTTGCCTGGACCGCCTTTTCAGGTTTTCAGTCCACCGAGACACTCATTTTTGCCTAAGTCGCCCTTTCGGGTTTTCGACTTACCTAGCTGGTTTTTTTTGTTTTTTAGACAAAGTATTTCTTGACTACATCGGAAATCACAGGACGCGGAAAATCCTCGCCGTCCATTGTTGTGAGAATCAAGGCTCCTCCGGAGAAAACTCTCTTGACGACATACGGGCCTTCGTAGTTAGGCGTCCATTTGCCCCTAGAATCGGGTTGAAAAGATAGGATCCTTTTGAGCACGAGGTCTCCTTCTTGGATTTCACGGGGACAAACCTTCTTGTCAAAAGCTTGTTTCATCCTCTGTTGATACAGTTGTCCATGACACAAGGCAATCATGCGTTTTTCCTCAATTAAGTTCAACTGATCGTATCTGTTTTGACACCATTCAGCCTCTGACAACTTAGCTTCCATCAAGATTCTCAATGACGGGATTTCGACTTCTACGGGGAGCACTGCTTCCATGCCATATACTAAAGAGAAAGGGGTTGCCCCTGTTGATGTACGCACTGAAGTACGATACCCGTGCAAGGCATATGGTAACATTTCATGCTAGTCTTTGTAGGTGACTACCATCTTTTTGTTGGTATAAGCCCTAGAGGCCAATAGTTTATGTCAAACTTTTATATGTATCATGACTTTTGTTATTGAATAAAATATGGCGTTCTTTATTACACTTGTTATAAGATAAATAAAGTCCCTAGAATAGTTAGTTCATGTGATGGAATATTAAGTGTGACTTAATCATGAGATTACATCAACGAAAGAACACTATTCTTAAATGTATCCGTAGTCAAGCTTTAATATGAATTGGGATAATATTAAAGCGTGGAGACTATTATGTATGTAGACTGATGACCACATCTCATGGGTCATGAATATGAGATATTAAGTCTATACATAGGTATAAGTATTAGGAGTAATATTTATACTGGATTGACCCATCGTGAGAATACTACATAGTATGTTATGAAATCGTCATAAGTTATTCTCACAATGATAATAGTGTATATCACTCTTAGACCTGAAACCACTATGATCCCTAGATGTGGACTCAAGTGTTTTATTGCCATTCAAACGTTGTCTGTAACAAGATGACTATAACGTTGGTTAATGGGCACTCGATGAATCATGCTGAGGGACATGAGTGTCCTAGATGGGATTTGTCCCTCCTCATAACAGGAGATATATCTTTAGGCCTCTTGATGGAATATGACTGGAAAAATGCATGGCCATGCCGGATTAAGTCAATATGAGATATTGGACTTATTCGTTGTTCAGTATATTTTGGGATCAAGAAATATAAATATTGAGCTAAGCAAGGGTGACGTAATCTATGCCTTGTGTTCAATAAAGATATTAGGACAAAGTAGTAATCGTACACATTGATATTATCATGGAAAGGTTTCGTCAGATCACTTGACATTCTTGTCACTTGGGTAGCAGTGATGTGTTGCTAGATACCGCTCACTGTTTATAATATTAATGGGATTTAATATTATTGCCAACGTTACAAGAACCTATAGGGTCACACACAATAGAACGGTAAAAAGGAGAAATATAAGTAGTACTTATATGATGGGGTACGTTTAGCAATAGGCGCTAATTAGTTAGCGGAAGCTGATGGGCTAATGGGCTTTTGAAGCTCAAGCTGATTTTGTGCAGCAAGGAGTTCTATAAATAGAAGCTCTAGTGCTGAAATCAGTAAGTGCTTTTTCGTCTAACCCTAGAGTAAAACCGTAACCCTTATTCTCTCCCTAACCTCTGATCGCTTGGCTAGCACCGGGAATCAAAGGAAGCCGTTCGTGTGGACGAGTAGAGGCTTTGCTTACTTGCTCAGCTGTGATCAAAGAAACAGTTTCTGCACTAAGAGGTAACAACTCTATCACTGATTCATGTGATATTCGTAATGATCCAAGGAAAGGAAATCAAAATTTTTTAAACTTCCGCTGCACTTTATATGTCGATTTCCCTTCACTTTTGCACTATTTTCTTGATGTTTTTGTTTGCAGCTTCAACTGCGCCATTCATCTGAGGCCTATAAGGAGAAGAGTTATGATGCTCGATCTTGAACTCTTCGCACAGCTCCTTCATCATTTTGTTATTCAGGTTGGTCCCATTGTCGGTGATGATCTTGCTAGGAATACCATATCGACAGATGATATGATTCTTAATAAATCGGACCACCACTTGTTTAGTGACGTTGGCATATGATGCAGCTTCAACCCATTTGGTGAAATAATCAATTGCCACTAGGATGAAACGATGCCCATTTGAAGCTTTGGGCTCAATCCTACCAATCATGTCGATGCCCCACATGGAGAAAGGCCAAGGGGAATAAAGGACATTCAGAGCCGTTGGTGGCGTGAGGATCTTATCCGCATAAATTTGGCATTTATGGCATTTCCTGGCATGTTTGTAGCAATCGCTTTCCAAGGTCATCCAGTAATATCCGGCCCTCAAGATCTTCCTAGCCATTGTGTGTCCACTGGAATGAGTTCCGAAGGAACCTTCATGTATCTCATGCATTATCAGATCTGCTTCTTGCTCATCCACGCATCTGAGTAGCACCATATCAAAATTTCTCTTGTATAAAACTTCTCCGTTTAGAAAGAAGTTGCCAGCTAATCTTCGCAGAGTTTTCTTATCCTTGTTGGATGCCCCATGTGGGTACTCTTGCTTTTGGAGGAACCATTTGATGACATGGAACCATGGCTTGTTATCTATGACTGCTTCGGCTGCAAATACATGTGCGGGCCTTTCTAGGTGTTGAACCTTGATTGTTGGAATTTCATTTCGACGGCTGACCTCATACATAGAAGATAAGGTTGCCAAAGCATCTGCCATTTGATTCTCGTCTCGAGGAATGTGATGCAGCTTGACTTTGTTGAAAAAGGTTAGCAAACGTCTTGCGTAATCTTTGTAAGGAATCAAGCCGGTGTGGCGAGTTTCCCAATCTCCATTAATTTGATTAATCACAAGAGCTGAGTCTCCATAAATGTCGAGGTTCTTGATCCTTAGATCAATGGCTTCCTCAATTCCCAAGATACAAGCTTCATACTCCGCCATATTGTTTGTACAGTCGAATGATAGTCTTGCAGCAAAAGGGAGATGTTTGCCCTCGGGGGTGACGATGACTGCCCCAATTCCATTGTCGTATACATTAACAGCCCCATCAAAGATCAACTTCCATCTAGACTCGGGATCTGGACCTTCGCCGAGTAGTGGCTCGTCACAATCCTTCATCTTTAGATACATGATTTCTTCATCGGGGAAGTCAAACTTAATTGGCTGATAATCCTCAATCGGTTGATGAGCCAAATGATCGGCAAGAATACTGGCTTTGATGGCCTTCTGAGTGTGGTATTCGATGTCATATTCTGACAACAACATCTGCCAATGGGCGATCCTTCCGGTTAAAGCGGGCTTTTCAAAGATGTACTTGATTGGATCCATTTTGGATATCAACCAAGTAGTATGATTGAGCATGTAATGACGAAGATGCCTAGCAGCCCAGGCTAGTGCACAACAACTTTTCTCGAGTAGAGAGTATCGGGACTCGCAGTCCGTAAACTTCTTGCTTAGGTAGTAGACGGCATGTTCTTTCCTACCGGCCTCGTCTTGTTGTCCGAGTACACAACCCATGGAGTCCTCCAATACGGTTAAGTACATAATTAAAGGTCTTCCTTCAACTGGAGGAATAAGTATTGGAGGTTCTAGCAATTACTCCTTGATGCTATCAAAAGCTTTCTAGCAGTCTTCTGTCCACACTACTTCTTGATTTTTGCGAAGTAGCTTGAAGATGGGTCCACAAGTGGCTGTCATATGGGATATGAATCTAGAGATGTAGTTCAAACGTCCTAGAAATCCTCTTACTTGCTTCTCAGTTTGAGGAGCGGGCATTTCTCTGATAGCTTTGACTTTGTCGGGATCTACCTCGATACCCTTTTGACTGACAATAAAACCTAGGAGTTTTCCAGATCTCACGCCGAATGTACATTTGTTGGGGTTCAGGCGAAGCCGATACTTTCTCAGGCGTTGAAACATCTTTAATAAATACTCAACATGTTCCTCTTCAGTTCCTGATTTGACAATCATGTCGTCGACATATACTTCAATTTCCTTGTGTATCATGTCGTGGAAGAGAGTGGTCATGCCTCTTTGGTAGGTAGCACCCGCATTTGTTAAGCCAAAAGGCATTACCTGATAGCAAAAGGTGCCCCAAGGTGTGATGAAAGATGTCTTTTCCCTATCTTCGACAACCATTTAATCTGATTGTATCCAGAGAAACCATCCACGAAGGAGAATACCTTGGATTTGGTAGTATTGTCGACCAATATATCAATATGAGGTAAAGGGAAGTCGTCTTTTGGACTAGCTTTGTTTAAATCTCGGTAGTCGACGCACATCCTAACTTTACCATCCTTCTTGGGAACATGCACTATGTTGGCCAACCATTGAGGATACTCTAATGTAACGAGAAATCCAGCATTAATCTGCTTTTGCACTTCCTCTTTTATCTTAAGAGCCATGTCAGGGCGAGTCCTTCTCAACTTCTGCTTGACTGGCGGACATTCAGGTTGTAGAGGTAAATGGTGTTCCACATTCTCAGGATCCAATCCTGGCATATCCTGATATGACCATGCAAAGATATCCACATACTTTTCAAGAAGCTTGATTATTCTCTCTTTGACGGACGCATCCAACAATGCTCCAATCTTAATTTCCTTCTTGTCTTTTTCAGAACCCAAGTTGATAACCTCTACTGCCTCCTCATGCGACTGAATGGTTTTCCTCTCTTGCTCTAATAGGCGTTTGATTTCATCCGGAATTTCTTCATCCTCTTCCTCTTCCGCTTCGTAAACAGGGAACTCAAAGTTGGGAGGGAGCCTAGGGTTAAGGTGTTCAACGGGTTTATTGATGTTTAGTCTGCATATGATGGATGATTGATTTTAGTAAAATGAAAAATGCAGACTCTTTGAAATTGAAAATAGAAAATATATTTTTTGGTTTTTTGTATTACCATTTTTTTCGAAAAACAACAAAAAGAAAAAGAACGTGGAAATATCGTAAAGGTCGTGACAGAAACGACGATTTTCATTAATTGATGATAGTACATTAAACAAGCCCTACATGAGTCTCCCTTCGCTTCGGGCGAGACGAAGGGGTTTTTTTTGAAAAAAGATAAATAAACAAACACATTACTTTGAAGACTGAATAACAGAAGGAATGTCGATAGCAACCCAATTGCGGCAAGCTCCTCCGGGCGTTACAAGAACATGTGTTGTTTCTTCAGGCCCATCTTCAGTGATGGCATTAGCTTCCATTGTGGAATGAATGAAACTGGCACTGTGGAAAATGTCCTCGAGTGGTTCAATGCTAGTGTTTGGTTCGGTAACTCTTGTAGTTGGAGTAAAACCTAACCCTTCTCTATGCTTATGCTCCGGCAGACTTATCATCTTTCCCCAATCCGGGAGTAAGTCACCTTGCACCACTCTTTGTGCACTCTTGAAGGAAGACATGGACGCTCCACTCTTCGCGGTATTCTCATCATCTAAGGAAAGACCTTGGAATGACGTCCCATCAACATTATCGGCACCAATGAAAGAGAAAGCCGACAGATGGCTTACTAACAGAGCTTCCTCTCCTCCCACAGTTATTAGCTTTCCATTCTTCACAAATTTTAGCTTTTGATGCAATGTCGACGTTACTGCTCCGGCCTCATGGATCCACGGTCGGCCTAACAAACAACTGTACGCTGCTTGTATATCCATTATTTGGAAGGTAATTTGGAAAACAGATGGTCCGATTGTAATAGGTAAATCCACCTCCCCAATCACTGATTTCCTCGAGCCATCGAAGGCTTTAGCAACTACCCCACTTTGTCTCATGGGGGTCCCTTGGTAGGAGAGCTGGTCAAGGGTTGTTTTGGCCATTACGTTCAATGAAGAACCGGTGTCCACAAGTACGTTTGATAAAGCATCGGACTTGCAATTCACCGATATGTGTAATGCCAGATTATGGTGCCTTCCTTGTTCGGGGAGTTCCTCATCACTGAAGCTCAAATTATTGCAGACAGTGATGTTTCCGACAATGCCTCCAAATTGGCCAAGGGTTATGTCGTGCTCCACGAAGGCTTGGTCCAAGACTCTCATTAATGATTCTCTATGAGCGTCAGAGTTTAGTAATAAGGACAGCATAGAGATTCTTGAAGGTGTTTGCATCAACTGGTCCACGACCTTGTATTCGCTCTTCTTGATTAGCTTTAACACCTCATCGAGATCAGAATCGGCATTAGCCCCGCTGGGTTGACCCTCATCCTTACTTGTGCAGGGGTCTTGTGTTTGCTTTTGTTTAAACACAGGGGTACTGTCCTTCTCTTGAACTGCTGTGGGAAGAACACGTCCGCTCCTTAGCACTTTGCTACTGTCCGTGATGTTACCGACAGGGGCTAAGGGGGGAATAGGTACCTCTTGACCATTGTTCAACATGGTTGCAATATACTTGTAAGGAACCGCCTTGTTGGAAGGGTACGGGGTAGGTCCCGGTAAACATATTACGAGTGGAGTAGCAGCAGGCTCCTGGATGCTGAAAGCTAACTCCAAGTGTTCCGGGATATTAAACTCCGGGGTTATAACAAATACACCTTTGTCCTTTCTTGTGACAATAAGCTCCTTTTTGTTCATTAATCCTTGTATGTCGTTTTGAATTTGCATACATCCTTGAGGACTTTCTGAACACTCTTTGCAACTAGCATGATCATGTGTGAACATAGCTGCCTTACACATCTTGATGTGCAGTGGAACTAGAAGCGTCCTGATATCTCGGGCCTTCAAGATAGGACTGGCTTCGTGATGCTCTTGAACCATGTTGACAGAGGACCCATGGTTCGGTAGAGGGTTGGTTTGGACATTTGGATTAGAGTCCTTGAAGGTCAGAACCTTGGTACGGATTAGCTTTTGAACCTCATTTTTTAGAGGGAAGCAATGTTCGATGTCATGACCCGGTGCTCCTTGGTGGAAAGCACAGGTAAGGTCAGGGCGATGCCATATAGGTAATACACTTGGTACGGGAGGAGGTGCTCTTGTTTGGACAAGATTTCTTGCAATTAAAGCAGGGAGCAAGTCCGCGTACTTCATGGGTATTGGGTCGAATGCCGTTCTTTGGCGATTCTGATGATTGAAGGGTTGCGGTGCTTGAGGTCGGAATTGTTGTTGACCTTGTGGGCGAGGTTGTTGATAATGTTGTTGTGGGTTTTGTGGGTAATATTGTTGTTGATATGGTTGTTGATGATGAGGTGGAGGCTTTTGTGGGACCTGAATTTGGTAGTTTGGAGGTGTAGAGATGGACGGTAAAACGGTAGGGACGTGTGGATATGCCGAGTACCCTTGGCGAGGTTTCCAGTGACCAATCATACCAATGTCCTGCTCTTTCTTTCTTGGGTAGCTGCTCCCAAATCTTTTCGTGCTGCTAGATGGAGCACTTTCCTTCACTAAGCGTCCTTCTCGGACCGCATCCTCCAAGCGTACGCCCATACTCACCATTTCCGTGAAGTCACTAGGCGCGCTCGCAATCATTCGCTTGTAGTAAAAGGAACCAAGAGTGTTTAAAAAGATCTTGGTCATTTCCTTTTCTTCTAGAGGCGGGCTTCTGAGCCGCCACCTCTCTCCACCTTTGTGCATACTCTTTAAAGGTCTCTTTGTCCTTTTGGGTCATGGCTCGGAGCTGGTCCCGGTCCGGGGCCATGTCCAAGTTGTATTTATATTGGCGGACAAATGCCTCTCCCAAGTCATTGAAGGTTTGGATCTTGGTACTATCCAAACCCATGTACCATTTTAAAGCGGCACCGGTTAAACTATCCTGGAAGTAGTGGATGAGCAATTGATGATTGTCGGTTTGAGTCGACATTTTCCTAGCGTACATCACTAGGTGACTTTGCGGGCAAGTATTCCCCTTATACTTTTCAAAATCCGGAACCTTAAACTTAGGAGGGATTTTGACGTTGGGCACAAGACAGAGGTCATGGGCGTTCTTCCCAAATAAATCTTTCCCTCGGAGGGCTTTGATTTCCTTTTGCATTTCATCAAATTTCTCTTGGAAATCAGCCATCCTATCTTGGGCACCTAAACTTTCGGCGTGAAAGATAGGCCCATGATCATACAGAGTGGTATGGACCACCGGTGCTGAGAAGGCCACAGTAGCCTGGGGGAAGGTAACCTCGGGTTGAGGAACCGGAGTCTCTTGAAGAGTAGTGGGAATAGGGATGAATTCCTCATCAAAGCTGAATGGCATGCCCCATGTACAACCAGGGGGTCTAGTGTGTTGCTAAGCATTGGCATGTAATGTTGGAGCCGAAGTAGATGCTGACGCTTGAGCTTGAGAGCTGGAGGGAGGAGGAGGTGTTGGTGGAATTTGTGCGGCCGCTAGTAATTTTACTAACTCCGTTAACTTTTCCATCTCCGTCCGCATAGATGTTAACTCTCCACGGAGTTCCTGACTCTTGTTCTAAATTTTCCATCTTCTTCCTTATGGTTGCTCGGGTTTTGTATGTGTGGGTTGCTTTGGGACGACGAGCCACTTTTCTTGACGGGAAGACGCGTAGTGTTGCGAATGAAATGCAAACACCGAAGACTCAATTCGGATTGTAAGAAATGTTGGAACAAAATGCGTTTAACAACTCTCTTCTGAATCAAGGGGGAAATTGTTGAAACATTATGTGTAAACATATCTCTCTTTGTGGTTTTGATGATAACAAAAGTGTTAAATAGAAAATTGGTTATTTGCTAATGCTTTGTTCAAGTGATTTCATAAACCACGTGCTTAATGATTATCAATTGATAATGGTTATGAAAGAACAAGCTTAGAGCAAGAAAGGAAAGCTTAGAAGCAATGTTGCAAAGCTGGAAGAAAACTGGGTCTGAAGAGTGCTCCTGAAGAGGTGCTTCTGAAGTGAGAGTCTGAAGCCTGCGTCTGAAGGCAGCTTCTGATGGGTGCGTATGAAGAAGTCAACGAAAAGTCAGCGTCTGAAGAAGTCAACGAAAGTCAACGTCTGAAGACCTGCTTCTGAAGAAGTGCTTCTGATGCACTGTTCACACAGAAGCTTCTGAAGTCTGATGTGGAAGAAAAGCAACTGTTACTGTGCGCATTTAATGCCTAAATGTGTCAGAACAACCTAATGGAACAGTTGTCTCCCTGACTCAAACATTCCCCAGCTTTTAAGGATTGGAAATTCAAAAAATGGCTGCTGCTCTATTTTCTACAAAAAGCTCAGCACACATTTTCAGTCTATCCTAGCTCACATTGCAACGACTCTTTCTTCAAATCAAGAAAATCTTCAACAGCTCTAATTTCCTCTATAAAAGGAAGAAGATTTGAAGAAGATTGTAGCTAAGACTCTTGGAACTGAACAACTGAACTTGTGCTCTATTTTGCTGTCAAAAATATGCAAGTTACCAAACACTTAGAAATTCTTTCAATTCTTTGTATCTTAGAATTTCTTAAGGTTAAGAGTCTTAACCTGTGTTGTATTAAGAGAACACCTTTGATATTTTATCAAGTGTTCAACCCAAACTCATTTCTTTGTAATTCAGTTTGGTCCCTAAGTCTCAGTCTGTATACTGAGCAATTGTAACCTCATTCCTTTGTGGTCTGAGTCAGGAAGTCTCTTGACTTTGTGTCTTGAGCATTGGAAGCCTCTTGACTTAGTGTCTTGAGCATTAGAAGCCTCTTCCTTTGTGGTTGAGCAATTGGAAGCCTCTTCCTTAGTGGTTAAGCAACTGGAAGTCTCTTCCTTAGTGGTTGAGCAATTGTAATCATCTGATTATAGTGGAAATCTCTTGTTGGAAAACAAGGGGACTGGACTACTTCCTACATTGGGAAGGAACCAGTATAAAACTTTGTGTGTCTCTCTTCCCTTCTCTATTTACTTGTTAATCCGCTGCAAACACTCTTGATAATAGTTCAGAACTGATTCATATCAGCTTCTGAACTAGAGTTAAGTTTTTGAGAAGAAAAGAACCAAGTTTTTGAGTCACACAATTCACCCCCCCCCCTTCTTGTGTGTGTTTTTCTCACCTTCAGTTGGTATCAGAGCTCCGGTTCTAATATTAACACTTAACAGTGTGTCAGTAGGATCCTGAGAAAAACATGTCATCTGATAATGAAGATTCACCTCCTCCTCCTCCTCCTCCTAGACATACTTCTGTACAATATGACTATGGTACAGATGACAGAAAATCTAGGTCACACAATAAACCCCCAATGTTTACTGGTGACCCAGAAAAATTCTCTTGGTGGAAGAGTAAAATGTACAGCCATATCATTGGTATAAATGATTCATTATGGGACATCATAGAAGATGGAATCACAATTCCAATTGATGAAGAAGGTGTTGCTGTCAACAGAAGAGAACTCAGTGATGCTGAGAGGAAGATATATAGAAAGCACCATAATGTCAGAGGCATTATTGTGGATTCACTACCTCACTCTGAGTACCAGAAGCTGAGTGACAAGTCAACAACAAAGGCCATCTTCACATCCCTCTGCTCTAACTATGAAGGTAATAAAAAGGTTAGAGAAGTTAAGGCTAACATCCTTGTTCAGCAATATGAATTGTTCAGAATGAAAGAGGATGAGAATATTGAGACAATGTTCTCAAGATTTCAGACTCTGGTTTCTAGACTTCAGATTCTGAAGAAGAGTTATACCACAGCTGATCATGTGAACAAACTCTTAAGAAGTCTGCCATCCAAATGGAGACCCAAAGTGACTGCCATTGAGGAAGCTAAGGATCTGAATACTTTAAGTATTGAGGATCTTATAAGCTCCCTCAAGGTGCATGAACTAGGACTCAATGAGGATGAGTCTGTTAGAGAACCAAAATCATTAGCTTTGAAATCTAAAAGAAAGCCTGCTAAAGCTTTGAAAGCTATTGAATCTGAAGAAGAATTTCCTGAGGGAAATTCTGATGAAGATTCAGATGCTGATGAGCTTGCAATGCTTTCTAAAAGAATTCAGTATCTAATGAATAGAAAGAAAAAAATTCTCTAACAGAAGCAGTAACTTTAGAGGATCTGGTTCAAAGAGGGATAACCAGAAGGAAAGCTGTTACAACTGCAAGAAGCCTGGGCACTTTATTGCTGACTGTCCTGATCTTCAGAAGGAAAAGTCTAAAGAGAAAGCAAAGAAACCCAGCTCAAAGTCCAGCAGTTTCAGAAACAAGCTTAAAAAGAGTCTCATGGCAACATGGGATGATCTGGACAATGAGTCAGAATCTGATGAAGAAGAAGCAAACTTGGCCTTAATGGCAACTGCATTTTCTGATGCAGAATCATGCTCAAATTCTGATGAAGAAGATGAGGTATATTCTGAACTCACTAGATCTGAATTAATTGAAACAGTTAATGATCTTATGAGTCTTCTAAAAAGCAAGTTAGGTGAAATAAAATCTTTGAAAAATAGAACTAACTTGCTGTCTAAGGAAAATCTTAAACTTCAGAATCAAATATTTGAATATGATGAAGAAGTTGAGGAACTCAGAAAAGAAGCTCATAAGAAATCTGAAGAGATCCTTAATGAACATGAAATAGCTCTTCAAGATTTCATTCTAACTAGATTAAATAGAACTAAAATTGCCTCTATGATGTATAATATGATCAGAAACAAAGGTGAAGGCATTGGCTATGATTCATTCAAACCTTCAAATGAATCAAACTCACCTTCCTGTTCTGGAAATATTTTAAAAGGCAATGGTATATGCTTTGTGTCTGCTTCTGATAACTCTGAGAAGTTGAAAATGTCAGAAACTGAGGCTAAGTCTGAACTTCTGAACAGCTCAGACTCTGAAGCTTCTGAACCTAAGGGTAAGATGAAGGCAGATGTTAAAACCTTGCCTAAATCTAAGCCAAAAGGTCCTAAGCCTAAGTGTAAGAGAAAATCAGACTCTAAACCTGAAAATGTTCAGAGACTGAAGAGTTCAGAACCTGGAACTAGCAAGTCTCAGAATCTGAATAATTCAAATTCAAATTTTTCAAAGACTGGGTTTATTAAAACTTCAAAATCTATTAAACCAGTCAAAACAAAACATTTTCAATCTCAGAATGTTGAGCAAAGCAAGCAAAAGCAAACCAATCAGTTTTCTGCTTCTAATTGTTTTAAGAAAGGCAAAACTGAAGCTTGCCTTGTGCCTGAAGCTAACAAAGTTAGAATTATGAGGAAATCAGAACCAAAGCACTCAAAGGGTCAGACTTTAAACAACTCAGAACCAAAGACCTTCAAGTCTCAGGTTATGAAGAAATCTGAGTCCAAACCTTTGAGAACTCAGGTTCTGAAGAACTCAGGTTCTGAAACTCAGACTTATTCAAGATACAAGGATTCATATCCAAAGTATCAGAACAAGTCTGAATATCATAACTTCAGACACAAGATGAAAAAGCCAAAACCTTTCAGGACTAACCCCAAAGGACCCATGAAAATCTGGGTACCTAAGTCTGAGATCATTTCAATTGCAGATATGCTTGTCATCCAGAGAAAAGGAAAGGTCCTGGTACCTGGACAGTGGATGCTCGCATCATATGACAGGGGACAAGTCTATGTTCCAAACCCTGACTCTGAAAGAAGGAGGAACTGTGGGGTTTGGAGGAAGTCAGAAAGGAAAGATCATTGGTACTGGTAAGATAGGTAATTCTTCCCTGTACATTGATAATGTTTGGCTGGTAGATGGACTTAGACATAATTTACTTAGCATAAGTCAATTATGTGATAGTAATTATGAAGTCCTGTTTAATAAGAACACTTGCACTATAATCAACAATGAAAATAAGTCTGTAGTGTTCAATGGTAGCAGGAAAAACAATGTTTACAAAATAAATTTTTCTGAATTGGTGCAGCAGAAGGTAGTTTGCCTTCTGTCTGTGAGTGATGAGAAATGGGTATGGCACAAAAGGCTGGGACATGCTAACTGGAGACTTATCTCTAAGCTTAGCAAGTTACAGCTGGTTAGAGGCCTGCCTAACATTGACTATCACTCAGATGCACTGTGCAGTGTATGCCAAATTGGAAAATTTTCTAAAACTTCATTTAAATCTAAGAACATTGTTTCCACCTCAAAACCATTAGAACTCCTTCACATTGATCTGTTTGGCCCTATTGGGACTATAACACCCTAACCCTTAACCGCCGATTATTAACTTTAATAAAAAAAAAACGTTAAGGACATAGGAAGTTACAACATAATGAAAACGCATTTTTATAAAACATCAACAGATCAAAATATATTTGATTCACATACAGCAGCGGAAAAATAACAAACAGCTTATAACCAAGCATGCATATAATATACAAAAATATATACATAAGATTTTCAAAAGGGGCAAATCTACAACAGAGACCATTGCCAAATTTATACATACACGTTCAGATACCCAAAGTGGTGTTACAACTATCAGAGCCCTAGACTCTAACTAGGATACAACACCTAGTACAAAAAAGTAAGGATAGCTAAGCTATGCCCTCACCACTACGTAGGCTCCTAAACAACAAAAGCTACTCCTCGACGATAGCTTCGTCAACCTGATATTCTGGATCCCCAAAGATCCAGCAGATAACACATAACAGAGAGTGTTAGTATCACAAACAATAAACATGTATAAATAACACATTATTATACATAACCAAAAACACAAACACGTAATTGACAAAGCACAACACTCATCAATAACAATTATCACTTAACAGCCATTATGCACACATAAGTTCCCACAAAACTCATCAATCACAATTATCACTTAACAACCATTATGCACACATAATTTCCTAAATGAACACTAATGTCACAAAGGATGCATGCCTCAAATGCATTCTCTAATGCATGTGGTACCAAATCATTTTGGATAAACTTATATCCTTATCAAGCACTCTTGATAACCAAGCACTCTTGGATTTCATATACCAAGCACTCTTGATATCATACAATCATGAAATGCATGATGATTCACTTAGCAAATATATGATACTTACACTACATATTCACTAATATTAGTGTACACTTATCACTATACTTACTAACACAACTAATTATCAGCACCCTGACAATTATCACAACAACAGCAAACACAAACACTAGGCTCTCATGACCAGATCATAAGACACAACATGTATATACTCAAGCTTTTCTTGAATAATTACTCTTTAGGAAGCATTAAGAATAAGTTAAAATGGTGAGCAAGGTTTCCAAAATATATTATGAGAATGCAGTAGCAAAAAGTCATCCCCGCGCGTACCAGGACTCTCAAAACAGCTCAACGAAGTTGGCATGTCCAGGGTTGGTCGCTACAAGCGAGCCCTTGGTCGCTACAAGCGCCCCTGGTCGCTACAAGCGCCAGTGTGGTCGCTACAAGCGCGGATAGGCAGGGAATTATCCTGCCTGGTCGCTACAAGCGACGGTCCGTCGCTACAGCGACCATATCAGTATAAAATCATGTAAAAATGTGATTTTCCACCATTTTAGCCCATTCATGGTTACCCAAAGTTCCAGGACTTGTTAAAAACAATTTTCCTTCATAAAACATCATTAAAAAAACAATCACAAGCAAGGATTACATCTAGCAAAAACATTAGGGTTAAAAACACTATCTTTCCATAACTTTTCTTTTGAGTTCAAAACACTATAACTTCAACTAAACATACTAGTAACATCACTTAGCATCAAGCAAGCATAACATGATCATTTAACATCTTTAAACCATAAAAACTTTCTATCAAAACCTAGACAAAGTGAAGGAGAAGTTTGGGATGGAGAAATAGACATTCTCCCCTTCTCTTAATCACTTGTGAACAAGTAATACTAACTCTCTTACCTTGAAATGATGATTCTCTAGCAAACTCAAGCTTCAAATCACTTGCCCTAGTTTCTCTTGTTTTTCTCCTTTTCTTTCACTTCCCAAGCTTTTTCACAAAGAAAATGAATAGTGATATTCAAAGTCTTTGTGATAATCTTATAACTCAAGCAAAGCAATCTTGGCCATCCATTCCTTACTAAATCTCAAGGACCAATCCTAGCCTTCTATTTTCAATCCAAGCTCACTAAATCTCATCCACTTGATCATTACTACTCATAAACTCAAAAGCCCAATACTATTCACGCCCTAGGCCCAAAACTCTAAAAACTCGATTACGAACTTATCCTCGCGCCAAATAATTATTTCTCGATTACGAGAAAATATTTTTAAATGCAAATCCATAAAATAAAATATATAAAAATATAACATACGAAAATAGGGTCGTTACAGGGACAGCTTTAATCAATGGGAAGAAGTATGGACTTGTAATTGTTGATGATTACAGTAGGTGGACTTGGGTTAAATTCCTTAGAACCAAAAATGAAACATATGATGTACAAACAAGTACAAAATGAAACTGATTTGAAAATTTTAAAAATCAGAAGTGATCATGGTGGGGAATTTGAAAATGAACCATTTGAAAATTTTTGTGAAGATCATGGAATTATCCATGAGTTCTCATCTCCTAGAACTCCACAACAAAATGGAGTTGTAGAGAGAAAGAACAGGTCTTTACAAGAAATGGCCAGAACCATGATCCATGAATCCAAAATTGCTAAGTACTTTTGGGCAGAAGCTGTAAACACAGCATGTTATATTCAGAACAGGATCTATATCAGACCTATTCTGAATAAAACAGCATATGAATTGTTTAAAGGAAGAAAACCAAGTATTTCTAATTTTCATCAGTTTGGTTGTACATGTTACATACTAAACAATAAAATCTACCTAAAGAAATTTGATGCCAAGGCTCAAAAGGGTACCTTTTTAGGATACTCAGAGAAATCTAAGGCATACAGAGTGTATAATTCTGAAACACATGTTGTTGAAGAAGCTATACATATTAGGTTTGATGATAAGAAGCCTGGTAATGAAATACCAGAGCTGGTTGAGAGTTTTGCAGATGTCAGAATCTCAGAAGAACCTTCAGAAGCTGAACCCAGTTCAGAGTCTGAAGAAGGTTCAGAAGCTAAACACAATGAAGAATCTGAGAAACTCTCTAATAATGACACTACTCCTGAAGCAAATCAAGACCAGCATGGTTCTGAACAAATCCCTGATGGTTCTTCAGAAGCTAATCCACCCAGAACCTCATTCAAGTACAAGTCTTCACACCCTGAGGAGTTGATCATTGGAAACAAGAACAGTCCAAGAAAGACAAGATCAGCATTCACTCAGAATGAGTCTATGCTTGGCCTGCTATCCATGATTGAGCCTACAGCTGCTGATGAAGCTCTTGCTGATGATGGCTGGATTGTAGCAATGCAGGAAGAACTGAACCAGTTTCAGAGAAATGATGTCTGGGATCTTGTTGCAAGACCTGATCATAAGAACATCATTGGAACAAAATGGGTGTTCAGGAACAAGCTCAATGAACAAGGAGAAGTGATCAGCAACAAGGCTAGATTAGTAGCTCAAGGGTACAGCCAGCAAGAAGGAATTGATTACACAGAAACTTTTGCTCCAGTTGCAAGACTGGAAGCAATCAGGTTACTTCCTTCTTATGCTGTAAATCATGATATCATCTTGTATCAAATGGATGTTAAGAGTGCTTTCTTAAATGGTGTAATTTCTGAGGAAGTGTATGTAAAACAACCTCCTTGTTTCGAAGATGTTAAAAATCCAGATTATGTTTTTAAACTTAAGAAGTCTTTGTATGGTCTGAAACAAGCTCCCAGAGCTTGGTATGAAAGACTAAGCAACTTCTTAATTAAAAATGGTTTTGTAAGAGGTCAAGTTGACAATACACTCTTTAGGAAAACTGTTAAGAAAGAAATCTTAATTGTGCAAATATATGTTGATGATATCATATTTGGTTCTACTAATGCCTCCCTTTGCAAAGAGTTTTCAAAGTTAATGCAGGATGAATTTGAAATGAGCATGATGGGTGAGCTGAAATTCTTTTTGGGAATTCAAATCAACCAAAAGATGGTGTCTATGTTCATCAGTCCAAATACACTAAGGAGCTTCTGAAGAAGTTCCAGCTGGATGATTGCAAGCTGATGACAACACCAATGCATCCCACCTGCACCTTAAGCAAAGAGGACAATGGCTCTAAAGTAGATCAGAAGCTGTACAGAGGTATGATAGGTTCTCTTTTATACTTAACTGCTTCTAGGCCAGATATTTTGTTTAGTGTATGTCTGTGTGCTAGATTCCAGTCAGATCCTAGAGAATCTCATATGACTGCTGTCAAGAGAATCTTTAGGTATCTGAAAGGAACAACTAATTTGGGACTTCTGTATAAGAAATCTCTGAATTATAAGCTAGTTGGATTCTGTGATGCTGACTATGCTGGAGACAGGATTGAAAGAAAGTCCACCAGTGGAAACTGTCAGTTTCTTGGTGAGAATCTGATATTCTGGGCCAGCAAGAGACAAGCAACCATTGCTTTGTCAACAGCAGAAGCAGAATACATCTCAGCTGCAAGTTGTAGCACACAACTGCTCTGGATGAAACATCAATTAGAGGATTATCAGATTCATGCAGATAATATACCAATTTATTGTGATAATACTGCTGCAATATGTCTGTCTAAAAATCCAATTCTGCATTCTAGAGCCAAGCACATAGAAATAAAACATCATTTTATAAGAGATTATGTTCAGAAGGGTGTTTAGATATTCAGTTCATTGATATTGATCATCAATGGGCTGACATATTCACAAAACCCCTAACAGAAGAAAGATTCAATTTTATTAAAAAGAATCTGAACATGCACTTTATCTCTTGAAAATGTGCTTGAATCTGAATGAAAACCTTGACTCTAAGTTTATCATAAGCTAAGACTTATCAGACACTCATTTTCTGAGAGTCTGAAGAAAGTTAAGCCTGAAAAACCTCAGAGTCTGAAGGATCAGAACCTGGATTTTCTGACTTCTGAATCTGATAAAAATTTAATGTTTGGTCAGAATCTGATAAGTATAACCCTGGGCAATGATGATTAAAGCTTTGAAAGTTTATACTCTATCCCTCCCAAAGTCATCAATTTAAAAATGTGATTTTCTGTTTTGGTATCAACTGCTAAAATTGCCTTAATTTCAATTGATGTCAGTCTGTTTTTTTTAAAAACTGTTTAGCACAGACACATTTTTCAAATGCTCAATTTGTATCAGACATGTTCAGCTCTTAGAACTTATTTTCAAATTTGGTATCAGCACTGAACCACATTTGGTATCAGGCTCTGAGATAAACCTTCAGTTGGTATATGAACTGAACATCTTTTTTAAAAAAATAGCTCAGATTTGCTCTGATACTGAACAAAATATACTGAACAACCATGTCTGAACACAGAATGCTCTGATCAGAAGCTCTGAACTATCTTCTTCTGCTTCTGAACAACATTCTATTTTCAATGCAATGTCATATACTCATTGAAAATCAAGTATGCTCTGATGCTAATCTTTGCTGCTTGAGTATCTATATGATTGCATAATTATCTCACATGTTTTTCAACCCCCCACTCTGAACCTTTTTGAAATGTTTTCAAACTCTTTTAAAAAGGGGGAGATTGAAATGCTCTGATACACCTGTTTTCAAACTCTTTTAAAACTTTTTGTTGATGACAAAAGGGGGAGAAAGTAAAACAAGTATTAAGGCACCTGAGCTCACAAAATAAGTTAAATTCTGTCAATATATTAACTTATGAAAGGGGAGTAAAAGATATTAAAGCCTGAGGCTCTGAACATAAGTTAAAGTTCTGATTGAATTTAACTTATGAGAACTGTTTTTAACTCTTAGCCTCTGAATTTAAATTCTATGAGATACATAACTCTTAGTGAGTTTAATGAATTGAAAATAACTTGGATAAGACTCAGGGAGCTTACAAAACTCATCCTGTGGATTATCAGACTTAGGGGGAGAGCTTACAAACCTCAGAACCTGAAGTCAACAAGTTATTTATAATTCTGAGTGTTAATTTCACTTTATTGTTTTAAGTTGAGTTTAATTAACATGGATAAGAATCAAGGGGAGCTTACAAACCTAACCTTGAGGACTGTCAGACCTATGGGGAGCTTACAAACCTCTCCTGAAGTCAGCTTGTTAATTAAACTTAACAACAATTCTGAAATTTTCACATTTGTGATTTAAACTGAACTTAATTAACTTGGATCAGACTCAGGGGGAGCTTACAAACCTCACACCCTGCAGTTAACTTGTTAATTAAGTTAACAACAATTTTCTGATTTAATACTTGTGTTTGTCATCATCAAAAAGGGGGAGATTGTTGGAACAAAATGTGTTTAACAACTCTCTTCTGAATCAAGGGGGAAATTGTTGAAACATTATGTGTAAACATATCTCTCTTTGTGGTTTTGATGATAACAAAAGTGTTAAATAGAAAATTGGTTATTTGCTAATGCTTTGTTCAAGTGATTTCAGAAACCACGTGCTTAATGATTATCAATTGATAATGGTTATGAAAGAACAAGCTTAGAGCAAGAAAGGAAAGCTTAGAAGCAATGTTGCAAAGCTGGAAGAAAACTGGGTCTGAAGAGTGCTCCTGAAGAGGTGCTTCTGAAGTGAGAGTCTGAAGCCTGCATCTGAAGGCAGCTTCTGATGGGTGCGTCTGAAGAAGTCAACGAAAAGTCAGCGTCTGAAGAAGTCAACGAAAGTCAACGTCTGAAGACCTGCTTCTGAAGTCTGAGTCTGAAGAAGTGCTTCTGATGCACTGTTCACGCAGAAGCTTCTGAAGTCTGATGTGGAAGAAAAGCAACTGTTACTGTGCGCATTTAATGCCTGGATGTGTCAGAACAACCTAATGGAACAGTTGTCTCCCTGACTCAAACATTCCCCAGCTTTTAAGGATTGGAAATTCAAAAAATGGCTGCTGCTCTGTTTTCTGCAAAAAGCTCAGCACACATTTTCAGTCTATCCTAGCTCACATTGCAACGGCTCTTTCCTCAAATCAAGCAAATCTTCAACAGCTCTAATTTCCTCTATAAAAGGAAGAAGATTGTAGCTAAGACTCTTGCAACTGAACAACTGAACTTGTGCTCTGTTTTGCTCTCAAAAATACGCAAGTTACCAAACACTTAGAAATTCTTTCAATTCTTTGTATCTTAGAATTTCTTAAGGTTAAGAGTCTTAACCTGTGTTGTATTAAGAGAACACCTCTGATATTTTATCAAGTGTTCAACCCAAACTCATTTCTTTGTAATTCAGTTTGGTCCCTAAGTCTCAGTCTGTATACTGAGCAATTGTAACCTCATTCCTTTGTGGTCTGAGTCAGGAAGTCTCTTGACTTTGTGTCTTGAGCATTGGAAGCATTTGGAAGCCTCTTCCTTGGTGGTTGAGCAACTGGAAGTCTCTTCCTTAGTGGTTGAGCAATTGTAATCATCTGATTATAGTGGAAATCTCTTGTTGGAAAACAAGGGGACTGGACTACTTCCTACATTGGGAAGGAACCAGTATAAAACTTTGTGTGTCTCTCTTCCCTTCTCTATTGTAAGACCCTAGATTTTGTGTACAGTGGTTTGTAGAGCGTTAGCGGTGGCTACGTGTCTTAGAGTTTTAAGGTTAGTGTTTTGTGTTATATTTTGTGTAATATAACTGTTTTTGCTGTTTTTGAGCCTGTTTCGCGCTTGTACGCCGAAAAGGAATGAGATTTGGTTTATGAGTTTCTTTTATAAATAGGAAGTTTTCCATGAAAATAGTTTTCGGAGGTTTGACTTTATTTGAGTTTTTGATAAACGAAGAGAAGATTTTTATCAGTCGTTTAAAATTTTGCAGACTCCGAATTTTGTGAAAATTTAGAGATGAGTTTTATATATCGACGCGAGTCGGAAAATACTTTCAGAAAAATTTTAGAAGGTACGGTTTAAAAGTTCAGTCGGAGAAACTGTTTTAGCGATAATTTTTGGAAACGGAATAATGTGGACGTTTATTCCGTATACTGTTATTTTTGTATGTTTTGCTTGTCGCGACGCGCGAGAGCTGAGTACGAGGGTGTTTTTCCAAGAGGGAAAAATATCTAGAGGTGTGTGTTATGAGGACTTGATCTAGAGGGCTAGGGATTAGCCATGGAAAGTGTTTTTTGATCCAATGGGTGAGATTGAACAAGAGGAAATAGTTGGTAAGAGTAGTAGACTTTTGGGGACTTAGAGAGAGAGAAAATTCATTTTCCCAACACTCTATCTTCTTCTTCTACACGTGAGTTCCATTCCTCTCCCTAGAGTTTCACAAAAATTTTATTTTCTCCATTGTTGGACCTTGGAAGCTTGGAAAAATTCTAGAGAAAGTTGTAGAAGTTGTTTGTTAAGGTAATAGCTTCTTCCTTTACTTTAGCTGGCCAAACCATTAAGGTTTGATGTATTTTTTTGGAATTTTATTTGTTGAGAAAATTGGTAGTATATGGCTATACTATGTCCTAGGCCATGAGGATGATTCATGAGTGAGTAGTCATCATGTTTGTGACTAGTTGTTTTAGTTTCATTAAGTTTCATGAGTTTTGGATAGTTAGGGTTTTGAGGAAAAGTCATATTGATCAAGAACATGTTTTGATTTGTATTTGAGAAAAATGATAATGGTTTTTGATGTTTATGAGCAATTGGTTTTATGTAGAAAAAGTTTGGTTTTAAGGGTGTTGCAAAAAGTCTTGTGGACTTAGAGAAATTTGTGAAAAAGTTTTGTGTTTTGCATTGGATTTGGTTTGAAAATGTTATAAGTTTTGGGTTCACAAACCAACTTGAGTTGTGTAGTAAAATTTTGTTTTCAAGGATGTGGAAAAGTTGTGGACTTAGAAAAATTGTGGGAGAAAAATCTTGAGTTTTGTATTGGTTTTGGTTGGAAAGAAAATGGTATATGTGTAGTGTTTTGAGAAAGAAAATGATTTGTTTTGGAGTGAACAAACCAATTTCAAAAGTGTGCCACTAGTGTGGAAAAAGTTTTGGGAAAACTAGGAAATTTCACTAAGTGTTTTCATGTGAATTTTTATGGACTTTCTGCACAACTTTTCCGAATTTGAAACGAAAACTGGTATTGATCGGTACAGAATTGGCCTTGGGTGTAAACATGAAGGTTTTAGATAATTTTGTTAGCTTTCCAGTGGCTTTGGTTTGACGTGAAAATGACTTTTAGTTTTTGAGTTATGATGAAAATACTCCAAGGAGGTCTTAGTGAAATTGTACGGTGACATCATTCTCTGTTTCATGTTTTTGCGTCTTTTTCACACGTCTCTGTTTTAAATTGGTCTTTGGTATAAACATGTGAAATGTTGTAATGTGTTTTGAAAACGAGAAAAATGACGAAATCGATTTCGTGAACCTTGATCAATATAGAAGGGGTATGAGCTAGAAGGGGTATCCTAGCTAGAAGGGGTATCCTAGTTAGAAGGGGTATGAGCTAGAAGGGGTATCCTAGCTAGAAGGGGTATCCTAGTTAGAAGGGGTATCACCATTTGATGGTTATATCGTATGGAAGTGTTTATTGATTTATACGCTGCTTGTTTTAGGAAGCGCGTTGTGCGGTTTTGAACGAGTTTCTGTTGTGGATAATTGCCAAGGTAAGGGCTCCACTATTTATTTCCGTCTTTCACTGAAATTTGACATGCTTGAATATTATTGTTGTGATGAATTCTTGAGTGAATTGCATGTCTATTTTCGTGTTTGCTCGTGATGAGAATGTGTTAAATTATATGTGATGTTTACATGTAATTCGGGAGAAAATATGTATGCATGTTGAGTTGATACATATGTTGAGTTAATTGCTTACACATGTCTAGTGAATGTATGTGTAGCCTTGTTGTTGTGGTGTTTACATATTAAGAGAATATGTGTATTGTTGCATTAGTATATGTAGAGAGGGCATATGCTCATGCATTCATGGTTATGCGTTTCGCCAAGAGGGCTGCGCCGGTGTTATCCCACCTTATTGAGTTGGTATAGAAGAGCTATACCCGGTGTTATCCCACCGTTATTGAGTCGGTATAGAAGAGCTATACCCGGTGTTATCCCACCGTTATTGAGTTGGTATAGAAGAGCTATACCCGGTGTTATCCCACCGTTATTGAGTCGGTATAGAAGAGCTATACCCGGAAAAAAAGTCATGCATGTGGAGTCCAGAGAGAGCTGGATGACCACGATCATTTTAGAGTCCGCATTATAGGCTATGTGTGCATTGCTTATAATATGCTTGAGTATCGCAATTGCTTTGTGTTGTGCCTTGATTTAAGGAACCCGTTGGTGGGGAGTATTATGTGTTTATAATGAGTTTTCTCTATTGGTAAATGAGCTTTGATGTGGTATGTGTATAAATCTCTCGCACCGGATATATATATATATATATATACTTGTATTTTGTGGTGACCCTTGCATTTTTGCATGATACATGAACGGGATTATCCCACCCCGGGTGTTAGGGATCCGTCTGAGACGTTTGGAGATGAGGGTGGTGGTTGCAGTGGCCATCAGAGTTAGGAGGGAGCTGGAGTCTCGTTAGCTAGACTATGCGCCGGTGTTAGAGTACACCGTGCTTTTGTGTATAGGCATAGATGCTAGTTTTATTTTGAGATACTTGTGCTTGATGCACCTTTTTATTTTGGACTGTAATATATTCAGGTGTACACTTGCTTTGTGAAGCCCTATGATATTTATATATCAGTTTTCTTTGTACATTTAAATGCCGGCTCAATTAAATGTTTTATGCGCACTCTGATCGAAACTAAAATGATTTCAAAGTTTGTTTTATTTGAAAAAAAATAATACCCCTTTTTTTGAGTTTAAGAAAACGGGGTGTTACAATTGTGGTATCAGAGCCCGGCTTTAAATCTTCAAAGGGAAAGTGTACATTGGGATTGTTAGTCCAAAGTTGGCTAGAGATTAGCTAGAGTTGTGTCCGTCGAGCGATCGGCTTTGGGTCTGTTATGGGTAATGATGTGTGAGAGATATTTTCTGAGGAAAATTTTGGGGATAAGGACTCAATCAGTAATTGGTATGTACAGGATAGAGTATGCCTCCGAGAAGGGCACCTGCTGTTCCTAGAGACGAGGATGTGGACATGAACCAGATGGCTCATGCCATGAACACTATGGCAGTTGCTGTGGCTGCCCAGACTGAAGCTAAGGCGCAGAGAGATATGGAAAAGCGCGAGAGAGAGATCGTAGCTGCGGGGTCTAGGCTACTTACCAGTTTTAATCACCAAACTCCTCCGAAGTTTAATGGGGAGGGAGGTCCGGAAACAGCGGATTTGTGGCTCCAAGCATTGGAGAGGATTTTTGGGGCGATTCATTGCCCGGAAGGGGAGAAGGTGACTTTAGCCACCTATCAGTTACTTGGAGGTTCAGAACACTGGTGGAGGAACACTCGACTTCTCATGGAGGGTGTTTATGAGGAGATAACTTGGGAGAATTTCAAGAGGAGATTTTTGGCCAAGTATTTTCCGGAGACGGCTAGAGAGCGCTATGGAGAAGAGTTCTTGAGGTTACGCCAGGGGAGCATGAATGTGGAAGCTTATTCGAAGAAGTTTGAGTCTTTGTCTAGGTTCTTCCGGTTTTTCAGAGATAGGGTCGACGAGAGTTATATGTGTCGTCGTTTCCAAGATGGGCTGAGGTACGAGCTACAGGATGCGGTGGTGCCGTTGGGCATTCGCCAATTTCAAGTGTTGGTAGAGAAATGTCAAGAGGTGGAAGACATGAGGAATAAGCGGGTGAACCGCCAAGGGAATTTCAATTCGGGAGGGCCGAATCGTTCAAGTGGTTCAAGTCAGAACCGTGGTAAGCAAGGTGGAAAACCTTATGACCGTTCACAGAATAACAAGGGAGCGGGACGCTCAGAGGGCCAGGGGAGTCAGAGCAAGGGAAAGTCTATTTGCTACAAGTGTGGAGAGGAGGGCCATTTTGCTAATAACTGTAGCAACCCGGAAAAGAGGCCCATTTGTTTTAATTGTCAGAAGCCGGGGCACTTTGCTAGAGATTGTAGAGCCCAAAAGGCCTTGCCGTCGGCGAATGTGGCACAGAGTACTCGACCAGTGGCTAAAGGACGTGTCTACTGCATGGGCACGGAAGTGAGTGGTGAGGCTAGCAACGCCATTCGTGAGAACTGTCAGATTGCAGGTAATTCTTTAACTGCTTTGATTGACACGGGAGCAACTCACTCCTTCATATCTTTGTGTTGCGCCAATCGTCTGAATTTGATTGTTTCGCCGTTACCGTTTGATTTGAATGTGTCTACTCCTGCTAAGGATTTGGTAGTGAACACCGCATGTTTGCATTGTATGGTAGTTGTCCAGAATAGAGATTTCCTGGTCAATTTGATTTGTTTACCCCTTCAGTCTCTCGAGATCATCCTTGGGATGGATTGGTTGTCGTACCATTATGTTATTTTGGATTGTGCTCGGAGATTGGTCTTCTTTCCCGAGCCGGGTGTGCGAAGGTATTTGTCTGCCAATCGGCTGACAGTGGTTATGTGTAATGGAGAACCAGAGATTGTGTCACTTGCGAGTTTGGGAGTGACGTCAGAGATTCGAGTAGAGGAACTTCGAGTTGTTCGACAGTTTCAAGATGTTTTTCCGTCGGAGATTCCAGAGTTTCCTCCGTGTAGAGAGGTAGAGTTCTTCATTGATTTGCAACCGGGTACGGGTCCGATTTCGGAAGCACCTTATAGGATGGCTCCAGCTGAGTTGATAGAGTTGAAGAGTCAGCTTGAGGAATTGTTGAGCAAAGGTTTTATTAGGCCGAGTGTGTCACCGTGGGGAGCACCGGTGTTGTTGGTTAAAAAGAAGGATGGTAAATCCCGTTTGTGTGTGGATTACCGGAAGCTGAATAAGGTTACTATCAAGAACCGGTATCCATTGCCGCGTATTGATGATTTGATGGACCAGTTGAGGGGAGCCTCAGTATTTTCAAAGATTGATCTGAAATCTGGTTATCACCAGATAAGGGTAAGAGAAGAGGATGTACAGAAGACGGCATTTCGGACGCGCTATGGGCATTATGAGTACTTGGTGATGCCATTCGGAGTGACGAATGCACCTGCGATATTTATGGACTACATGAATCGGATCTTCCATGCATTTTTAGACAAGTTCGTGGTAGTGTTTATCGACGATATCTTGGTTTATTCAAGGAGCGAAGAGGAGCACGAGGAGCATCTCCGCTCAGTTTTGCAAGTTTTGCGAGAGAGGAAGCTATATGCCAATCCGACGAAGTGTGAATTTTGGTTGGAAAAAGTGAATTTCCTGGGTCATATCATATCACAAGAGGGGATAGCAGTGGATCCAGCCAAGATTGACACAGTGCTTGCGTGGAAGCAACCTCAGACAGTTACGGACATAAGGAGTTTTGTGGGCTTGGCCGGTTATTACCGACGTTTTATTGAAGGCTTTGCGAAGATTGTGGCGCCGATGACGCAATTGACAAGAAAAGACCAACCGTTTGCTTGGACGGAGAAGTGTGAATCAAGTTTTCAATTGTTGAAAGAGCGATTGACGACTTCGCCAGTTTTGGTTTTACCTCAGGCAGATGAACCGTATGAAGTGTATTGTGATGCTTCTCATCAAGGTTTGGGTTGTGTGTTGATGCAACACAAGAGAGCTGTGGCTTATGCATCGAGGCAGTTGAAAGTTCATGAGAAGAATTACCCGACTCACGATTTGGAGCTTGCGGCAGTCGTGTTTGCTTTGAAGATTTGGAGACATTATCTGTATGGGTGCACTTTTGTCGTGTTTAGTGACCACAAGAGTCTCAAGTACCTTTTTGATCAGAAAGAATTGAATATGAGGCAGAGGAGGTGGATGGAAACCTTGAAAGATTTTGATTTCACGCTAGAATACCATCCGGGAAAAGCCAATGTGGTGGCGGATGCTTTGAGTAGAAGAAGTGTATCGGTGTGTTCGGCACAGATGGCGAGTCAACAAGAGTTGTTGAGAGAATTCCGAGATCTACACTTGGAAGTTGAGTTGGCACCAGGCAATTTGAAGTTGGGCATGATCACGATCTCAAATGGGTTATTGGAAGAAATTGCAAGTTGTCAAGATGACGGGTTGCTTGTGGAGAAAAGAGGCCTTATAGCTAGAGAAAGTAACAAGGATTTCAAGGTGGGATCAGACAACATCTTGAGATGCAACGGTAGAGTGTGTGTACCCGATGTTAGGAATTTGAGGAGCACGATTTTAGGGGAAGCACACAAGAGCAAGTTGAGTATTCATCCCGGATCTACGAAGATGTATCAGGATCTGAGACGAGATTTCTGGTGGCCAGGTATGAAGAGGGATGTGGCTGAGTATGTAGCATCTTGTTTAACATGTCAGAAGGCAAAGATTGAACATCAGAGGCCCGCGGGAATGTTGCAATCGTTAGATATACCTGAGTGGAAGTGGGATAGCATATCCATGAATTTTATCACTGGGTTGCCCAAGACCAGGAGGAAGCATGATAGTATATGGGTCATAGTGGATCGGTTAACAAAGTCAGCTCATTTTCTACCGGTAAGGACTACAGATACGATAGCGAGATTAACCGATGTTTACATTGCCGAGATTGTGAGGCTTCATGGAATTCCGTCGAGTATAGTGTCGGATCGAGATCCTAAGTTTACCTCACATTTTTGGAGGACTTTGCATGAGGCTTTGGGGACCAAACTGAGGTTGAGTTCGGCTTATCACCCCCACACCGATGGACAGACCGAGAGAACGAATCAGTCGTTGGAAGATTTGTTGAGAGCATGTGTTTTAGATGATCGTGGAAGCTGGGACAATGTGTTGCCATTGATAGAGTTCACGTATAACAACAGTTTCCATACGAGTATAGGGATGGCACCCTATGAGGCTTTATACGGGAGGAGGTGTCAAACTCCTTTGTGTTGGTACCAAGATGGAGAGAGTATGATAGTAGGACCTGAGATGGTGCAACAAACCACAGATAAAGTTCGAACGATACGGGCAAGGATGAAAGTTGCTCAAGATCGACAAAAGAGTTATGCGGATAGGCGTAGGAAGCCTTTAGAGTTTGAGGCGGGGGATCACGTATTCCTCCGAGTTACTCCAACAACGGGTGTTGGAAGGGCTTTGAAAGCAAGAAAGTTGACTCCTAAGTTCATAGGACCGTATCAGATTACGGAGAGAATTGGGAAGGTAGCTTATCGGGTAGCTTTGCCACCGGTACTATCTCTGATACATGATGTGTTCCATGTGTCGCAGTTGAGGAAATATATTCCGGATCCATCGCATGTGATCATACCAGATGACATCCAACTGAGAGAGAACTTGTCATTTGAGGTTCCGCCGATCAAGATTGCGGATAGAAAGATGAAGCGGTTGAGAACAAAAGAAATACCTTTGGTGAAGGTAATATGGAACGAGACTACGGGTGACGCAACTTGGGAGCTCGAGAGCAAGATCAGAGAGTTATACCCTGGGTTGTTTGTCGATGTCTAAGTTTCGAGGACGAAACTTCTTTTAGGGGGGTAGTAATGTAAGACCCTAGATTTTGTGTACAGTGGTTTGTAGAGCGTTAGCGGTGGCTACGTGTCTTAGAGTTTTAAGGTTAGTGTTTTGTGTTATATTTTGTGTAATATAACTGTTTTTGCTGTTTTTGAGCCTGTTTCGCGCTTGTACGCCGAAAAGGAATGAGATTTGGTTTATGAGTTTCTTTTATAAATAGGAAGTTTTCCATGAAAATAGTTTTCGGAGGTTTGACTTTATTTGAGTTTTTGATAAACGAAGAGAAGATTTTTATCAGTCGTTTAAAATTTTGCAGACTCCGAATTTTGTGAAAATTTAGAGATGAGTTTTATATATCGACGCGAGTCGGAAAATACTTTCAGAAAAATTTTAGAAGGTACGGTTTAAAAGTTCAGTCGGAGAAACTGTTTTAGCGATAATTTTTGGAAACGGAATAATGTGGACGTTTATTCCGTATACTGTTATTTTTGTATGTTTTGCTTGTCGCGACGCGCGAGAGCTGAGTACGAGGGTGTTTTTCCAAGAGGGAAAAATATCTAGAGGTGTGTGTTATGAGGACTTGATCTAGAGGGCTAGGGATTAGCCATGGAAAGTGTTTTTTGATCCAATGGGTGAGATTGAACAAGAGGAAATAGTTGGTAAGAGTAGTAGACTTTTGGGGACTTAGAGAGAGAGAAAATTCATTTTCCCAACACTCTATCTTCTTCTTCTACACGTGAGTTCCATTCCTCTCCCTAGAGTTTCACAAAAATTTTATTTTCTCCATTGTTGGACCTTGGAAGCTTGGAAAAATTCTAGAGAAAGTTGTAGAAGTTGTTTGTTAAGGTAATAGCTTCTTCCTTTACTTTAGCTGGCCAAACCATTAAGGTTTGATGTATTTTTTTGGAATTTTATTTGTTGAGAAAATTGGTAGTATATGGCTATACTATGTCCTAGGCCATGAGGATGATTCATGAGTGAGTAGTCATCATGTTTGTGACTAGTTGTTTTAGTTTCATTAAGTTTCATGAGTTTTGGATAGTTAGGGTTTTGAGGAAAAGTCATATTGATCAAGAACATGTTTTGATTTGTATTTGAGAAAAATGATAATGGTTTTTGATGTTTATGAGCAATTGGTTTTATGTAGAAAAAGTTTGGTTTTAAGGGTGTTGCAAAAAGTCTTGTGGACTTAGAGAAATTTGTGAAAAAGTTTTGTGTTTTGCATTGGATTTGGTTTGAAAATGTTATAAGTTTTGGGTTCACAAACCAACTTGAGTTGTGTAGTAAAATTTTGTTTTCAAGGATGTGGAAAAGTTGTGGACTTAGAAAAATTGTGGGAGAAAAATCTTGAGTTTTGTATTGGTTTTGGTTGGAAAGAAAATGGTATATGTGTAGTGTTTTGAGAAAGAAAATGATTTGTTTTGGAGTGAACAAACCAATTTCAAAAGTGTGCCACTAGTGTGGAAAAAGTTTTGGGAAAACTAGGAAATTTCACTAAGTGTTTTCATGTGAATTTTTATGGACTTTCTGCACAACTTTTCCGAATTTGAAACGAAAACTGGTATTGATCGGTACAGAATTGGCCTTGGGTGTAAACATGAAGGTTTTAGATAATTTTGTTAGCTTTCCAGTGGCTTTGGTTTGACGTGAAAATGACTTTTAGTTTTTGAGTTATGATGAAAATACTCCAAGGAGGTCTTAGTGAAATTGTACGGTGACAGCATTCTCTGTTTCATGTTTTTGCGTCTTTTTCACACGTCTCTGTTTTAAATTGGTCTTTGGTATAAACATGTGAAATGTTGTAATGTGTTTTGAAAACGAGAAAAATGACGAAATCGATTTCGTGAACCTTGATCAATATAGAAGGGGTATGAGCTAGAAGGGGTATCCTAGCTAGAAGGGGTATCCTAGTTAGAAGGGGTATGAGCTAGAAGGGGTATCCTAGCTAGAAGGGGTATCCTAGTTAGAAGGGGTATCACCATTTGATGGTTATATCGTATGGAAGTGTTTATTGATTTATACGCTGCTTGTTTTAGGAAGCGCGTTGTGCGGTTTTGAACGAGTTTCTGTTGTGGATAATTGCCAAGGTAAGGGCTCCACTATTTATTTCCGTCTTTCACTGAAATTTGACATGCTTGAATATTATTGTTGTGATGAATTCTTGAGTGAATTGCATGTCTGTTTTCGTGTTTGCTCGTGATGAGAATGTGTTAAATTATATGTGATGTTTACATGTAATTCGGGAGAAAATATGTATGCATGTTGAGTTGATACATATGTTGAGTTAATTGCTTACACATGTCTAGTGAATGTATGTGTAGCCTTGTTGTTGTGGTGTTTACATATTAAGAGAATATGTGTATTGTTGCATTAGTATATGTAGAGAGGGCATATGCTCATGCATTCATGGTTATGCGTTTCGCCAAGAGGGCTGCGCCGGTGTTATCCCACCTTATTGAGTTGGTATAGAAGAGCTATACCCGGTGTTATCCCACCGTTATTGAGTCGGTATAGAAGAGCTATACCCGGTGTTATCCCACCGTTATTGAGTTGGTATAGAAGAGCTATACCCGGTGTTATCCCACCGTTATTGAGTCGGTATAGAAGAGCTATACCCGGTGTTATCCCACCGTTATTGAGTCGGTATAGAAGAGCTATACCCGGAAAAAAAGTCATGCATGTGGAGTCCAGAGAGAGCTGGATGACCACGATCATTTTAGAGTCCGCATTATAGGCTATGTGTGCATTGCTTATAATATGCTTGAGTATCGCAATTGCTTTGTGTTGTGCCTTGATTTAAGGAACCCGTTGGTGGGGAGTATTATGTGTTTATAATGAGTTTTCTCTATTGGTAAATGAGCTTTGATGTGGTATGTGTATAAATCTCTCGCACCGGATATATATATATATATATATATATACTTGTATTTTGTGGTGACCCTTGCATTTTTGCATGATACATGAACGGGATTATCCCACCCCAGGTGTTAGGGATCCGTCTGAGACGTTTGGAGATGAGGGTGGTGGTTGCAGTGGCCATCAGAGTTAGGAGGGAGCTGGAGTCTCGTTAGCTAGACTATGCGCCGGTGTTAGAGTACACCGTGCTTTTGTGTATAGGCATAGATGCTAGTTTTATTTTGAGATACTTGTGCTTGATGCACCTTTTTATTTTGGACTGTAATATATTCAGGTGTACACTTGCTTTGTGAAGCCCTATGATATTTATATATCAGTTTTCTTTGTACATTTAAATGCCGGCTCAATTAAATGTTTTATGCGCACTCTGATCGAAACTAAAATGATTTCAAAGTTTGTTTTATTTGAAAAAAAATAATACCCCTTTTTTTGAGTTTAAGAAAACGGGGTGTTACATCTATTTACTTGTTAATCCGCTGCAAACACTCTTGATAATAGTTCAGAACTGATTCATATCAGCTTCTGAACTAGAGTTAAGTTTTTGAGAAGAAAAGAACCAAGTTTTTGAGTCACACAATTCAACCCCCCCCCCCCCCCCCCCCCCCCTTCTTGTGTGTGTTTTTCTCACCTTCAAGAAATCCTGATGATAAGAAAAGGGGAAATGAGTTTTGGACTCGAAGACAAATGTATGCATGTTGTGGATGATGTTAATGCATGTATGCGATGTATATGAAAAAACATGCCCCCTTTTTTTGTTTATGCAAAAAAATTTCATGAATGCAAATGTTTATGGTATGCAGGGGTTGGTATATGAATGTTCAAAACTTCCCCCCATCCTCACATGTAGGCTCTAGAGATGAGATTTTCTAAAAAGGTCCCTAGAGTCACGGATCCCACATGGAATTAAGGTCGTCGATTGCAAATTACTCGCAAGACTTCAATACATTCCAAGTGAAATCTCCTCTAGGTGGGGTTTTCGCATCCTACCTCACGGACATACGTCAACGCGGGCCTCCGCTACACAACCACCATCCTATCTTAATTTTCTCTCAAGCTCGGGTAGAGAGCCTCACACGTCCGGCATTAACCCGAACAATGTGGAGTAACATCGCTCATGTGACAACCCCACAATTGATATATTGATATGAAGCAATATGAAATATATATATAAACATAGAGCAAAAGAAGAAAAACAAATAATGATAATAAGATACAAACATGCAAGTAAAATAAAACATTTTAGCCTAAAAGTCAACTAAGATAGGCTTGACTCGCTAGCGAGTAAAAAAACAGTCCCCAGTGGAGTCGCCATTTCTGTCGCGTCGAATTTCGGATATCAAGCTATTGAGAAACGTTGAATCACTAATTTTAAATCACGACTGAACTTTTCATTTTTTTCGGGGAAAAAAGGAAAAAAGTTCGAAATTACCTTTAAGTAAGAGATTTTGGGTTCGGGAGTCGATTATGCGAGGGGAAGGTATTAGCACCGCTCACATCCGTTGTACTCAACGGGAACCTCTTAGTTGACTTAGGCTTAAAATGTTTTTTTAACGTTTTGCTTGTGTGTTTGAATATATAAAAGGGAAAAAGAAAATATGATGAAAGGGAAAAAGATAAAATATGATGAAGGGGAAAAAGAAAGTTTTTTATTAAAGGGCTTGAAAAGATATGAATCCTGCTCCTAAGTATCTCCCGGTGGATGGAGAATTCAAAGCTTACGTAGTTCTTTGGGTAGAAAAAATTTGTTTGTTGGTTGATTTTAATTAAAAAGATTTGATCGCGCCCGAGCGAAAAGGTTTTGCTTTAAAATGCAAAAACACGGAAGTTTGCTTTAAAAATGCAAACACATGGTCTACTATCGTTATGTGGAACAACGAGACATACGAGACATACGTCAAGCATTCGTGCAACCGGGGTTTGGAGAGACATACGTCAAACCATTCCTTTTTCATTCAAGTTTTTGTTTGTTGAAACTCAAAGAAATCTCAAAGGAAACAAAACACTTGGTTAAAAACTTAAGGAAAAGTTGTTGAAAACCACGAACAAATTTGTTGTTCAAGTTTATTGAAAATCATGAACATAGCTTGTTGCTTAAGTTATTGGAACTCAAGAACAAGTGTTATTCAAGTTTGAAAGATGAACAAATTCATGAAAATATGCATAAGTTTGGAAAATGCACAAGTTCGGCTCAATTTTGAGTTTGGTTTTAAAAAGTGAGCAAGTTCGGCTCAAGTTCATGTTTTGATTGAAAATCATGAACACAGTTATTGTTCAAGTTTAGTTTTGAAAATAATGAACTTAGTGAAATTCTGGCCAGGCAATGAACAGAAACTAACAGAGTAATCAGGTTCTGAACCTAACAGGTTCTGAACAACACGCAGGGCACAATAGTTTGCAAAACAGAGCACAAACACAAACACACACAGGCAGCAAATTAAAGTGCAGGAAAGTAAAAGGCACACAAGGTTTGTTAACCTAGTTCGGAGTAAACACCTCCTACTCTGGCGGATACAAATCCAGGAAGGAAATCCACTATTGGATTTAATCCTTAAGACTCAGACACTGACTCCCAGTTCTTATCCCAAGCAATTAACCTCCACCTAGTAAGACTTCTACCCAACTCTGAGTATTAGAATCCTCTAACTTCCTATTCAAGCAACTAAACCCAGCTACTTGAAACCCTTAATCAAAAACACTCTGTTTTTCAGAAAACTTCAAAAACACAACTTCATTCGTACCTAGAGGCTTAGAACGAATTACAACTCAATCAAACACCTAAACCAACTCTAACAGAGTGGTGCACAATAAAGCTAAAAGCTTAAAATACTAAGACTCAATTTTCTGATCTTAAACACTATAAATCGTAAGTCTTGAATAGCAGCAGCCCTCCTCTATTTATAGCCTTCAGTCTTGCAGCATAAATAACAAACTAATCTTCTGATATGATTTGTTACTGAAATATGATTGGTCCAATAATGTAACAAATAAAACTGCATCCAATCTTTGAAAGATTTAAAACAAAAAATACGAAGATCATGAAACTGAACCAAATCTTCAATGATATCTTCTCCAATTTAATCAGCATTCTAGAAGCAATTATACAAAGATAATTCCTTGCTAAATCTCCCAAGATACGCGCAAAAACTAATCTGAAAACCCAGCTTCTGATGTGGTCAACAGAAGTCAACGCTGGCTTCAGAACCTGAATCAGCTTCTGATGTGGTCAACAGAAGTCAACGCTGGCTTCAGAACCTGAATCAGCTTCTGAAGTGCTACAGTGCTTTCAGCTTCTGATGGCATTTTCAGCTTCTGAATGGCTTCAAAATTAAAAACTTTCAACTGAAGAAATGTTCTACATATGGAGATGCTTCTATTCAATATCTTGGTTTTGCCAAAACATGCAGCCAACACCAAAAGACTCAACAATCTCCCCCTTTGGCAAATTTTTGGCTAAAACCATCCAAGTTCTTCAAACTCCCATACACTCAACTCAGTACTGAAGAACTCCACAATTAAAAAATCATAGCACATAAATTAGGCAGCGGACATAACACTTCTGAGCTATGTTAAACAACAGCTTCAGCTTCTGATCATCACAACCATGGTATCAGAACTTCTGATCAACTCCTGATCATCATACACACTCCCCCTGAAGCTTCACACACATAAATAAACACTCCAGCTTCACAACACTCCCCCTGCAACTGAACTACAGAGACATGGTATCAGAGCATATCAGAAACACACTTTATGGTATCAGAGTACACTTCAGAAGCTGAACACATTTGTTCTTCAGGACCACACTTCAGGATCACAAAAACACTCAGGATCATAACAATCTTGTACTCCCCCTGAGACACATACTCCCCCTCAATAACATCTTGACAGCTCTTGTTATATTGATTCTGAACTCTGAGCTTCACAAGTAACTTCTGAACAACACTGAAAGCTGAATTTGAACTAATTCTCTGAGCAGCAACACTTGGTATCAAAGCCAACACATTACATAAGATTTTCTCCCCCTTTATAGCCACAAAATTCTGACAAATCTCAGACTTCAAATAGGGAATGAAATCAAAACAGATAACACAGATCCTTGAAACCATATCAGATTCAGACTCAGGTTCAGGATCACACTTAGCATAGGCACAACTGGCAGGTACTCTATCTTCCTCACATCCAGTTTGCAGTATTTGCTATAACTCTTCATGCAAACACACACCTAACTTGCTCCTTAAGTTTTCAAACTGTTTAGCATCCAAGGCTTTTGTGAAAATATCAGCAACTTGTTCTTCAGTAGCTACATGTTCCAGCTGAATGACTTTATCCTCCACAAGGTTTCTGATAAAATGATGTCTGATGTCTATGTGTTTGGTTCTGCTGTGCTGAATTGGATTCTTAGAGATGTTGATGGCACTCAAATTGTCACAAAACAATGTCATAGTTCCTTGTTCAATGTTGTACTCCTCCAGCATCTGCTTCATCCACACCAATTGTGAGCAACTACTTCCAGCAGCAATATACTCAGCCTCAGCAGTTGACAATGACACACAGTTTTGTTTCTTGCTGAACCATGAAATCAAGTTATTTCCTAAGAAGAAACAACCTCCTGAAGTGCTCTTTCTGTCATCAGCACTTCCAGCCCAGTCAGCATCACAAAATCCCATCAATTCAGAACTTGAACTATGTGAATACATGATTCCATAGTTACTAGTGCTATTCACATACTTCAGGATCCTCTTCACCTGAGTCAGATGACTCATCTTAGGATCAGTTTGATATCTTGCACATACTCCAACAGCATAAGTGATATCAGGTCTGCTTGCAGTTAAATACAATAGGCTCCCTATCATGCTTCTGTACTGACTTTGATCTACTGAAACTCCTTGTTCATCTTTGGTTAGCTTCAGATGAGTAGCAGCTGGTGTCTTCTTATGAGCAGCAGATTCCATTCCAAACTTCTTCACTATGTTCTTGGCATATTTACTCTGTGAAATGAAGATTGTATCTTCCATTTGCTTGACTTGTAGTCCAAGAAAGTATGTCAGTTCACCAACTAAGCTCATTTCAAATTCTGACTGCATCTGCTGAACAAACAATTTGACCATCTTCTGAGACATCCCTCCAAACACTATATCATCCACATAAATCTGAGCAATCATCAGACTCCCATTTTCATCTTTCACAAACAAAGTCTTATCAGAACCTCCTTTTCTGTAACCTTGAGCCACAAGAAATTGAGTCAGTCTGTCATACCATGCTCTTGGTGCTTGTTTCAATCCATATAAAGCCTTCTTTAACTTGTACACATGTTCTGGAAACTTAGGATCCACAAAACCCTTAGGCTGTTCAACATACACTTCCTCTTGCAGATATCCATTCAAAAATGCACTCTTCACATCCATCTGGAATAGCTTGAACTTGAGAATGCAGGATACACCCAACAGTAGTCTTATGGACTCTAGTCTGGCCACAGGTGCAAAGGTCTCATCAAAATCAAGTCCCTCAACTTGAGTATAACCCTGAGCAACCAACCTTGCCTTGTTTCTGACTACAGTTCCATTTTCATCTATTTTATTCTTGAATATCCACTTAGTCCCAATCACATTCAGCCCTTCAGGTCTTGGAACTAGATCCCACACTTCACTCCTTTTGAATTGATTCAACTCATCTTGCATTGCTTCAATCCAAAATTCATCAATTAGGGCTTCTTTCACATTTTTAGGCTCAACCTTTGACACAAGGCACGAATCAGTAGCAGCTGGTTCTGATCTCCTGGTTCTGACCCCATGATCCAAACTCTCAATGATAAGTTCCTTAGGATGATCCTTCTGAACTCTAATTGATGGCCCTTTATTGGTAGGATCATGTTATGGATGCACCTCTGCTTCTTCAGACTCTGGATGAATTTCTGCTTCTGAAGTTTGTTCTTCTGATGCTTCAGACTCTGGAACAACTTCAGACTCACTTCTATCTTTCTCAGCAGTCAGATCATCAATTATCACATTAATGGACTCCATCACAACCTTGGTTCTGGAATTAAACACCCTATAAGCTCTGCTGTTCACTGAATAACCCAGGAATATGCCCTCATCAGACTTAGGATCTAGTTTTCTTCTATTCTCTCTGTTAGCCAAGATATAGCATCTGCTCCCAAACACATGGAAATACTTCACAGTTGGCTTTCTTCCTTTCCATAATTCATACAAAGTACAAGTGGTTCCCTTCTTCAACGTAACTCTGTTATGAATATAACATGCAGTGTTCATGGCTTCAGCCCAAAACATATATGGCAGCTTCTTAGCATGCAGCATAACCCTTGCACATTCTGCTAAAGTCCTGTTCTTCCTCTCAACTACACCATTTTGCTGAGGTGTGATAGGTGCAGAAAACTCATGCTTGATACCTTCAGAAGCACAGAATTCTGAAAAGCTCTTGTTTTCAAATTCTTTGCCATGATCACTTCTGATTCTGACAATACCACAGTCTTTTTCTCTTTGTAATTGAATGCACAGGTCTTTAAATACTTCAAAAGTATCAGACTTTTCTCTAACAAAACTGATCCATGTAAATCTTGAGTAGTCATCTACCATTACAAATGCATATCTCTTGCCTCCAATACTCTCAACTTGCATAGGCCCCATCAAATCCATATGAACAAGTTCTAGTACTTTAGTAGTTACCTGGTGAACTAATCTGGGATGAGACTTTCTTGTTTGTTTCCCAATCTGACAATCACCACAAACATTGTCCTCATTGATCTTCAGATTAGGTACACCTCTGATAGCTTCAGTACTTAGGATTTTCTTCATGCCTTTCAGATGCAGATGTCCCAGTTTCTGGTGCCAGAGTTTGACTTCCTCTTCTGAGCTCATAAGACAAGAAGTCAGACTTCTTTCTTCTTCAAAAACCCATAAATAACAGTTGTCTTTGGATCTGCAGCCTCTCATCTGAACTTTTCCTTCTTGATCAGCAACAATACACTCTTGCTTGTTGAAATTAACCTTCAATTCTTCATCACAAAGTTGGCTAATACTGATCAGATTAGAAGTTAATCCTTCCACTAGTAGCACATCATTTAGTCTGGGCAAACCTTCTCTGATTAAATCACCAATACCCAGAATCTGACCTTTTACACCATCTCCAAATGTCACATAACTTCTGGAGTATGATCTGATATTGCTCAGCAGCTTCTTCACACCAGTCATGTGCCTTGAACACCCACTATCAAAATACCAATCTTCTTTTGAAGTGGCTCTCAAAGAAGTATGAGCAATCAGGCCTACATTCTGAAACTTGGGCTTCCACACCTTCTGAACATTGTGTCTGATAGTAGCTGGTTCCACTTTTCTATACTGAAAATGTTCAGGATAGCCATAAAGTTTGAAGCAGAATGGTTTGATATGCCCTTTCTTTCCACAATGATGACAGATCCATGTTTGATTCCTCTTCCTTCTGTTTCTGAAAAATTTCTGGGTTTGCTTCTGAGGTAGCATCTGAACATGCTTCTGACCTTGCATTTGGGCTTGCTTCTGAGGTCTCTTCTTTGATGTTCCAGCCATAGAATCATGAGTTTGAGTAGCAGGAACAAAACTCATCTGTTTAGGAATCTGAGTCTGATCAACAAAACCTAAACCAGTTTTTCCTTGTTGCTGATTCCTCAAAATGTCCTCCAACTTATCAGTAGCAGAATTCAACATCTTCACTTGCTTCTTCATTTGGTCAAGTTGGGAGTTCAGTTGATTCACTTCTTCTTTTAAATCTGAGTTCTGCACTGACAGTTCACCTTTTTCAGCCTCCAGTTGTAGAATAGTCTCCTTCTGATCCAAAACTTGTTTGCAAACCTCAGCACTTCTGGTATACAGCTTCTTGTAGTTATCAGCTAGTTCATCATATGAGGTTTTAGCAGCTTCAGACTCTGAGTCAGACTCTGAAAAAGTCTCAGACTCTAAAACAGCTTCCTTCTTCAAGATAGCTCCTGACCTCACAACCAGACCAGTATCACACATATCAGATTCACTAACATTATCATCTTCAGAACCATCATCAGACCATGCAACAGCTAGGCTCTTCTTCTGTTTCTTAAGGAAAGTAGGACATTCAGATTTGATGTGTCCATAACCCTCACACTCATAGCACTGCACACCTTTAGCTTGGTTACTTTTCTCCTCAGACTTGGTCTTTTTCTCATCAGTTTGTTGCTTCTTGTTATTGAATCTGAAATTCTGACCTTTGGCTTTGGCTTTTCTGTAAACATTCTTCAGAATCTTGTTGAATTGTTTTCCCAGCAACACTAGAGCTTCTGATAAGTCATCCTCTTCAGTCTCTTGTTGATCATCAGCTTCAGAATTCACACTAAAAGCTACACCTTTTCCTTTCTTCTCAGTCTGTTTACAAAAGGCAGTTTCAAAGTTTAGCAATGACCCAATCAGCTCCTCAAGCTTCATAGTTGTAATATCATGGGCCTCTTCAATTGCTGTTACCTTCATATCAAACCTTCTGGGCAGGGACCTGAGGATTTTTCTGACTAACTTCTCATCAGACATCTTTTCACCAAGAGAGTCAAATGAATTTTCCATATCCAGCACATTCATGTAAAAATCCTGAATGGATTCATCTTCCTTCATCTTCAGGTTCTCAAATTTGGTGGTCAGCAGCTGCAATCTGGACATCTTTACCTTAGAAGTTCCTTCATGAGTGGTCTTCAGAATTTCCCAAGCATCCTTAGCCACAGTACATTGTTTGATAAGTCTGAACATGTTCTGATCAACACCATTAAAGATAGCATTCAAAGCTTTTGAATTTCCCAGGGACAGATCATCTTCAGCTTTGGTCCATTCCTCCTCAGGCTTCAGAACCTCAGTCTTGTTACCATCTTTGTCTGTATACACAGGATGATCCCAGCCTTTAATCACAGCTTTCCAAGTCCTGCTGTCAATAGACTTTAGAAAAGCACACATCCTAGACTTCCAATACTCATAGTTTGTGCCATCTAGTAGGGGTGGTCTATTGACATAGCCTCCTTCTCTATCCATGCTTACCAGAAATTAATCCCTCTGGATCTCACCCAAAATACAGGCAGGGTGCCTGCTCTGATGCCAATTGAAATTCTGGCCAGGCAATGAACAGAAACTAACAGAGTAATCAGGTTCTGAACCTAACAGGTTCTGAACAACACGCAGGGCACAATAGTTTGCAAAACAGAGCACAAACACAAACACACACAGGCAGCAAATTAAAGTGCAGGAAAGTAAAAGGCACACAAGGTTTGTTAACCCAGTTCGGAGTAAACACCTCCTACTCTGGGGGATACCAATCCAGGAAGGAAATCCACTATTGGATTTAATCCTTAAGACTCAGACACTGACTCCCAGTTCTTATCCCAAGCAATTAACCTCCACCTAGTAAGACTTCTACCCAACTCTGAGTATTAGAATCCTCTAACTTCCTATTCAAGCAACTAAACCCAGCTACTTGAAACCCTTAATCAAAAACACTTTGTTTTTCAGAAAACTTCAAAAACACAACTTCATTCGTACCTAGAGGCTTAGAATGAATTACAACTCAATCAAACACCTAAACCAACTCTAACAGAGTGGTGCACAATAAAGCTAAAAGCTTAAAATACTAAGACTCAATTTTCTGATCTTAAACACTATAAATCGTAAGTCTTGAATAGCAGCAGCCCTCCTCTATTTATAGCCTTCAGTCTTGCAGCATAAATAACAAACTAATCTTCTGATATGATTTGTTACTGAAATATGATTGGTCCAATAATGTAACAAATAAAACTGCATCCAATCTTTGAAAGATTTAAAACAAAAAATACGAAGATCATGAAACTGAACCAAATCTTCAATGATATCTTCTCCAATTTAATCAGCATTCTAGAAGCAATTATACAAAGATAATTCCTTGCTAAATCTCCCAAGATACGCGCAAAACTAATCTGAAAACCCAGCTTCTGATGTGGTCAACAGAAGTCAACGCTGGCTTCAGAACCTGAATCAGCTTCTGATGTGGTCAACAGAAGTCAACGCTGGCTTCAGAACCTGAATCAGCTTCTGAAGTGCTACAGTGCTTTCAGCTTCTGATGGCATTTTCAGCTTCTGAATGGCTTCAAAATTAAAAACTTTCAACTGAAGAAATGTTCTACATATGGAGATGCTTCTATTCAATATCTTGGTTTTGCCAAAACATGCAGCCAACACCAAAAGACTCAACACTTAGCTTATTGCTCAAGCTTGATTTTGAAAGTTTAAGAACATAACTTGTTTCGCAAGTTACTCAAAAAGTATAGCACAAACTTGTGGAATTTCCAAAGGCATGCAAAGCTTTTGATATGGTTTGAACAAAAATGAGTTTTAACCCTCTTAGGTTCTGAATCATTAGTTAGAACCTCAAAAATTTGGCCTTTGGAAGCCTGAATTCATGTTCTGAGTTCTGCAGCCTTCGCAGAGCAACTTGAACTTGGCTCTGCGAACCCAAGTTTTGTCATGGTCGCAGAGCGACCATGACTTTGCTCTGCGAACTCTGCGAAAAATTGAACTCAGAAGCTGCTTCTGAACTTCTGTTCAGAAGCTGCTCCTGAGCAAGCTTCAGAACCTTGAGGGGGTTAAAAAGCTATGCAAATTTGGCAAAAAAAGGGTTTAAAACAACTCAAATTGGTGTTTTGCAACTTTGAGATTCCTTTTGAGTTTCAAAAGGGGTTTTTTTTGCACAAAATGAGATTAAACAAAGTAAATGATGCAAACAGCAATTCAAAATGAAAGATAAAGATTTTAGAATACTTACAGAACTCCTAGCAATGCTTGTATGGCAAGAGATAAGGAGGGAGCTTGAATGCTTGTGATTTTGCAAGGTTGGAATGTTAGAGGTTATGGATAACAAATAGCTCTAATGTTCCAATTGGTTTTTGCTATGTGTTAAACTCTTTTCTTGCTCTAGAAATTCTGTAATTGCTGTGTATGTAATGGTTTTTCAAGTGTGTAGAGTGGTCTTTCAAGTATATAGAGTGGTTATGCATTGCATCCCTTTTATAGGCAAAAAATGAAATATATGCAATGATGAAAAAATCTCTAGAATCCAGCTGATTTGTGGGCTAAAACCAGGCTATCTTGCTTTGCATTTAATGCAAAAGTGAAGAGGTGACATTGCCTTGCAACCTTGGGTCAAATCCAGCCATCCAAGCAGCTGATCTTTGATAGCAATGATGATGAAAAATCTGAAAAACAGGGCAGCTTGCAATTGGGTTGTTCTTGGATCAATCCTTGCAATCTTGAGAGGTCAAGCAAGGAAAACGTGCACTGCCATGTACAGAGATTGGGGGAAGCAAAAGGGAGCATGTGGGCTGGTGTAAGGAAGGAGCAAAAGCTGCTGAAAACAGGGCAGCAAAACAGCTTTTGGGCAAGTGAAACCACCTATGTTTGACTGGTTTTGGTGGAGAAAGAAGGAAGAAAAGAGAACAAGCAGCTGGCTGGCAACTCAGGGTTAGAGGCATGTCAATTGGGAGGGATGAGGGCTGACCAAGGCCAGCCAACTTGCTTGGGCACATGCTAGGTTGGAACAAAATCCTTCTCACCTTGGCTTTTAATGTCACATGCTTAATGAAGCTTTGCTGGATCCATTCAACCACAATTGGTGATAATAATGATAATAATAACAGTGGATGATAATAACAATTACTATAATGAAATTAAAAGTAAGATAAATCAAAGGAATTAAAATCTGCAGAAAATTCGCAGAGTTCGCAGAGCGAAGGGAACTTTGCTCTGCGAACTCCCCTTTTTTTTTCTTAAAAATAAAACAAAGAAAAACCAATAATAATAATAGTAGTGGTAATAATGAAAGTGATAATGGAAACAAAAATAGTAATGATAATAGTAATAAAGATGATAATAATAATAATAAATGATGAAAAAGATAATAATATTAGTAATTAAAAATAATGATAATAATAAATAATAATAATACCAAAACATTGATAAAAAGATAATAATAATATTATTAATGAAAAAGACAATAACAATAGTATTAAAAATGATAATGATAATGATAATATTAATAAAAATGATAGTAATGCTAATGGTGATAAATATTAATAAATAAAAATCCAACAATGAAGATGGAATAATAAAAGGTAAATAAAAATAAGAAAAATTGAAAATTATAATGAAATGATGAATAGTAATATGATAATGAACAAAGAAAAATATGAGTCAAAAAATGGGGTATGACACAAGTGTTCAACTCAAACATATTCTTTGTAATTCTGTTTGATTAAAAGTCTCTTGCCTGCGTGCTTGAGCAACTAGAAGTCTCATACTTTGTGTTTGAGCAAGAAAGTCTTAGACTGTGTGTCTGAGCAGGGAAGTCTCTTACTAGGTGTTTGAGCAAGGAAGTCTTAGACTGTGTGTCTGAGCAGGGAAGTCTCTTACTAGGTGTTTGAGCAAGGAAGTCTCTTACTTTGTGTTTGAGCATAGGAAGTCTTTTGCTTTGTGCTTGAGCAATTGTAATCTTTGTGATTATAGTGAAAATCTCTTGTTAGTAACAAGTAGACTGGACTACTTCCGGATTGTGGAAGGAACCAGGATAAACTGCTTGTGTGTCTCTCTCTCATTTACTCTTTATCCGCTGCTAAACAACTCTGAAAATAGTTTCAGAATCTGATTCACATCTGATTCTGAACTAACCAAAGTTTTTGAGAAAGAGAAGAAAAAGCCAACACAATTCAACTCCTCTTCTTGTGTTTTTCTCACTTTCACTCTAAATAAAAACATGTGGCTGTAAGAGAGGAACAACTCACTTGTCCTTGCACAGTAGACACATAATTCAAGCATCCCTTTCCCTGCACGCGAATTCAAGTTTAAATGAAAAGGAAAACCACCGAGTTATCTCAACTCAACTGTATATAAGTAATAATTGGAGTGTGTTAAATAGCGATTCCTCGTATATAGTACCTATACAATTCCATAATCACACTAATTTTTAGCAAATGAATAATGACAAATTCTAATTTATCCATCAAGAAAAGATGGTTAAAGTTAATTGCGCTAAGTTAGCATCAATCAAAATAATTTATTTATTTTTTACTATTTATGTTATATTTTTTTATTGAAAAAAATTGTTTTGATTGGTGCTAACTGAGCATATGTAACTCTATGCATTTTTTTATGGGTAATTTGTTTTCACAAATGAATAATGTTAACAATACTCATTTTAACACAATCTTTTCAAAATTCACTCTCTTATCGGAAGAAATATATATGAATCCCACAACTTTATATGCGTGATACATTTTCAAAGTGGTGCAATCTACATAGATTTTATCAAATAAAAGAGTGAGTGTTAAAAGTAGTGTGTTAATATTGAAGTCATCTATATACAAAGAAGAATTTAGTAATAGTTATACACTAAATATACATATTGATTACACTACCAACTTTTTAGAATGAACTTCAGTTGGTCACTATTGTCAAAGAAATATTAATTTTTCATAATCATTGAATTATCTGTGTATTTAGTTTGAAATATAGATCATATATGTCAATTATTCAATAAATTTAAAAAAAAAACAATCTTTACTTATAATAGTGACCGATGGAGCATGTTAAATATGTAATTGATGTTTATAATTATATATGAAAGGATTAATCTTTGAATTACATTTTTGGTGGTATAATATTCTCGTCGTTTGTCTCGGTTTTGTCACCTAGTTTGTAGTTTCTTTTCTCTTGTTCTCTAGTTTCTTTGAAACCTTGTTTGCGGATTTTGTTTGAATCATTTTCTTGCACACCTTGTGCCGGTTAGGATTTGATTGCTTTTTTCCGAATATAATACCATTTTGGCTATGGACAAAATTTTTTTGAATGGAAAATACTAGAGTATCCAATGTATTTAATGTGTCATTTAAAAGAAACGATGAGACGGAGAGTGTAATATTATTCAATGTCATGGAAGATGTGATGCCAAATCATAATACATTCATATATAAAATGATATTTTATAATTCTACTAAAAAAATGATATTTTAGAAACATACGTACAATAAAATAAGGATTTAACTCATGCATAGAAAATACACATGGATTAATTCATAACCGTTTGATCGTTAAAAAAATCTTAACTTTTATTATATTTTTTTATTGGATCATGCTAACAACCTCGTTAAGAATTAAAAAAAAAAGGTCGGGACTCTTTAACACACCCCACTGGACATCTGGAGTGTGGACGTAAATGGTGGGTGGCCCGATAACAGAAACCTGATAGCAGGTGACTCAACGGATCTTGGAGAGATTCCGATACCATCTTAGAAATCATGGTTGTGCATAACACAACCCCACAAAACCGGTTTGTGAGGTAAGGATTGCTCTCACTTATAAACACATTGTCATATCATCTCTTATCCCATGTGAGACTCTTTAACATAATCCATAAGTGTTATGTAGAAAATTAAATTATTTTTAAAGTTTGTATATGTTGAATACATGTTTTTAAAATAAAATTTTCTCTTTAAACTTCTTAACAAGTGTTCTACTTGTTAACACTTTCTTTTCTTTATTATGTAAGATTTTGTTTTTGTCGGTACAAGAATTTTATAAAATAATACATTGCTTAGTTTTTTTTAATACAGTACAAAAATTATTAAAGCAGTAAAGAGCTTTTTATATTCAAAGCAGAAAAGAGCTTAAAATAGCATGTTCCCACTTCCCACGAAATGCTTTGATTACCTTATTTAGCCTATGTCGAGGAAAATAAACGTCATTTAGTGTCTTAGAAGATACTATATTTTGATAACATCATTACTCTTTATGAGCCTGGTAGTGTCCCTCTTCAAACACGCATACTTTTTCTTTTTCTCTCTGTCTCTTTCTTCATTAATTTCCTCTCTTTAACTGTTTTGTTATACTCCTAAGTCCTAAAATATCCAACTCACAGACACACTCACTCACTCACAAACCCTCTCTGTTACTTTATTCCTTCAACCGTGCTTCCCTATATGTATACAACACTATGTTGACTATCTTAACACCAACTCCATCTTCAATTCCCACTTTCCCTTTCTAAACCTTTTTAATTTCCATTCTCTCCAACACATACATATATATGTTTACAACTAACAACTCTATCTACTCACACCCTTCCTCTTCCTCCCTCTCACATATCATTGACGAATTATGAGGGCTCTCATATCATAGGATGTCAGTTTCCAACAAGGAGGTGCGGTTAGCTGTGAGTACCCCGAAGAAGCGTGGAGGGAGGAAGAAGTTCAAGGAAACTCGCCACCCGGTGTATAGGGGTGTGAGGAGTAGAAACCTAGATAAATGGGTGTGTGAAATAAGACAGCCTAACAAAAAGACCAAGATTTGGCTAGGAACTTTTCCAACAGCCGAGATGGCAGCTCGGGCACATGATGTTGCGGCGCTGGCATTGAAAGGCGGCGACGCCTGTCTCAACTTCGCCGACTCGGCCTTGACGCTCCCTATTCCCGCTACTTGCGAGACAAAAGATATACAAAAGGCAGCTGCTGAAGCTGCCGAGGCTTTCAGACCAGGCAAGACTTTAACGACCAATGACACTGACACCGCTGTAGCTGCAGCCGCCACAGAGGAGCAGCTTATGTTTAGTTTGGAAGAGGAAGAAGATGAGGGTGTGTTGAACATTCCTGAGTCATTGAGGAATATGGCGCTAATGTCCCCTACACATAGCTTGGGGCATGAGTTTGAACATATTGATCACGGAGACTTTCAAGATGATGAGGTGTCACTATGGAGTTTTTCAATATGATTTGTCTGCTTTACTGTTATTTTTTTCTTCATATAAATTTACTTTTATTTTTGGATTGAAGAATTGAAAATTGTTTGTACGTACTGAACAGTTTTTCATTAGTAGTATGGATATTGTATATACATAGTTGGGAATTGATGATCATCATTTCTCAGCTTTTCGGTGAATGTAACTAATTGGGTATAAAGTGCTTTTTCCAAAAAAAAAAAAAAAAACAGGTATAAACAAGGTTGTCAAAATCGGGATTTTGCTTTAGGTCGAAAGGGAATAGCAAAATCAAAAATTGTAAAATCGCAATCAAAATCGAAGAATTTTACTCAACTACTTTTGTGGAGGAAAGAATGATGGATTGAAGATGAAACGATGATGGATTGAAGGAAAGGATGATGAACTGATGGGAAGAGACAAACTAGTTAGTTATGTATAGTTAATTTTGAACTGGTGTGAAGAATAAAAATAAAAACTTGGTAATTTATTGTTGAAACATTGGTGTGAAGTTAGCAAGAAATTGGAAGATTAAACACAAAATAATAAGACTTTGAATTTCTCAATCAGAGAAAGAGTTTTAGCTTTGGAAGTTTCTCAATCAGTTTTTGTTTTAAAACTAGTGCAGCCTTACTAATATAGTTTGATCAACATTAAGTGGATTATACAGAACTTCAAAGAGTTTTTGTAAAGCTTGAATTTCTTTAACATGCATACCTTGAGTCTTTTTGGATTTGGTCTGTGTCGCTGTGATTTTAGGATATCAAGCTATTAATTAGCATTGACTCACAAAATAATTTCACCACCGATCTTTTATTTTTCCGAGGAAAAGGGAGAAAGTTCGAAAAACCCTATTTTTTTTAGAGATCAAAGGTCCGGGGGTTGGTTACGCAAAGGGAAGGTATTAGCGCCCTAAACGTCTATAGTACTCTATAGGAACCTCTTGTTTTTATTTTATCTTTATGCTAAAATAATTATTTGTTGGTAAATAAATGCTAAAGTGAGAAAGGTTTAAAGTGATGAGTTTAAAAGAAAAGAAAATGTTTTTGTTTTTTATTGATTTTTGTTTAGTTGGTTTGGAAGGACAAAGTCCTTTGCCTACATACCCAAATGGGATCAAAACCGATGTAGTTCGGGGTAAAAAAACGAGTGATTTGTTTTGATTGATTTTAAAGTTTGAAAAAAAGTTTTGAGAAAGATAAGAGGCCGAAATGGCGTAGAAGGATAAAGATGTGAGTTTGATTGATTTTAAATTGAAAAAAGGTTTGAAATAATTAAAAATTGATTGAAATTGTTTTTGAAGAAAATGTAGGAATTAATTGACTTGAAAATGAAATTCGATTGAGAAAAGATTTTTTTGGCTTTTTGTTATTTGAAATGTTTTTGATTTTTGATTAAGTTAATTAACAAAAAAAAAACTAAGTGGTAGTCGAAAAAACTAAGCGCGAGGGTTTTCTCACAAAGACGTTGAATCGAAGTGAGATCCCCCTTTTCCTCGGATACGTTTGTTACTTTTGCGTTTTAAACATAAAGCGGAATAAATAAATGTGAGTGTCGGTGCAATATTCTCATTTACATATTTACATCGGACCTAGGTACATTCTAATGGCAATAAAGTAAATGACAAAAATGATAAAAAAGTAAAATAAAAATAAAAATTGCAAATGCATTAAAGTAAATATGCTAAAAAGAAAATAAAAGATGCATGAAATGCATAATAATAAATAAATATGGTGCATAAAAAAAATAAAGAAAATAAAAATGCAAGGCATAAAAATAAATATGATGCCGGAAATAAAATAAAGAAAAATAAAAATGCAAGACATAAAATAAATATGATGCTAAAAATAAAATGAAATGCAATACATAAAATAAATATGATGCATAAAATAAAAAAGAAAATAAAATGCAAGACATAAAATAAATATGGTACTGGAAAATAAAAATGCAAGACGTAAAAATAAATATGGAGCTGGAAAATAAATGAAGAAAATAAAATGCAAGACATAAAATTAAATATGAGGCATAAAATAAAAAAAGAAAATAAAAATGCAAGACATTAAATTAAATATGATGCATAAAATAAAATAAAATAAAAAATAACAAAAATAAAAATAAAAAAAATGCATGAGGTACTGGAAATTAAAGACAATAAATAAAGTGCATGAAAAATAATAAAAGAAAATAAAAAATAAAAGTGCAAGGAAAAAGAAATAAAACTAAAAAGAATAGAGAAGAAGAAGAAGGGGGTGCAGGGATGGAAAAGGGGGCGCGAATAGCAGAAAGAAAGATTTCAGAAAAGAGGAAGAGGAAGTGAAGCTGGGCTTCGCGCATGGGCCCGGCCTATGGGGCTATAAATTCAAAAAAATTTCAGATTTTTCATTTTAACTCCCTCTTATCCTCTCTCTTATCCTCTTTCTCTCACTAAAGCTCCACCTTCTCTCTTCTCTTCCCCCACCGGAAAAAGGAATCCGGCGCGGCGGCCGCCGGCGGCGCCACCGCGCCGGAGGAAGGAAACCCTCTTTTTTTTAAAAAAAAATTTACTTTTCTGAATTCCTTTTTCCTTCTCCTTTCGAAAATGAACTTGTTTTTTCCAAAATCTCTTTAGAAGTGAGTAGATCTGGATTTTTTTAAAATATTTCAAAACTACCTCTACGTTCTTCTAGGTTCCGTTCAGATTTCGTGGTGGGTTTTTGTGTTAGGCCGAAATGAACTGTGTTGTGTTCGTGTTTTACGGTTCGATTCGAGTTCTGTTTTGGTGGTTTTTGTTTTAATCTGGTTCGGTTTTGGTGTTAGGGGGTAGGGTGGCCGTGTGTTGTGGTTTGAGGTGAGTGGTGGTTGCGGTTCTGGTGGTTTTGTGGACTGTTTTCGTGTGGTTGTTGGTATGGGGGGGGAGGTCGTGTGGTGTGTGGTTTGAGGGAGGAAGAGGGCTGGCCGCGTGAGTGACTTGTGTGGTGGTTGGGTTTGATTTTTGTGAGAGAGAAAATTAGGGTTTTTTGGAGGTGGCCGAAATTACTGTTTGTTTTTTCACTGTTGTTTTTCTCCTCGAACACTGTGCATTAACTGCACTATTTAAAGGACCAAAACTAGGGTTTGATGAAAAAATCTGGACAAAATTGCCCCTGGACTGAAAAATGGACCCCAAAATGACTGAAACAAATAAAGGGAAATAAAAACAGTAAAATAACAAAAATAATAATAACAAAAACGAAAATAAAAAGAGAAAAAAAAATTAATAATAATAAAAAGAAATTAAAAAAAGAAGTAAATAACAAAAAAAATAATAATAATAAAGGGAAATAACAAAAAAAATAAAACGGTCGCCTTCGGAACAAAAAATGAGGTATTTTAAAATACCTCCCTGCCGAAATTTCGTCTGAAACGACGAAAATTTCTGGCTTAAAAGACAGGAAAACACAGAATAAAAACGGGTCAAAAATGGGGTATGACAGATGCCCCTATTTAAGTTTCTTCGTTACGGAGATTTAAAAGTGAAATTTTAAATCGACGGGTCGAAGAGACTTAAATACAGAGTGCACCATTTTTGACCAATTTCGACTGCAAAATGCTATGAAAGCAATGCTATGCATGTGATGCTATGCACGTGATGTTGTGCATGTAATATCGTGAGTGCTCGCGATGCAAGTAGGAATGCAAGACGACGAGGATGGCTCGACTGGGGATAACAAAACAAAAGGATACCCGAGTCTGTTAAAAGAAACGGGGTCCGACTCCACTGGGGATAGCATGGTTTCACTGGGGATACATGTCAGCCGTTTGGGTTGTTGCCAAACTTGCCACTGACGACAGGATAAAAGGATAAATGTCAGCTGTTCGGATTGTTGCCGAACTTGCCACTGACGACAGGATGAAAAGGTAAATGTCAGCTGCTCGGATTGTTGCCGAACTTGCCACTGACGACAGGAAACAAAAAGATAAATGCCAGCTGTTCGGGTTGTTGCCGAACTTGCCACTGACGACAGGATAAAAGGATAAATGTCAGCTGTTCGGATTGTTGCCGAACTTGCCACTGACGACAGGATGAAAAGGTAACTGTCAGCTGCTCGGATTGTTGCCGAACTTGCCACTGACGACAGGAAACAAAAAGATAAATGCCAGCTGTTCGGGTTGTTGCCGAACTTGCCACTGACGACAGGATAAAAGGATAAATGTCAGCTGCTCGGATTGTTGCCGAACTTGCCACTGACGACAGGATAAAAGGATAAATGTCAACTGTTCGGATTGTTGCCGAACTTGCCACTGACGACAGGATGAAAAGGTAAACGTCAGCTGTTCGGATTGTTGCCGAACTTGCCACTGACGACAGGATGAAAAGATAAATGTCAACTGTCCGGATGAGGCCGAACTTGCCACTGACGACAAGATGAAAAGATAAATGTCAGCTGTCCGGATGAGGCCGAACTTGCCACTGACGACATGATGAAAAGATAAATGTCAGCTGTCCGGATGAGGCCGAACTTGCCACTGACGACAAGACTGGATAAGAAGATGCAAGCTGTTCATTAAAGAACTGCCACTTGGCGAAAAGAGGGTGACATCTCTGGACCAGACACACTGGGGATGACATTTGGGGAAAGAGAAGGTTACAAATTTTTCATGATGGATTGATATGAAGAGATAATTGAAGCAAGACTCAGGGTGGTTAATGCAATCATGTATGAATGATATTGTTTGCACGCTGTATGTGCATGAATGCGTATATGCATGAATGTATGAATGTATGTATGATTTATGTGACTGTATGACTATACGAAGGATTGATTTGTGTGATAGTGTAATTGATGAATTTGATGAGACAAGTTTGGGCAAGTAAGATGGGGAGTGGACCGACGACGCAGTACAAGCACTCGGCAATCTTCATTGGGGATGATGGCATTGGAGATATATCAAAACAGTGATGGGGTAAAGCCCGGCATATGCAATAACTGGTGAGGAGTAAACACTTCCTGGGGAGAGCGTGTCAATCCAAAACCATGGTAGAAGAACTGGTGCTTCTGTGGTCATGCTTATTTTTGTTTTGCTTTTTTGAATCCCTAATTTTTGCCTGGACCGCCCTTTCGGGTTTTCAGCCCACCGGGAATATATTCTTTTGTATGCCCCTAATTTTTGCCTGGACCGCCCTTTCGGGTTTTCGATCCATCGGGACGCTCATTTTTGCCTAAGTCGCCCTTTCGGGTTTTCGACTTACCGAGCTCTTTCTTTTTCTCTTTTTTTCTTTTTTTGATTTTTTCTATATTTTTCGTATTTGACCAAGTTAAATCTGCGGAGTTTGCTCGTTCCTGAAATGGATGTTGATATACACCTTACTTATTCATGAGTATGAAGAAAACGCAATTGTTTGTTTACACTTTTCAAAAGGCATGAAGAAGATTTTATTATTTAAAAAACTTTACTTTCAAGTATTGCTATCAATAATAGAAGAATTTTTTTGAAAAATAGAATAAATGAGACTTCCAAACAAGCGGCACAAGCTCAAATTTATTTAATAGAGTGGTGGCCTGCCAATGGCGTGGTTCCACAGATCTCACAAAGTTTGAAAAAAATGGTAAATATAAGGGGAAGGTACATTGAACTCAATAACCGTTATTCTCCCTAACAACTTTGAATTCCACCGTTTAGATGCTTCAGATTCAGAGTTTCTTTGACAGCTAATGTGCCCCGAGTGAGTCATGGCTAACCTGATGCAGTTACTTTGTCTTTTGATCCTTAATTTTTGCATAGATCGCCCTTTCGGGTTTTCGACCTATCAGGATGACTGTTTTTCTGTTTTATGTCTCTAATTTTTGCCTGGACCGCCCTTTCGGGTTTTCAGCCCACCGAGACGCTCATTTTTGCCTAAGCCGCCCTTTCGGGTTTTCGACTTACCGAGCCGTTCTTTTTATTTTTTAGACAAAGTATTTCTTGACTGCGTCGGTGTTTACAGGACGGGGAAGCTCATCACCATCCATGGTTGTGAGAATCATTGCACCACCGGAGAAAACTCTCTTGACAACATACGGGCCTTCGTAGTTAGGAGTCCAGTTGCCCCTGGCGTCTGGCTGAAATGATAAAATCCTTTTGAGCACAAGATCTCCTTCTTTGAATTCACGAGGACGAACTTTCTTGTCAAAAGCTTGCTTCATCCTCTGTTGATATAGTTGACCATGGCACAAGGCCGCCATGCGTTTTTCTTCGATTAAATTCAACTGATCATATCTGCTTCGACACCATTCAGCCTCGGATAACTCAGCTTCCATCAGGACTCTCATTGATGGGATCTCGACCTCTACGGGAAGAACTGCTTCCATGCCATATACCAAAGAGAAAGGGGTTGCCCCTGTTGAAGTGCGTACGGAGGTACGATACCCGTGCAAAGCATACGGTAACATTTCATGCCAGTCCTTGTAGGTGACTACCATCTTCTGCACTATCTTCTTGATGTTCTTGTTTGCAGCTTCGACTGCGCCATTCATTTGAGGCCTGTAAGGAGAGGAATTATGATGTTCAATCTTGAACTCTTCGCACAACTCTTTCATCATCTTGTTGTTCAGATTGGTCCCATTGTCTGTGATGATTCTGTTAGGCACACCGTAGCGGCAAATGATATGATTCTTGATAAAACGGACCACCACTTGCTTGGTCACATTGGCGTACGATGCAGCTTCGACCCACTTGGTGAAGTAATCAATCGCCACTAGAATGAAACGATGCCCATTTGAAGCTTTGGGTTCAATCCTGCCAATCATGTCGATGCCCCACATGGAGAAAGGCCAAGGAGACGAAAGAACATTCAGAGCAGTTGGTGGTACATGAATTCTGTCAGCATAAATCTGGCATTTGTGGCACTTCCTGGCATGCTTGCAACAATCTGTCTCCATTGTCATCCAGTAATAACCTGCTCTCAACAACTTCCTAGACATTGCATGCCCATTGGAGTGAGTTCCAAAGGAGCCTTCATGAATCTCATGCATCAAAAGTTCTGCTTCTTGCTGGTCTACGCACCTGAGTAGTACCATGTCGAAGTTCCTTTTGTATAAAACATCACCGTTCAAAAAGAAGTTACCAGACAATCTTCTTAATGTTCTCTTGTCTTTGTTGGATGCTCCGGGTGGATATTCCTGACTCTGGAGGAAACACTTGATATCATGGAACCATGGCTTATCATCCACAACTTCTTCGACTGCGAACACATGAGCGGGCCTCTCGAGGCGCTGGATTCTGATTGTTGGCAAATTGTTCCGGTGACTCACTTCATACATGGAGGATAAAGTTGCTAACGCATCTGCCATCTGGTTCTCATCACGAGGGATGTGGTGAAGCTCCACCTTGTTGAAGAAAGTTAACAAACGCCTTGCATAGTCCTTGTAAGGAACCAAGCCGGGGTGGCGAGTTTCCCATTCTCCTTTGATTTGGTTGATTACGAGTGCTGAATCCCCGTAGATATCAAGGTTCTTGATTCTCAAGTCGATGGCTTCTTCAATGCCCAGGATACATGCTTCATACTCTGCCATATTGTTGGTGCAATCAAACTGTAATCTTGCAGCGAAAGGGAGATGATTACCTTCAGGAGTGATAATAACTGCCCCGATTCCGTTGCCAAAGACATTCACTGCTCCATCAAAAATCAAACCCCATCTAGATTCGGGATCTGGACCCTCCCCAAGCAATGGTTCATCGCAATCCTTCATCTTCAAGTACATAATCTCTTCATCAGGAAAGTCAAACTTGATGGATTGATAATCCTCAATCGGTTGATGAGCCAAATGGTCGGCAATAATGCTGGCTTTGATGGCCTTTTGAGTGCGGTATTCAATATTATATTCTGACAACAACATTTGCCAACGAGCAATTCTCCCTGTTAAAGCGGGCTTCTCAAAGATGTACTTGATTGGATCCATCTTGGATATCAACCAAGTGGTATGATTAAGCATGTAATGACGAAGACGCTTGGCGGCCCAAGCTAGTGCGCAACAGGTCTTCTCAAGTAGGGAGTATCGAGACTCACAATCTGTAAATTTCTTGCTCAGGTAGTAAATAGCATGCTCCTTCCTACCGGTCTCATCCTGCTGCCCGAGTACACAACCCATGGAGTCTTCCAACACCGTCAAGTACATAATCAGAGGTCTTCCTTCAACTGGAGGGATAAGAATTGGAGGTTCTAGCAAATAATTCTTGATGCTGTCGAAGGCCTTCTGGCAGTCTTCTGTCCACACTATCTCTTGGTTCTTGCGAAGCAATTTGAAAATAGGTCCACATGTGGCTGTCATATGAGATATGAATCTGGAGATATAGTTCAAACGTCCTAGAAATCCTCTCACTTGTTTCTCGGTTTGTGGAGCAGGCATTTCTCTGATGGCTTTGACTTTGTCGGGATCTACTTCAATACCTTTCTGACTGACGATGAAACCTAGGAGTTTTCCAGATCTCACACCAAATGTACACTTGTCAGGATTCAGGCGAAGCCGATACTTTCTCAATCGTTGGAACATCTTCAACAAATACTCGACATGCTCCTCTTCAGTACCTGATTTGACAATCATGTCATCGACGTAAACCTCAATTTCTTTGTGCATCATGTCATGGAAGAGAGTGGTCATGCCTCTTTGGTAGGTAGCACCCGCATTCGTCAACCCAAAAGGCATCACTTGATAACAGAAGGTACCCCAAGGGGTAATAAAAGACGTCTTTTCTCTGTCTTCCACTGCCATTTTGATCTGATTGTACCCGGAGAAACCGTCCATGAAGGAGAAAACTTTGGACTTAGCAGTGCTGTCGACCAATACATCGATGTGGGGTAGTGGGAAATCATCCTTTGGACTAGCCTTGTTCAGATCTCTATAATCAACACACATCCTGACCTTTCCATCTTTTTTGGGAACGGGCACTATGTTGGCCAACCACTGAGGATATTCTGATGTAATAAGAAAACCTGCATTAATCTGCTTTTGCACTTCCTCCTTGATCTTGAGGGCCATATCAGGGCGAGTTCTTCTCAGCTTCTGCTTGATTGGAGGACATTCAGGCTTCAAAGGTAATCGATGTTCCACGATCTCAGGGTCCAACCCTGGCATATCTTGATACGACCATGCAAAGATATCTACATATTCTTTGAGAAGCTCAACCATTCTTTCTTTGACAGACGCATCCAACAATGCCCCAATCTTGACTTCCTTCTTGTCCTCCTCAGAACCCAAGTTAATAACCTCCACTGCTTCCTCGTGAGGCTGAATGGCCTTTCTCTCCTGTTCTAATAAACGTATAATCTCGTCAGGAACCTCTTCATCATCCTCCTCTTCAGCTTCATAAACGGGAGACTCAAAATTGGGAGGAAGCATAGGGTCACGGTGTTCAACGGGCTTATTGATGTTTAGTCTGCACATGATTGATGATTGATTTCTTAGCAAATGAGTGAAAGATGCAGACTTTTTAAAATCGATCGAAAATAAAATAAAATGTTTTTTTTGTTTTTTGTGTTACCATTTTTCCAGAAAAAGCAGTAAAATAAAAATAAACGTCGTGGAAGAAAACGACGACTTTTCATTGATAGCGATAACTTAAAATCAAAGTTGAGCCCTACATGACTTCACTTTCGTCTTGGGCGAGACGAAAGGATTTTTGGAAAGAAAGTAAATCAAACAAACACATTACTTAGACACATGGATGGCAAGAGGCACGTCAACAGCATTCCAGTTGCGGGCAGAGCTTTCTGGCGTCACAAACACAGGTGCCACCTCCTCCGGATCATCCCCCAGGATAGCATTGGTTTCCGGCGGGGCTTGAATAAACCCAGCGCTATTGAACGTGACGTTGGTGGGCTCCAAGCCAATGTTGGCCTCAAGGACACTTGTTGATGACGCAAAACCCAAACCTTCTCGGTTCTTGTTCTTGGGTATCTGTACTAGTTTTCCCCATCTTCCTGCAGTTCCTTCCTTCAGAACCTTCTGCGCATCTCTCAAAGATACCATGGATTCCTTGCCTGAACTCTCGCCTTCTATAGAAAGTCCTTGGAAGGACGTTCCATCTATCTCATCTGCACTGATGAAAGAAAAAGCCGACAAGTGGCTCACTAGCAATGCTTCTTCACCATTCACAGTGATCAGCTTCCCATTCCGCACAAACTTCAACTTTTGGTGGAGCGTGGATGTGACCGCCCCTGCTTCATGAATCCAAGGTCTTCCCAACAAGCAACTGTAAGAGGCTTGAATGTCCATGACTTGGAAAGGTATCTGGAAAACCTGGGGTCCAATAGTAATAGGCAATACTATCTCCCCCATCACTGACTTTCTTGATCCGTCAAACGCCTTCACAATAACCCCACTGTACCTCAAAGGCGCACCTTGGTATGACAATTTATCGAGTGTAGTTTTTGCCATCACATTCAAAGACGACCCGGTGTCCACCAACACATTAGACAGAGCGTCCGTCCCGCAGTTAACAGAGATATGCAAGGCTAGGTTATGATCTCTTCCAGCTTCTGGGAGCTCTTCATCACTAAATCCCAGGTTGTTGCAAGCGGTTATGTTGCCAACTATCCCTCCAAACTGGCTAGTAGTCACATCATGGTCAACATAGGCTTGGTTTAACACTTTCATCAATGCCTCTCTGTGAGCATCAGAATGCAACAACAAGGATAACATTGAGATTTTTGAAGGTGTCTGCAAAAGTTGGTCGATGATCTTGTAATCACTCTTCTTTATTAGTTTCAGCACTTCATCTGATTCTGAACATTCACCCCCGCCAGCTGGCACTGGATCAATGACTGGAGTGTTGACTTTCTCTTGCACTATGGTCGGAAGAATGCGCCCACTTCTCAATACTTTGCTACTGTCTGCAATGTTGCTAACAGATGACAGAGGAGGTATAGGGGATTCTTGTCCATCGCCCAGGATAGTTGCATTGTACCTGTATGGCACCGCCTTCAATGATGCGTGCGGTAAGGCTCCCGGTAGACAGATCACCAAGGGAGTAACAGCAGCATTCTCTTGATTACCAAGGGTTAATTCTAAATGTTCTGGGATGTGGAATTCGGGTGTTATCACACAAACATTCTCACTTTTTCTCGTCACAGACAACTCCTCGCAGTCCAACAAGCCTTGGATGTCATCCTGTACTTGCACACATCCTCGGGTATCCACAGAGCAAACCTTACACTTCATATGATCATGTTCGAACAAACCTGCTTTACACATTCTTGTGTGCATCGGGACCAGAGGTGTCCTGATGTCTTGAACATTAAAAATAGAGCAACCTTCTTGGCCATCTTCGACCATATTAACAGAGGACCCATGGTTAGGTAAGGGATTGGCCTGGACATTGGGACTTGGGTCGGAATCTTTGAAGGTCAGAAGTTTCGCCCGGATTAGCCTTTGGACCTCGGTTTTAAGAGCAAGGCAATGCTCAACATCGTGCCCAGGTGCTCCTTGGTGAAAGGCGCAAGTCAAGTCATGCCGGTACCAAGGAGGTAGAATGTCTGGTGTACGGGGTGGTGCCCTGACCTGGACAAGGTTTTTTGTGAGTAATGCAGGGAGCAAGTCAGCATACTTCATCGGGATTGGGTCAAATGTTGTTCTTTGGCGGTTTTGTTGGTGATATGGTTGTTGAGGGGTTTGTGGGCGATTTTGTTGTTGTTGAGGGTATGATGATTGTGGGCGAGGCTGTTGGAAATTTTGTGGGTAATTTTGTGGGTAATGGGAGGGTGGTCTTTGAGGTATTTGGAAATTTTGTGTTACAGGGTGGTGAAACATTGGCAATGTGTGGGTAAGTTGGGTACTGCAACTGGGGTCCTCCGTAGGCGACCATACCTACCTCTTGCTCTTTCTTTCTCGGATAGCCACTTCCGAACCTCTTAGCATTGTTAACAGGGGCAATTTCCTTCACTAACCGTCCTTCCCGGACACCTTCCTCGATTCTCATCCCCATTCCTACCATCTCTGTGAAGTCATTGGGAGCGCTTGCAACCATTTTCTCATAGTAGAAAGGACTAAGTGTGTTAAGGAACAGCTTGGTCAATTCTTTTTCTTCTAATGGAGGGCGAATCTGCGCAGCCAACTCTCTCCATCTTTGTGCATATTCTTTGAACGACTCCTTCTCCTTCTGAGTCATTGCCCTGAGCTCATCTCTATCCGGGGCCAGATAAGAATTGTACTTGTATTGTTGTATAAAGGCATTTGCAAGGTCATTGAAAGTACGGATGTCAGCACCATCCAAATCCATGTACCATCTCATAGCAGCGCCGGTCAAACTGTCCTGGAAGTAATGAATCAGAAGCTTGTCGTTGTCTGTCTGCGTGGACATCTTCCTCGCATAAATCACCAGGTGTGCCTTGGGACAAGAATTTCCTTTGTACTTCTCGAAATCTGGGACTTTGAATTTATGCGGGACTACCACATTGGGAACTAGACAAAGCTCATGAGCATTCGAGCCGAACAACTCTTTTCCCCGAAGAGCTTTCATTTCCCTTTGCATCTCATTATACTTATCCTGCAGATCGTCCACCCTGTCGAAAGCTGCGACACTTTCGGTATGAAAAATAGGTCCCTGATCCTGAACTGTGTGTACTAGAGGCGCGGAATAGGTCATCGCAGCTTGGGGAAAAGGCAGGCCGGGTTGAGGAACCGGTGTTGATTGTTGAACGAAGGGAGGCGGAACTTCTGTTGCAGCGGGTTGGAGACTTTCACTAACCGGGGGAGGCATTCCCCATGTACAGCCCGGAGGCATAAACAGTGGTTGGGAAACTGCAATGGAGAGTGGAGTGGTGCTTACAAACGGTTGTTCTACAGCAGCAGCAGCGGACTGAGAACCCTGAGCAGCCAAAAGAGAACTCATCATTTCTGTTAATCTGTCCATCCCCTCTCGCAGACTGGCGACCTCTTCCCGAAGGTTCTGATTTTCCTGCTCGACAAGATCCATCTTCTTCCTCTGATTAGCTCGAGTATTGTAAACGCGAGTAGACTTGCGAAGAATTCGTCGGGCCACTTTCTTCAACAGCGGCTGATTAACCTTTTATTGATGAACAAAGTATGAGACTCGATTTGGAAACTATGAATGCAGGATGATGCATGATTATGCCTTAAAAAAAAGAACAAATTATTATCGAAGGACTTGTTAGAGCAATTGTAAACGTCATAAACTGAACACTTCACTAAAGCATTGAAATATTACAGAGAGTTTTTTTTTTTTTTGTTTACAAGTCAAGCGATTTTGGAAGCTAAAATCTAAGCATAAGGTCCTAAGGACTTCAAACTCAAACTCCCGGAACAGATGGATCCTCGGAATCTGAATGTGCACTAGAGATCGAATCCATAAACCTCCTCTTCCTCCTAGCGTCTTGGCGGAGCAAAGCATCCTTCCGACGAAGCAAGTCATCCTTCTCAATTATCTTCTGGTTCTGGACGAAAAGCTCATGGTTCTGCTGGGCTAGCTTCCCCTTCAAGGTCTCATGCTCGAGCTCGAGTTCCTGGTATCTCCTCTTCCAGGTTTCCTTCTCTTGTTTTTCTTTGGTTAGCTGCTCCTGAAACTCCTCCTTGGTGTCAAAAGGGATAGGCAAGGATGATGGTGGGATGGTGGAGGATAGGTATCTAGGTAGGTGGTAGGGTAGGCCAAAACTCATGGTCCTATCAATGACCCACTGAGTATAGGATTCATGCACATAATCAAACTTCTTCCCCAGCTGACTTCTGTTAGGCCTGCGGATGGCGCTCCAAGCTCGTGCAAATCTCTCTCTCCTGTTTGTGTGGTCTTCATGATAAAGATAGAACTCACTAGTCAAGGCAAGATTGTTTAGTTTTGTTCTCATCGGGTACCCAAACTGTCGACGGGCTAGAAGAGGGTTGTAGCTAATCCCGCCACGCATACCAAGAAGAGGTACGTTGGGGTATTCACCACAACTGACAATGATTTTCCCCACGTCACAGGCTGCCTGATACCAAACTATATCTGAGGGATGGAGGGCCATGATTCTTTGGGACCAAGGAAGATCTTCAAGGTTAGCTTTGAAAGTATGAGTTTGAGGTAGGTGGGAGATAAACCATTTGTAAAGCAGTGGTGCACAGCAAAGAATGGTTCCACGGCCGGCTAGGGTACGGTCATGGATGGAGTGGTAAGTATCAGCTAGTAGTGTGGGTACAGGGTTCTTGGAGAGGAAGATTTTGATGGCATGGATATCGATGAAGTTGTCAATATTTGGGAAGAGTACAAGGCCATATATAAGGAGGGCTAGGGTGGAATGGAAGGCATAAGTGCTAGCTGCTTCAGCGAATATGGAGGCTTGTTGGTAGAGGAAGCGGGTGGGAAGACCTTGGAGGCCTCCTTTAGTGGTAAGGTTTGCTTGGATGACGGAGGTTTCAAGATGGAGAGCGGCTGCGATGTCGGAGGGTTTAGGGGTAGGTTCAAGACCGTGGAATGGTATCTTGTCTGGCACAGGTAAACCGACTAGGTAGGAGTACTCTTCAAGTGTGGGAACAAGCTGATAATCAGGAAAGGTGAAGCAATGGTAGAGTGGGTCATAGAACTGAACCAAAGTCTCTAAGCATCCCTCCTCAACATTTACTCTCAGGATACTAAGCAACCTCCCATGATGGCTTGAAAATCCGTAGGATCACTTACTAAAGATCCTAGCTCCCTTAATTTTGACAAGTCTGGTTTCTTGAAAAGATACTTCTTAGTGCTTCTTCGTGGAATGTCCATATCTACAATGTTTACAAAAAGTTTGTTTAAGTCCTTCGATGTCTTGGATGAAAAAGAAAAGAGTTTATGCATGGATGCATGTATGCATGATTATGCTAAAGAGCGGAGAAAACATGGTGAGTTTAGGTCCATAATGTTGGAGTCAAGGGTAAACACGCCATTTGGTAAGGACTATGGTTTCACATGTACCTGTATCACGGGTTCTACCAAGTTCCCAAAGTCCTCAACCCCTTCCAAATATCGTCGGGTTGCGAGATTGACTCCCGGTCCAATAATATTCGTAAGAAAGTCTCGTTTGAGTGTAGTATCGCGTATCAACTAATTCAAGATTACTCTTGGTTAGCCACCGCACTACGTCCTAAAAGGCCAAGATGGGTTAAAGGTAACTAAAGGTCCTCAACTTCATAGGTCACTTGAAAATAATAATGCCGGACATGACTACTCATGCTGACATAATAATACTTCCAAGATTCCTTCATTGAGCGGGGTTATCACATGTGCCACATCCGAAATTTACTCTCGGAAAGACACTTTGATTATACCACCATCCTATCTTATGTTTCCCTCAAGTCCGGGTGTAGGACTTATCTCACCACTCACGTAAAAAAAGATAAACACTTAAGCACGTATTTACAGTTACAAGTAATTATAAAGCATAAAGACAAAGGAAAGCAAGATAGGTTCAACCCACTTAGGATTTTGGTCCCCAGTGAAGTCGCCATTTTTGTCGCGGTGATTTTAGGATATCAAGCTATTAATTAGCATTGACTCACAAAATAATTTCACCACCGATCTTTTATTTTTCCGAGGAAAAGGGAGAAAGTTCGAAAAACCCTATTTTTTTTAGAGATCAAAGGTCCGGGGGTTGGTTACGCAAAGGGAAGGTATTAGCGCCCTAAACGTCTATAGTACTCTATAGGAACCTCTTGTTTTTATTTTATCTTTATGCTAAAATAATTATTTGTTGGTAAATAAATGCTAAAGTGAGAAAGGTTTAAAGTGATGAGTTTAAAAGAAAAGAAAATGTTTTTGTTTTTTATTGATTTTTGTTTAGTTGGTTTGGAAGGACAAAGTCCTTTGCCTACATACCCAAATGGGATCAAAACCGATGTAGTTCGGGGTAAAAAAACGAGTGATTTGTTTTGATTGATTTTAAAGTTTGAAAAAAAGTTTTGAGAAAGATAAGAGGCCGAAATGGCGTAGAAGGATAAAGATGTGAGTTTGATTGATTTTAAATTGAAAAAAAGTTTGAAATAATTAAAAATTGATTGAAATTGTTTTTGAAGAAAATGTAGGAATTAATTGACTTGAAAATGAAATTCGATTGAGAAAAGATTTTTTTGGCTTTTTGTTATTTGAAATGTTTTTGATTTTTGATTAAGTTAATTAACAAAAAAAAAAACTAAGTGGTAGTCGAAAAAACTAAGCGCGAGGGTTTTCTCACAAAGACGTTGAATCGAAGTGAGATCCCCCTTTTCCTCGGATACGTTCGTTACTTTTGCGTTTTAAACATGAAGCGGAATAAATAAATGTGAGTGTCGGTGCAATATTCTCATTTACATATTTACATCGGACCTAGGTACATTCTAATGGCAATAAAGTAAATGACAAAAATGATAAAAAGTAAAATAAAAATAAAAATTGCAAATGCATTAAAGTAAATATGCTAAAAAGAAAATAAAAGATGCATGAAATGCATAATAATAAATAAATATGGTGCATAAAAAAAATAAAGAAAATAAAAATGCAAGGCATAAAAATAAATATGATGCCGGAAATAAAATAAAGAAAAATAAAAATGCAAGACATAAAATAAATATGATGCTAAAAATAAAATGAAATGCAATACATAAAATAAATATGATGCATAAAATAAAAAAGAAAATAAAATGCAAGACATAAAATAAATATGGTACTGGAAAATAAAAATGCAAGACGTAAAAATAAATATGGAGCTGGAAAATAAATGAAGAAAATAAAATGCAAGACATAAAATTAAATATGAGGCATAAAATAAAAAAGAAAATAAAAATGCAAGACATTAAATTAAATATGATGCATAAAATAAAATAAAATAAAAAAAAAAAAAATAAAAATAAAAAAAATGCATGAGGTACTGGAAATTAAAGACAATAAATAAAGTGCATGAAAAATAATAAAAGAAAATAAAAAATAAAAGTGCAAGGAAAAAGAAATAAAACTAAAAAGAATAGAGAAGAAGAAGAAGGGGGTGCAGGGATGGAAAAGGGGGCGCGAATAGCAGAAAGAAAGATTTCAGAAAAGAGGAAGAGGAAGTGAAGCTGGGCTTCGCGCATGGGCCCGGCCTATGGGGCTATAAATTCAAAAAATTTTCAGATTTTTCATTTTAACTCCCTCTTATCCTCTCTCTTATCCTCTTTCTCTCACTAAAGCTCCACCTTCTCTCTTCTCTTCCCCCACCGGAAAAAGGAATCCGGCGCGGCGGCCGCCGGCGGCGCCACCGCGCCGGAGGAAGGAAACCCTCTTTTTTTTTAAAAAAAATTTTACTTTTCTGAATTCCTTTTTCCTTCTCCTTTCGAAAATGAACTTGTTTTTTCCAAAATCTCTTTAGAAGTGAGTAGATCTGGATTTTTTTAAAATATTTGAAAACTACCTCTACGTTCTTCTAGGTTCCGTTCAGATTTCGTGGTGGGTTTTTGTGTTAGGCCGAAATGAACTGTGTTGTGTTCGTGTTTTACGGTTCGATTCGAGTTCTGTTTTGGTGGTTTTTGTTTTAATCTGGTTCGGTTTTGGTGTTAGGGGGTAGGGTGGCCGTGTGTTGTGGTTTGAGGTGAGTGGTGGTTGCGGTTCTGGTGGTTTTGTGGACTGTTTTCGTGTGGTTGTTGGTATGGGGGGGGAGGTCGTGTGGTGTGTGGTTTGAGGGAGGAAGAGGGCTGGCCGCGTGAGTGACTTGTGTGGTGGTTGGGTTTGATTTTTGTGAGAGAGAAAATTAGGGTTTTTTGGAGGTGGCCGAAATTACTGTTTGTTTTTTCACTGTTGTTTTTCTCCTCGAACACTGTGCATTAACTGCACTATTTAAAGGACCAAAACTAGGGTTTGATGAAAAAATCTGGACAAAATTGCCCCTGGACTGAAAAATGGACCCCAAAATGACTGAAACAAATAAAGGGAAATAAAAACAGTAAAATAACAAAAATAATAATAACAAAAACGAAAATAAAAAGAGAAAAAAAAAATTAATAATAATAAAAAGAAATTAAAAAAAGAAGTAAATAACAAAAAAAATAATAATAATAAAAGGAAATAACAAAAAAAATAAAACGGTCGCCTTCGGAACAAAAAATGAGGTATTTTAAAATACCTCCCTGCCGAAATTTCGTCTGAAACGACGAAAATTTCTGGCTTAAAAGACAGGAAAAAACAGAATAAAAACGGGTCAAAAATGGGGTATGACAGTCTGCAAGGAAGGAAAAACAACTATCAGGTTGGTGAGAAAAGTGCTTTCGTCGACATGATTGGAACAATAATAATCACTCCACCACAGGGAGAATTCTTCAGTGCATAGGAATGAAGCTTCAAATGAAATGGGAGTAAACTGTGGTGCTTGATCTGCCGAAAGGCGAAGGAGTTGGTGATACTGAGCTTATGTCATGGTGAAGTATCCAGTGCAAACTTCTTTCGGTATTTTATACATAGAAGCAGGTCGAAATTGACTCAGACCAAATTGTCTTGCAACCAGATTTGGGAAGTAGCCTACCAACCCTAAATTGGTTTTTCCAGTGGTTGTTCTTATGGATAAAATGGTTGGGGTCAGATAAGTCTTCCATATTTCGACATTCTCTTCTAAATACTTAGAATTTTTTGCTGGAAACTCCCTTTGGAACCATTTAGGGCTAAGAGTTCGACTAATAAATGGAGCCATAGAAGAGGTGAAGGTATCACAATGGGAGAAAATGTTGAAGTAGTCTGAAAACATTTGGGCAGTCGAAACATTGACCTCTCTTCTTGTGAGGTAGGCTAATCTTATTCCTTCTGTTCTTCGACTAGCCACCTCTTCATTATAAACTGGGGGTACAAAAAATCCTAACTCTTTCTCAAAAGTGGCAACTAGCCATAATTGAAAAAGCCACATGGGCCCAGAAAGTGCGAGTGATTTTCCTGCTGTCGAATCTTGCATGGCATGCCCTCCATATCCTACAGACTCATACAAGTTTCGTAAGATCAACTTGCTTAAATTAAACATATGTCCTTCATGAAGTTGAATAGCCATCCCTATGAATTTCTTGGCTACTTGAAGGGAGCTAGAGCAGAATACAAAATGGGATACCATAAGGTGAGGAAGGTAATGTGTTCTTGTTTTGAAACTTCACTGGTGTTCGACACATAATGTTCAACAATATAGATACTATAGCTGTCTCTCGTAGTGTCGAAATCAAACTGATTTTCCTCACTAGATATGCTGGGATCATAAATATCACCAGTTGATCGAAGCCCTGTTATGGCTGCTACCTCTAACTAGGTGGGGGGTTAGCATACCACACTTCAATTGGAGGGTATTAGTCGAACCCTCCCAAAAGTGCATAACAACTAGTAATAAAGTTTCGTCATACTTAAGTCTAGTCTTAGAAAGCTGGATAAGATCGAAAATGCCTAAGTCTTTCCATAATTGGGATTTTTTAGATTCGACCTTCTTTAACCGTTTAAGATAGGTCGAAGCATGTTGAGGGGAAGGGGCTGACCTAAATACCCTTTGGTTCATAAAAGCCATTTATAGGGTCCTGTCGAAAACACCATAGGTTTTCCAATCTTACAGCTAGGAAAAATTCTTTTAATTTTCCCAGTGTCTACGCTAAGGTCAGGAAAAGGGCCTTAAAATGCATAGGTGATGCCAGAAACGGAATAAGGAATTATTACCCGAGAACATTATCATTAACATTAACCATAGCAGCAAGAGGAAGAACATTAACATTAAATCTAGTGAAGGAATTGGAGCCAAAACTTCATTGTTCTTCGTGGGAAGAACATTAACATTAGCAGCAAGAGGAACTGGTGCGCTGGGAGTAGATGGAGATGCCAGTGTACAGAGCAGAAAAGGTTTTCGAAGAAAATGATAAGAGATCTGGAAAATTTTCTGCAAAGTTTGAAGGTTTGTTAAAGATTTTCGAAATTTGCAACAATGGAGTTTGCAGTGTTCTTACATTTTTCAGAGAGTAAGAGAGAGAAAATTCCAGAAAAGTGGAAATGAAGAAGGAAGTTGGCTTTTATAATGCCACGAAGAGAAAAGCAAAGGGAAACTTTTGAGTTCTTAGCCAATCAAAAGTTGCCACGTGGTCGAATTTATTGGGGGTATTGGAGTTAGTGGGATCATGAAAAGGATTGGCTTGACACTTGGTTTTCCAAGTCTCATGAAAAGGTTTGGCCCACTAACTTTTCAACTTAAATGGTGGCCCACTAAATCCCCAGAAAGTGGCGCAGTAATGATAAGTAACTAGAAAGACAGTTGTGAAAAGATGTTATGATGATGATGTCATTCTCTAGAGAATATATGGAATTTTCAAAAATGCCAATCTTCTCCTTCATTTTTTCAGTCGAAAATGGCATTTTAGTGGGGCAATTTGTTAGCTTGGATTATTGAACATTCATTTCAACATGCAATATGGTTATGAAGACCACAAAATTCTCTAAGTACAAGTGGAAGTACAAGTATTTCGACAGAAGTTATGAGAAGATTTTCAACAAGTGTTTGTTCACTCTCTAAAAAGGCAAGATCAAAAGTTCAAGACACGTGGGAGGTAGGCCAAACTGTCGAAATAATTTAGTTTTTAGCCGTTGGTCTGTTAGTTATTTTTCTTATGTATATATAGTAGTTTTTCATAGGAAAAATGAGTCACGAATCATTTAGCAAAATTTCTTCAAAACTCAAAGTACCCAGCGTAGAGAAATGAGTAACAGAATGTATGTAATCATGATTTGCTGAACAATTTACTTGAAGTAATGCAATTTACTTTTCTTTAAGTCTTTGCTTTTAAATTCTAAGTCCTTTAGTACTTTAATCCTTAAACACACCACTGATTTATGTCGAAAAGACAGTTATCTTCATCATAAAAAAAAATTTCTTCAACTTGTGTTCATAAACAAATCCATGAATATGATGAACATTCATACATTTTCTGGAAAAACTTTGTACAACATGTCCTAGAATTTCTAGTTTGATCCTGCAAGCAATATTTTAAAACTAGTCTTCTTGTTTACCAAAAACACCGGTAAACAACCGGCTTCTTACAAAGTGAGCATGTAACAAACGTGATAGAATGCAGGAAGAGGATTACTTTGGCGAATAAAGGTGGCAACACTACGGTAAACTTTTGGGAAACCAGATACCATTTGAAGGACCAGACAATAATTGTTGACAGGAAAGCCAACATTCCTCAACTAGTCAGAGAGCATCTTAAGACCCTGACAGTAAGAAGAGACATTGGGAAAATTCTCCACGTGAGTGTTAGAGAATTCTTGCTCAAGGATGACAGCGTGAGCATTCTGATTGTCGTGAAAATTGTCAGCCAAACGATTCCAGGCTTCCATAGCAGTGGAGTCTGGTTCTAGGATGGTGGTCAGCAAGTCAATGGAAATTGTGGAATATATCCATTGAAGGAAGGTGGAGTCAAAGGTGGTTCATTGTTCATACTCGGCACTAGAGGTATCTGCCGGTGATGTCTTGTCCTTAGTGAGGACAATATGATGTAGAACCCGATGAGAGCGGGCATGGATGCGGAAGAGCTTGGCTCAGCTGCCATAATGGTCTTTCTCCATCTCAAGAACAATATGAATATGGTTCTTGATGGTTGAAACAACAAGAGCAGGATGGAACTCAGTTTTGGAGATTGCAGATGAGGAAGATGAAGTTGTCGCCTTGTCGGAATTACGATTGGCAGAAATGGTGTTTTTGTCGTTTGTATCATTGTCGCTGTGATCGAACTCATACATCTCCTAAGGGAGGGAAGTGCACGGATGGAGAAAACGAGAGTAGCAGAACTGATGGCGGTGCGAAGGAGATTATCGCGCATGAGGAGGATGATCACGCTGCTGTGTGTTCGGCAGCATTTAGCAGAACACGACGGTGGGCGTGGCTGCGCTATGGGGAGGTGTGTGGCGGCTGTTTTTGTGTGTGAGGGTTTGAAAGAGAGAGGGGGATCGATTAGGATGATACCAAGTAAGATAATTGGAATGGTTGAGTTTTCTCATTCATGTGAATATAATATAGGCTTAAGTGTATTTTTGGCCCCCTAAGTTTTAAAATGTTGCTATTTTGGCCCCCTATTAAAAAAAATGAAAAATATACATGAATGATTATTTTTCATTTTTTTTAATAGGGGACAAAAATCGCAACATTTTGAAACTTAGGGGGCCAAAAGTACACTTAAGCCTATATTCCCTCCTGTCCTTATTATAAGAAAATTTTTTAAAAAAAGTTGGTCCTATTTATAAGAAAATGTCACAACTTTTAAGGTGTAGTTATTGTTTAAAAGACTTTTATATCCCTCATTTAATGCTTCTCTTTTTAATATTAGAGGATGTATTTAATGTTTCACAATTTTTTATGAGGGTATATTTGTAAAAATATTCAAAAAGTTTTATTAATTAATGATTGTAATGATTTTAATATTTTTTGATTTTATTTCTTATAATAAGGACCGAAAAAAGTAATATATACACCAATGTGCAACGTTTGATCAACTATCTAATTAAGATATTTCATAATTACATGAATCTAATTATATCTAATTATTACAGAATATTTTATTCCTTTGGTCAACTATTCTATCACTTAAAATTCATTCAATTAAAGGCAATACAATGAACTGAATACACAAAAGTACAAACTATGCAGCAAACTATAAAGTGCACCTGTGCATTTATTACGGGCCTACATGAAACAGCCGCACTTGACGTTACTTTGGCTACGTGCTCAAATAACATTGAGTGATCTAACTTTCTTCAGCAATTTCAAGGCTCCAAAACAAAGTTTTCTGTAAGGCAAGCTTCATAAATAAGACAAACCTAGAAGGAAAAGAAGATATAGCCAAAACTTGTACAGAAGATCCATATGAGGCTGACACTATTGATCAAGATTGATAGTCTCAATCATAAATAAGCCAAACTGCCACAAGAAAAATTCCTAATTGCCTTGAAAACTATACCTGAGCACATATTGAAGGTTTGATATATATCTTGTTCATATCTGACATTAGACAATCGCATAACGTCGATGCTAGTTTCTTCATCGCCGTTGTTTCGCTTCAGAAGGGAAATAGAGGACTCAATTTCTGCCATTAGCATGTGACGTCAACATAACCAAAGATTAAACCCTAATGAGAGAGATTCAAATGGTGGAGAAAGATGGATATTAGAAGGTTAAAACAAATGTTTGAAGGTTGGAAAAAGGACTATGCCGCCAGACTGCGTGAAACAAATGTTATTTTAAATAAACTTGGAAGTGAAGATGGTTCCATAGAGAAAGCCAAGAAGAAGTGAAAAAAAATTCTGGGGTTTTTTTTTTATGAAGAATGAGAAGGAGTTCAAGGTAGAAGATGAAGAAAAGGAGTGAAAAATTATGTGTTGGTGTTTCACCGATAGATTCAATGGTCTTGCATGATCTAAGAGTCTGTTTTGTTTTAAAATAATCAAATGGTTAAAATTAAATCAGTTATTAAGGTTTACGATGGACCACCTACAACGTTGACCCACCTTAGACATTTTAACTTAAAATTAACAGAGTGAGACTAAATTGGCAAACGGAGATACAATAAAGGGACCAAAACAAAACTTTTATTAATTAGGAGATCAAAACTAAACTTAGAAATTAATTAAGGGACCAAATGTGCAATTAAGCCATAACTTTTTATTTTATATGCAAAACACAGTTCAATGTTTGCACCGCACCCTTTGCAGATTTTATGTACTTATATCTAAATAAACAAATTTTTATATACATGTATGAGAAAGTCGATATGAAATTTTTTTGGAAACACATGACTATTTTCAAAATATCAACATTAATGTAGTGTGTCTATTAAATAAATTTTTATTTTATATTTAAAACACCGTTAAATATTTAAATCGCACTCGTTGAGAAATTGATATGTTTATATATGCAGAAGAAAATTTGTATGTATCTATATGTGATAGTTGATATGATAAAATTTTGAAAACTCGTGACTATTTTGAAAATATCAACATTAAAGTAGTGTTTCTATTGATTAAAATTTATTTTATATGCAAAACATTGTTCAATGTTTGCACTGCTCCCGTTGCAAATTTTAAATGTTTATATCTGCAGAAACAAATTTTTATATACATATATGAGAAAGTCGACATGATAAAATTTGGGAAAATCATGACTATTTTCAAAATATCAACATTAATGTAGTGCGTCTATTAAATAAATTTTTATGTTATATTTAAAAAACCGTTAAATATTTAAACCGCACTCGTTGAGGGTTTTATATGCTTATATATGCAGAATAAAAATTTTATGTACTGATATGTGATAGTCGATATGATAAAATTTTGAAAATTCGTGACTATTTTCAAAATATCGACATTAAAGAGATCATTAGTTTTAATAAGGATGATTTTGCAATTTTTTTGTACTTTGATTTTTATATATTGTTAGTAGATGTTAGTAGATATGAATATTATCCGTGATTAATTTTTTAAAAAACAAATAAATTAGTTTCATAGTTATCCGTGTAAATTGCTTACACTTGTGATGAGCATTAGGCAACACGACCCGTGCTGAACTCTCTGCCAAAACCATGTTTTTCCACACAAAGCACGAGCACAGTCGTGCTCTGGTGAGATATGTATAATGGTGTTGAACTATTGGTGAGATATAATTTGTGTAATGGTGTTGAAATATTGGTGAGTTATACATTGTATTTTGGTGATGAAATATTGGTGAGATATGTGGTGTGAAATGGTGTCAAATATTGGTGAGATATATATCGTATTGTTGAGTTTTTGCCTCATGCATCATATCATTATTAGAAAATTGGTGAGATTGTTGAGTGTATGTTCAGTAACACAACTCTGACATACAAAAATCAGTGAGTAGAACTGGTACCACATGCATATATGTGATAGAAATGAAGTGCATTTTGCATATAAATGTTGGTGATTTAACATGGTGTGTGTTGTGAATGATGTGTGAATGTTGATGTTTAAATTGGTGAGTGTTATGAATGATGTATGTAAATGTTGATGACTGAAATACTAATATTATTCAATGTTATTTATGTACACTAAATATATATTATGAATTGTATTCCCACTCCTCTGTTGTTGTTGCGTGTTTGTGGTGTCTCACTACAAGAAAACAGCAAAATAGCGTCGAATTTTAGCGTCGGCCCCCGACACCGACGCTACTAGCGTCTGACTAGAGTCGGCCTAACCCACTCTACTTCAATTTCTAGTTTTCCTTTATTTTTAAAAAGATTTAGAGTCGGCCTAGCCGAGGCTAAAGGTTAGGGGACCCACGTATGACATTTTAGACCATATTTAGAGTCGGTCTATCCGACTCTATTATTTTAATTGATAAAAATTTAATATAATAAAATTATTATATTAAATATAGAGTCGGCTTAGCCGACGCTAAAATTTTTGCCAATAAAATAAGTGGATAAAATCATCTATTAAATGAAAGGGAAAAAGAAAAAACTAATAAAAACATATAAGTGAAAATGATGTAATTAAAAAAGTAAATAAAATAAGTGGAAAGGGGGATAGAAAGAAACTTCTCGGTGGTATAATGTTCTCAAACCCTAAATCCCTCTCTCTCTTTCTCCCTCCAATCTCCAATCTCCAATCTCACCATGGTAGAAAGTCTCTCTCCCGTAATCTCACCTCTCGCCATCTTTCTCTCGTCATCTCACCGTATACCCATCGTCATCTCACCGTCGCCGCTGACATCATTTCAACGTCTCCCTCTCACCATCTCGCCTTCACCGCTGACTATCTTTGGTATGTCACTTCTAATAAATTTGTTTTGGGCCTCTTCCCTTTTCCCTCTGAATCCTATGTTAAAAAATTGCTAATTTTGTCTATTTGTAAGCTTTCAGCTTAATAATCTTAATAAAGATTTTTTTTTCTCTATTATCTTTGGTATGTTGCTTTTTTTGTGTTCTTCAAGGTGAGATGGGTTTGGTTCTGTCAGATTTGTGGTTTTTATGTTGTTGTTGTAGTAATGTTATGTGTTGTGTAGTGTTATGTGATGTATAAATTGTTGTAGTAGTGTTATGTGTTGTTACCCTTTGGCTTGTATTTTGGGGTTCTAGCTGCTCTCTATTGGGGGAACCTCATTTGGGTGTGTTTGTTTTAGTTGAAGTGATTGATCCATTTGGTGGTGTTGTTACAGTTTGCAGTTTTACTCTTGTTGGTGTGTGTTTTTCCTGCCATTCTGCTCTCTTTTTTTTCTGGTCTATTAAATTGTCCAGAAGGGTTTTTTCTTTTGTATATACCTATTTTTAGTCCTTATGTTCTTCTTTCCCTTCGTTTAATTTTTACTAAAATTGAATTGTATTTTCAGAGAAAAGAAAAAGAAATATATGGATATAAATTGAATTTTAATTTTTCCTTCAAACCATTACTACTAAGAACATAATCATGTGAGTTGTAAAACAAAAATGTTAAGTTAATTTAGTAGACTTAAGAGTTGTAGTCTGCTACTGCTGTTTTTTCTGCTACTGTTGTGAGCAATTTTCTGTGTTTGGGGGTGCGGGTAGCAAAGCGGTCTGTTTTCTTGGGGTGTGGTCTTAAGCCAAGTGGTATTGGTTGTCTTGTATAGTGTGTGTATTGGTCTATTTTATTAAGGCCTATGAGCTAGGTAGAAAGGAAGCTCATGTGAATTATTCTAAAGGTATGCCCTTAGATAGAAAAAAATGGGGGTTTTTGTGATGTTAATGTCTATAGCAGCATTTGAAAAGTTAAATCTATTGGTAATGAGAAATTGATCCCTGTTGCACGCTTCTCTGCAAACAAATTTCCAGCTCGCTTGCCTACATGCAATTTATTTTTCTAAGTTTTGCTTCTTACTCTCTCATAAATTCATAATGTTTATTTTTTAATGTTGATGTTGCAGGTACGCAGATGAGAATGCTTTAATGTGATGTTAAATGGTATATTGTACACAGGATTTGTGAAGCACCTCTTTTAATCCATATCTAATTATTCATACATATGATTTCATTAATCTATATATGGATTTTTTATTACTTTTAGATGTCAGGTATTGGACGACCAAGAGGATCTAAAGGTAAAGGAAATGGTAAGGCTCCATCCATTACTTCTAGTTAAGAGCAGAGGAACGTTGCTAACTGCACAACTCCACCTGTTAGCACACCATTTTATTCGACGCAGCTTCCCGGTCCAAACTACCATTGCCGCGAGGTATTATTACTTTCTTTTTTGTCACTTGCAGTTTAGTTGCTGATTTTCTTTGAGGGATAAATGACATTTCTGGATATAATTTTCTCTTCTAAAGGTTTTTTTAAACTTAACAATACGTGTTGTATTATGCAGGGATCCCCGCTTGCAACACTGCCTCATCCGAAAAGTGTGGTTGAAGCACTATAACATCTATTTGATAACATTTTGTACTAACAACCAATGCGGTTTGTCTAAATTCTGCTACGATATAGTGGTATAGTGCCGCTAGATCTGTTATTTAACAACACTGTTTGATACTTTTTAATGTTCAAAGATTTTTCTTTCATGTTATGACCTAAATTTTAGCATTAATGAGCTGAATTTTAAGCTGGTTAAGTGTTTTTTCCAAGTGAAATTCAAATACGGGCTCTGCTATTCAGTTGATTGAAAGATGTATCATGCTGAATAGCTCATAGGATTATTAACAGTGAAATGGTCTATGGTTAATCAATACTCTATACTTTAATGATGCATAACAGATTAGTCTTCTTTGATTTTTTTTGTTTTGTGTTCATCCTGAATCATGGACTTTTCCTAAATCATGCACTCTTAATTGTGAGGGTTTAAAATTTATGTTAATCATGTTTTCCCTCTTTATTAGTTTATTGCACATCAAGAACATTGTTGAAATTTCTTTAACTTAAATTTGTTGATTATTTCTTGTGAGTTCAGAATTTAAATAGCTTCTGATAAAGCGAGAAGATGCTTGTTAAGGGTTTTCATCTTGGTGGGAATACTTCATCAGTTGTCTCAAACATTCCGCGAAAGAGACGTTTTGATGAATTAAGCAATCAAGTAGGATTCTCCATGGACTGGAAGTATCATCCTGAAATGGTATACAACCGTTATTTGATAAGAGGAAATATGTAAGTGAAAGTGATTTAATTTTCACAGAAATGTGGTTGCATTTAATTCAACTTAAGATTGCGATTGAATTGAGACTATACTAACTAAATTTTTTATTCAGTTTTGAAATCATTCAGAATGAGAAATTTGCACCTATGCCGGAAATATTTCTACTTACCAATGCTGCTTCAAAGGTTTGTTTCTTGAATTGTGTCTGAGCATTAAACTACTATTTTTTTGCTAATAACATTAGCCAATAAGAGTATCAAATGCAAGCTGTTCGTGTATGTTGTTAATTAAGTGCTTATTGCATAATAACATTAGCCAATATTAGTGCTGGTTGCTATTTTTTTGATTTTATTCTTGCATGGCCTTCTTGTGTTTAGGTTAGAGCTGGTTGCTTCTCTGAAATTTCTCCAGGAACATTGGCAGCTCACCCACTTCTTAATTTTGTATTTAACTCATTGAAGGTAATCCAGTTCTCATATACTTGTTTCTTAAAAATGGAGTATCGATGACTACTAAAATTTAATTTATATTCACTTTCTTTGTGTAGGATTCTACATCATTTGATCTTGCCATTGAAGTTCTTGTTGAACTTGTGACTATGCACGAGGTATGGTTGTCCACTCTGATGGAAAGGCCATTTAAATCTTGTGTCTTGATCTGTTTAGCTTAATTGCATGTGTATGTAATTGTTTAAGAAAGTTATTTTATTATGTGCTTGATGTATGTACTTTCTCATACTCTATTGTCTTCATGACTTGAAGTTATACACTAGGTTGTATAATTTTGGCCGGTTCTTAAGTTTGTCATATGTAACTAACTATATTGTCATATGTGAAAACGAACTATCTAAGAAATGGATTTTTACTAGTTGGTTCAACTACAGATGAAACTATAACTTTTCTATATTTTTTTGTCTAATATTTTATTTTCTAGGTAAATATGGGATGGATTTTTAGGCAGTTTACTAGTTAAAAATATCGTCTTTTACTTCACACATTGTACTTTTCTATGCTCTGTCACTGAGAATAGGTTATGTATTGATTTTGATTTGGGTTTTCTATAGGGAGTGCCCCAAATTTTGCTATGCAGAGTACATTATCTGAAGGAGGCACTTCTTTTTCTAGCTCTTAATAGGGGAGACATGAAAGTAATTGGTGGCCTTGCATGCTTGTTATCAGAAATTGGGCAAGCTGTAAGTATTGAGTGTATTTTTGTGTTCCCTAGGACTTTGAAAGTCCTTTTTATGGATACCTTTTTGTTTGTTGTATGTTTAATTAATATAAGGGAAATGCTAACAAGTGCCCTTGTGTTCCCTATTGTGATTTGTGAGAAACATAGTAGTCAATAATATGGTGAAGATTTATTTTAACTCGGAAGTCTTTAATTTTTCTAGTTTAAGAGATAACAAGTTAACGGGTGTCCCACTAATAATGCTTATATAGACTTTGAATTATCATCATAGTTTTTATTATGATTTTCCAAAAGACTAAGAATTGAACCTTTGTTTATTTATTCTAAAACTAGACTTGTAATCCTAAATGAATTAAGGAGCTAATTGTGGCAGTTACTAAATTAATCATCGAGTTATAATCAATGATACATTGTGTTGCTTGTGAAAATTAATTGCAGATTTCAGTTTTGTAGAACAGGGAATACAGTAAAATTTAGCAAAAAAAAAAAAACAAAAAATCTAGCGTCGGCCAAACCGACTCTAATATTTAGTTGACTTGTTTGACTGTAGAGTGGGTTGGCCGACTCTAAATTTTATAGTTAGCGTCGGTCTGGCAAACTCTAAATTTTTTGTTGACTTTTTTGATTTTGAATTTAATAGCGTCGGCTTTGCGAAGAGTCGGTTTTAGAGTCGGATTAACCGACGCTATGTTAGCCTCGGAGGGCAAATAGCCGACTCTACCCGGTAACTTCCAATTTTTTAGCCTGCCCCCGACCCCGACGCTAATCCGACGCTAAATCTGTGTTAGCGTCGGTTTTAGCCCTGTTAGAGTGGGTTTTTGGCCGACGCTAAATCGCAGTTTTCTTGTAGTGATCTGTACTCATGGGGTACATATACTCAGGTTGAGGAGCTCCAGCTGCGGGGTAATTGGAAAGTGGTGATGGAAGTTTCTTCCGTTTTATTTGATTTATGAAAAACTATGTAGACGATTTATGTGCTCTGATCTGTAACACTAGGGTCGTGAGAGTTTTTGTTGGTTGATTTTGTTTCTTGGAGTTTATTTTGAAACTATGATTTATTTTAATATGGTGTTGATACCTTGACTTATTTTATTTAAAGTTGATGAACTATTCCGATGTTTTACTTATTATTTTGTTTTATGAAATAGTGAAACGTTGAGTATGTGTAGCACTTGTTTGCGTAAATATATTTGTTATTTAATAAATAAAAGTCAGGGTTGTATGGTGTTTGTACATCCCGATATTTAGTATTAGATTTATTTAATATTATTATATTTGTTAATTGTTTATTTATTTGGGAATTGGTGAATTAGTGGATTTTTAGTGTTTGAGGGTATTTTGGTCATTTACCGGTTAAAGGTATTTTTGTGATTATGTTAGAAATTAGAAATTTGAGGATTTAAAGGATAGAGATGTGTTAGTAAAATGGGAGGTTTTAATGAAGTAAAAGTGTATTGTTTTAATTATGAGGATGAGAAGTGACTACACTCATTAGTGTGAGTAACCCTAACCCATTATATAAAAAGAGAAGGGTGTATGTCAGTGAAATTAGGTCAAGATCATTTTCACAAAAACTTTAGAGAGGCTAGAGAGAGAATAGAGAAAGAAGAAGAGGCATGGAGAGGAAGTGAAGAGGGACTCAAGAACAAAGGGGGAAAAAGGAGAATCAACCTAGAAGAGCTTTTTAAAGTGAAGATTTGAGGTAAGAGGGAAGGTTACTTTCACCATCTAGGGTTTATAAGCAATTGGGTAATTTTGGGTGTTTTGAATTATGCTTAATTTCATGAATTGATGATCATTATGTGTTAATTTCGTGCTCCTTTTGTTGTGGTTAAATTGAGTATGTTAAAATTGATGAAATCGTGTTGTTTGTATGTCAAAGTTCATGTTTTGTTATGGTTGTTTGGTAACTTGTGAATTTTGATGAAATTGATGAAGAACATGATAATTGACGATGATTATGAGTTATTAAGTTGAATTTGAGCATGAGTATATTTTTGGTGTGAGCATTCATGAGATTATGTTAATTTTGCTATGTTGAAGTTGTTGTTGTTGTGTTTATGAGAATTATGAATAATTTGATGAAAAATGATTAAGTTGTTGTTGAATTGATTAAGTTGGTTAATGTTAATTGAAATGATTAAGTAAGGTTGAGTAGAATTGAAGAAGGTTATTGTTGTGTTGTTGTTATGTTTGGATGTTAAGTGATTATGATTAAGTTATATAAGCTAAGTTAAGTTGTTAATGATTGAATAAAATTGGTTTAAGGCTTTGGAACGAGTTTGGTGCGAATTTGATCGAAAAACGATGTTGAAAACGGTATTTTTGCGAAAAACCGAAAAAATCGAAAAATCTTTATCTTGGTGACCATGCACGACCGTGCACCCTTGTGGCACGGACCGTGCGTGTCATTCGCACTTGGTCAGCACGACCGTGCACCCATTGAGCACGACCGTGCGGCCCCTGTAGTGTGGGGAAACTCCAATTTTGTGACATTTTGAGGTATCCAATGCACGTGAATGATTCCCAAACCCTTAAACTTGATTATTAGAAGTATAATGAGGATGTATGTGATGGATTAACTTGGACTTAGGTGTAAGGAAGATTAGAAGTTAATTGGTTATAGACGGACTTGTAAATTGTCTTTAATTGAGCCATGATATGTATGCAAACTAGTTAGTTATCTATTGTGGTATAAATGATGATGTAATACGATAAGTGACGATGATATATGATGATTGATAAGTGACGACGATATATGATGATTGTTGAGTGACGATGATATGATGTTTGAAAGTGACGATGAATATATATATATATATATATATATATATATATATATGACAATGTTGATGATGTTAGTGGTTGAGTCATATGTATGTGTGTAGTGTCGAGTCATGATGAGTTATCATGCATTCATGAGTTAAGTCCAGTGACGATGAAAAGTGACGATGGGATCACTCGGTAACAAACCTCTGATATCCAAAACGGTACCACATGCATGTAGAGTCTTATAGGTGCATTGCATGAACATGATGAGTCGTATGTGGCAATGTTTTGGTATAAACTTGTGCATCTATTTAGTAACTGTATAATTGATGATTGTGTTGAGATGAGGTTGATACAACTTGAATTGGTGACTGCTTGGTGATGAGAGTATGTTATGTATGCTTTGAGAATATTATTTTGAAATATTGATGTAACCAGGCTTGCCATTGAATATGAATATGTTATGCATGTTTATGAGATAAAACCAGGCTTAATATGATGTATGATTATATGGTGATGATGTTGTTATTTTGCTTGAACTTACATACGTTTATATTTCCTTTATGTTGAACGTATATCTTACCCTCTAGTGGTTTTTTGTCTGCATCCTCGTGGTGTAGACGTGCAAGTTGAGGAATAGCTCTTGCTTGTGAGTATGCTGAGGATGACATGATGCCTACTCATTTATTTTGCTTTGAGGAGTCTAGATTAAATGCTCTGATCTAGGATTTTGGGGATTGTTTTATTTTTGATAGATTTGATGTTGATGGATCTTTATGATCAAATTGATGACATTATGTATATGTTGAGATACGATTTTATTTCGCTGTGATCTGAGTATATTTGATGAAATTTTTATATTGACGATTTAGTATGAGATGTATGTTGAATGGTAACACCTCGATGTATGTTAATTGCATGATTATTTATTTAAATATTAGTTTCGAGGTTCAGGGTGTTATATATATAGTTTGACTTATTTTTAAATTGGTTTTGATTGGCAGATGCGAATTCAATTGAATTAAAAATGGATCAATTCACATCAATTAAAAAAAAGTATAGATGATTTGAAATTATACTACAAATGACTTATGACTTATAAAAAATGTGTTACCTCTTTACCTTATTGCAAATTAATCTTGAAAAAAAAACGTATTGCAAATTATTTGATATCCCACACTCAATTAAGCTTAGTAAAAAACGTGTAGCAAATAATTAAAAAAACATATTGAAAAAAATGGGTTACCCTCTTAACAGTTATAATAACACGTTGACCTTCATTGTAGTAAACTATGTAATAACACTCAATTAACACGAATAATTTGATATCTCACAAATCAATCGTAATTGATTTTTGAAATGAAAAATTTATTTATAGTGATTGGTCTACAATTAGACTGAAGTCATAAATAGGTGATTGGTCCATAATTAGATGATAATTTGATATCTCACAAATCAGTTTCCCAATCTCGGATGCCAACTTGATCTCAATTGGATGCCTTCGAAAAAAAATTTGAAGTTGTATTAATATAAAGTTATACAAGGCACACCATTCACCCAATAAATAGTCTTCATTCTACACCATTTTGTACCACGGACTGAATTATTAAAATCTAGGTCAATTTTTTTATAAATGTCTACCAACTATGATTTCCTCATTGAAATTAACATCAGCAAAAATAAATAGTGTTTTTTGTTAGAATTGTACATATGTGACAAATATGGTCTTCTTTGTTAAATTCTACATGTGTGACAATGTATAATTATAAAGGGGTTAAATATAAAATATATTTATACGAACCAAATACTTATTTTAAATAAAAAAAACTTACTTTTGACAACTCATGGAAATTACAATGCATAATAATAATAATAATAATAATAATAATAATAGTAATAATAATAATAGTAATAATAATAGTAATAGTAATAATAATAATAATAATAATAATAATAATAATAATAAGAATAATAATAATAATAATAATACAAACAGTTAAACTAAAAAGTTTTTTTTATAACAAATCAAAAAGATTTTTAGTAACAAAATATTAATTGCATTTCACAACAACCATTCGATTAACATAATTCATGCATTTGTCGACAAATTCTTTTGAAACTATGATCTTCCTTCAACAAAATAGTTTTAATGATTTTATAAAAGAATAAATAATGAAAAACGTTTAATATCAATTTCTTACACCACTTATTCGAAATAAAAATAAGTTAGGATATGTACGTTAAATCCACGAATAACTCTAAGATGAGTTACTCCGCTTAATAATCGATTATAAACAATGAATTCCACCGATAAATGGGACAAATATTTGTCGCTGATAAATAAAAAAAATGAGGAGACAATTTGATGTGGATACAAATGAAATACACAATAAATATTTATTTGTGAAGAGTAAAAAAATACGAGACAAATATTTGTCACGAATATGTATAAAAAAATCATGTGACACATATTATCACGGGTACATAAAAACGTGACAAAAATTCGTCAGTGATAAATATTAAAAAAAACACGAAACAAATAAGTATCACTGATAAATATATTAAAAAACAAGACAAATATTAGTAACTGATGCATAAAATTCACGAGGAAAATAGTAGCAATTGATATATAGAAAACATGGGATAAATGTTAGTCACTAATATATATATATATATATATATATATATATATATATATATATATAAACATGAGTTAAAAATTTGTCACTAATTAATATAAAAAAACAAAAGATAAATATTTATCTCTAAAAAATAACACAAATATTCTTTACTACTAATTTAAAAAGATACAAGACAAATGTGTGAAGAAGATTTCCTTCCTTGTGACTTGGCTGGGTTTTGATGATTACAAGACTACATCACAAAAAGAAGAAAGCTTATGGAGGCTCATGGATCAAGATGATGAACAAGCTTAAGGACTTAGGGTTTTAAATTATAATCATTGTAAGTATGGTCCTTATCTTTTGATCTATCATTCTTAGCATTGTTTATATCTTAGAATGCTCAGAAAACAATTACAAACATTTTTTCTAAGACTCCATATGAAGCAATGCATAAAGCTCTCATGAAAATTAATCACACACTCACATTGATTTTCATATAAAGTGATTTTACATGAAATTATTTTTGCATGAAAAACCATAATTTATTATGGAAATTTTACAATAATTTTTTTAGCATAAAAATAGCGTATAGCATGCATTGAGAATTAAAATGGCATAATCAATTATGTTTTAAAATTCATTTCATGTCATTATTATCTATTGCCTAATAAATCAAAAGTGGGCAACGGCTAGTTTATATTTGTGTCCAACGGCTGTTTCCTTTATTTAGTGTGGTAACGGCTAGTTTAATTTTTTAAATGCATTTTATATTTATTTTATGAATAGGTGCCATTTTAACTATGTCTATTCATTGGTAACCATTTTTCAAAAAATAGTATTGTTTCATAAACTTTTTTTTAGCCTCTATATATATGCATTTGAGATTAGAAACATTTTACAACAACTTATAACATTTTAACAACAACAATCATTTTCTTTCAATATCTCAAATTGCTATTTTCAATATCACATACTTACAAACTTTCATTATCCTTGTTAGAAAACTTTGAACACACTTTCATATCATTATAAAAGTTTTCTGAGCACTAAGTTATAATATGTTAAAGTGATATTGAGAAAGATAACAGCCATACAATTTATTATTCTTCAAAAACCATTGTTGTGAATTCTTGCCATAGTTTTGGTGAGAATTGTTGAAAGATAGTGGGGTGCTATCTTGTGTATGTTAGAAAGATTGTTAGGGGGTCTTGGGGAGAGATTGCTTGTAACAAAGATTCTAACATAGTGAATTCCTCACAGGGTTGTGGGGGAGTGGAGTACCAGTAGGGGAACCACTATAAATTCCTTGTGTCCATCTTCTTCTTCCCTACACTCTTTATTTTTCCAAGCATTCGTTCATACATTCATACAAAATTCCGGAAAAATTTACAAGAACACAATAAACCAGAAAAATTATCCATTAAAAGTCATACAACCTAATTCACCCCCCCTCTTAGGTTGCACTCTGAAATTACAATTGGCATCAGAGCAAGTTAAGGTAATTTGCTCCTTGATCCAGAAAAATGGCTTCCGCTTCAAATTCAAACATTGTGTTCAAAGATGGTGGTAGTAGCAACAAACCTCCATGCTTTGTTGGTGAATACTATGATTTCTGGAAAATTCGCATGCGTGCATACTTGGAAGCACAAGGGGAAGAAATATGGAATGCCGTTGAGAATGGTCCATTCATTCCTACAACGGTTGTGAATGATGTTGTCCAAGTAAAAATAAAAACATCTTGGACTGATGATGATAAGAAAAAATTGTTGTTTGACAAGAAGGCAATCAACATGCTTCATTCAGCCCTTGGCATGGATGAGTTCTTCCGAATTTCTCAATGCAAAACTGCAAAAGAAATTTGGGACACTCTAGAAGTAACCCATGAAGGCACAGAAGAAGTGAAGAGATCAAAACTGAACACTTTATCACAAGAATATGAATTGTTCAGAATGCAGCCCGGTGAATCAATTCTTGATTTACAAAAGAGATTCTCTCACTTAACAAACCACTTGATGGCTCTTGGAAAGACTTTCACAAATGATGAATTAAATCTCAAAGTCCTTAGATCATTAACAAGGGCTTGGCAACCAAAGGTGACTGCAATATCAGAAAAGAAAAGTCTTTCTAAAATGACTTCTGCCGCTTTGTTTGGTAAACTCCAAGAACATGAAATGGAACTTGGAAGATTGGAAAAGCATGAAGGGCAAGAGAAGAAGAACAAAAACATTGCTCTAAGAGTTGAGTCAAAACAACAAAATGAAGGAGAAAGTTCTGATGAAGGTGAGACCATCAATCTTCTTGCAAAAAGTTTTAAAAAATTTCTTAAAAAGGACAAGTCCTTCAAGTTTGGTAATAAAAGAAAATCTTTCAAGAAGAATGAGGGCTCTACGTCAAACCAAAACATTACATGTTTTGGATGTGGGAAAGAAGGTCACATGAAAGCAAATTGTCCATCTTTTACAAACAAAAATGGTGACAAAGGAAAGAAAGAATTCAAGCAAAGGAGGGCCTACATTGCATGGGAAGAAAATGACATAAGTTCATCTTCTGAATCAGAGGATGAAGAGTATGCAAATCTTGCACTAATGGCATCTCATCACTCTGATGATGAACAAGAGGTTAGTGATTCTGAACTTGATAGTAAACCTTCATATGATGAATTACAAAATGCATTTGATGAATTATATGAAGAATGTAGTAAACTTTCTAAAACTTGTGTAAAACAGAAGAAATTAATTGTTTCACTTGAAAGAAAAGTTTTTGATGCACAAGTGGATTTAGAAAAGGTCAAAAATTCTTCATGTAATAAATGTAAAGAACATGAAACAAAAATTATTAAATTCAATCAAGTAATAAAAAATTTTGAAAAAGGTCACAATAGTTTGGAAGATGTTCTTAGCAAACAAAGAGATTTAAAAAATAAAACCGGTCTTGGATTTTCAAATTTTGATAAACCAAGTACAAGTAAAACAATCTTTGTTAAAGCAAGCACAACTTCCAACAACTTGGAACCAAAGAAAATGCATGTTGTAATTCCTCTTAAAAGTATGAATACTAGAAATAATTCTTATGGAAGAAATTATTCTAACAAATCTTATAAGAAAACAAATTCTAAGGTTAGAAATAATGTCTCCAATGGAAGTAATTCTAGTGTATATCATGTTCAAAATTTATCATGTTTCTATTGCAACATGAAAGGCCATACTCCAAATACATGCTACATAAGAAACTTTGGTGTTCCTTATGGTGAATATATTTGGGTAAGGAAAGGTATTAACCCACAAGGACCCAAATCACAATGGGTACCTAACAAGACTTAAACTTTCTGTTTTGTAGGGAGGGTTGAAATCTTCAACCAACATGTGGTACCTTGATAGTGGTTGTTCAAAACATATGACGGGAGACAAATCAAGATTCTCAAGTTTGACCCTAAAATCAAAAGGATATGTCACCTATGGAGACAACAATAAAGGAAAGATTCTTGGTATCGGTAAAGTTGGTATGCCTCCCTATACTACTATTGATAATGTGCTATATGTTGAAGGTCTAAAACATAATTTACTAAGTATTAGTCAATTATGTGATAAAGGCTTTAGAGTAAATTTCAATAAAGATTCTTGTTTTGTTGAAGATGTAGCATCACATGAAATCAAACTTGTTGGAAAAAGAATAAATAATATTTTCATGATTTCATTAGATGATTTGTCTTTAAAGCTTAAATGTCTTGTGGTAAACAACAACAATGATGCATGGTTATGGCATAAAAGAATTGCACACATTCACATGGATCATTTGAATAAATTAATAAAGCATGACCTTGTTGTTGGGTTGCCTAAGATTAAGTTTATTAAAGACAAATTATGTGATGCTTGTCAAAAAGGTAAACAAACAAAAGTTTCTTTCAAACCAAAGCATATAGTCTCAACTTCTAGGCCTCTTCAATTAATTCATATGGATCTTTTTGGTCCTTCAAGAACTAGAAGTTTTGGAGGAAACTATTATGCCTTGGTTATAGTTGATGATTACTCTAGATATACGTGGACTTTATTTCTTGCAAATAAAAGTGATGCTTTTAAAGCTTTCAAGAAGTATGCAAAATTGGTTCAAAATGAAAAATCCTTGAAGATTGTATCTATTAGAAGTGATCATGGTGGAGAGTTTCAAAATACATTTTTTGAAGAGTTTTGTGATGAACATGGAATTTCACACAACTTCTCGGCACCTAGAACACCACAACAAAATGGTGTTGTTGAAAGGAAGAACAGGTCTCTTGAAGAACTTGCAAGAACCATGTTGAGTGAAACAAATTTGCCTAAGTACTTTTGGGCAGATGCGGTAAGTACAGCATGCTATGTAAGTAACCGTGTTTTGGTAAGACCTATCTTAAAGAAAACTCCATATGAACTTTATAAGGGTAGAAAACCCAATATTGCTTATTTTCATATTTTTGGCTGTAAATGTTTTGTTTTGAACAATGGGAAAGATAACCTTGGTAAATTTGATGAAAAATCTGATGAGGGTATCTTTCTTGGTTATTCTCTCACTAGTAAGGCATATAGAATTTTCAATAAAAGAACCCTTACTATTGAAGAATCTGTTCATGTCTCTTTTGATGAAACTAACCCCTCCAAGGAGGAAAAAGTTATTCTTTCTGATGAAGATGATGAAGATAGTTCACCAAAAGAAGTCAACATTGAAGATGAACAGAACAAACAAAACAATGCACACCAAGAAGAAGAAATGCCACAACAAGAGCAAACAAATAATGATCTACCACAAGAATGGAGAATTCATAGAGACCATCCAATTGACAACATCATTGGTGACATAAATAAGGGAGTATCTACTAGACTTAATCTTCAAGATGCATGTTTAAATATGGCTTTTGTTTCACAAATCGAACCTTCTAAAATTGATGAAGCCTTAAGTGATGATCAATGGATTTTAGCCATGCAAGAAGAACTAAATCAATTTGAAAGAAATCAAGTTTGGGAATTAGTACCTAGGCCTTTGGATAAACATATCATTGGTACAAAATGGGTTTTCAAAAATAAATTAGATGAAAATGGTATTATTGTAAGAAATAAGGCCAGATTAGTTGCTCAAGGCTATAATCAAGAAGAAGGGATCGATTTTGATGAAACATTTGCACCTGTGGCAAGATTAGAAGCCATAAGATTACTTTTAGCATATGCATGTTCCTTAGATTTTCAATTATATCAAATGGATGTCAAAAGTGCATTTTTAAATGGTTATATACATGAAGAAGTTTATGTTAAACAACCTCCAGGTTTTGAAGATTTTAAAAATCCTTCTCATGTATATAAGCTTAAGAAAGCACTTTATGGTCTAAAGCAAGCACCAAGAGCATGGTATGATAGATTAAGCAATTTTCTTTGTGAAAAAGGTTTTGAAAAAGGAAAAGTTGATACTACTCTTTTTATAAAAAGAATTAATCATCATACCTTGCTTGTGCAAATCTATGTTGATGATATCATTTTTGGTGCTACTAATGAATCGTTGTGTAAAGAATTTTCTAACATGATGCAAGGAGAATTTGAAATGTCTATGATGGGAAAACTTAATTACTTCCTTGGTCTACAAATAAAGCAATCAAAGGATGGAATATTCATCAATCAATCAAAATATTGCAAAGAACTTCTTAAAAGATTTGATATGGATAATTGCAAGGAGATTGCAACACCTATGAGTTCTAGCACTTATGTAGATCAAGATGAATCTGGTAAGCCAATAGACATTACAAAATATAGAGGTATGATTGGCTCTCTCCTTTATCTTACTGCAAGTAGACCAGATATTATGTTTAGTGTTTGTTTATGTGCTAGATTTCAATCTTGTCCAAAAGAATCTCATCTCTCTTCTGTTAAAAGAATTATGAAATATTTAAAAGGCACTCCCAATGTTGGTTTGTGGTATCCCAAAGGGAGTCTATGTGAATTGGTTGGTTATTCTGATTCTGATTATGCTGGATGTAAGACTGATAGAAAAAGTACTAGTGGTACATGTCACATTTTGGTAAATGCATTAGTTTCTTGGTCTTGTAAAAAGCAAGCTTGTGTAGCCTTGAGTACTGCAGAAGCAGAATATATTGCTGCAGGAAATTGTTGTGCACAAGTTCTTTGGTTGAAACAACAATTACGTGATTTTGGTTTAAATTTAGAATGCATTCCCTTAAGATGTGACAACACCAGTGCAATTAATTTAACTAAAAATCCAGTCATGCATTCCAGGACCAAACACATAGACATTAGACATCATTTCCTAAGAGATCATGTTCTCAAAGGAGATGTTGAAGTTACTTTTGTGGATACTCATTCTCAATTAGCGGATATTTTTACAAAACCTTTGGCAAAAGAACAATTTTTCAAAATAAGAAGAGAATTGGGAATCTTGGATGAGAATGATATTTAACATATGTACATGCAAAAAATGTTATTTTTATTTTAGGTGTCTATTTCTTCAAATTATATGATTTTTTTATATATAGGATTATATGCATTTTTATGATAATGATGATGAGGATGATGATGCTGATGATGATATGAATGATGATTAAGCATGATGCTCAAGTGAACCGTATTTTTCATGTTGTTTTTCTCTGTTCTATTTTGTTTCTCATGACTTTTTAGTTGATTTTCATTCCTAGTTTTTTTTTTTTTTTTTTTCTAATTCTGTATTGCTTCTGGTACTTGATAAGTTTGGATTCGGATAACTTTGTTTTAAGTTTTATATTATTATTACTTGTCTTGTATGCATATTTTTGGTTGGATATCTGTTTTGCCGATCTTTCTTCTTTTTGATGATGTCAAAAGGGGGAGAAAGTGTAGGTATGTGCTTGTACTTTGACATTTTACAGGTTATCCAATTGCAAATCAAAGGGGGAGATATACAAGACAGGGGGAGCTTTCTTTGCACATCAATGTCAACATGATATGGTTTGTCATCATCAAAAAGGGGGAGATTGTGAAGAAGATTTCCTTCCTTGTGACTTGGCTGGGTTTTGATGATTACAAGACTACATCACAAAAAGAAGAAAGCTTATGGAGGCTCATGGATCAAGATGATGAACAAGCTTAAGGACTTAGGGTTTTAAATTATAATCATTGTAAGTATGGTCCTTATCTTTTGATCTATCATTCTTAGCATTGTTTATATCTTAGAATGCTCAGAAAACAATTACAAACATTTTTTCTAAGACTCCATATGAAGCAATGCATAAAGCTCTCATGAAAATTAATCACACACTCACATTGATTTTCATATAAAGTGATTTTACATGAAATTATTTTTGCATGAAAAACCATAATTTATTATGGAAATTTTACAATAATTTTTTTAGCATAAAAATAGCGTATAGCATGCATTGAGAATTAAAATGGCATAATCAATTATGTTTTAAAATTCATTTCATGTCATTATTATCTATTGCCTAATAAATCAAAAGTGGGCAACGGCTAGTTTATATTTGTGTCCAACGGCTGTTTCCTTTATTTAGTGTGGTAACGGCTAGTTTAATTTTTTAAATGCATTTTATATTTATTTTATGAATAGGTGCCATTTTAACTATGTCTATTCATTGGTAACCATTTTTCAAAAAATAGTATTGTTTCATAAACTTTTTTTAGCCTCTATATATATGCATTTGAGATTAGAAACATTTTACAACAACTTATAACATTTTAACAACAACAATCATTTTCTTTCAATATCTCAAATTGCTATTTTCAATATCACATACTTACAAACTTTCATTATCCTTGTTAGAAAACTTTGAACACACTTTCATATCATTATAAAAGTTTTCTGAGCACTAAGTTATAATATGTTAAAGTGATATTGAGAAAGATAACAGCCATACAATTTATTATTCTTCAAAAACCATTGTTGTGAATTCTTGCCATAGTTTTGGTGAGAATTGTTGAAAGATAGTGGGGTGCTATCTTGTGTATGTTAGAAAGATTGTTAGGGGGTCTTGGGGAGAGATTGCTTGTAACAAAGATTCTAACATAGTGAATTCCTCACAGGGTTGTGGGGGAGTGGAGTACCAGTAGGGGAACCACTATAAATTCCTTGTGTCCATCTTCTTCTTCCCTACACTCTTTATTTTTCCAAGCATTCGTTCATACATTCATACAAAATTCCGGAAAAATTTACAAGAACACAATAAACCAGAAAAATTATCCATTAAAAGTCATACAACCTAATTCACCCCCCCTCTTAGGTTGCACTCTGAAATTACAAAATGTTCATCTATGATAAATATTAAAAAAGCATGTGACATATATTTGTCACATATAAAAGAAAAAAAACATGTAGAGGTATAATATATGTTGCTAATACATAAAAAAAATATGAAACACTCGTGAAACTACTATTTATCATTGATACAGAAAAAAACAAGACAAGTATTAAAAATGTGAGACAACTAATAAATATAAAAAAAATGAAACACATATTTGTCTTTGCGGCATAAAAAACATGGAAAAATATGAAACAACACGGGATAAATAATTTCACTGATAAATAGAAAAAACAAAAAATAATGTATTTTACAAAATAAAAAAATAGCACACTAGTTATTATAATAAGAAGATAGTACTTATCCCTTAGCAGCCTAATTTGTGTATTGTTGTTCTATATGATACAAATAAATAAATATAAATCAACAAGAGAGTACACATATAGTATCAAATCATGAAGGTTAAGTAAACCTAGTCTTCATTTCTATCAAATGGACTTACTAGTGTCTATTATCCAACACCAAATTCACTAACCAGTTTTAAATATAGAGGAATAATCATTATTTCAAGGCATGCATGAGTGAATATATATATTTTTTTAATTAGAGAAGAAATGAGAGATTTGGGTTGAACAAAAATTAAGGAATTTTAGTTTTGTAGAATGAACTGAACAAATTAAAGCAAAAGGAGACTCACCCTTGAAGAAGAACATGGGAAGAAGAAACTCTGAAAACTGTGGTTCGAAAGTATCAATGTAATAAAATGGAAGAACCTAAAACATGGAAGAAGAAAATGTGAAAAAGTGAAGTCTTCATGTGAAAAGTGTTGTGTACACGTGGAAATAAAACAAGAAGAAAACAAAGTGAGTGGGGAATAGGATAATAATTGAAATAGAGAAAAAGAGAAAGAAAAAAAAAGTAATAATTGAAAAAGTTGATGGGGGAAAGAAAACGAGTGAAAAGAATGCGATAATATCTCCCGTATACCGTGTTTGCTTTAATAGAAACTGAAGTGAAAAAAAGATGTAGGAGCGAGAAGGTCATAACTTAACGTGCGCTGGTAAAGAAAACGAGTGAAAGGAAGAATAAACTATCTACCGTGTTTGCTTTCAAAGAAAACGAGTGGAAGGACGAATAAATTATCTCCTGAATACCATGTTTGTTTTAAAATACCAATGGAAGAATAAATTAACTTTTATTATCTTATGAATAGCGTGTTTGCTTTAAGAACAATTGACAGGAAATAAGTAAAAGGATAAATAACAGAAGAATGTAATATTTCTTCTATTATATTTTACGTGTCATTTTTTTTTTATTATTGTGAGTAGGAGCTACAAATATCTGAAAAATAAAATCCTAATTTGTTTATTTTTTAGTTCTTTTTTATGCAAGTATAATGAAATTCAAATCAATTAAACATTGTCCCGAGTTCAAGTCTTGTAGATAGAAAAAATATAGTTGAGAGGAGAGACATCATTAAAAAAGACTCTTTCAAAAAAAAATCATTAAAAAAGATCAATTAAAATTTTTTAGTGGAGATTAGTCATTGATAAAGACGATGAATTCTTCACACCAATAATATGATCACTAAAGAGAGTTTAAGGTAATGTCAATTATTGTTTGATTAAAATCATCTTTGTGTATTTATTTAAAAAAAATAAATATGTGAAATAAAATATCGTAAATTAATTTTTAAGTGTTGTTTTGTATGAAAGATATTATTATTTATGTGTCGTTTTTTCAAAGTTTAATGTCAAATTAAAATATATTTTACCAGTTTATTGCACCGACAAAAATATGCATAATCAGATAAAAAATAATTAAGAGAAATATAGAAAAAAAAATAATTATTTAAATAATTACAAATTTATTTATTTATATGTAAATAACTTTAAAACAATAACAATGTGAATGAAAGAGCAGTAAACAGTTAAAACTATATTAAAAAAATATTTTCATAAAAAACAAATTAATGACTTGTTTTAGTATAATAAGTTTATGACTTGCTATATTTTCATTTTTGGATGAACAACGAATTAAAGTGTAAAGACAAAAAACATGGGCTCCATTAACAACTTCTTTTCTCCATTTGGGTGAGTGAGAAGCACGCGCTAGAAAACTTATGGGGTCACTGGCAGTGATTTTCTCTCATAGCAACAACACTAAAATCCTTGTCCAACACAAAAAAAATACTAAAGTCCATGTCAAAGAAAAAAACAACAATAAAATATTTTCCTGTTTTAAAAATGATTAGAATATATGTATCAATAAAAAACAGACATCGCTGTAAAATATAAATATATCAATTTATCAATTTTTCTTAACATCTCAACCATTAAAACATGAAAGATTGAGTTTGACGGTTGTATGTTATAATTAAGAAAAATAGAAAAAACTTATTGAAAATAATCCATTCCAATGATATATATATATATATATATATATATATATATATATATATATATATATGAAAAACAAGCGAATACAACATTCCAATTAAACTGTGTGTATCTCTTTGGTAGGAATTGGTAAGTCCATGGCCTAAAGATATTCTTTATAAACAGGTGGGGCATGGGGATAGTATTTTTGCTGTCCCACGTTACGTTGAAAAGAATAAAGACAAACTATATTTGGGTGGCCAGTTTGTGGTAATTACCTGTCTATTCAATCAGTAATCATAAATTTTTTTACATTGCTATAGTTTCACAAGAAAAATCCAAAATGCCAGATATACACACACGTATACTTATTTACCTAATATTTATCTTCATAGGCAACAATTGTCTTCTGACATGACACCAAGGTAACAAAATCAGTTCATCTCATATCATTAAGCAAACATGAACAAATTTAGCATCAAGTATAACATTTGAGGATTAATCATACATATAGTTGTCCTAACTAACTCATAGGCTATACTACATTAGTTTGTTTCATATTGTACCATCAAGGTTTTACCATTCCTACATTTCTAGCACTTCACCCTTTCCAAGGACTCGTACTTAGGGGTTGTGTATCATCATGAAAATTATACATAGACCCCACCTAACTATCTGTATCACGACCGACCACGTGCCCGCCATGTGGCGGGATATCCAAGACCCGTCAGATTCGCAAGGACTTGAGGTTGATCATATGGGCCAGATGGGTGACCCATTAGCCTGGGGTCTTTAGGCCCAACACTACAAGAAAAAAGACATTTTGCGACCCTTAAAATGATGGATTGCGACTGTTCTAAGGGTCGCAGAGTTTGAGGTCGCTACAGCATTTTGCGACGGGTCGGGGAACAGTCGCTACAACCGCCGCAGAGCATATTGCGACCCTTGCCAACAGCTGCAATTGCTCCTTTGCGACGGTTCATAACAGTCGCAAAACAGGCACTTTAAATTGGATTCAAAAGGTCTTGCGACGGTTATAACCGTCGCAAATGAATGTTTTGATTTTTTTTTAATTATAGTCTGTTTTTAAGCCAATTTAACTAAATATATATATTATCAAATACTTAAAATGCAAAAATATATAACTATAAATGACTAAATCTCATTCATATAATTCATCAAAGAGTAACAACATTGATCCATGCATCAACTTAATTAAAACAATGGATAAAATGCATAGTTAAAACATTCACAAACCAAAACACTAGTGACTAAACATTCAAAACAACTATAACAGAATTAAAATTCCCTAAAAAAATCTAAGTATCCCTTAGTGATGTTGCTCCATTATCTTCAACCTTTCTTGATTATCTTTCATTCTTTTCATCCTTTTATCCTCGTATGGTGTCATGTTTTGACAAGAATGAGACCTCCAATACAATTACACTACAAGATTGACGATAAGCAAAGTCACAACGAAGCAAATGGCTAACATAGTAGGATAAGAAAATACTAGAAAAAATAACAAAAAAAACTTTATATTAATAAAGTGCATATAAGAAACTTATACCAAGCTTACACAGAGAAGCTTATACCAAACTTTATATTAATAAAGGGTTGATGAATTTTACGCTTCTTTTTTGCGGTTTTTTGAAACGACAAAGTTTACAAGGGCATCATAGTGTAAAGCATATACAAAGGTTCAACAAAAAATCCCCTATCTATTTCAAGTAATGTCCTTATTCTTTCTAGACCAATAACAAAGGTTCAAATGAATAAATTTTACCTTCAAAAGGGAAGCATGAGATCTGAAGAACTGCAAACGATGTCGTAACCCAATTGCAAAGAACATATATGGCAAAGCTGAAATAAGAAATTACAAAGAATTTAAAAAATCAAGAAATTAACAAACTATTGACAAACTATTAACAAACTATTGAAGTGAAGTTACAAACTATTGAAATCAAGAAGTAATAAGTAATAAGTAAGTAATACATTCAATTTGAAACCTTTTTATTATTACTATAATTTGTAACTCAAATGGAATATATTCTAAACAATATTGGATGCAAATATGTGTTAAGACAAATTGGTAGGAATGCTGATATTTCACTGTTAGATTAATTTAAAAATTTGGATTTCTTAGTAGAGACTTAAGAGAATGCATAGCAACTACATGTGTGATTCTACATGTTCAAAGACAGGGGACATATGGTGCAATCAAAGACATCAAACTCATTCGATACATATGATCGGTTATAGATTCCAAATTCTTAACAAAGTATAGTTAAGTACTTGGTGAAGTTTCTGCTACACAAACAAAAGAGACAAAACATAAACTAGAAAAACTACAGCAGCCTATCTCACAAAAATGCAGACATTATAGTACATAAAATCTGTCATAACATCATTGTAAGAAATGTCATTTATCCCTCAAAGAAAATCAGCAGATAAACTGCAAGTGACAAAAAGGAAAGTAATAATACCTCCCGGCAATGGTAGTTTGGACCGGGAAGCCGCGTCGAATAAAATGTCACTATCTGAAGAGCTTGAGATGCCTGCAGTTAACAACAGAGGAGCCATAATTTTTAGAAGCAATCACATGGCCATGAATTGACTCTGCTCATATTTTCATGCCTTATATAGTGCAATCCATTTCAAAGAATGCACAATTGCATAAAAATGCATCTTAATCACCCATACTCTTTCTCTAATCTATGGATTAACTATGTAATGCTACACAAACAGTGCATAGAAATGCTTACACTATCTTTAAACACTTCCAGAACATAAAAACTATACAAGAGGACAACCATATCTTGAAACATCAATTACACAACAACAATTCATATCCGCAGTTCAATGGGATATGCACCATTGATAAATGACTATGGATCAATGGAAAACAATAGTAATAAACTTGCAGGGGCAGTTAACAAGCAAAGTGGAAATAACAGCAGCATGCCAAACACAACACAGAAAACCTGCACAAAAACTGAAGAAAACGAAACCCAAAACTGAAGGGAAACAATAGCAGCAGCAACACAACATAAAAACCATAAAATCTACACAAAATTGCAGCTCCCGCAGAAAAATCCAAGACAAAAACAGCCACCAAGTCACTTTCTAAATAGCATTCCTTTTTTATTAATTCACTGAAAGCAGAAAATTTTAAAGAAAAATGCCGTAATTTTTGTTATTATCAGATACGCTAATTGATATATGATGCAAATTAATAGTTGGGACAGTTCACAAACTTATAATTGAGAATACTATACTATGCAAATTCATGAATAAGAAATTATAGAGTTCATGAATAATTCACTTAGTTGCTGCAAAAGTAATTAACATTGAAAAAGGAACATATTTCTTAATGGTATCTACTACTTAGTTGCTGCAAAGTTCACTTAGCTCTTTCTTTGACAAGGTAATTGTGATCATTGAAGAGGTGGTCCCTTAATATACATTTCAAACACCTAAATGTGTCTACCCTTGTTATCTTCAACTTCTGAATAACATATCAGAACATCCTAAAGCATTATATAACAGTAACACACATACACAAACACACACACACACACAGACACAAACACACACACTTGTGAACCTAGTTATTTATCTCCTAAAGAGCTGACATAGTTACACATTTATGCAGAACACATATAAATCTTCATAAAAAAAATGATTCTCCAAAAGGGCTTACATAGTTGCATTATGCTACCTTCACTCATCAAACATCCAACAATTTCCATCTATTACTCTATTAACACATGCAAGGTTCATACACATAATGGTCTTTGTTTCGTTGAAATGGTAACTTTTGATATGCCTTAAAACACTTCCTGAGACTGAAACAAGTTTTGCCATCATAAATCCAGTTTTGTAGAGTTGATTTACATAAATGGCCTCTCTGGTTTTTTCAATTAACATATATGCATTGTGCTATGTTTTATACGATCAAACCTTAGCAAGTTAAAATGAATTAATTTCCTCTTAATTTTTTGGTTGGTGACCTCTGCATGTTTTAATTCTTATATGGAGTTTTAATTCTCATACAATTGTTTTAAATGTCCCGCCACTAGTGTTTTGGTTTTTAAATGTTTAAACTATGTACTTTATCTATTGTTTTGATTAAGTTGATACATGTATCAATGTTGTTACTGTTGAATGAATTATATGAATGAGTTTTTTTTTTTGAACAAGCAAAAATGGAATATATTACTAAAAACGGAGCCTCTCAATTAGCACAAGGAGTGCCAACCAAGGACTCAACCAAAATCAAGTACACAGGTCACAAAAGCATCCAAAGGACGGTTAGCCGATACCCATACAAACAAAGGGGCTTGACCACCAACGGTGGGAATTATTACGGACATTAATATTACAATCTTTCACCCACCAAAAGGTGTGAACTTTTACTTTATCTAAAAGTTGGTAGATAGAACTCTCCTTATTTTGAAAAGACGGTTGTTCCTTTCAGTCCAAATCACCCACACAGTACATAACCACACTGTTGAGTATTTTGGTGTTGACTGCATATTTTGGCAAATCCAATGTGTTGAATAGAAGCATCTTAATGTGTAGAACAAATCTTCAGTTGCAAGTTTTTCATTTTGAAGTCATTCAGGAGCTGAAATCACCTTCAGAGGCTGAAAGTTACTTCAGAAGCTGAAATGTGCTTCTGAAGCATCAGACGCACTGTAGCAGAGTTGACTTTCGTTGACTTCATCAGAAGCTGGTTTTTCTGAATTGTTTTGGCGCGAATCTTTGCAAGATTTAACTAGGATTTATTCAAGCATGTTGATTCTAGAAGGCCTGATTAAATTGGAGAAGATCTTTGAAGATTTGGCTCGTGTTTATGAATGTTCTTATTTTACTGAAGCAATCTTTGAGAGATATGTTGCAGTTTTATTTGTCTCCTTTTCTAGCCATTCATTATTCAGAATCATATCAATTTAGAAGATTGGATTCATATTTATGAGAGCTGCTGAAGTTTATAAAAGGAGAGATGCTATCATTATTCAATATGTACGAAGAGAATAGAAAAATTCAGAGAATTTGAGTCTTAGAGTTTTTAAGCTTTTAGCTTTATTTGTGCACCACTCAACTGAGTTGGTTTAGGTGTTAATTGAGTTGTAATCACTCTAAGCCTGTAGGTACGAGTGCAGTTTATGTATTGAAGTATTTTCTTCAAAAACAGGGTAGTTTTGTTTAAGTTGTTCAGCAACAGGTTTGTTACTTGAAAAGAAAGTTAGTGGTCTCTAATACTCAACGTGTTGGGTAGAATTCAGACTAGGAGGAAGTTAATTGCTTAGGCTGGGAACTGGGTGTTCAGTGTCTTGAGTCATAAGGATTAATTCCTATAGTGGAATTCCTTCCTGGATTGGTATCCCCCAGAGTAGGAGGTGTTTACTCCGAACTGGGTTAACAAACCTTGTGCCTTATTTAGCTTTCCTGCACTTTTAATTTCTGCTGATTATCTGTTGTTAATTGTGCTAAGTTTAGTTCAGAACCTGTTTGGTTCAGAACCTGTTTACTCTTTGTTATTGCCTGGCCAGAATTTCAATTGGCATCAGAGCAGGCACCCTGCCTGTGTTTTGGGTGAGATCCAGAGGAGTTAATTTCTGGCAAGCATGGATAGAGAAGGAGGCTATGTCAACAGACCACCCCTACTTGATGGCACAAATTATGAGTACTGGAAATCCAGGATGTGTGCATTCCTGAAATCCATTGACAACAGAACTTGGAAAGCTGTGATTAAAGGCTGGGATCATCCTGTGGTTTTGGACAAAGATGGTAACAAAACTGAGATTCTGAAGCCTGAAGAGGAGTGGACCAAAGCTGAAGATGATCTGTCACATGGAAACTCAAAGGCCTTGAATGCAATTTTCAATGGTGTTGACAAAAACATGTTCAGACTCATCAAGCAATGTACAGTTGCAAAGGATGCCTGGGAAATCTTAAAAAAAACTCATGAAGGAACCTCTAAAGTGAAGATGTCCAGACTCCAGTTGCTGACTACTAAGTTTGAGAACCTGAAGATGATGGAAGATGAAAATATCCAGGATTTCTACATGAATGTGCTGGATATGGCAAATTCCTTTGATTCTCTTGGGGAGAAGATGACAGATGAGAAGATAGTTAGAAAAGTCCTCAAGTCACTTCCCAGAAGATTTGATATGAAGGTTACAGCCATAGGAGAAGCTCATGACATCACCACTATGAAGGTTGAGGAGCTGATTGGGTCATTGCTGAACTTTGAGATTGCTTTCTGTAAACAGCCTGAGAAGAAAGGAAAAGGAGTAGCTTTTGCAGTTAATTCTCATGATGATCAACAAGAGTCTGATGAGGAGGAGAGTGATTTATCAGAAGCCCTAGTGTTTCTGGGAAAACAATTCAACAAAATTCTGAAGAAGGTTGACAGAAAATCCAAAACCAAAGGTCAGATTCAACAATAAGAAGCAACAAACTGATGAAAAGAAGACCAAGTCTGAGGAGAAAAGCAATCAAGCTAAAGGTGTGCAGTGCTTTGAGTGTGAGGGCTATGGACATATCAAGTCTGAATGTCCTACTTTTCTTAAGAAGCAGAAGAAGAGCCTAGCTGTCTCATGGTCTGATGATGATTCTGAAGAAGATGCTGTGAGTGAATCAGATAAATGTAATACAAGTCTGATGGTCAAGTTAATGTCTCAGAAATCAATAGCCAATTCAAAGACTGAAGCTATTTTAGAGTCTGATACTTTTTCAGAGTCTGACTCAGAGTCTGAAGCTTCATCTGTGTCTGAAGTTGCAAAATCCTCATATGATGAACTGGCTGACAACTACAGAAAGCTATATACCAGAAGTGCTGAAGTTTGCAAACAAGTTCTGGATCAGAAGGAGACAATATCTCAACTGGAGGCTGAAAAAGGAGAACTGTTGGTGCAAAATTCACAACTGAAAGAAGAAGTTAGCCAGCTAAATTCCAAACTTGAGCATATGAAAAAGCAGGTCAGAATGATGAATACTGCTACTGATGTGTTGGAGGAAATTTTAGATGCTCAAAAACAAGGAAAAACTGGTTTAGGATTTGTGAATGAGAGTCTGAACCTCAAGCAGAAAAATCCAGTTAAACAGTTTGTTCCTGCTACTCAGACTCATGATCCTATGATTGGAACATCTCAGATGAAACCTCAGAAGGTAGCCCAGATGCAAGGACAGAAGCATACTCAGATGAGACCTCAGAAGCATACTCAGATGAGACCTCAGAAGCATGTTCAGATGCAACCCCAGAAGTTCAACAGAAGAAGGAGGAATCATACTTGGATCTGTCATCATTATGGTAAGAAGGGGCATATTAAACCTTTTTGCTTTAAACTGTATGGTTACCCTGAACACTTTCAATATAGAAGAGTGCAGCCAGCTGCACCCAAACACAATGTTCAGAAGGTGTGGAAACCTAAGGTTCAGAATGTAGGCCTGATTGCTCATACCTCATTGAGAGCCATTTCTAGAGAGGACTGGTATTTTGATAGTGGTTGCTCAAGGCACATGATTGGTGTGAAGAAGCTGCTGAGCAATATCAAACCTTATTCCAGAAGCTATGTGACATTTGGTGATGGAGCAAAAGGTCAGATTCTGGGTATTGGTGATTTGATCAGTGAAGGTTTGCCCAGACTTAATGATGTGCTACTGGTGGAAGGATTAACTTCTAATATGATCAGTATTAGCCAACTTTGTGATCAAGACTTGAAGGTTAATTTCAACAAGCAAGAGTGTATTGTTACTAATCAAGAAGGTAAGGTTCAGATGAGGGGCTGCAGATCCAAAGATAACTGCTACTTATGGGTGTCTGAAGAAGAAAGAAGCCTGACTTCTTGTCTCATGAGCTCAGAAGAGGAAGTCAAGCTCTGGCACCAGAAACTGGGACATTTGCACCTGAAAGGCATGAAGAAAATCCTAAGTACTGAAGCTATCAGAGGTGTACCTAATCTGAAGATCAATGAGGACAGTGTTTGTGGTGATTGTCAAATTGGGAAACAAACAAGAAAGTCTAATCCCAGATTAGTTCATCAGGTAACTACTAAAGTACTAGAAATTTTACATATGGATTTAATGGGGCCTATGCAAGTAGAAAGTATTGGAGGAAAAAGGTATGCATTTGTAATGGTAGATGACTACTCAAGATTCACATGGGTTAACTTTGTTTGAGAGAAGTCTGATACTTTTGAAGTGTTCAAAGATTTATGCATTCAGTTACAAAGAGAAAAGGATTGTGGTATTGTCAGAATCAGAAGTGATAATGGCAAAGAATTTGAAAACAAGAGTTTCTCAGAATTCTGTGCTTCTGAAGGTATAAAACATGAGTTCTCTGCACCTATCACACCTTAGCAAATTGGTGTAGTTGAGAGGAAGAATAGAACATTAGCAGAATGTGCAAGGGTCATGCTGCATGCTAAGAAACTGCCTTATATGTTTTGGGCTGAAGCCATGAATACTGCCTGCTATATCCATAACAAAGTTACTTTGAAGAAGGGAACAACCTGTACTTTATATGAATTATGGAAAGGGAGAAAGCCAACTGTGAAATACTTTCATGTGTTTGGGAGCAGATGCTACATTTTGGCTGACAGAGAAAATAGGAGAAAACTGGATCCTAAGTCCGATGAAGGTATATTTTTGGGATATTCAGTAAACAACAGAGCCTATAGGGTGTTTAACTCAAGAACTAAAGTTGTGATGGAGAGCATAAATGTGGTTATTGATGATCTGTCTGCTGAGAATGAAAAGAATGAATCTGAAGTTATTCCAGAGTTTGAAGCCTCAGAAGAACAAACTTCAGAAGCAGAAAATCATCCAGAGTCTGAAGAAGCAGAAGTGCATCCAGATCATGATTCTGCAGCTAAAGGGCCATCTATTAGAGTTCAGAAGGATCATCCTAAGGAACTTATCATTGGGAGTTTGGATCAGGGGGTCAGAACCAGGAGATCAGACTCAGCTGCTATTGATTCTTGTTTTGTGTCTAAGTTTGAACCCAAAAATGTAAAAGAAGCCCTAACTGATGAATTTTGGATTGAAGCAATGCAAGATGAGTTGAATCAATTCAAAAGGAGTGAAGTGTGGGATCTAGTTCCAAGACCTGAAGGGATGAATGTGATTGGCACTAAATGGATATACAAGAATAAAACAGAAGAAAATGGTACTGTGGTCAGAAACAAGGCAAGGTTGGTTGCTCAGGGTTATACTCAAGTAGAGGGATTGGATTTTGATGAAACCTTTGCACCTGTGGCCAGACTAGAGTCCATAAGATTACTATTGGGTGTATCCTGCATTCTCAAGTTCAAGCTATTTCAGATGGATGTGAAGAGTGCATTTTTGAATGGATATCTGCAAGAAGAAGTATATGTTGAACAGCCTAAGGGTTTTGTGGATCATCAGTTTCCAGATCATGTGTACAAATTGAAGAAAGCCTTATATGGTTTAAAGCAAGCACCAAGAGCATGGTATAAAAGATTGACTCAGTTTCTTGTGGCTCAAGGATACAGAAAAGGTGGTTCTGATATGACATTGTTTGTAAAAGATCAAGATGGAAGTCTGATGATTGCTCAGATCTATGTAGATGATATTGTGTTTGGTGGAATGTCTGACAAAATGGTTAAGTTATTTGTCCAGCAAATGCAGTCTGAATTTGAAATGAGTTTAGTTGGTGAGCTGACATACTTTCTTGGATTGCAAGTCAAGCAAATGGAAAACACTATCTTCATTTCTCAGAGTAAATATACTAAAAACACTGTGAAAAAGTTTGGTATGGAATCAGCTGCTCATAAAAGGACACCAGCTGCTACTCACCTGAAGCTGTCTAAAGATGAACATGGAGTTTCAGTAGATCAAAGTCAATATATGAGCATGATAGGAAGCCTATTGTACTTGACTGCAAGCAGACCAGATATCACTTTTGCTGTTGGAGTTTGTGCAAGATACCAAGCTGATCCTAAGATGAGTCATCTGACACAAGTTAAAAGGATCCTGAAGTATGTGAATAGCACAAGTGATTATGGAATCATGTATTCTAATAGTTCAAGTTCTGATTTAATGGGATATTGTGATGTTGACTGGGCTGGAAGTGCTGATGACAGGAAGAGCACCTCAGAAGGTTGTTTCTTTTTAGGAAATAACTTAATTTCTTGGTTCAGCAAGAAACAAAATTGTGTTTCATTGTCAACTGCTGAGGCTGAATACATTGCTGCTGGGAGTAGTTGTTCACAACTAGTTTGGATGAAGCAGATGCTTGAAGAATATAATATTCAACAAGGTGTTTTGACATTGTTTTGTGACAATTTAAGTGCAATTAATATCTCTAAAAACCCCATACAGTACAGCAGAACTAAACATATAGATATCAGACACCACTTTATCATAAATCTTGTGGAAGATAAAATCATTCAGCTGGAACATGTGGTTACTGAAGAACAAGTTGCTGACATTTTCACAAAGGCTTTGGATGCTAAACAGTTTGAAAATCTAAGGAGTGAGTTAGGTGTTTGTTTACATGAAGAATTATAGCAATTACTGCAAACTGGATGTGAGGAAGATAGAGTACCTGCCAGTTGTGCTCATGCTGAGTGTGATCCTGCATCTGAGACTGATAGTTTTTCCAGGATCTGTGTTACTTGTTTTGATTTTATTCCCTATTTGAAGTCTGAGATTTGTCAGAATTTTGTGGCTAAAAAGGGGGAGAAAATCTTATGTTTGAGCTGTTCAGAATTAGAAGATGTGTTGCTGCTCAAAATTAGTTCAGATTTCAGATGTTCAGCTTTCAGTACTATTCAGAAGTTATTTGTGAAGCTCAGAGTTCAGAACCAATGCAACAAGAGTTGTCAAGATGTTAGTCAGGGGGAGTTGTTTATGTGCTGAGAGTTTGTGTTGTGTATGTAAAGCTTCAGGGGGAGTGTTCTATGATGATTAGATGTCCTGAAGTAGTGCTGAGTATGTTCAGAAGCTGCTTAGTGTGTTTCAGTTGTTCAGAAGCTGAAACTGAGGGTTTATCATAGCACAGAGTGTGTTTGTCCGCTGCTTAGCTCTATGTTATGTGGTTAATTTGTGGAGTTCTTCATTGCTGAGATAGTCTTATGGGAGATTGAAGAACTTGTCATGTGTGAACATTGGTTTTAGCCAAAAATTTGCCAAAGGGGGAGATTGTTGAGTATTTTGGTGTTGGCTGCATATTTTGGCAAATCCAATGTGTTGAATAGAAGCATCTTAATGTGTAGAACAAATCTTCAGTTGCAAGTTTTTCATTTTGAAGTCATTCAGGAGCTGAAATCACCTTCAGAGGCTGAAAGTTACTTAAGAAGCTGAAATGTGCTTCTGAAGCATCAGACACACTGTAGCAGAGTTGACTTTCGTTGACTTCATCAGAAGCTGGTTTTTCTGAATTGTTTTGGCGCGAATCTTTGCGAGATTTAACTAGGATTTATTCAAGCATGTTGATTCTAGAAGGCCTGATTAAATTGGAGAAGATCTTTGAAGATTTGGCTCGTGTTTATGAATGTTCTTATTTTACTGAAGCAATCTTTGAGAGATATGTTGTAGTTTTATTTGTTTCCTTTTCTAGCCATTCATTATTCAGAATCATATCAATTCAGAAGATTGGATTCATATTTATGAGAGCTGCTGAAGTTTATAAAAGGAGAGATGCTATCATTATTCAATATGTACGAAGAGAATAGAAAAATTCAGAGAATTTGAGTCTTAGAGTTTTTAAGCTTTTAGCTTTATTTGTGCACCACTCAACTGAGTTGGTTTAGGTGTTAATTGAGTTGTAATCACTCTAAGCCTGTAGGTACGAGTGCAGTTTATGTATTGAAGTATTTTCTTCAAAAACAGGGTAGTTTTGTTTAAGTTGTTCAGTAACAGGTTTGTTACTTGAATAGGAAGTTAGTGGTCTCTAATACTCAACGTGTTGGGTAGAATTCAGACTAGGAGGAAGTTAATTGCTTAGGCTGGGAACTGGGTGTTCAGTGTCTTGAGTCATAAGGATTAATTCCTACAGTGGAATTCCTTCCTGGATTGGTATCCCCCAGAGTAGGAGGTGTTTACTCCGAACTGGGTTAACAAACCTTGTGCCTTCTTTAGCTTTCCTGCACTTTTAATTTATGCTGATTATCTGTTGTTAATTGTGCTAAGTTTAGTTCAGAACCTGTTTGGTTCAGAACCTGTTTACTCTTTGTTATTGCCTGGCCAGAATTTCACACACAAGCTGCAAAAAAGAACGGCGAGCACGCACACCACTTGCTGAGGACACAAACTGAACAAAATGGTCCTTAACGGCGGGCAGATCAGCCGAGTAAACACCTAGCCAACCTCGAATAAGACTCCATAAAGGGCCAAAACACGAGCTGGTTATAAATAAGTGTTGAGCCGATTCATAGCCACCATACCCCGTCACACAGGACTGGTCGTCAAGAGAAATTATACCACGAGCCAACAAATTATCTTTAGAAGGCAAGCGGTTTTGAACCAGACGCCAAGCCAAGATAGACACCTTCAAAGGTACCTGTTTGTGCCATACAAGGTCCACCCAAGCGTCCACAATAGAACCCTCTTGTTTAGAGAGCATCTGATACACTCCTCAAACAGAATATACCTCCATTGATCTGAAACATTATGCTGCAAAGAGATGTCAAGCAATAATAACCTAAGCTCTGCTAACAACTCCTCCTCCCACGCCCACAACCTCCTACGCCACTGCCACGCCTCCCCATCGAACCCCCACCCTAAGCCACTCATGTCTGCCACAGATATTGACTTATTAAGAGCTAAGTCGAAAAGACGGCCAAACCTCTCATAAAGCGGGCTCCCACCCAACCACGGACAGTCCAAAAGAACGATGTGGAGCCACACCCAACCAATCGATCCACGCACCCAGCAAACCACCCACCGTCCGGCCCTCCAACACCGTCACGGATTTTCACCACTTCTCGCCACCAAGAAGAAGCACTCCGGCCCCCAACCGCTAACCTCCCATTCACCTCACCATACCTAGCTAAAAGCACCCAATACCACAAACCCCCTCTACCCACCAACAACCTCCAACACCACTTCCCTAACAGAGCAATGTTAAACTCCCTCATCCTCCGCACCCCCAAACCGCCTTCCTCCTTACTCTTACAAATATTATTCCAACAAATCCAAGATAGTTTCCTAGGGTCCTCACTCCCTCCCCAAAAGAAATTTAACAATAAAGATTCAAGAGAAGAGATGATACCTGATGGAGCTTTGAAGAAGGAAAGAGCATAGACAGGCAAAGAGGACAAGACAGACTTAAGGAGTACTAGACGACCTCCAAACGATATGAATCTACTCCACCAACCAGACAAGCGATATCGGATTCGAGTCAAAATAGGCTCCCAAAACACCAGACGACGCGGGTCACCGCCAATAGGCATACCCAAGTACAAGAAAGGAATTTTACCCACACGACAGTTTAAAGCTAAAGCAATGGCATGCAACCAAGAGACAGAAACATTGACCCCAACCAACATACTCTTATGAAAATTCACCTTAAGTCCCTACTTTAATTCAAAAAGCACAAGAACCGCCCGAAGGGCACGCACATTCGCCCAACTTTTAACCCCCAAGAGAAGAGTATCGTCGGCAAACTGGAAGTGGGAAATTAAAGTAGGATTCCCCGAACCAATAGTGTAACCCGTGAAGATATTTGCCTCAACCATAACTTTCATAAGAACATTTAAACTCTCTGCCGCCAACAAAAACAGAAACGGAGACAAAGGATCACCCTGGCGTAGACCCCTTTCAAGAGAGAAAACATCTGTTGGGCTACCATTAACGAGCACAGACGCTGTAGCTGTACAAACACAAGCTTTCATCCACTTCCTCCACAAAGTAGGAAAAGACATTTTTTTCCATTACCGAGTCTAGATAACCCCAATCGACCGAATCATAAGCTTTTTCAAAATCAACTTTAAATAACAATAATTCTTTGTTGCACTTGCACACTTCATCCACCACCTCATTAGCTATCAGAATACCGTCAAGAATCTGTCTATCCTTCACAAACGCTGACTGAGCCTCAGAAACAACACTGCCAATCACCAGCCTCAGTCTATTCGACAATAATTTTGCAAGGGTTTTATATAAACTCCCCACAAGGGAGATGGGCCGAAAATCATTCAACTGTTGAGGGTTATCCACCTTTGGAATAAGAGCAATGAAAGTGTGATTGATACCTTTCGTTAATCTGCCGTTCCGATGAAACTCTGAAATAAAACGCATAATGTCATCCTTCAAGTCCTCCCAAAAATCCTTGATGAAACCAAAATTAATACCATCAGGACCGGGGCTTTTGAAACTGTCGCAATCCCACACCGCACTTTTAACTTCCTCCACGGAAAAAGGTCTGACCAAAACACCACCATCGGAGGCACACAACCTTCGGAAGTGAAGATTCTCCAACCCCGGCCTAACAACATGACGCGCCCTAAAATGAGACTGAAAATGAGAAAAAAATAGCCTGACGGATAGGTTGGACACCCTCAACCGGCACCCCTCCACAAAAATTGTCGAAATAGCATTCCTGCGCCGCCTTGCGGCTAGAACTGAGTGGAAATATTTGGAGTTAGCGTCACCCTCTCTGAGCCACATAGAACGAGACTGCTGCCAGCAAATACTTGTATTTATTCGCGACAAAGAAAGAATGTCAGAGGTAATATTGTGATACTCTGCCAACTCGAGTTCTGACAGATAATATTGTGCCATAGATCATCACTTAAACCCCCACTTATTCATAGTTATATATTTTTGTATTTTAAATATTTATTAATATATTTATTTAAAATGTCAACAAAAGCAGCCCCACTCAATTTTTTTTTTAAAATCTAAACATTTGCGACTGTTATAACCGTCGCAAAATAATATATAAATATTTAAACTACGTATTTGTGACAGTTTCAAACTGTCGCAAGACCCTTTAAATTGGATTAAAGTGCCTTCTTTGCAACAATTATGAGGGGTTGCAGATATTCTATACGGACGGTTAGCAGCCGTTGCAATGTCATCAGCGATGGTTGTAACGACTGGTCCCTGAAACCTTCGAACGGTCGCAATCCATCATTTTAAAAGTTACAAAATGTCTTTTTTCTGGTAGTGTGGGTTTCTAAAGTGAAAGGTAGGATCCCGAAGTAATGCACCTAAGCGATGGAAGTGTGTTTAAGTGTTTTAGGAGTGATTTCCTTGGAGTAATGGTGAGCTTAAGGTGGGAATTAACTAGAGAAGTGTAAGACGATTATAATTAAAAGTATGAGGTAGTGTTTTAAGATGATGGATGAAGATGAGGGTGATGTTCTTAAAGTAGTAATGTGTCTAAGGTAATTCTCATACAAAAGAATATAAGATTAAAATAAACGGAGAATAAGGTGTTGTCGTTTAAGATAATTGAAAGTGGGAAGAATAATAATATGGTGTGATAAATATTTTAAGTTAAAAATGAAGTTAGGATTATGGGAACAGTTGATGTTATAGGAGATAATAAATGTGAGACAAAATATTAAGTTTTATTGAAGTTATGATTAAGAGTAAAGAGTTTATTAATGGTGAGACGAGTTAATGTATATAAAGTTATCATTGATGAGATGAAATAATGAGTTAAAATGTTGAGTTTAAGGAGATGAATAAAATGTGATAATGTGTCGTTGACAGGTAAGTTAAATATTGTGATGACGTTTGATGAGAAAATCTTTATTTATGATGATGTTTTGATGAGTTAAACCTTGTTTATGATGATGATATTTGATGAGATAATCTTTATTTATGATGATGTTTTGATGAGTTAAACCTTGTTTATGATGATGATGTTTTGATGAGATAATCCCTAATTATGATGATGAGTTTTGATGAGATATTTGTGTTTATGATGAAGTTTGATAAGATAAATCATATTGTGGTGTGTATCACTGATGATGTGTTATTGTGTAGTATTTAGTGAGTCTTTCCTCATGCATCATATCATATTTAGGAAAATGATTAGAATGATGAGTGTATGTTCAGTAACAAAACTCTGACATACAATAGATGATGAGTAGAATTGGTACCACATGCATGTAGGTGATTAGGAGCAAAGTGAATTTTCACATATAAATGTTGATGTTTGAATTTGATGATCTTTTGACTAATATGTGAATTGTTGATGTTTGAAATTGACGATGTTGTGAATGAAGCGTGAACTGCTGTTATTCAAAATTGATGATACTAGGGTGGGGGTTTCAGTCATCCATATGATTTTATTCGGATTTGCTGTTGATTTTCATAAATTTTGTCTTGCATGAATTATGAAACGTTATTTTACTTTATTTGAAGTTGATGGATGTTTCCGCTGCCTAAATTGTGATTTTTGAATTTTAGTGAAAAGGTGAATTGCTGAGTAAATGTAGCACCTACTTGAATAAAAATTCTTTTTATTTATTAAATAAAGTCAGGGTCTTAGGGTGTTACATGTACTGTCTCTTGGGCTAGGATCTGCGCCCCTTTTCATAGAGGTGGGTTAGACATCCGCTCGGTAAGACATATTAATGCTTCTTTGCTTCTGAAGCTCAGCTGGTCTTTTTTGTCTAGTGATGCACAATGGGCCTCTCTTTGCCCTGATCGCTTTCCTAAAAATAAGCGCCCCATTAGCCACCATTTTCAATCTTCGATTTTGATAGGTTTAAAAACATACTATGTCGAGGTAGCTGCAAACTCTCAATGGGTTATTGGTAATGGTGCTGATATTTTATATTGGACGGATTGGCTTGGTTGTCCTTTGGTGGATGCTTTGGTGGTTCCGGATCATGTTCATTCTTCTTTATTGACTAGAGTTTGTGATTTGATTGCTGATGGTAATTGGTTGATTCCTTCTTTCATTTCGGATCATGCCCCTTGGCTTCGTGAGGAAATTCTTTGTATTATTTTGCCCCGCGAATACCTCTTAGACTCTCTTGTTTGGAAGCATTCTAAGGATTACTCTTTTTCTGCAAAGGATGATTATCTTCATCTTTTTCCTAAGGGACCTATGAACCCTTGGGCTTCTAAAATTTGGTGCAATTTTGTTCCACCTTCGATATCTTTTATTGGGTTAAGAATCATTCAGGATCGTATGCCTACCGATGATCAACTTCGTTGTTGCGGTTGTATTGTGGTCTATGTTTGCATTCTTTGCCTTAATTCTTTTGAATGTACGTCTCAACTTTTGTGAGAGCTGTTTGGTTGTGGATTGAGGATAAATTTCGAATTCAGCTAGATTTTTCTTCTCCTATTGCTCTGATTAATTGTTGTTCTTTATCCTCGGTTGAGAATATTTTATTGGCAGATATTCTTCATGTTTTTCATACCGTCCAGCTCAACAGAAATCCAGTTAAATTTAGTAGTGCTAATGCCTTTATGCACTCTTCAATTGCGAAGGTTAAATCTGCAATTTCTATCAGCGCTTCTTTGTGTAAGGTGTGTGTTGGTCCGACAACACTGGCGCTTCTATTTTGGGTGATTTAAATATTTCTCCAGCCTTTAAATCTCCTCCTATCATCAAGATGGTCCGCTGGCAGCCTCCTACTCATCATTGGCTAAAGGTTAATACTGATGGATCTTTAGTTGGTAATGTTGCAACTTGTGGTGGTATTTTCAGAAATGCTCTTTCTGTTTACATGGGCATTTTTCTAGCAAGCTTCAGGTTAATTCAATTTTGCACGCGGAGCTTCTTGGTATTATTATTGCTATTAAGCAGGCCCATACACTTGGTTGGATGCACCTTTGGATTGAGAGTGACTCGCAGTTTGCCATTCATGCTTCCAAATCTCGTTACGTTGTTCCTTGGGACCTTCGTAACCTTTGGAGTAATTGTTTGAGTTTGAATATGAAGCTTTTGTTTTCTCATGTTTTCAGGGAAGCTAAATCTTGTGCGGACAAGCTAGCAGCCTTGGGGCATGACTATTCTGATTTTTCTTGGTGGGATACTATTCCTGTCGGCCTTTTGGGGGACTTTTTTAGGGATCGTTGTAATCTCCTGAATTTTCACCTTTTTCACCTTTTTCAGCTTTCTTTTGTTTTTCCTGTTTGGGATTTTGGCCTAGTCCCCCCCTTCTTGTATCTTTTTTCCTTTTTTAATAATATTTATGAGTGCATGGCAGAGGATGAGGGGCTCTAAGGGGTGCCAACCTAGTTGGGATGTCATACAGTCTCTTTGATGCCATTACACTCTTGATTCAGCAAAAAAAAAAAACTTTAAAAGACATTTAAATGTGTGTGTGATGATGATGATGACAATGAATGACTTTTTATAATGGCTTAAGTTCATAGGAAGGTGCATTCACATTTCGACTGGACTAGGAAAATGCCTTGACCAGCCCCACTAGCTTTATGAGGATGTGCGCTCTCGCTAAAAAACGCAAACTTCTGAGCATATGCGAACGCTCGAAAAGTTGTGTGAAGTAGCCACCAAAGTTTTTGTTTAAAGGGAACGTTGATAAACCCTTAAGTTTTTTTTTGAAGGGAAACGATAATAAAACCCTTGACGATGAGGAAAAGGATGGTCATCGCAACCACTGTTGGGTTCGGGAGTCGATTACGCAAGGGGAAGGTATTAGCACCCCTCACGTCCGTTGTACTCAATGGGAACCTTCTATTTGGCTAAAGCTGAAAATGTTTTTAAATGTTTTGCGTGCATGCTTGTCTATATCAAAGGGAAAAAGAAAATATGATAAAAGGGGAAAAAGAAAGTTTTTTATTATTGTGCTTGACAAGATGTCGATCTTGCTCCTACGTATCTCCCGGTAGTCGGAGAATTCAAAGCGTACGTAGTTCTTTGGTAGAAAAACGTACATATGTTGGTTATTTTTAAATGAACGATGTTTTAACCGAATTCTTGCGATTAAACGTAGCTTGTATGCTCGCAGATGGGAGACTTAAGCGTATAGCTTGTATGCTCGCGCATGGGAGGCTTAAGCGTTTGTTCACGAATCGCGCTTAGAATAGGTAAAACATGTTCGTTGGGTAAAAGGGAGCAAATTGGTCACTATGGGACCAAAAGGGGTGCAATGGACTCAATCGAGTCGATCATTGACCGGGGTGACTCATACGAGTCGAGGGATGGAATCTAGTGGCCACGGGGGACCAAAAGGTTCGGATTGACCACAAGGGGCCAAGAATTGGTTTGGTATGGTCGGATACGTTGAAAATGGAATGACGATTGTCCGAACGACGAGATATACGTCACGCATTCGTTCAATCGGGGCAATGGAGAGACATACGTCAAACCATCCCTTTTTCATTCAAGTTTTTGGTTAAATTTCTTAGAAATCCCAAAGTTTATCAAAACACTTGGTTTGGAACTCAAAATGAAGAGGTTTTAACAATTTTGTGAAAAAAACGCACAAGTTCGGCTCATTTTGCAAACAGTTTTGAAAAGCGAACAAATTCGGCTTAAGTTCACGTTTGATTTTGAAAATCATGAACAAGGTTCTTGTTCAAGTTTGGTTTTGAAAATGGTGAACATAGCTTATTTGTTCAAGTTTATTTGAAAGTTTGTGAGCGTAACTTGTTTTGCAAGTTATCTAAACAAAGTGGCTCGAACTTGCGAATTTTTCAATATTATGCAAAATCCTTGAAAAGGTTTGGATAAAATGAGTTTACATCCTCTTAGGTTCTGAGTTCCTGGGCTAGAACCTCAAAATTTGGCTGCTTGGGAGCCTAAACTCAGATTCTGAGTTCTGTCATGGTCGCACTGCGACCATGACTTCGCACTGCGAAAAATGCGAATTTTTGAGTTCAGAAGCTGTTTCTGAACTGTTGTTCAGAAACAACTTCTGAACAAACTCAGAACCTTTTAGGAGAGTGAAAAGCTTTGAGTTTTGGCAATGAAAAGAGCTGGACAAACCAGTTTGAGTGTTTTGCAAACCTTGGGATTTCTTTTGAAATTCAAAAGGGGTTTTTTAGAGCAAAAAGGATTTGAACCAAATTTAAGATGCAAACACAACTATAAATGCAAGGTAAGGACTTAGAACACTTACAGAGATCCTAGCAAAGCTCCTGCTGCAAGGAAATGAAATGAACTTGGATTGTTGAGGTTCTTTGCAAGGTTTTGAATGTTGTTGATTTGGAGCAATGAACTTGTGTAAAGATGTGTGTTGGAATTGGTTTTTTGCTAGTGTTTAGTGCTCGTTTTTTCTGGTTGTTTGTAAGTGTAAGCAAGTGTATCAAAAGTGTTGAATGAGTAGTGCTTGTAACCTTGGGCATTGCTTCCTATTTATAGGCCAAAATGCAAATCAATTTTCATCATTAGAAATCCCCAAAATCCAGCTGATTTGTGGGCTAGGATCAGGCTAAATCTCTTTGCATTTAATGCAAAAGTGAAGAGGTAACCTTGCCTTGTGCCAAGGGTCAAGACTTAGCCAAATCCAGCCACTAATTCAATGGTTTTTGGATAGCAATGATGATGAAAACAGGGCTGGTTTGCAATTGGTTGTGCTTGGGGATTGATCCTTGCAATCTTGATGGTTAAGCAATAAAAACGTGCACTGTGATGTGCAGAGGTTGGGGGAAACAAAAGGCAACATGTGGGCTGGTGTGAGGGGGAAGAAAAGCTGCTGAAAAATAGGGCAGCAATCATGGTTTTTCGCAAGTGAAAACCAGCTGGGTTTGACTGGTTTTGGGGGAGCAAGCAGGAAGAAAGTCCACAAGCTGGTGGCTGGCAACCTTAGGGTCAGTAGCAGGTCACTTGGGAGGGACAAGAGCTGCCCAAGGGCAAGCCAACTTGCTTGGCACATGCTAGGTTGGAAGAAAAAGCTTCTTTCCTTGGCATTAATGGCAAGTGCTTCAATTCTGACTTTGCTGAGCTCAAAAAGCCATGAATGATGATGAAAATAATAATAAAAGAGATATGTAACAAAAAATGGAATTAAATCAAAGAAACCAAAAATCTGCAAAAAATTCGCAGACTTCGCACTGCGAAGTCATCATTTTTGAAATGTTGACTTTTTGGTTGACTTTTGTTGACTTTGAATTTTCTCTTCCTTTGTTTTTGATTTTTGTAAATTGTTTTGAAAAGGCTTAGGACAAAATTGGGGTACAACAGAGGATACATACATGTTTTATCGAATTGAGTATGGTTGAGAGTATGATTATCTTATCTAAGTTTGTCCCGCTTGGATGGAAGTGGTTGAAGGCGAGAGAAACACAAGAAGAGGGGGGCTGAATTGTGTTAGTTTTTTCAAACTTTACTAAGTCTTTTGCCTAGTCAAATTTTGAGTGAGTCTGAGTCTGATTACAGGGTCTGAGTGCAGCGGATAAATTAAACATAAAGAGAGAGAGAGAGAGAGAGAGAGAGAGAGAGAGATATATTAATTATACTGGTTCCTCCTACAAATCAGAAGTAGTCTAGTCCCCTTGCACTTTCAAGTGAGTTCACTATACTCACTAAAGATTACAAATGCTTAAGCACACAAGCAAGAGACTTCCAAATGCTTAAACACACAAGCAAGAGACTTTTAATGTTCAATCACAACTGAAAGAGACTTCTTACGATCTAACTTAATCAAATAAAATATTTTTTTGGTTTTACACTTGATATAAAATTAGAGGTGTAAGCAATTACAAAACAAAGTAAGACTCTTAAGACTTTAGAATTTCTAAGATATAAATTTGGTAAGAAATTCTTAAGTGTTTATGCGCTTTTGAATTTGACAAAGTAAGGGCACAAGTTAAAATTGCAGAGTCTTGTTTTTTTTTCTTCAAGTTTTAACCTCCTTATATAGAGAATGGTTTGAGATACGTTGGAGAGTGTCAGCGCATTAAGAGTCCTTGAGAAGCTATCAAATCAAGACGTTGGAATATTGCCTGATATGGTTAATGTCGTTTGAAAAAGACATTTGAAAACCATTTATGCAATTAGAATTATCTGTTTCATTACTTTTGTCCTTGAATTTGATTTTGCATGTGATTCAGAAGAAGGCAAATTGTACTTGGTCAGATCCTGAAAGCGACCTTCTCAGAAGAAAACAAAGCTGGCATGGCTTTTGAGTCCTCAAAGTCTGGATACCTCAGGGTTTGGGTGACTCAGAGTCTGATGATCCAAAGCCTTGCCTTCAGTAGCTTTTGGGTGAATTCCTCATTTCTGATCACATTGTTGAATTCTGGTTGACCTTTCTCCAAATCTTTTATGAAGTTTTTAGCTTCTCTTGTGTTGATGCTCTCATATATGTTCAGACCAAGATAAATTTTAATATATGGTCCTACACACTTAAACATATATTAGCATATTCAATTGTTCTTTAATACTTTATTTTCATCAAAACTTCAGAGGTATTATACAAATTAATCCAATTTATTTCCAACAATGGCAAGTTAGTAAAGCTTCAACGTGGAAAATAAATGATATGAGCACCATCTCCAAAAAGATATCTTAATTTCAAAAATTCATGTAAATTCTTACTTCTTGCTATGTTTTTAGTTATTTTATTTGCATTTGAAGACAAATTATATGTCCTTTAAAGTAGTGGTTCATGGTTTGAGGAACATTTTGTATTGTTCTTGTTGGATATTTGGTTGTTGGCTTCATGTTTGCTAAAATCAAATATACAAGCAAGATGTGCGTCTTCAGAAGATGATCCTCAGAAGCTGAACAGTACCTCAGAAGCTGGGTCTTCAGAAGCTGAACAGTACCTCAGAAGCTGAACCTTCAGAAGCTGGGTCTTCAGAAGCTGAACAGTACTTCAGACGCTAAACCTTCAGAAGCTGAACTTCAGATGTTGAACAGTACTTCAGACGCTGAACCTTTAGAAGCTGAACTTCCGACGCTGAACCTTCAGAAGCTGAACTGCAGAAGCAACTTTCAGAAGCAGTCTTGTTTTCGCACTTGGAGTTGTTTATTTTCTCATGTGATCTTTTGAAGATTTGACTGAAGAATTCTCCATGCTGCATGTCGTTCTAGAAGGAAGAATATTTGTGTGAGATATATTTTGAAGATTGGATACTTTTATTTGTGAATATATTTTTAAAGAGATCTTTGGAAAATATATATTTCTGAAGAAAGATTTTATTTTGAAATATATTCCCAAAGAAGAATTTTGGAAATATATCCTTGAAGAATATTTGGTTCAAATATTATGTTGTTGCTGAAGGCTATAAATAGAGGGCGCCTCTATTGAAGAAAATCAACTCAACCAAAGCTATCATTGATAGAGTATTCGTAGGTTTTGAGTCTGTTTATTGTGAGCCTTTCTTGTGTCACCTTGATGCAAGCATATGACTGTGTTTTATTGAGTTGTATTTGTGTATCACTCATGAGCTTTTCAGCAAGAGTGACTTTTGTGTATTTGGAGTGTGTCTCCTACCTTGATTGTTTTTTGAGTTTAAGATCACTGGGGCAGTGATTGATTGAGGGGAAGTGAGATGGGATCTCAGGTCTAGGAGTTCCTAGGTTGAAGTCAATACGGGTAGTAGCTAGGTGATAAGTTGTAAACTGGGAGTTTGCTGAGAACTTAGAACTAGGAGTATGCTAGTGGATTTCCTTCCTGGCTTGGTAGCCTCCAGATGTAGATGTGTTTGTCACCGAACTGGGTTAACAAATATCCTGTGCCATTTACTTTCTGTCTGATATTTTCATACTCTGTTATTGTTTCGTGTAATACTCTGTTTTACGTTCAGCATCAGGACTTGCCAGAATTTTCAATTGGTATCAGAGCAGGCAGCCTGCCTATTTTAGGGTGAGCTCCAGGGAAGTTTTTTTTTTCTGGCAGAATGGACAAAGAAGAATGATTTATGAACAGACCACCTCTGTTGGATGGTTCCAACTATGACAATTGGAAATCATGCATGAGTGCTTTCCTTAAGTTTATAGACAATAAAACATGGAAAGCAGTTCTGAAGGGTTGGGAACATCCTGTTGTGCTTGACAAAGATGGAAAGAAGAAAGCTGATCTGAAACCAGAAGAAGAGTGGTTCAAGGAAGAAGATGAATTAGCTCTTGGAAACTCCAAGGCATTGAATGCTATATTCAATGGAGTGAACAAGAATATGTTCAGACTGATCAAGCAATGCACTGTAGCTAAGGATGCTTGGGAGATTCTCAAAACTACACATGAAGGTACATCCAAGGTAAAAATGTCCAGCCTTCAACTTCTCACCACCAAGTTTGAAAATCTAAAAATGTTGGAGGATGAGAACATACAAGATTTCTATATGAACGTCCTGGACAAGGCTAACTCATTTGATTCTCTTGGAAAAAAGATATCTGATTAGAAGCTTGTGAGAAAAATACTCAGGTCTCTACCTAAGAGATTTGACATGAAGGTGACTGCCATTGAGGAAGCACAAGACATCTCCAATATGAAGGTGGGGGAATTAATAGGGTCCTTGCAGAATTTTGAGACAGCTTTCAACAACTGGACTGATAAGAAGGGGAAAGGTGTTACAAAGAACTATACCTCAGAAATGAAGAATTTTGCAAGTTATTAGAAAATCAGAAGAAGACTATAAGTTAAATGCATGCTGAAAGAAATGAACACTTAGAGCAAATTTCTGATCTCAAAGATGAGGTAACCTAGCTGAACTCTCAACTTGAACACATGAAGAAGCAAGTCAGAATGTTGAACACTGGTACTGATGTGCTAGAAGAGATATTGGAGAATCAGAACCAAGGAAAACAAAATGGAACAGGGTTTGACGATAGGACCTTGAACAACAAACAACAAAATCCAGCTAAAAGGTTCATTGCAGCTGTTGGAACATATGATCCAATGATGAGCAAACCTAAGTTGGAACATCAGAACAAACCTCAGGGATCTAAGAGCAGGAGGACATCTCATCCTTGGATATGTCATTACTGTGGTATAAAGGGGCACATAAAGCCATTCTGTTTCAAGTTGTATGGATACCATAAGCACCTTCAGCAAAGAAAATCTGAACCTGTTATAATTAATGTCACGAAGGAATGGAGACCAAAATGTGAAAGTGTTGGCAAGAGGCTGAAGAATAGGAAAGGAAAGGTTGTTGCTGCTGCCAGCAGGACTACTCCTGTTGCTAACAAGAGTGCTGTTGTTGGACCATCTAAAGGCTGGAGCAAGGTGGTGGTCCCTGTCCCAAAGAAGAAGGCACTAAAAGGAAAGGAAGTGGATCCTAGCAAGTCTGAGGATGATATTGAGCAAGATGTTCAAGACATCATGCCCTATGTTCAGAAGAGGATTGCTGGGAAGAAGATTCCTCTAAATGTGCCTGAATCACCCATTTACAAAACTTCCTTCCATGTTGTTGAGAACGTAACCAGGGGGAAGTATGTGCTCCAAAGAAGGCTTGTTGTGGAAAGAGAGTTGGCTAAAGAAGCCTTGCAGTGTGCTGAGGGTGATGAAGATGATACTGATCCTAATGAAGACTAAGCAGCTTCTGATACTGAGTCCGAAGACTGTCAATTTTTTGGACTATGTCCTGGATTTCATTTTGTGCTTCTGGTCTGCATTTTTGTACTATACTCTACAATTGTGTTCTCTTGTTTTTGTTTCCCCTGTGAAGACTTTGTGTGTGGTATGACTCTATGGTGCCTTTATGGTTATGAGTTTATGGATGAAAGCTCTTATGCGTTCTTTTCATCTATGGTGTAAGTTAGAATTGTGTTGTAGGTTTCCGGGTGTATTCCCTTTGTTTTTCCTCTGCCTGTGTGCATAAGGTTTTTAACCTCTGTTGTTTCTTGTTCTTTCTACTCCTGGTGAATGCATGGTTGTTTTGTCAAAATTGTTTGGCTAAAAAGGGGGAGATGAGTATATGTGTTTCCTGTCAAAAGCTGATCTGTTTCAGAGGGAGTCTCTGTTTCAGGGGGAGTGTATGTTTTCAAAAGCTGCTGCTGAATGATATGTTTCAGGGGGATTTTTGTATGTACCGTTGCTGACTCTATTGCTTTTTGTGTTACTACGTTTATGTTCTTCTTGATGTGTTCAGAATTTGCCTTGTGTATCTCAGATTGATTTTAGCCAAACATTTGCCAAAGGGGGAGATTGTTGGATATCTGGTTGTTGGCTTCATGTTTGCTAAAATCAAATATGCAAGCAAGATGTGCGTCTTCAGAAGCTGATCCTCAGAAGTTGAACAATACCTCAGAAGTTGGGTCTTCAGAAGCTGAACAATACCTCAGAAGCTGAACCTTCAGAAGCTGGGTCTTCAGAAGCTGAACAGTACTTCAGACGCTGAACCTTCAGCAGCTGAACTTCAGACACTTAACAGTACTTCAGACGCTGAACCTTCAGAAGCTGAACTTCAGAAGCAGCTTTCAGAAGCATGTTGGAACAAAATGTGTTAAACAACTCTCATCTGAATTAAGCAGGAGATTGTTGAAACATTTATGTGTAAACATATCTCTCTTTATAGTTTTGATGATAACAAAGTATTAAAGAGAAAATTGGTTATTTGCTAATGCTTTGTTCAAGTGTTTCAGAACCTCATGCATAACAAGTATTGATTAATAATAGTTATGAAGAACAAGCTAAAGAGCAAGAAGGAAAGCCACGAAGCATGGTTGCAAAAGCTAAAGGAAGACTGGTCCTGAAGTAGTGCTTCTGAAGTTCAGCTTCTGGGTCTGAAGGCAGCTTCTGAAGACTGGGTGCCTCTGATGAAGTCAACGCAACAGTCAACTCCTGAAGACCAGCTTCTGATCCGTACAACTGAAGCAGCTTCTGATCACTGTTCACTGATAAGCTTCTGAAGCTGATGTGGCATGGATTTTGACCAGTACTGTGCGCATTTAATGCCTGGAGGTGTCAGAACAACTCAATGAAACAGTTGTCTCCCTGACCCAAACATTCTCCAGTTTTTAAGGTGGGCCAATTCAAAAATGGCACCTGCCCTGTTCTGACAGAAAAAGTGCAGCACACAATTGCAGCAACCTAGTCCATTTGCAACGGCTAATTTCCTGAAATCCAGCAAATCTTCAACAGCTCTATTTTTGTCTATAAAAGGAGGAAGATTTGAAGAAGAAAATGTGGAAGACTCTTGAAAACAAAGAACTGAACTCTTGCTCTGTTTTGCTGTCAAAAATACGCAAGTTACCCAACCTCTTAGAAATTCTTTCATCTTTGTAATTTAGAATTTCTTAAGGTTAAGAGTCTTAACCTGTGTTGTATTAAGAGAACACCTCTGATATTTGATCAAGTGTTCATCCCAAACTCCTTTACTTGTAAACCAGTTTGGTCCCTTAAGTCTTAGTCTGTATACTAAGCATTTGTAACCTCATTCCTTTGTGGTCTGAGTCAGAAGCCTCTTGTCTTTGTGACTTGAGCATTGGGAAGTCTCTTGTCTTAGTGACTTGAGCATTGGAAGCCTCTTCCTTGGTGGTTGAGCATAAAAGTCTATTTCTTTGTGATTGAGCAGCTGGAAGTCTCTTTCTTAGTGATTGAGCAATTGTAATCAGAACTGATTATAGTGAAACTCTCTTGTTGGATACAAGGGGACATGACTACTTCTCACATTGAGAAGGAACCAGTATAATTTGCTGTGTCCTCTCTTTACCCTTCTCTTTTCTTCATTGAATCCGCTGCATAACTACTGATAACAGTTCAGAACTGATTCTTATCAGCTTCTGAACCTGACTTAAGTTTTGAAAAGAAAAGAAACAAGTTTTTAGAGTCACACAATTCAACCCCCCTTCTTGTGTGTGTTTTTCTCACCTTCAAAGCAGTCTTGTTTTCGCACTTGGAGTTGTTTATTTTCTCATGTGATTTTTGAAGATTTGACTGAAGAATTCTCCATGCTGCGTGTGGTTCTAGAAGGAAGAATATTTGCGTGAGATATATTTTGAAGATTGGATACTTTTATTTGTGAATATATTTTCAAAGAGATCTTTGGAAAATATATATTTCTTAAGAAAGATTTTATTTTTGAAATATATTCCCAAAGAAGAATTTTGGAAATATATCCTTGAAGAATATTTGGTTCAAATATTATGTTGCTGCTGAAGAATATAAATAGAGGACGCCTCTATTGAAGAAAATCAACTCAACCAAAGCTATCATTGATAGAGTATTCGAAGGTTTTGAGTCTGTTTATTGTGAGCCTTTCTTGTGTCACCTTGATGCAAGCATAGGATTGTGTTTTTTGAGTTGTATTTGTGTATCACTCATGAGCTTTTCAGCAAGAGCGACTTTTGTGTATTTGGAGTGTGTCTCCTATGTTGATTGTTTTTTGAGTTTAAGATCACTGGGGCAGTGATTGATTGAGGGGAAGTGAGATGGGATCTCAGGTCTAGGAGTTCCTAGGTTGAAGCCAATACGGGTAGTAGCTAGGTGATAAGTTGTAAACTGGGAGTTTGCTGAGAACTTAGAACTAGGAGTATGCTAGTGGATTTCCTTCCTGGCTTGGTAGCCTCCAGATGTAGATGTGTTTGTCACCGAATTGGGTTAACAAATATCCTGTGCCTTTTACTTTCTGTCTGATATTTTCATACTCTGTTATTATTTCGTGTTATACTCTGTTTTACGTTCAGCATCAGGACTTGCCAGAATTTTCAATTGGTATCAGAGCAGGCAGCCTGCCTATTTTAGGGTGAGCTCCAGGGAAGTTTTTTTTTCTGGCAGAATGGACAAAGAAGAATGATTTATGAACAGACCACCTCTGTTGGATGGTTCCAACTATGACAATTGGAAATCATGCATGAGTGCTTTCCTTAAGTTTATAGACAATAAAACATGGAAAGCAGTTCTGAAGGGTTGGGAACATCCTGTTGTGCTTGACAAAGATGGAAAGAAGAAAGCTGATCTGAAACCAGAAGAAGAATGGTTCAAGGAAGAAGATGAATTAGCTCTTGGAAACTCCAAGGCATTGAATGCTATATTCAATGGAGTGAACAAGAATATGTTCAGACTGATCAAGCAATGCACTGTAGCTAAGGATGCTTGGGAGATTCTCAAAACTACACATGAAGGTACATCCAAGGTAAAAATGTCCAGCCTTCAACTTCTCACCACCAAGTTTGAAAATCTAAAATTGTTGGAGGATGAGAACATACAAGATTTCTATATGAACGTCCTGGACAAGGCTAACTCATTTGATTCTCTTGGAAAAAAGATATCTGATTAGAAGCTTGTGAGAAAAATACTCAGGTCTCTACCTAAGAGATTTGACATGAAGGTGACTGCCATTGAGGAAGCACAAGACATCTCCAATATGAAGGTGGGGGAATTAATAGGGTCCTTGCAGAATTTTGAGACAGCTTTCAACAACTGGACTGATAAGAAGGGGAAAGGTGTTACAAAGAACTATACCTCAGAAATGAAGAATTTTGCAAGTTATTAGAAAATCAGAAGAAGACTATAAGTTAAATGCATGCTGAAAGAAATGAACACTTAGAGCAAATTTCTGATCTCAAAGAAGAGGTAACCTAGCTGAACTCTCAACTTGAACACATGAAGAAGCAAGTCAGAATGTTGAACACTGGTACTGATGTGCTAGAAGAGATATTGGAGAATCAGAACCAAGGAAAACAAAATGGAACGGGGTTTGACGATAGGACCTTGAACAACAAACAACAAAATCCAGCTAAAAGGTTCATTGCAGCTGTTGGAACATATGATCCAATGATGAGCAAACCTAAGTTGGAACATCAGAACAAACCTCAGGGATCTAAGAGCAGGAGGACATCTCATCCTTGGATATGTCATTACTGTGGTATAAAGGGGCACATAAATCCATTCTGTTTCAAGTTGTATGGATACCATAAGCACCTTCAGCAAAGAAAATCTGAACCTGTTATAATTAATGTCACGAAGGAATGGAGACCAAAATGTGAAAGTGTTGGCAAGAGGCTGAAGAATAGGAAAGGAAAGGTTGTTGCTGCTGCCAGCAGGACTACTCCTGTTGCTAACAAGAGTGCTGTTGTTGGACCATCTAAAGGCTGGAGCAAGGTGGTGGTCCCTGTCCCAAAGAAGAAGGCACTAAAAGGAAAGGAAGTGGATCCTAGCAAGTCTGAGGATGATATTGAGCAAGATGTTCAAGACATCATGCCCTATGTTCAGAAGAGGATTGCTGGGAAGAAGATTCCTCTAAATGTGCCTGAATCACCCATTTACAAAACTTTCTTCCATGTTGTTGAGAACGTAACCAGGGGGAAGTATGTGCTCCGAAGAAGGCTTGTTGTGGAAAGAGAGTTGGCTAAAGAAGCCTTGCAGTGTGCTGAGGGTGATGAAGATTATACTGATCCTAATGAAGACTAAGCAGCTTCTGATACTGAGTCCGAAGACTGTCAATTTTTTGGACTATGTCCTGGATTTCATTTTGTGCTTCTGGTCTGCATTTTTGTACTATACTCTACAATTGTGTTCTCTTGTTTTTGTTTCCCCTGTGAAGACTTTGTGTGTGGTATGACTCTATGGTGCCTTTATGGTTATGAGTTTATGGATGAAAGCTCTTATGCGTTCTTTTCATCTATGGTGTAAGTTAGAATTGTGTTGTAGGTTTCCGGGTGTATTCCCTTTGTTTTTCCTCTGCCTGTGTGCATAAGGTTTTTAACCTCTGTTGTTTCTTGTTCTTTCTACTCCTGGTGAATGCATGGTTGTTTTGTCAAAATTGTTTGGCTAAAAAGGGGGAGATGAGTATATGTGTTTCCTGTCAAAAGCTGATCTGTTTCAGAGGGAGTCTCTGTTTCAGGGGGAGTGTATGTTTTCAAAAGCTGCTGCTGAATGATATGTTTCAGGGGGATTTTTGTATGTACCGTTGCTGACTCTATTGCTTTTTGTGTTACTACGTTTATGTTCTTCTTGATGTGTTCAGAATTTGCCTTGTGTATCTCAGATTGATTTTAGCCAAACATTTGCCAAAGGGGGAGATTGTTGGATATCTGGTTGTTGGCTTCATGTTTGCTAAAATCAAATATGCAAGCAAGATGTGCGTCTTCAGAAGCTGATCCTCAGAAGCTGAACAATACCTCAGAAGTTGGGTCTTCAGAAGCTGAACAGTACCTCAGAAGCTGAACCTTCAGAAGCTGGGTCTTCAGAAGCTGAACAGTACTTCAGACGCTGAACCTTCAGCAGCTGAACTTCAGACACTTAACAGTACTTCAGACGCTGAACCTTCAGAAGCTGAACTTCAGAAGCAGCTTTCAAAAGCAGTCTTGTTTTCGCACTTGGAGTTGTTTATTTTCTCATGTGATCTTTTGAAGATTTGACTGAAGAATTCTCCATGCTGCGTGTGGTTCTAGAAGGAAGAATATTTGCGTGAGATATATTTTGAAGATTGGATACTTTTATTTGTGAATATATTTTCAAAGAGATCTTTGGAAAATATATATTTCTTAAGAAAGATTTTATTTTTGAAATATATTCCCAAAGAAGAATTTTGGAAATATATCCTTGAAGAATATTTGGTTCAAATATTATGTTGCTGCTGAAGAATATAAATAGAGGACGCCTCTATTGAAGAAAATCAACTCAACCAAAGCTATCATTGATAGAGTATTCGAAGGTTTTGAGTCTGTTTATTGTGAGCCTTTCTTGTGTCACCTTGATGCAAGCATAGGATTGTGTTTTATTGAGTTGTATTTGTGTATCACTCATGAGCTTTTCAGCAAGAGCGACTTTTGTGTATTTGGAGTGTGTCTCCTATGTTGATTGTTTTTTGAGTTTAAGATCACTGGGGCAGTGATTGATTGAGGGGAAGTGAGATGGGATCTCAGGTCTAGGAGTTCCTAGGTTGAAGTCAATACGGGTAGTAGCTAGGTGATAAGTTGTAAACTGGGAGTTTGCTGAGAACATAGAACTAGGAGTATGCTAGTGGATTTCCTTCCTGGCTTGGTAGCCTCCAGATGTAGATGTGTTTGTCACCGAACTGGGTTAACAAATATCCTGTGCCTTTTACTTTCTGTCTGATATTTTCATACTCTGTTATTGTTTCGTGTTATACTCTATTTTACGTTCAGCATCAGGACTTGCCAGAATTTTCAATTGGTATCAGAGCAGGCAGCCTGCCTATTTTAGGGTGAGCTCCAGGGATGTTTTTTTTTTCTGGCAGAATGGACAAAGAAGAATGATTTATGAACAGACCACCTCTGTTGGATGGTTCCAACTATGACAATTGGAAATCATGCATGAGTGCTTTCCTTAAGTTTATAGACAATAAAACATGGAAAGCAGTTCTGAAGGGTTGGGAACATCCTGTTGTGCTTGACAAAGATGGAAAGAAGAAAGCTGATCTGAAACCAGAAGAAGAGTGGTTCAAGGAAGAAGATGAATTAGCTCTTGGAAACTCCAAGGCATTGAATGCTATATTCAATGGAGTGAACAAGAATATGTTCAGACTGATCAAGCAATGCACTGTAGCTAAGGATGCTTGGGAGATTCTCAAAACTACACATGAAGGTACATCCAAGGTAAAAATGTCCAGCCTTCAACTTCTCACCACCAAGTTTGAAAATCTAAAATTGTTGGAGGATGAGAACATACAAGATTTCTATATGAACGTCCTGGACAAGGCTAACTCATTTGATTCTCTTGGAAAAAAGATATCTGATTAGAAGCTTGTGAGAAAAATACTCAGGTCTCTACCTAAGAGATTTGACATGAAGGTGACTGCCATTGAGGAAGCACAAGACATCTCCAATATGAAGGTGGGGGAATTAATAGGGTCCTTGCAGAATTTTGAGACAGCTTTCAACAACTGGACTGATAAGAAGGGGAAAGGTGTTACAAAGAACTATACCTCAGAAATGAAGAATTTTGCAAGTTATTAGAAAATCAGAAGAAGACTATAAGTTAAATGCATGCTGAAAGAAATGAACACTTAGAGCAAATTTCTGATCTCAAAGATGAGGTAACCCAGCTGAACTCTCAACTTGAACACATGAAGAAGCAAGTCAGAATGTTGAACACTGGTACTGATGTGCTAGAAGAGATATTGGAGAATCAGAACCAAGGAAAACAAAATGGAACAGGGTTTGACGATAGGACCTTGAACAACAAACAACAAAATCCAGCTAAAAGGTTCATTGCAGCTGTTGGAACATATGATCCAATGATGAGCAAACTTAAGTTGGAACATCAGAACAAACCTCAGGGATCTAAGAGCAGGAGGACATCTCATCCTTGGATATGTCATTACTGTGGTATAAAGGGGCACATAAAGCCATTCTGTTTCAAGTTGTATGGATACCATAAGCACCTTCAGCAAAGAAAATCTGAACCTGTTATAATTAATGTCACGAAGGAATGGAGACCAAAATGTGAAAGTGTTGGCAAGAGGCTGAAGAATAGGAAAGGAAAGGTTGTTGCTGCTGCCAGCAGGACTACTCCTGTTGCTAACAAGAGTGCTGTTGTTGGACCATCTAAAGGCTGGAGCAAGGTGGTGGTCCCTGTCCCAAAGAAGAAGGCACTAAAAGGAAAGGAAGTGGATCCTAGCAAGTCTGAGGATGATATTGAGCAAGATGTTCAAGACATCATGCCCTATATTCAGAAGAGGATTGCTGGGAAGAAGATTCCTCTAAATGTGCCTGAATCACCCATTTACAAAACTTCCTTCCATGTTGTTGAGAACGTAACCAGGGGGAAGTATGTGCTCCAAAGAAGGCTTGTTGTGGAAAGAGAGTTGGCTAAAGAAGCCTTGCAGTGTGCTGAGGGTGATGAAGATGATACTGATCCTAATGAAGACTAAGCAGCTTCTGATACTGAGTCCGAAGACTGTCAATTTTTTGGACTATGTCCTGGATTTCATTTTGTGCTTCTGGTCTGCATTTTTGTACTATACTCTACAATTGTGTTCTCTTGTTTTTGTTTCCCCTGTGAAGACTTTGTGTGTGGTATGACTCTATGGTGCCTTTATGGTTATGAGTTTATGGATGAAAGCTCTTATGCGTTCTTTTCATCTATGGTCTAAGTTAGAATTGTGTTGTAGGTTTCCGGGTGTATTCCCTTTGTTTTTCCTCTGCCTGTGTGCATAAGGTTTTTAACCTCTGTTGTTTCTTGTTCTTTCTACTCCTGGTGAATGCATGGTTGTTTTGTCAAAATTGTTTGGCTAAAAAGGGGGAGATGAGTATATGTGTTTCCTGTCAAAAGCTGATCTGTTTCAGAGGGAGTCTCTGTTTCAGGGGGAGTGTATGTTTTCAAAAGTTGCTGCTGAATGATATGTTTCAGGGGGATTTTTGTATGTACCGTTGCTGACTCTATTGCTTTTTGTGTTACTACGTTTATGTTCTTCTTGATGTGTTCAGAATTTGCCTTGTGTATCTCAGATTGATTTTAGCCAAACATTTGCCAAAGGGGGAGATTGTTGGATATCTGGTTGTTGGCTTCATGTTTGCTAAAATCAAATATGCAAGCAAGATGTGCGTCTTCAGAAGCTGATCCTCAGAAGCTGAACAATACCTCAGAAGTTGGGTCTTCAGAAGCTGAACAGTACCTCAGAAGCTGAACCTTCAGAAGCTGGGTCTTCAGAAGCTGAACAGTACTTCAGACGCTGAACCTTCAGCAGCTGAACTTCAGACACTTAACAGTACTTCAGACGCTGAACCTTCAGAAGCTGAACTTCAGAAGCAGCTTTCAAAAGCAGTCTTGTTTTCGCACTTGGAGTTGTTTATTTTCTCATGTGATCTTTTGAAGATTTGACTGAAGAATTCTCCATGCTGCGTGTGGTTCTAGAAGGAAGAATATTTGCGTGAGATATATTTTGAAGATTGGATACTTTTATTTGTGAATATATTTTCAAAGAGATCTTTGGAAAATATATATTTCTTAAGAAAGATTTTATTTTTGAAATATATTCCCAAAGAAGAATTTTGGAAATATATCCTTGAAGAATATTTGGTTCAAATATTATGTTGCTGCTGAAGAATATAAATAGAGGACGCCTCTATTGAAGAAAATCAACTCAACCAAAGCTATCATTGATAGAGTATTCGAAGGTTTTGAGTCTGTTTATTGTGAGCCTTTCTTGTGTCACCTTGATGCAAGCATAGGATTGTGTTTTATTGAGTTGTATTTGTGTATCACTCATGAGCTTTTCAGCAAGAGCGACTTTTGTGTATTTGGAGTGTGTCTCCTATGTTGATTGTTTTTTGAGTTTAAGATCACTGGGGCAGTGATTGATTGAGGGGAAGTGAGATGGGATCTCAGGTCTAGGAGTTCCTAGGTTGAAGTCAATACGGGTAGTAGCTAGGTGATAAGTTGTAAACTGGGAGTTTGCTGAGAACATAGAACTAGGAGTATGCTAGTGGATTTCCTTCCTGGCTTGGTAGCCTCCAGATGTAGATGTGTTTGTCACCGAACTGGGTTAACAAATATCCTGTGCCTTTTACTTTCTGTCTGATATTTTCATACTCTGTTATTGTTTCGTGTTATACTCTATTTTACGTTCAGCATCAGGACTTGCCAGAATTTTCAATTGGTATCAGAGCAGGCAGCCTGCCTATTTTAGGGTGAGCTCCAGGGAAGTTTTTTTTTTCTGGCAGAATGGACAAAGAAGAATGATTTATGAACAGACCACCTCTGTTGGATGGTTCCAACTATGACAATTGGAAATCATGCATGAGTGCTTTCCTTAAGTTTATAGACAATAAAACATGGAAAGCAGTTCTGAAGGGTTGGGAACATCCTGTTATGCTTGACAAAGATGGAAAGAAGAAAGCTGATCTGAAACCAGAAGAAGAATGGTTCAAGGAAGAAGATGAATTAGCTCTTGGAAACTCCAAGGCATTGAATGCTATATTCAATGGAGTGAACAAGAATATGTTCAGACTGATCAAGCAATGCACTGTAGCTAAGGATGCTTGGGAGATTCTCAAAACTACACATGAAGGTACATCCAAGGTAAAAATGTCCAGCCTTCAACTTCTCACCACCAAGTTTGAAAATCTAAAATTGTTGGAGGATGAGAACATACAAGATTTCTATATGAACGTCCTGGACAAGGCTAACTCATTTGATTCTCTTGGAAAAAAGATATCTGATTAGAAGCTTGTGAGAAAAATACTCAGGTCTCTACCTAAGAGATTTGACATGAAGGTGACTGCCATTGAGGAAGCACAAGACATCTCCAATATGAAGGTGGGGGAATTAATAGGGTCCTTGCAGAATTTTGAGACAGCTTTCAACAACTGGACTGATAAGAAGGGGAAAGGTGTTACAAAGAACTATACCTCAGAAATGAAGAATTTTGCAAGTTATTAGAAAATCAGAAGAAGACTATAAGTTAAATGCATGCTGAAAGAAATGAACACTTAGAGCAAATTTCTGATCTCAAAGATGAGGTAACCCAGCTGAACTCTCAACTTGAACACATGAAGAAGCAAGTCAGAATGTTGAACACTGGTACTGATGTGCTAGAAGAGATATTGGAGAATCAGAACCAAGGAAAACAAAATGGAACAGGGTTTGACGATAGGACCTTGAACAACAAACAACAAAATCCAGCTAAAAGGTTCATTGCAGCTGTTGGAACATATGATCCAATGATGAGCAAACCTAAGTTGGAACATCAGAACAAACCTCAGGGATCTAAGAGCAGGAGGACATCTCATCCTTGGATATGTCATTACTGTGGTATAAAGGGGCACATAAATCCATTCTGTTTCAAGTTGTATGGATACCATAAGCACCTTCAGCAAAGAAAATCTGAACCTGTTATAATTAATGTCACGAAGGAATGGAGACCAAAATGTGAAAGTGTTGGCAAGAGGCTGAAGAATAGGAAAGGAAAGGTTGTTGCTGCTGCCAGCAGGACTACTCATGTTGCTAACAAGAGTGCTGTTGTTGGACCATCTAAAGGCTGGAGCAAGGTGGTGGTCCCTGTCCCAAAGAAGAAGGCACTAAAAGGAAAGGAAGTGGATCCTAGCAAGTCTGAGGATGATATTGAGCAAGATGTTCAAGACATCATGCCCTATGTTCAGAAGAGGATTGCTGGGAAGAAGATTCCTCTAAATGTGCCTGAATCACCCATTTACAAAACTTCCTTCCATGTTGTTGAGAACGTAACCAGGGGGAAGTATGTGCTCCAAAGAAGGCTTGTTGTGGAAAGAGAGTTGGCTAAAGAAGCCTTGCAGTGTGCTGAGGGTGATGAAGATGATACTGATCCTAATGAAGACTAAGCAGCTTCTGATACTGAGTCCGAAGACTGTCAATTTTTTGGACTATGTCCTGGATTTCATTTTGTGCTTCTGGTCTGCATTTTTGTACTATACTCTACAATTGTGTTCTCTTGTTTTTGTTTCCCCTGTGAAGACTTTGTGTGTGGTATGACTCTATGGTGCCTTTATGGTTATGAGTTTATGGATGAAAGCTCTTATGCGTTCTTTTCATCTATGGTGTAAGTTAGAATTGTGTTGTAGGTTTCCGGGTGTATTCCCTTTGTTTTTCCTCTGCCTGTGTGCATAAGGTTTTTAACCTCTGTTGTTTCTTGTTCATTCTACTCCTGGTGAATGCATGGTTGTTTTGTCAAAATTGTTTGGCTAAAAAGGGGGAGATGAGTATATGTGTTTCCTGTCAAAAGCTGATCTGTTTCAGAGGGAGTCTCTGTTTCAGGGGGAGTGTATGTTTTCAAAAGCTGCTGCTGAATGATATGTTTCAGGGGGATTTTTGTATGTACCGTTGCTGACTCTATTGCTTTTTGTGTTACTACGTTTATGTTCTTCTTGATGTGTTCAGAATTTGCCTTGTGTATCTCAGATTGATTTTAGCCAAACATTTGCCAAAGGGGGAGATTGTTGGATATCTGGTTGTTGGCTTCATGTTTGCTAAAATCAAATATGCAAGCAAGATGTGCGTCTTCAGAAGCTGATCCTCAGAAGCTGAACAATACCTCAGAAGTTGGGTCTTCAGAAGCTGAACAGTACCTCAGAAGCTGAACCTTCAGAAGCTGGGTCTTCAGAAGCTGAACAGTACTTCAGACGCTGAACCTTCAGCAGCTGAACTTCAGACACTTAACAGTACTTCAGACGCTGAACCTTCAGAAGCTGAACTTCAGAAGCAGCTTTCAAAAGCAGTCTTGTTTTCGCACTTGGAGTTGTTTATTTTCTCATGTGATCTTTTGAAGATTTGACTGAAGAATTCTCCATGCTGCGTGTGGTTCTAGAAGGAAGAATATTTGCGTGAGATATATTTTGAAGATTGGATACTTTTATTTGTGAATATATTTTCAAAGAGATCTTTGGAAAATATATATTTCTTAAGAAAGATTTTATTTTTGAAATATATTCCCAAAGAAGAATTTTGGAAATATATCCTTGAAGAATATTTGGTTCAAATATTATGCTGCTGCTGAAGAATATAAATAGAGGACGCCTCTATTGAAGAAAATCAACTCAACCAAAGCTATCATTGATAGAGTATTCGAAGGTTTTGAGTCTGTTTATTGTGAGCCTTTCTTGTGTCACCTTGATGCAAGCATAGGATTGTGTTTTATTGAGTTGTATTTGTGTATCACTCATGAGCTTTTCAGCAAGAGCGACTTTTGTGTATTTGGAGTGTGTCTCCTATGTTGATTGTTTTTTGAGTTTAAGATCACTGGGGCAGTGATTGATTGAGGGGAAGTGAGATGGGATCTCAGGTCTAGGAGTTCTTAGGTTGAAGTCAATACGGGTAGTAGCTAGGTGATAAGTTGTAAACTGGGAGTTTGCTGAGAACATAGAACTAGGAGTATGCTAGTGGATTTCCTTCCTGGCTTGGTAGCCTCCAGATGTAGATGTGTTTGTCACCGAACTGGGTTAACAAATATCCTGTGCCTTTTACTTTCTGTCTGATATTTTCATACTCTGTTATTGTTTCGTGTTATACTCTATTTTACGTTCAGCATCAGGACTTGCCAGAATTTTCAATTGGTATCAGAGCAGGCAGCCTGCCTATTTTAGGGTGAGCTCCAGGGAAGTTTTTTTTTTCTGGCAGAATGGACAAAGAAGAATGATTTATGAACAGACCACCTCTGTTGGATGGTTCCAACTATGACAATTGGAAATCATGCATGAGTGCTTTCCTTAAGTTTATAGACAATAAAACATGGAAAGCAGTTCTGAAGGGTTGGGAACATCTTGTTGTGCTTGACAAAGATGGAAAGAAGAAAGCTGATCTGAAACCAGAAGAAGAATGGTTCAAGGAAGAAGATGAATTAGCTCTTGGAAACTCCAAGGCATTGAATGCTATATTCAATGGAGTGAACAAGAATATGTTCAGACTGATCAAGCAATGCACTGTAGCTAAGGATGCTTGGGAGATTCTCAAAACTACACATGAAGGTACATCCAAGGTAAAAATGTCCAGCCTTCAACTTCTCACCACCAAGTTTGAAAATCTAAAATTGTTGGAGGATGAGAACATACAAGATTTCTATATGAACGTCCTGGACAAGGCTAACTCATTTGATTCTCTTGGAAAAAAGATATCTGATTAGAAGCTTGTGAGAAAAATACTCAGGTCTCTACCTAAGAGATTTGACATGAAGGTGACTGCCATTGAGGAAGCACAAGACATCTCCAATATGAAGGTGGGGGAATTAATAGGGTCCTTGCAGAATTTTGAGACAGCTTTCAACAACTGGACTGATAAGAAGGGGAAAGGTGTTACAAAGAACTATACCTCAGAAATGAAGAATTTTGCAAGTTATTAGAAAATCAGAAGAAGACTATAAGTTAAATGCATGCTGAAAGAAATGAACACTTAGAGCAAATTTCTGGTCTCAAAGATGAGGTAACCCAGCTGAACTCTCAACTTGAACACATGAAGAAGCAAGTCAGAATGTTGAACACTGGTACTGATGTGCTAGAAGAGATATTGGAGAATCAGAACCAAGGAAAACAAAATGGAACAGGGTTTGACGATAGGACCTTGAACAACAAACAACAAAATCCAGCTAAAAGGTTCATTGCAGCTGTTGGAACATATGATCCAATGATGAGCAAACCTAAGTTGGAACATCAGAACAAACCTCAGGGATCTAAGAGCAGGAGGACATCTCATCCTTGGATATGTCATTACTGTGGTATAAAGGGGCACATAAAGCCATTCTGTTTCAAGTTGTATGGATACCATAAGCACCTTCAGCAAAGAAAATCTGAACCTGTTATAATTAATGTCACGAAGGAATGGAGACCAAAATGTGAAAGTGTTGGCAAGAGGCTGAAGAATAGGAAAGGAAAGGTTGTTGCTACTGCCAGCAGGACTACTCCTGTTGCTAACAAGAGTGCTGTTGTTGGACCATCTAAAGGCTAGAGCATGGTGGTGGTCCCTGTCCCAAAGAAGAAGGCACTAAAAGGAAAGGAAGTGGATCCTAGCAAGTCTGAGGATGATATTGAGCAAGATGTTCAAGACATCATGCCCTATGTTCAGAAGAGGATTGCTGGGAAGAAGATTCCTCTAAATGTGCCTGAATCACCCATTTACAAAACTTCCTTCCATGTTGTTGAGAACGTAACCAGGGGGAAGTATGTGCTCCAAAGAAGGCTTGTTGTGGAAAGAGAGTTGGCTAAAGAAGCCTTGCAGTGTGCTGAGGGTGATGAAGATGATACTGATCCTAATGAAGACTAAGCAGCTTCTGATACTGAGTCCGAAGACTGTCAATTTTTTGGACTATGTCCTGGATTTCATTTTGTGCTTCTGGTCTGCATTTTTGTACTATACTCTACAATTGTGTTCTCTTGTTTTTGTTTCCCCTGTGAAGACTTTGTGTGTGGTATGACTCTATGGTGCCTTTATGGTTATGAGTTTATGGATGAAAGCTCTTATGCGTTCTTTTCATCTATGGTCTAAGTTAGAATTGTGTTGTAGGTTTCCGGGTGTATTCCCTTTGTTTTTCCTCTGCCTGTGTGCATAAGGTTTTTAACCTCTGTTGTTTCTTGTTCTTTCTACTCCTGGTGAATGCATGGTTGTTTTGTCAAAATTGTTTGGCTAAAAAGGGGGAGATGAGTATATGTGTTTCCTGTCAAAAGCTGATCTGTTTCAGAGGGAGTCTCTGTTTCAGGGGGAGTGTATGTTTTCAAAAGCTGCTGCTGAATGATATGTTTCAGGGGGATTTTTGTATGTACCGTTGCTGACTCTATTGCTTTTTGTGTTACTACGTTTATGTTCTTCTTGATGTGTTCAGAATTTGCCTTGTGTATCTCAGATTGTTTTTAGCCAAACATTTGCCAAAGGGGGAGATTGTTGGATATCTGGTTGTTGGCTTCATGTTTGCTAAAATCAAATATGCAAGCAAGATGTGCGTCTTCAGAAGCTGATCCTCAGAAGCTGAACAATACCTCAGAAGTTGGGTCTTCAGAAGCTGAACAGTACCTCAGAAGCTGGGTCTTCAGAAGCTGAACAGTACTTCAGACGCTGAACCTTCAGCAGCTGAACTTCAGACACTTAACAGTACTTCAGACGCTGAACCTTCAGAAGCTGAACTTCAGAAGCAGCTTTCAAAAGCAGTCTTGTTTTCGCACTTGGAGTTGTTTATTTTCTCATGTGATCTTTTGAAGATTTGACTGAAGAATTCTCCATGCTGCGTGTGGTTCTAGAAGGAAGAATATTTGCGTGAGATATATTTTGAAGATTGGATACTTTTATTTGTGAATATATTTTCAAAGAGATCTTTGGAAAATATATATTTCTTAAGAAAGATTTTATTTTTGAAATATATTCCCAAAGAAGAATTTTGGAAATATATCCTTGAAGAATATTTGGTTCAAATATTATGTTGCTGCTGAAGAATATAAATAGAGGACGCCTCTATTGAAGAAAATCAACTCAACCAAAGCTATCATTGATAGAGTATTCGAAGGTTTTAAGTCTGTTTATTGTGAGCCTTTCTTGTGTCACCTTGATGCAAGCATAGGATTGTGTTTTATGAAGTTGTATTTGTGTATCACTCATGAGCTTTTCAGCAAGAGCGACTTTTGTGTATTTGGAGTGTGTCTCCTACGTTGATTGTTTTTTGAGTTTAGATCACTGGGGCAGTGATTGATCGAGGGGAAGTGAGATGGGATCTCAGGTCTAGGAGTTCCTAGGTTGAAGTCAATACGGGTAGTAGCTAGGTGATAAGTTGTAAATTGGGAGTTTGCTGAGAACTTAGAACTAGGAGTATGCTAGTGGATTTCCTTCCTGGCTTGGTAGCCTCCAGATGTAGATGTGTTTGTCACCGAACTGGGTTAACAAATATCCTGTGCCTTTTACTTTCTGTCTGATATTTTCCTACTCTGTTATTGTTTCGTGTTATACTCTGTTTTACGTTTAGCATCAGGACTTGCCAGAATTTTCAATTGGTATCATAGCAGGCACCCTGCCTATTTAAGGGTGAGCTCCAGGGAAGTTTTTTTTCTGGCAGAATGGACAAAGAAGAATGATTTATGAACATACCACCTCTGTTGGATGGTTCCAACTATGACTATTGGAAATCATGCATGAGTACTTTCCTTAAATTTATAGACAGTAAAACATGGAAAGCAGTTCTGAAGGGTTGTGAACATCCTGTTGTGCTTAACAAAGATGGAAAGAAGAAAGCTGATCTGAAACCAGAAGAAGAGTGGTCCAAGGAAGAAGATGAATTAGCTCTTGGAAACTCCAAGGCCTTGAATGCTATATTCAATGGAGTGAGCAAGAATATGTTCAGACTGATCAAGCAATGCACTGTAGCTAAGGATGCTTGGGTGATTCTCAAAACTACACATGAAGGTACATCCAAGGTAAAAATGTCCAGCCTTCAACTTCTCACCACCAAGTTTGAAAATCTCAAAATGTTGGAGGATGAGAACACACAAGATTTCTATATGAACGTCCTGGACATGGCTAACTCATTTGATTCTCTTGGAGAAAAGATATCTGATTAGAAGCTTGTGAGAAAAATACTCAGGTCTCTACCTAAGAGATTTGACATGAAGGTGACTGCCATTGAGGAAGCACAAGACATCTCCAATATGAAGGTTGAGGAATTAATAGGGTCCTTACAGAATTTTGAGATAGCTTTCAACAACTAGACTGATAAGAAGGGGAAAGGTGTTACAAAGAACTATACCTCATAAATGAAGAATTTTGCAAGTTATTAGAAAATCAGAAGAAGGCTATAAGTTAAATGCATGCTGAAAGAAGTGAACACTTAGAGCAAATTTCTGATCTCAAAGTTGAGGTAACCCAGCTGAACTCTCAACTTGAACACATGAAGAAGCAAGTCAGAATGTGGAACACTGGTACTGATGTGCTAGAAGAGATATTGGAGAATCAGAACCAAGGAAAACAAAATGGAACAGGGTTTGACAATAGGACCTTGAACAACAAACAACAAAATCCAGCTAAAAGGTTCATTGCAGCTGTTGGAACATATGATCCAATGATGAGAAAACCTAAGTTGGAACATCAGAACAAACCTCAGGGATCTAAGAGCAGGAGGGCATCTCATCCTTGGATATGTCATTACTGTGGTAGAAAGGGGCACATAAAGCCATTCTGTTTCAAGTTGTATGGATACCCCAAGCACCTTCAGCAAAGAAAATCTGAACCTGTTATAATTAATGTCACGAAGGAATGGATACCAAAATGTGAAAGTGTTAGCAAGAGGCTGAAGAATAGGAAAGGAAAGGTTGTTGCTGCTGCCAGCAGGCCTACTCCTGTTGCTAAGAAGAGTGCTGTTGTTGGACCATCTAAAGGCTGGAGCAAGGTGGTGATTCCTGTCCCAAAGAAGAAGGCACTAAAAGGAAAGGAAGTGGATCCTAGCAAGTCTGAGGATGATATTGAGCAAGATGTTCAAGACATCATGCCCTATGTTCAGAAGAGGATTGCTGGGAAGAAGATTCCTCTAAATGTGCCTGAATCACCCATTGACAAAACTTCCTTCCATGTTGTTGAGAACGTAACCAGGGGGAAGTATGTGCTCCAAAGAAGGCTTGTTGTGGAAAGAGAGTTGGCTAAAGAAGCCTTGCAGTGTGCCGAGGGTGATGAAGATGATACTGATCCTAATGAAGACTAAGCAGCTTCGGATACTAAGTCTGAAGACTGTCAATTTTTTGGACTATGTCCTGGATTTCATTTTGTGCTTCTGGTCTGCATTTTTGTACTATACTCTACAGTTGTGTTCTCTTGTTTTTGTTTCCCCTGTGAAGACTTTGTGTGTGGTATGACTCTATGGTGCCTTTATGGTTATGGGTTTGTGGATGAAAGCTCTTATGCGTTCTTTTCATCTATGGTGTAAGTTAGAATTGTGTTGCAGGTTTCTGGGTGTATTCCCTTTGTTTTTCCTCTGCCTGTGTGCATATGGTTTCTAACCTCTGTTGTTTCTTGTTCTTTCTACTCCTGGTGAATGCATGGTTGTTTTGTCAAAATTGTTTGGCTAAAACGGGGGAGATGAGTATATGTGTTTCCTGTCAGAAGCTGATCTGTTTCAGAGGGAGTCTCTGTTTCAGGGGGAGTGTATGTTTTCAAAAGCTGCTGCTGAATGATATGTTTCAGGGGGATTTTTGTATGTGCCGTTGTTGACTCTGTTGCTTTTTGTGTTACTATGTTTATGTTCTTCTTGATGTGTTCAGAATTTGACTTGTGTATCTCAGATTGATTTTAGCCAAATATTTGCCAAAGGGGGAGATTGTTGGATATTTGGTTGTTGGCTTCATGTTTGCTAAAATCAAATATACAAGCAAGATGTGCGTCTTCAGAAGCTGATCCTCAGAAGCTGAACAGTACCTCAGAAGTTGGGTCTTCAGAAGCTGAACAGTACCTCAGAAGCTGAACCTTCAGAAGCTGGGTCTTCAAAAGCTGAACAGTACTTCAAACGCTGAACCTTCAGCAGCTGAACTTCAGACACTTAACAGTACTTCAGACGCTGAACCTTCAGAAGCTGAACTTCAGAAGCAGTCTTGTTTTCGCACTTGGAGTTGTTTATTTTCTCATGTGATCTTTTGAAGATTTGACTGAAGAATTCTCCATGCTGCGTGTGGTTCTAGAAGGAAGAATATTTGCGTGAGATATATTTTGAAGATTGGATACTTTTATTTGTGAATATATTTTCAAAGAGATCTTTGGAAAATATATATTTCTGAAGAAAGATTTTATTTTGAAATATATTCCCAAAGAAGAATTTTGGAAATATATCCTTGAAGAATATTTGGTTCAAATATTATGTTGCTGCTGAAGGATATAAATAGAGGACGCCTCTATTGAAGAAAATCAACTCAACCAAAGCTATCATTGATAGAGTATTCGAAGGTTTTGAGTCTGTTTATTGTGAGCCTTTCTTGTGTCACCTTGATGCAAGCATAGGATTGTGTTTTATTGAGTTGTATTTGTGTATCACTCATGAGCTTTTAAGCAAGAGTGACTTTTGTGTATTTGGAGTGTGTCTCCTACTTTGATTGTTTTTTGAGTTAAAGATAACTGGGGCAGTGTATTGGATATTTGGTTGTTGGCTTCATGTTTGCTAAATTCAAATATACAAGCAAGATGTGCGTCTTCAGAAGATGATCCTCAGAAGCTGAACAGTACCTCAGAAGCTGGGTCTTCAGAAGCAGAACAGTACTTCAAAATTTGGGTCTTAAGAAGCTGAACAGTACTTCAGAAGCTGGGTCTTCAGAAGCTGAACAGTACTTCAGACGCTAAACCTTCAGAAGCTGATGTTCAGACGTCGAACAGTACTTCAGACGCTGAACCTTCAGAAGCTGATGTTCAGACGCTGAAACAGTACTTCAGATGCTGACCTTCAGAAGCTGAAATGTTCAGACGCAGAAGCATCTTTCAGAAGCAGTCTTGTTTTCGCACTTGGAGTTGTTTATTTTTCTCACCTGATCTGTTGAAGATTTAATTGAAGAATTCTACCAAGTTGCGTGTGTTCTAGAAAGAAGTTATTTTCACAAGATATATTGAAGATTGGTTTCTTTTATTTGTGAATATATTTTCAAAGTAATCTTTGGAAAATATATTTCTGAAGAATATTTGCTTCTATATGTTTCTAAAGAATTTTGGAAATATATCTTTGAATAAAATTTGGTTCAATTATTTGTAGCTGCTGAAGACTATAAATAGAGGACGCTGCTATTGAAGAAAATCGTTTAAAAACAGAAGAAATTTTAGAGAGAGTTATTCTTAGTTTTTGACTCTGTTCATTGTGAGCTTTGTGCTATGTTTTTGTACAGCACTCAATTGTTTAGAGTTGGTTTGTTTTATTGAGTTGTAATCACTTGAAGCTTTTAAGCAAAAGTGACTGTTTATGTCTTTGGAGTGTGTCTCCTACCTAGTTGTTTGTTATTAGAGTCTGATATCACTGGGGCAGTGATTGACTGAGGGAAGTGAGATGAGATCTCAAGTCTAGGAGTTCCTAGGTTGAAATCAATACGGGTAGTAGCTAGGTGATAAGTTGTAAACTGGGAGTTTGCTGAGAACTTAGAACTAGAACTATCATAGTGGATTTCCTTCCTGGCTTGGTAGCCTCCAGATGTAGGTGTGTTTGTCACCGAACTGGGTTAACAAATATCTTGTGCCTTTTTACTTTCAGTCTGTTACTTTCTGTCTGTTATTTTGCTTCTGAACTATTGTACTCTGTTTTGCGTGTTGTACTCTGTTCTACTATGTTTTACATTCAGAATCAGGACCTGCCAGAAATTTCACACTGATTGATTGAGGGGAAGTGAGATGGGATCTCAGGTCTAGGAGTTCCTAGGTTGAAGTCAATACGGGTAGTAGCTAGGTGATAAGTTGTAAAATGGGAGTTTGCTGAGTGTGCGCTCTCGGAAAAAAAATGCGCGATCCTCAAGACGTGTAGGAACGCTCGGGATGAAAGTGCGGAGTCGCCACCAAAGTTTTTGTTTAAAGGGAACGTTGATAAACCCTTAAGTTTTTTTATTTTTAAAAGGGAAACGATAATAAAACCTTTTGCGATGTGGAAAGGATGGTCATCGCAACCATTACCGGGTTCGGGAGTCGATTACGCAAGGGGAAGGTATTAGCACCCCTCACGTCCGTTGTACTCAACGGGAACCTCCTAGTTAGTTAAGGCTAAAAGTGTTTTTAAAGTTTTGCTTGCATGCTTAAATATATATAAAGGGAATAAAGGAAAGGGGGAAAAGTTTATTTTTTATTATTGTGCTTGACAAAATGATGATCTTGCTCCTACGTATCTCCTGGTGCGATGGAGAATTCAAAGCTACGTAGTTCTTTGGTAGAAAAACGTATATTTGTTGTTTGTTTTTAAAGAACGATGTTTTGATCACATTCTTTGCGGTTAAACGTAGCTTGTATGCTCGAGTGTGGGAGGCTTAAGCGTTTGTTTGTATCGCGTTTAGAATAAAAACATGTTCGTTGGGGAAAAGAGGTTTTCAATTGACCACGGGGGTCAAGAAAAGGGTTCAAATGGTCACGGGGACCAAGAAAAGGTTCAACGGACTCAACGGAGTCGAGCATTGATTCAAAAGGTCACGGGGGACCGAGAAAAAGTTCAATGGGTTCAATTGACTCAACGGAGTCAAGAAAGGGTCAATTGGTCACGGGAGACCAAGAAAGGTTCAAATTGACCACAGAGGGCCAAGAATAGGTTTTGGTGCGTTGGATGCGTTGAAAATAGAATGACGATTGCCCGAATAACGAGACATACGTCAAGTATTCGTGCAACCGGGAATTTGGAGAGACATACGTCAAACCACTCCTTTTTCATTCAAGTTTAATATTGAAACGAAAAATGTATTTTTGTTGGTAAAGTTTGAAAGGAATGATGATTGTCTAAACAACGAGACATACGTCAAGTGTTTGTTCAATCGGGGAGTGGAGAGACATACGTCAAACCACTCCTTTTTCATTCAAGTTTATTGATGAAACTTAAGAAATCCCAAAGTAATCAAAACACTTGGTTGTTGAAACTCATTGAAAAAGTTTAATGCTCAAATTAGTTGTTGCAACTTATGAACAAGTGTTGTTCAAGTGTATGAAAATGCACAAGTTATGAAAATGAACAAGTTTAGTTCAAGTTCAAGTTTGGCTCAAGTTCAAGTTTGAAAAAGTGGACAAGTTTCTTGTTATTCAAGTTAACTATTTAAACTTGTGAATTTCCAAATGTATGCAAAAACCCTTGTTATGTTTTGAACCAAAATGAGTTTTAATCCTCCTAGATTCTGAATCTTCAAGTCAGAACCTCAAAAGTTAGCTTTCAAATGCTTGAACTCAGAAACTGTGTTCTGTCATGGTCGCAGGGCGACCTGAATCTGGCTCTGTGAACCCTTGAGTTCTGTCATGGTCGCAGAGCGACCTGAATCTGGCTCTGCGAACCCTTGAGTTCTGTCATGGTCGCAGAGCGACCAGAACTTGGCTCTACGAACCCTTCGAAAATTCTGAACAAGCTTCAGAACTTTAAGAGGAGTGAAAAGCTTTTGGAATTAGCAAGAAAAAGAGTAAAACACTTCAGTTTTAAATGTTTTGCAAACCTTGGGATTTCTTTGAAGTTTAAAAGATGTTTTTAAGTCAAAAATGAGTAAAAACTATTAAGGATGCAAAACTGAGATTGAATCCAGCAGGAATCAAAACAAATGCAAACAGTAATGCAAATGCAATATGACAAGTTCATAATGACTTACAAACTCCTAGCCCAAAGCTTTTGTTGCAAGAAAATGGAAAAGGCTTGGATGATGATGGTTTTGCAAAGTTGGAAGTGTTTGATGAATGCAAACAGCAAGAACAATGATATTGTGCTATTGTTCTTCCCTCTTTGTATGAGTTTTAGTGGCTGTTTTGATTGCTTGGCAGTTTTATGCTGGTTTGGGATGATTTGTGAAAGAAAGGAATGGAATTTTGCTCTAAAATTTCCTCCTAGAATTCTCTCTAAACTTGCTCAAAAAAACTGTCTAAAATGTATGTCAAGGAAGGTCTGAATTGTGTAGAAATTCACGGCCTAAGAACTGGTTTTTTGCTAAAAAAAATCTGTCTTCAATCCTCATGCATTGCATTGCTTTTATAGGCAAAATGAGATCAATTGTCATCATGAAAAATCCCTAGAACCAGGCCGTTTTTGTGGGCTATAATCAGGCTATTTGCTTTGCATTTAATGCAAAAGGGAAGAGGTGACTTTGCCTTGTGACAATGGTCAAGACTTTGGCCAAATTCAACAACCAATGGAGCTGATTTCTGACAGAAATTGCTGGAAAAGTGAGAAAAAAATGGGTTGTTTGCAACTTGAGCTGCCCTTTGGGATTGATCCTTGCAATTTTGAGAAGACAAACAGGAAAGTAGTGTGCTGTTTGTGCAGAGATTGGGAGAAACAAAAGGAACAAGTGTGCTGTTCTGAGAAGGAAAGAAAGAATGCTGAAACAGGGTCAGCAAAATCAGACCTTGGGCAAGCAATTGCAGCTATGTTTGACTGGTTTTTGGGTGGAGGAGGAAGGAAAAAAAGAGCAAGCTGCTTGCTGGAAAGTGCAGGGTCAGTAGCAGGCAAAAATGGAAGGGATGAGAGCTGCCCAAGGGCAGCGAACTTGCTTGGCACATGCCCTCTTTGGCACAAATTCCTTCTTTCCTTGATTTGCATTGATACATATTTTCCTTCTTTCTTTGTTGAATTAGATAGCAAAATACAATAATAACAGTAATAATAATAATGATAGATGATAATAATCATAAAAATAAAAGAAAGGTAAATCAGAAAATCAAAACCTGCAAAATCGCAGAATTCGAAGAGCGATTATAACATCGCTTTGCGAAATCCCTTTTCTTTTTTTTTATTATTTATTTTTTTTAAAAGGAGAAAAAAATAAAGTTGACTTTCTCTTTTTTTTGTTGACTCTTTTTTCTGAAAAAGCTTGGGACAAAATTAGGGTACAACGGCTGCCTCTACTTAATTGTGTCTTTGCATAGAGAATGCGAGTGCCAAGGGCATTTCATAAACTCTTTGCGAAGAGCAATTAAGTAAAAGAAGGATCCAAATTTTGTCCTTCAAGGTGAGAAAAGATTGTAGTAAATAATGAAAATAATGATATGCAAATGCAATGAACAAAAGTAAATGCAGGGTCACCTGGTTTGGCTATTAGTGCACAAACTAAGAATGAAATAGACAAGTCGTCGCCTGGAGGGGTTCTTAGACTGGCTGGGGGATAAAAAGATAGATCGTCACCTCGGGGGGTGCTTAGATCTAGAAGACAAGTCGTCTCCTCGGGGGGTGGTTAGACTTGCTTGGGGAATTAAAAATAGATCGTCGCCTCGGTGGGTGCTTAGACTGAAAAGGTAAAAGATCGTCGCCTCGGTGGGTGCTTAGATCTGACAAGTCGTCGCCTCGGTGGGTGCTTAGACTGAAAAGGTAAAAGATCGTCGCCTCGGTGGGTGCTTAGATCTGACAAGTCGTCGCCTCGGTTGGTGCTTAGACTGAAAAGGTAAAAGATCGTCGCCTCGGTGGGTGCTTAGATCTGACAAGTCGTCGCCTCGGTGGGTGCTTAAACTGAAAAGGTAAAAGATCGTCGCCTCGGTGGGTGCTTAGATCTGACAAGTCGTCGCCTCGGTGGGTGCTTAGATCTGACAAGTCGTCGCCTCGGTGGGTGCTTAGACTGAAAAGGTAAAAGATCGTCGCCTCTGTGGGTGCTTAGACTTCTCTGGGGAAATAAAATATACTGTTGTGGGGATAAATGTAATCGTCTCTAGATGTGGCTAGTACTTAGATTGTTGAAAAGGAAAACATGATTGTTGATGCATGATATGCTTCATGTTGTCTTATGCAGTATGCTCTGCAATGAGGTAAACTCAACAAAGAATTTCTGCTGGGGAAACTCAACTGGGGAATCCTAGTGGCCGTGAGCGGGTCCACTCGGGAATGGGATAATCTGGGAAGAAATCCACTGGGGAATTTTTCTTTAGAAGAACTTACTGGGGAAGCTCTTGAATGAGGTTCACTGGGGAACACTGGGCTAAATGTTGGTAAATGTTAGTGAATATGGGATACTCACTGGGGAATGCTTGCTGAGGAGCATGATAGATCATGATATGCATGTATATGAATGAGTTGGTATAATGCATGCATGAATGAGTTTGATATGATATGCATATGCTGACATGTGGGATAAACAGATGTCATGTTGAACGCTGGAGATTATGATTGGATGTCGAGCAAGGTCGGGCTTTGGTTGTAATTGTGCTAATGATGATTGGGCTTTATTTGGAATTTGTGTTTGAGTGCCAATGATGATTGGGATTTGGGGTTGTGACTCTACTGGGGAATGCCAATGAAAATTGGGCTTTATTTGTGATTAGATGCCAATGGTGATTGGGCTTTTTGTGATTAGGTGCCAATGACGATTGGGCTTTGGTTGTGATATCACTGGGGATATAAGGATCATTTTGGAAGCATAATCGATATCCAGCTTTAGTGGATGAAAAAGATGCATGGGGTGTGCTTTATTTGGGGAATCTTGTTCTTCCGACATCCGGGATTTTTTTTTTGTGCTTCACGTGCCGTGAGCTACGCACTTATTTCTGCTGAAGAGCATGAGTCTTAAAATGACTGACCAACAGTTTCAGGCTTTGGTCTTTTGACGCAATACTGGAGACCAACAAAATTCTTTCGACATTTAAGAAATTCAAGTAAAAACACACATTTGTTTTTGCAAGTTTTTTTTTTTATTTCCCATGTTTCAATGCATTATTTATCACGAATAAAAACAACATTTTATGCGCTAATGAGAACACAAAAGGTTTAAAGATGAATTTTATTCAATGCAAATGATCCCTTGAATGGGTAACATCATGAAGTAAGAAGTGATTACTCCGGTGGGGGAAAGATAGAGAAAGACAAGAAAAAACAAAAAGAAATTTTTTTGAGTGTTGCTTTGGTACAACACATGCTATTTTCCCTATGACTTCGAAATCCCTTTGCCTTTGAAAGATGATGATGAGACCGATTCTTCCCCTCTTGAATCCTGTCCGGATCTTGAACGTTGCAGTCTTTTGCCTTTCTTATTTGTTTTGAAACCCCTAATTTTTACCTGGACCGCTCTTTCAAGTCCACTGGGGTGTATTTCCTTTTTGATGTCCTTAATTTTTGCCTAGACCGCCTTTTCAGGTTTTCGATCTACCAGGACGCTCTCTATTGCCTAAACCGCCCTTTCGGGTTTTCGATTTGGCGAGCACTTTTTTCTTTTAGGCATAGTACTTTTTGACTGCATCGAAGTTTATTGAGAGGGGAAACTCCTCTCCGTCCATAGTGGTGATGATTAAAGCTCCACCAGAGAAGGCTTTCTTTACCACGTACGGTCCTTCATAGCTAGGAGTCCATTTCCCGCGGGAATTCTTGTGGATATGTAATATCTTTTTCAATACTAAGTCTCCATCTCTGAATTCTCGAGGACGAACCTTTTTGTCGAAGGCCTTCTTAAGCCTCCTTTGGTACAGCTGTCCATGACATAACGCTGTTAGACGCTTTTCCTCTATAAGGTTCAGTTGGTCGAACCTTGTTTGGACCCATTCAGCTTCTTCTAGCTTGGTTTCCATCAAGACCCTTAATGAGGGAATTTCAACTTCAATGGGAAGAACGGCCTCCATACCGTATACTAAGGAAAAAGGGGTTGCCCCAGTGGAAGTGCGAATGGCTGTTCTGTAGCCATGTAGCGCAAAGGGAAGCATCCCATGCCAATCCTTGTAGGTTTTCACCATCTTTTGGATGATTCTCTTGATGTTCTTATTGGCCGCTTCTACCGCACCGTTCATTTTTGGCCGATAAGGTGAGGAATTATGGTGCTCAATCTTGAAGTCTTTGCACAACTCCCTCATGGTGTTATTGTTTAGGTTTCCCCCATTATTCGTGTTGATTTTGTGGGGAGTGTCGTAACGGCAAATGATTTCCTTCTTGATGAATCGGGCTACCACTTGTTTCGTTACGTTTGCATAAGAAGCCTCTTCGACCCACTTGGTGAAATAGTCGATGGAACCAATATGAACCGGTGTCCATTTGAAGCTTTTGGTTCAATCATTCCAATCATGTCTATGCCCCACATAGAGAATGGCCAGGGTGACGTCATGACGTTTAGAGGAGTTGGTGGCACATGCACCTTGTTGGCGTAAATTTGGCATTTGTGACAAGTCTTGGCATAGCGGAAACAGTCAGCTCCCATGGTTAGCCAGTAATAGCCCGCCCTTAGGATTTTCTTTGCCATTGCATGCCCATTGGCATGGGTTCCAAAGGATCCCTCATGGATTTCTTTGATGAGCATGTCTGCTTCGTGTTTATCCACACATCTGAGCAAGACCATGTCATAATTTCTTTTGTAGAAGGTGTTCCCGTTGAGGAAGAATTGTGATGCCAATCTCTTGAGGGTTCTCTTGTCTGTTTGCGAGACATTCTCGGGATACTCTTGCTCTTCGAGGTACGCTTGATGTCGTAAAACCAGGGTTTGTTGTCAAGTCCTTCTTCGACCACTGCACATACAACTGGTTTGTCCCTACGATCCATCTTTATGATTGGTGCCTCGTTGTGGAAATTTACTTGGTACATTGATGATAATGTAGCCAAAGCATCTGCCACCTGATTCTCTTCTCGGGGTATGTGATGAAAGGTGATTTCATCGAAATGCTCAATCAACTCTACAACCCGGGCACGGTAGGGGATCAAATTGGGATGCTTTGTTTCCCACTCTCCTTTGACTTGATGGATGACGAGTGCTGAGTCACCGTATACTTCAAGGTTTTTGATCCTTAGATCAATTGCTGCTTCGAGACCCAAGATACACGCTTCATATTCTACCATATTATTGGTGCAGTCAAAGCATAACCTTGCTGTGAAGGGTTGGTACCCATTTTTCGGTGATATCAGGACTGCCCCGATCCCGTGTCCCATGGCATTTGAGGCACCGTCGAAAGCGAGCTTCCATCAAGCTCCCGGTTCGGGCCCTTCATCATCACTTATGACCCTTTCGTCATTCAAGGCTACAACGTCTTCGTCAAAGAAGTCGAATTGTATGGGTTGATAATCCTCCAATGGTTGGTGAGCAAGGTGCTCGGATAAAACACTTCCTTTTATGGCCTTTTGAGCGACATATTGGATGTCATACTCAGATAGCAGCATTTGCCAACGGGCTATCTTCCCCGTGAGGGCAGGCTTTTCAAAGATGTATTTGATGGGATCCATCTTTGATATCAACCAAGTGGTATGGGTCAACATGTATTGCCTTAAGCGTCGAGCAGCCCATGCTAAGGCACAGCAAGTCTTTTCAAGCGAGGTATACCTCGATTCACAGTCAGTGAACTTCTTGCTTAGATAGTAGATTGCGTGCTCTTTTCTTCCTGTTTCGTCTTGTTGTCCTAGCACACAACCCATTGATCCCTCAAGCACTGTTAGGTATAAGATGAGGGGTTTACCCGGAACTGGAGGTATTAAAATTGGTGGTTCTTGTAGGTATTGCTTGATCTTGTCAAACGCCTCTTGGCAGCCCTCGTTCCACTGAACCGCTTGATTTTTCCTCAGTAGTTTGAAGATTGGTTCGCAGTTGGCTGTCATATGTGAGATGAATCTAGCAATGTAGTTCAATCTTCCTAAGAACTCACGGACCTCCTTCTCAGTATTCGGTGTTGGTATATCTTGTATGGCCTTTACCTTGTCAGGATCCACTTCAATACCCCTTTGGCTGACGATGAAACCCAATAACTTCCCGGATCTAACCCCAAAAGTGCACTTGTAAGGATTTAAGCGCAGCTTGAACTTTCTTAGGCGTTCGAAAAGCTTTTGCAGATGGACCAGGTGATCCTCCTTCGTTTGGGATTTAGCAATCATGTCATCGACATAAACCTCTATTTCCTTATGAATCATGTCACGGAAAAGAGTTACCATTGCTCTTTGATATGTTGCCCCGGCATTTGTCAATCCGAAAGGCATTACCTTATAGCAGAAAGTTCCCCATGGGGTGATGAATGTGGTTTTCTCCATGTCCTCTAGAGCCATTTTAATTTGGTTGTATCCTGAGAAACCTTCCATGAATGAGAAGACTGAGAATTGGGCGGTGTTATCTACCAATATGTCAATATGAGGTAGTGGGAAATCATCCTTTGGGCTTGCTCTATTCAAGTCCCGATAGTCCACACACATCCTGACTTTGCCATCCTTCTTTGGGACTGACACAATGTTGTGGGTATTTGGTTACTGCTAAGAAGTCGACATCGAACTGCTTTTTGACCTCCTCTCTAATCTTGAGAGCCATGTCGGGTCGGGTTCTTCTCAATTTTTGCTTTACTGGTGGGCATTCTGGCTTGAGTGGTAGTCTATGTACGACGATGTTGGGGTCTAAACCTGGCATGTCTTGATACGACCAAGCGAACACATCCACATACTCTTGTAGAAGCTTAACCAACTTTTCCTTTACGTCTTCTTGCAGGGAGGCTCCTATTTTGACCTCTTTTTTGTCCTCTTCGGTCCCCAAGTTGATCATTTCAATTGGCTCCTTGTGAGGTTGTATTACCCTATCCTCTTGATCCCCAAGTCTGGACAATTCTTTAGGCAGTTCATAATCATCCTCTTCATCACCTTCCGTTTGGTTAATCGGGAAATCGAAGTCATAAGGGATTAAGGCAGTGTTGTTTTTGGTTGGTGGATTTGTGGATCTGCATGAGTATGATTTTGTTTTAGGCTTTTGCAGCAAAAAATTTTTTAGTAATGCTATTAAAGAACAAAAGAAACGAACTCAAATGAACATAAAATGCAATTTTATTTATGATTGAAAATAACTTAAAAACATGGGGGCCCCACACAACTAATCATTTGCCTTGGGCAGAGCGAAATGATTTTTTTTCAAAATAAAAAACAAACAGGGTAAATTACTTGAACATGGAAATGATTTTGTGAATTTCGATGGTCCTCCAATTGTCCAAGATTTCATCCGAAGTACAGCGGTGCACCAAGTCAGGCACGTCTTCATCCATATCTTCCAACAGAGCCACTTGGTCTTCAAAGCTAAAACCCGCACTGTGAAAGGTTTCTAAAATGGGAAGGATCCCTTGCTTTTGAGGCTTTGAGGAGGTTTCCGCTGATGGCTGGTACCCTAGCCTAAAACGGTTCTTCTTCTGTGGTATATCCACCAGCTTACCCCATCCGGTGGGTCTACTCTCTTCTAGAGCTTCTCTTACTGCCCTCCATGATGACATGGCTGACCTAGCTTCTTTCTTGGGCCCCGAGCTTATGGTCACGACATTTGCCACTTCTAGAGATTGGAAGGGAAATCCATAGCTTTTTCATCCGTTTCTATGTAACAGAATGACGAAAGATGGCTTACCATCATATCCTCTTGTCTGGAAACTACAATCATCTTGTCATCGACAATGAACTTGAGTTTCTGGTGTAGGGTGGAGGTGATGGCTCCGGCGATGTGAACCCATGGTCGTCCGAGAAGACAACTGTAAGTTGGATTTATATCCATGACTTGGAAGGTGATGGAGAAAACCTTAGGCCCGATTTGAACTGGTAGGTCAATCTCTCCTATGACGGCCCTTCTTGACCCGTCGAAAGCTTTTACTACTAAAGCGCTTGGCTTCATTACTGTCCCTTCACATGATAGCTTTAGAAGGGTAGTCTTAGGCATTACGTTCAAAGATGATCTCGTGTCCACTAACACTCGAGAGAGGATGTGGTCCAAACACTTCACGGAGATGTGCAAAGCTCGGTTGTGGATATGCCCCTCGTCAGGTAGCTCATCATCGTTGAAGCCCAAATACCTACTTGAGGTAATGTTTGCGACTATCCCGTCGAATTGGTCCACAGGGATATCCTTAGTGACATGTGCTTCACTAAGGATCCGCAGTAATGCTTCTCGGTGAGCCTCCGAGCTTAGCAATAAAGATAACATGGAGATTTTGGAGGGAGTTTGACCCAATTGGTCAATGATTTTATACTCGCTCTTTTGGATTATCCTTAGGAACTCCTCGGCCTCTTTTTGTGGGGCTATTTCTGAGAGGGTCCCGCTTGGTTTTCATCCTCTTCCACGCTCTTTTCTTTGAGGGGTTCTCTTGGTGGCTCCGCTGGTGTCTTCCCGAGCTCTTTCGGAGCGAAGACTCTACCACTCCTTGTCATTCCTCCAATGCCGGCAATGTTAGTGACGCTGGATTCTATTTTTGCCAAGGGATTTCCCTCCATATAGGCGACAGGTTGGTAATTCCACGGCACTTTCTTTGTGCTCTCAAAAGGCAAAGGTGCCGGCACATGGAATGTTATGGGCCTCACAAGTATTTGTACCTCTCTCCTTTGGTATGGGATTTCGAGAGGTTTTGGGTCATGAGACTCCAAGGTAGCAAAGTCCGTGCTATCTTTTGTATAGCCCATTTGGATCCAACCTTGATCCATCAGCTCTTGAAGACATTTCTTCAATTCTTCGCACTCGTCGGGATTAATTTTGCAGGCTTCGCAGTTGGCGTGCATCTCTTCGAACAAACCAAAGCCGATTAATTTTTGCCTTATGATCGACATGGGGGTTTTTACATTGACCACCTCTTGGATCGGGCCAAAGTTTCCTTGCTCTTCCACTGCGTTCACAGAGGGACCCGCATGCCCCGGTAATGGATTGTTTTTCACGTTTGGGTTCTCCTCCTTGAAGGATAGTAGCTTCCGGTCAATGAGATTCTGGACCTTGTATTTGAAAGCTTTACAGCCTTCGATGTTGTGCCCCGGCGATCCCGCGTGGTATTCACACCTTGCATTGGCATCATACATAGGTGGATATGGTGGCACCAATGGTGGTAGTGGTTTTAGCTCAACCATCCCTTTTTGGATTAAGTACGGCAAGACCTGACCGTATGGCATGGGTACAGGATCAAACTGCACGCTTCTAAAGTTATTCTTTGGGCCCGTTTGATTCCTCGGCGGATACCCACTTTGTTGTTGCTGCCGATTTTGCTGAGACAAAACTGTTGGCTGTTGAAGTGGAGTCGTGGGAATTACTTGAGGTGAGTACTGCCCCTGAACTGCTGCTGCTGCCACATAAGGATAATGGTAGTGAGGCATTTGCGTTGAGGGTACCCGAGATGGGCCCACTAGAACAGCGTTCGTCTCCCCTTCTTTCTTTTTATGGAAGTTACTGGAGGGGCCTTGAATCTTTACCGATTATGACTAGATCGGAGAAGCCATATGATGTGCTTCCAATCATTTTGTCATAATGTGGGCCTTGTAGTGTGCCTATGAAGGTATCAACAAGCTCTCTTTCCAAAAGCGGTGGTTGCACGCGAGATGCTAGTTCCCTCCACCTTTGAGCGTACTCTTTGAAGGATTCGTTGCTCCTTTGGACAAGGTTTTGCAACAGCATCCTATTTGGAGCCATATCCAAATTGTACTTGTATTGCTTTAAGAAAGCGTCGGCCAAGTCTTTCCAAGTTTGGACGTTGGTATGCTCCAATTGCATGTACCAATCTAATGACGCTCCGCTCAAACTGTCTTGAAACACATGGATCATGAGTTTCTCGTTTGTAGCGTAGGCCGCCATCTTCCTACAGAACATCCATAGATGGTTCCTAGGGCATTGAATTCCTTTGTACCTCTCGAAGTCCGGTACTTTGAATTTCGGAGGGATTACCACATCGGGCACCAAGCACATATCCAAGGCATTGTAGGCACCATATGAGCTGGATCCTTCGACAGCTTTTAACCTTTCTTCCAAAACACGATACATTTGAGCGGAATCATTGTCTTGGTAGGTATTGCCGGGAGCAGTATGCCTAATCTGAGCGTCTTCCACATTATGAGAAACAATCTCATGCTGAGTGGTTGAATTCCCTTGAGGACGATGCTCTTCATTCCTAACGGGGATGGTAAGCTGTGGTTGAGGAGGTGGCACAAGGCTATCACTCTCGGGTGGGGTGTAACCTTGAGGTAGACCGTAAGGAGGCCATGTCACATTGGCCGCATCCACAGTTGGACGAGGGTTGTTTTCACGGTTAGACAGAGCTTGCATTAACTCTAACAGTTAATCCATCTTTCCTTTCATCTCATCAACCTCTCCTCTCAAAGCAGCTGGATTTTGTTCCAAGTTATCCATGATCCTTTGCTTGTTAGCGCGTGTTCCGTACGAGTGTCGGAGATCAGGGTCTTGGGCCAATGGCTTCTTGGGTTTTCTGGCTATGATTGCTTCAAAAAACTGTTTTTAGGAAATGAATGAGTGTTTTTCCTTTTATTTAAGAAAAATGCATGAAAATGCATGTAAATGCATGTATGCGATGGATATGAGAAACATGTGTTTTTTCATTTTGCTTTGCGAGGAAATTTAAAGGTGTGCAGTTAATATTAGCAATTAGGAATATTAAAGGCCGGGAAAACAATATTGCTTCAAAATATTATTTGATTGGATAACATTTATATTACAAGGTGTAACTAATGCTAATACAAATCAAACAGCCGCTCTTTTTTCCGCTTTGTCCATTTCTTCCCTATAGAAGTCTACGGTGTCTTTGCAGAACTTCATGAATTTCTGGATCTTTTTAGGGATGACAAAAAATGGCATGACCATCTCGGCTTTTGCTAGCTTCTTCGAAAGTTTGGCAATGACCATGTTTGAGAAAGCGAACAATTTTGTGAAGTCCTCACTTAATCGGGTAGCGTCTTGCCACACAAACTCAATCACCTCCTTGCGTTGAGCTAGCTTGGTGTTTGCACTCCTAATCTCATCGTGTAGTTGTGCAATATGGTCCTCGTGTGCTCTTGCAATATTGTCAAAATATTCTTCATATTTCTTGATATCGGCTTTGAGATGACTGCACTTAAGCTTCCCTTGAAGAGAAAGGTTCTCATATTCTTGCTTCTGGACGCGTTTGGTTTGGAGCTGCTCTTTGTAGTCCTTGACAACCTCTAGGAGTTGTTGATTTTTCTCTTGATATTTCAACCTCCATTTTCTTTGAGCTTCGATGGCTAACTCCCCGAACTTTTTGAGTTCTTGGTTAGAATGCGAGACTTTCTCCAACTCTTCGTCTTTGGCTATGAGATTAGCGTCGGCACTAACCAAACCACCTCCGATCCATTCTCTTTTCCCCTCGAAGATTCTTAGCCTTTTTCTACACTCTTGGAGAGATTTTGTTGTTTCCTCTCGATCTCTCTTTGTTCGAGTGACCTCTCCCAAAGCTTGAAGGTGTTTTAATTCTAACTCCCCATTTTTGTTTTGGAGTTCTCGAATCTTGGCTTTCATCTCCTCCTCTTCCTTATTGGGCATGGTTACAATTGGCTTAGGTGCAAGAGGTTTACGAGGGCATACAACCGCAAAGGGTAGCTTGATTATTTTGACCCTTTCCTTCACCCATTGAGTGTAGGGAGGCTTGGCTACACAATTCCTTTTGCCAACGCTTCTCTTGTGTATTTGGCTCCAAGCTCTTTGGATCTTTTCTAGCAAAGCCAAGTCTTTATCTCTTTCTTTGAGAAAGAAAGCTTCCAACAAGTAGTCATCGGGTTTGTCCTCCATTGGATAACCTAACTGACGAAGAGAAAGGACCGGGTTATAATTGATGCATCCCTTAGTACCTATAAGGGGTACATTAGGGAAGTCACCGCAACTAAGAATAACTTCCGGATCCTCTAAATCTCGAGAATGCCAATGGATATTCTTCTCGGTGAGAGCCGTCATCCTTTGTGACCACTTAAGCTTGGCTCGATTTTCCACAAACTCCCGATTTCTTGGCATGTGGGACATTAACCATATTTTCACTAAAGGAGCACAACAAGAAATCGTGCGTCCTCTCCCTTGTTCATGCCTAGCATAGAGAGAATGATAAAAATCCGCTAAAAGTGTGGGAACCGGATTTTTAGTCATGAATACCCCTATAGCCGGAAGGTCTATGAAATCCTCCATATTAGGGAACAGAACTATCCCGTACACCAAGAGAGCTAGGATTGCATTGAACGCCTTCCCCTCTTTGTTGGCCAACAAAACCCGAGCCTTAGCCTCCAAAAACCTCCTTGGGAATCCCTTAATGTTTCCTCTAGTTTCCAAGTGCGGTGCTATCTCTTGGACACTAAGGTGTAAAGATTCGGCAATGACTTCTAAAGTAGGGTCTTCTCCCAAACCGAGATAAAGCCCATGATCTTTCAAATTACATCCCAAAATCTTCTCGAATTCTTCCAAGGTAGGGGCTAACTGGAAGTCCTGGAATGTGAAGCATCGAAGAGGTGGTTCATAGAATTGAGCCAATGTGGTTAAAGCCATTGAATCTATCTTCACGTGCAGGAGGTCAAGTATCAATCCATAACTTGCTTTAAAGTTACTCTTGTTGATCAAAGAGAGTTGATTATTCAAAGCTAGCAGGCTTTCTACTTTGGGAGTCTTGACCTTGAAAGGAAGCGTGTTTCTATTTCCGGAAGCTATATTTCTTTTGCTAATTATTGATTGCCCTTTTTAATTCCCTATAAAGCAAAATGAGATGCAAAAAATTATCTTCATGAATGCAAATGCTATGATATGTGGGGGTGTGATATAGCAACGTTCAAAACTTCCCCCCATTCTCACATGTAGGCTCTAGAAAAACTTTCTAAAAGGTCCCTAGAGTCATGGACCCCACAGGGAAATATTGCCGTCAATTGCAAATACTCACAAGACCTCAATAAATTCCAAGTGAAATCTACTCTAGGCGGGGTCTTGGCATCATCCCTACGGACATACGTCACGCGGGCATCCGCTACGCAACCACCATCTTATCTTAATTTCTCTCAAAGCTCGGGTATAGAGCTTCACACGTTCGGCATTAACCCGAACAATGTGACATAACTTCACTCATGTGACAACCCACAGTTGATATATCGATATGAGCACAAGGCAATATGAAACATATAAATATAGAGGCAATGAGAAAAAGAAGATGAAGACAATAAAGCAAAAACATGCAAGCAAAAAAAATAAAAACACTTAGCCTAGAAGCTAACTAGGATAGGCTTGACTCGCTAGTGAGGTACACTATGATCCCCAGCGGAGTCGCCAGCTGTGCGCTCTCTTAAAAAAACGCGATCCTCGGAGCGTGTAGGAACTCTCGGGATGAAAGTGCGGAGTCGCCACCAAAGTGTTTGTTTAAAGGGAGCGTTGATAAACCCTTAAGTTTTTTTATTTTTAAAAGGGAAACGATAATAAAACCCTTTGCGATGTGGAAAGGATGGTCATCACAACCATTACCGGGTTCGGGAGTCGATTACGCAAGGGGAAGGTATTAGCACCCCTCACGTCCGTTGTACTCAACGGGAACCTCCTAGTTAGTTAAGGCTAAAAGTGTTTTTAAAGTTTTGCTTGCATGCTTAAATATATATAAAGGGAATAAAGGAAAGGGGGAAAAGTTTATTTTTTATTATTGTGCTTGACAAGATGATGATCTTGCTCCTACATATCTCCTGGTGCGATGGAGAATTAAAAGCTACGTAGTTCTTTGGTAGAAAAACGTATATTTGTTGTTTGTTTTTAAAGAACGATGTTTTGATCACATTCTTTGCGGTTAAACGTAGCTTGTATGCTCGCGCGTGGGAGGCTTTACCGTTTGTTTGTATCGCGTTTAGAATAAAAACATGTTCGTTGGGGAAAAGAGATTTTCAATTGACCACGGGGGTCAAGAAAAGGGTTCAAATGGTCACGGGGGACCAAGAAAAGGTTCAACGGACTCAACGGAGTCGAGCATTGATTCAAAAGGTCACGGGAGACCGAGAAAAAGTTCAATGGGTTCAATTGACTCAACGGAGTCAAGAAAGGGTCAATTGGTCACGGGGGACCAAGAAAGGTTCAAATTGACCACAGAGGGCCAAGAATAGGTTTTGGTGTGTTGGACGCGTTGAAAATAGAATGACGATTGCCCGAATAACGAGACATACGTCAAGTATTCGTGCAACTGGGAAATGGAGAGACATACGTCAAACCACTCCTTTTTCATTCAAGTTTAATATTGAAACGAAAAATGTATTTTTGTTGGTAAAGTTTGAAAGGAATGACGATTGTCTAAACAACGAGACATACGTCAAGTGTTTGTTCAATCGGGGAGTGGAGAGACATACGTCAAACCACTTATTTTTCATTCAAGTTTATTGTTGATGAAACTTAAGAAATCCCAAAGTAATCAAAACACTTGGTTGTTGAAACTCATTGAAAAAGTTTAATGCTCAAATTAGTTGTTGCAACTTATGAACAAGTGTTGTTCAAGTGTATGAAAATGCACAAGTTATGAAAATGAACAAGTTTAGTTCAAGTTCAAGTTCGGCTCAAGTTCAAGTTTGAAAAAGTGGACAACTTTCTTGTTATTCAAGTTAACTATTTAAACTTGTGCATTTCCAAATGTATGCCAAAACCCTTGTTATGTTTTGAACCAAAATGAGTTTTAATCCTCTTAGATTCTGAATCTTCAAGTCAGAACCTCAAAAGTTAGCTTTCAAAAGCTTGAACTCAGAAACTGAGTTCTGTCATGGTCGCAGAGCGACCTGAATCTGGCTCTGTGAACCCTTGAGTTCTGTCATGGTCGCAGAGCGACTTGAATCTGGCTCTGCGAACCGTTGAGTTCTGTCATGGTCGCAGAGCGACCAGAACTTGGCACTGCGAACCCTTCAAAAATTTGAACTCAGAAGCTGCTTCTGAACTGCTGTTCAGAAGCTGCTTCTGAACAAGCTTCAGAACTTTAAGAGGAGAGAAAAGCTTTTGAAATTAGCAAGAAAAAGAGTAAAACACTTCAGTTTTAAATGTTTTGCAAACCTTGGGATTTCTTTGAAGTTCAAAAGATGTTTTTAAATCAAAAATGAGTAAAAACTATTAAGGATGCAGAACTGAGATTGAATCCAGCAGGAATCAAAACAAATGCAAACAGTAATGCAAATGCAATATGACAAGTTCAGAATGACTTACAAACTCCTAGCCCAAAGCTTTTGTTGCAAGAAAATGGAAAAGGCTTGGATGATGATGGTTTTGCAAAGTTGGAAGTGTTTGTTGAATGCAAACAGCAAGAACAATGATATTGTGTTATTGTTCTTCCCTCTTTGTATGAGGTTTAGTGGCTGTTTTGCTTGCTTGGATGTTTTGTGCTGGTTTGGGATGCTTTGTGAAAGAAAGGAATGGAATTTTGCTCTAAAATTTCCTCCTAGAATTCTCTCTAAACTTGCTCAAAAAAACTGTCTAAAATGTATGTCAAGGAAGGCCTGAATTATGTAGAAATTCACTGCCTAAGAACTGGTTTTTTTCTCTAAAAAATATGTCTTCAATCCTCATGTATTGCATTGCTTTTATAGGAAAAATGAGATCAATTGTCATCATGAAAAATCCCTAGAACCAGGCTATTTTTGTGGGCTATAATCAAGCTATTTGCTTTGCATTTAATGCAAAAGGGAAGAGGTGACTTTGCCTTGTGACAATGGTCAAGACTTTGGCCAAATTCAGCAACCAATGGGCTGATTTCTGACAGAAATTGCTGGAAAAGTGAGAAAAACATGGGCTGTTTGCAACTTGAGCTGCCCTTTGGGATTGATCCTTGCAATTTTGAGAAGACAAACAGGAAAGTAGTGTGCTGTTTGTGCAGAGATTGGGAGAAACAAAAGGAACAAGTGTGCTGTTCTGAGAAGGAAAGAAAGAATGCTGAAACAGGGTCAGCAAAATCAGACCTTGGGCAAGCAATTGCAGCTATGTTTGACTGGTTTTTGGGTGGAGGAGGCAGTAGGAAGTGTAGGGTCAGTAGCAGGCAAAAATGGAAGGGATGAGAGCTGCCCAAAGGCAGCCAACTTGCTTGGCACATGCCCTCTTTGGCACAAATTCCTTCTTTCCTTGATTTGCATTGATACATATTTTCCTTCTTTCTGTGTTGAATTAGATAGCAAAATACAATAATAACAGTTATAATAATAATGATAGATGATAATAATCATAAAAATATAAGAAAGGTAAATTAGAAAATCAAAACCTGCAAAATCGCAGAATTCGCAGAGCGATTATAACATCGCTTTGCGAAATCCTTCGCAAAGTTCGCAGAGAGATTATAACATCGCTTTGCGAAATCCCTTTTCTTTTTTTTTATTATTTATTTTTTTTTAAAAGGAGAAAAAAATAAAGTTGACTTTCTCTTTTTTTTGTTGACTCTTTTTTCTGAAAAAGCTTGGGACAAAATTAAGGTACAACACTGAGAACTTAGAACTAGGAGTAAGCTAGTGGATTTCCTTCCTGGCTTGGTAGCCTCCAGACGTAGGTGTGTTTGTCACCGAACTGGGTTAACAAATATCCTATGCCTTTTACTTTCTGTCTGATATTTTCCTACTCAGTTATTGTTTCGCGTTATACTCTGTTTTACGTTCAGCATCAGGACTTGCCAGAATTTCAGTTCTCATTATAGTCATTAAAATTCAGTTTCTTTCCTATTCATGCAACTGCACAAGTGTTACGTAGAAGGTTTTTATTAGTAAATCATGTAATTAATCAGTTTTGAGTCTTTGTATTGTTCAAGGGATTTAAAGAATGAATATCAATGTTACGTAGAAGGTTTTTGAGGACAATACAAGTTGGGGAAAATTCATCCAAAGTTCCAAGGCATTTCAAGATGGAAGAATGCTTGGAAAAAAGACGAAAAACGCCCATGCACTGTCAAAAGCGCCCATGCACATACAAAAAGCGCAAGGTGCATTGTGAAGGTGAGAAAAACACACAAGAAGGGGGGTTGAATTGTGTGGACTCAAAAACTTGGTTTCTTTTCTTCTCAAAACTTAAGACAAGTTCAGACTCAGGTTCTGAACTATTATTAAAGAGTATATGCAGCGGTTTAAAAACAAAGAGAGAAGGAAAGAGAGGACACACAATGTTTTTATACTGGTTCCTTCCACAAGTTGGAAGTAGTCCAGTCCCCTTGTTACTAACAAGAGATTTCCACTATAATCAATCTGATTACAATTACTCAGACCACAAAGGAATGAGATTTCCCTGCTCAGACCACAAAGGAATGAGACTTCTAATGTTCAGACCACAAAGGAATGAACTAACCTTGCTTAGACTGTGCGCACCTCGTTTTTTTCCTCGGGAAAAAGACGCGCAAATCCTCCGAGGACGTCCTCGAACGCTCGGAGGGCCTTTGTGAAGCCGCCACCAAAGTTTTTGTGTAAAGGGAACGTTGATAAACCCTTAAGTTTTTTTTTTATTTGTAAAGGGAAACGATAATAAAACCCTTTTGACGATGAGGATAAGGATTAGGTCATCGCAACCATTGTCGGGTTCGGGAGTCGGTTACGTGAGGGGAAGGTATTAGCACCCCTTACGTCCGTTGTACTCAACGGGAACCTTCTATTTGGTTAAAGCTTGAATTGTTTTTTAATACTTTGCGTGCATGTTCATTTATGTTAAAAATATAATAAAGGGGGGGAAAGAGATAAAAACAAACGAAGAAAAAGTTTTTATTATTATTGTGCTTGACAAGATGTCGATCTTGCTCCTACGTATCTCCCGGTAGTCGGAGAATTCAAAGCATACGTAGTTCTTTGGTAGAAAAACGTATGTGTGTTGGTTGATTTTAATTGGACGATGTTTTAACCGAATTCTTGCGATTAAACGTAGCTTGTATGCTCGCACTTGGAGACTTATTAAGCGTTCGTTCGCGAATCACATTAGAATTGTTAAAAGGTACGTCCGTTAGGGTAGAGGGTTGAATTGGTCGCTATGGGACCAAGAGAGGTACAATGGACTCATACAAGTCAAACATTGACCGAGTGGACTCCGAAGAGTCGGGCGATTGTTCGATTGATCCACTGAGATCAAGAACGGGTACAATGGACTCGGATGAGTCGAACATTGACCGAGTGGACTCTAACGAGTCGAGGGGTTGAGTCTAATGGCCAACGGGGGACCAAAAGGTTTGGATTGACCACAAGGGGCCAAGATTTGGTTTGGTTAGGGTTGTACATATTAAAAAAGGGGAATGACGATTGTCCGAGCGACGAGACATACGTCACGCATTCGTACAATCGGGGCGATGGAGAGACATACGTCACACCATCCCTTTTTCATTCATATTTTTGGATTGAATTCTTTAGAAATCCCAAGGTATGTCAAAACATTTGGTTTGAAAATCCAAAAATGGGAAGGGTTAGCAAATTTGCTAGAAAACGCGCAAGTTCGTCTCATTTTGCGAAAATGCGAACGTAAACGGTGTATGTTCATCTTTGAGTTTTGAACATCATGAACAATATTTATTGTTCAAGTTTGGATTGAAAAGATGAACATAGCTTGTTTGTTCATGCTTGTTTGAGAATTTGGGAACATAACTTGCTTTGCAAGTTACCCACAAAATGGTTATACGAACTTGTGATTTTGCCAAAATTATGCAAAAACCTTGTTGTGGTTTGAAGAACATGGATTTAAAAACTCTTAGGTTCTGAGCTCTGGGGCTAGAACCTCAAAAATTGGTTGTTTTGATACAAAAACTCAGGTTCTGAGTTCTGTCATGGTCGCACTGCGACCATGACTTCGCACTGCGAAGCATGCGAAATTTTGGGTTCAGAAGCTGTTTCTGAACTTTTGTTCAGAAACAACTTCTGAACACACTCAAGACCTTATAGATGGGTGAAAAACTTTGAGTTTTTGGGGTGAAAAAGGTTGGACAAACCAGTTTTGATGTTTTGAAAACCTTGGGATTTCTTTGGAATTCAAAAGGGGTTTTTTAGGATCAAAAGGTTTTGAGCCAAAATGGCTATGCAAACACAATTAAAAATGCAAGATAAAGAGCTTAGTAACTTACAGAACTCCTTAGCAAAGCTCCAACTGCACTTGGTTTGATTTGGTTGAAGGCTTTCACAAGAGGTTTGAATATTGGTGAAGGTTTTTGGAACTTTGGAAAGCTTTGTGTTGGATGGATTGTCTCTGGTTATTTTGTGGAGTTTGTAGGCTAAAATGAGTAGAGTTTCTGCTCTTTGAATGCTGTGTTAACTGTGTTTTTTCAAGTCTTTGTAACCTTGGGCATTGCCTCCTATTTATAGGCCAAGATCAAATCTTTGTCATCATTACACAATCCCAAAATTCAGCTGATTTGTGGCCAAGATCAAGCTGAATCCCTTTGCATTAAATGCTAATGGATAGAGGCAACCCTGCCTTGTACCAAGGGGCAAGATCCAGCTTGATTTCAGCCACAAATTCAACTAATTCTAGAAGGTAATGATGAAGAACAAAGCTGATTTGTAATTGGCTAATGCTTGGGGATCAATCCTTGCAATCTCAATGGTTGGTCAATAAAAACGTGCACTGTATTGTGCAGAGATTGAGGGATGAAAAGGCTACTTATGGCTGGTGTAAGAGGGTGAAAAGCTGCTGCAAAACAGAGTAGGCAATCATGGTTTTTCAAGCGAAAAAACCCAGCTGGTTTGACTGGTTTTAGGGGCAGCAAGCAGGAGGAAAGTCCTCAAGCAGGTGGCTGGCAACCTTGTGGTGGTTAGCAGGTCACCTGGGAGGTACTAGAGCTGCCCAAGGGCAAGCCCACTTGCTTGTCACATGCTAGGTTGGAAGAAAAAGCTTCCAACCTTGGCATTAATGGCAAGTCCTTCAACTCTGGCTTTGCTTGGCCCAATTAGCCATGAATGCTACTTAAAATAATTATGGAAATGATATGCAACAAATTCTGGAATTAAATCCAAGAAACCAAAAATCTGCAGAAAAATCGCAGACTTCGCAGTGCGAAGTGAGCTTCGCATTGCGAAGTCCTCAATTTTGAAATGTTGACTTTTCTGTTGACTTTTGTTGACTTTTGACTTTTTCCCCTCTTTGATTTTTTTTGATTTTTTTGGTTTTAAAATGCGTAGGACAAAATTAGGGTACTACAGCTGCCCCTACTTAATTGTGTCTTCGCATAGAGTGCGTGAGTGCCGAGGGCATCTCATGAACTCTTTGCGAAGATCAATTAAGTACAAAAGAAGGACCCGAATTTTGTCCTTCGCGAAATGCAAATGCAATGGTTTGGTAAAGGTTGATCGTATCCATCCGCTAACACTGGAGGTAGATCAACTGGGGGATGAAGGTAATCTTATCCAGGCACTGCTTCTAGAGGTCGATTCCTGAGGATGGCGATTTATTCTAGGATGTCACTAGAGGTGGAACGTTGAGGTAGGTGATCTTATCTAGGTACTGCTTCTAGAGGTCGATACCTAAGATGGAGGTTTACTCTAGGTACTGCTTCTAGAGGTGGATACCTAAGCTAGGTGATCTTATTCAGGTACTGCTTCTGAATGTCGATACACTGGGGGAGGTGATCTACTCTAGGTACTGCTTCTAGAGGTGGATACCTAAGCTAGGTGATCTTATTCAGGCACTGCTTCTGAATATCGATTCCTAACGAGCTGCGGTCTTACCCTAAATAGGTGCCCCTGGTTGAATGTTGATGGATGCTGGTGAATATGTGATACTTGCTGGAGAATCCTTGTTAAGGATGCATGCCTTATGGAATGAAATGCATATGTATGAATGGTTTTAAATATGCATGCATGAATAAAATGATGTTGGTTGGGTGCCGAGCAGAGTCGGTCTTTGTTTGTGGTTGTGTTCATGACAGTTGGGCTCTCTTTTTTTTTTGTTTTTTGGTTGGTCGGTTTGGAAGGACGAAGTCCTTTGCCTACATACCCAAATGGGATCAAAACCGGTGTAGTTCGAGCCTAAGCCCGAAAATTTGTGTTTTTTGGTTGGTCGGTTTGGAAGGACAAGGTCCTTTGCCTACATACCCAAATGGGATCAAAACCGGTGTAGTTCGAGCCTAAGCCCGAAAATTTGTGTTTTTGCCAATAATGATTGGACTTTTGTTTGGGGTTGAGACTCCCTGGGGAGTATCAAGGAGGTTTGGCTTATGGGGGATAAAGGATCATTTTGGAAGCATGATCGATATCCAGCCTTGTTTGGTGTTTGGATGCTTTAGGGTGTTTATTGGGGAATTTTGTTCCACCTGACCCTTGGGGTTGTTAACCCGCTGTGTAAATCGTGCTAAACTGCTGAGGAGCATGACTGATGGTTCCTTTGGGAGACGCTTGTGCTCTGGTTGGTCATCCTTGCTTGAATTGTTACTTCAGGCTCTTGATTTGACGGGGATATTCCTTTTCGATTTACTGGTGACCAGAAATCCCTTTAGCAATTAACCGTACTTGGCCTGCGAGGCTTATCTGCTCCATGGATAGACTTTGATGCACGTTTTTTTTTTATTCACAATTCAGAGAAAATGTGCTTGGTATTACTTATTCAAAACATAAAAGATTTCACGTAAAAAATTTTGTTTTGGAAATATATACACTATCATAGATGGAAATTTCGACAAAAGTAAAAGATTTCGCTTGGGAAGAATTTCGTTAATGGGGGAAGTAACTTTCCCCAAAGGTGTAGTTCCTTTAATCGTGTTTGGGATTGATGGTGCCAATTGGGCCCTTTGTTGGGTGTTTGAGGAATGTTAACGACAATTGGGCTCTTTATGTGTTGCAGGGAGGGTACTGAGCATGGTTGAGCTTTGGACGATTTGTGCACTGGGAGCAATCTGGTTTTTGATTTAAAAAACGTGGGTGCCAATGGAAATTGGGCTTTATTGTTGGTTGCCGAGCGAGGTCAGGCTTTTTGGTTTTGGTTGCCGAACGCGGTCGGACTTTTTGGTTTTGGTTGCCGAGCGAGGTCGGGCTTTTTGGTTTTGGTTGCCGAACGCGGTCGGACTTTTTGGTTTTGGTTGCCGAGCGAGGTCGGGCTTTTTGTTGGTTGCCGAACGAGGTCGGACTTTTTGTTTGTGGTGATCTCACTGGGGATATAAGGATCATTTTGGAAGCATGATCGATATCCGGCCTTAGTGGATAAAAAAGATGTATGGGGGTGAGCTTTATTTGGGGAAATTTGTTTCCTCCGACACCCGGGATCTTTGCGTTTTACGCGTCGTGAGCTACGCACTTGTTTCTGCTGAAGAGCATGAGTCTTAAAATGACTGATGCAGAACTTCAAGTTTTGAGTCCTCTGATGCAATACAGGGGACCAACGAAATTCTTTCGACATTTAACACGTCCAAGTAAAAAACACATTTTTTTTGTTTTTTATGTTATTCCCATATTTCAATGCATTATCTAATCATGAATAAAAACACATTTTTATGAGCAAGTAAGGACGCATAACAATGAAAAGGTTTTAAAAATGATTTTGATTCAACGAAACTTAGTCCCTTGTATGGGTAACTATTCGTGAAAATGTAATCCCTATAAGAGGTGATTACTGAGATAGGGAGAAAAGAAGAAACAAAAAGACAAATGGAAATTTGCTTGGGTTTCACGTGCTACTTTCCCTATGACTTTGAAATAACCTTTTTTGAAAGATGATAATGAGGTTGATTCTTTCCCTCTTGAATTCTGTCCGGACCTCACGTGCCGCAGTCTTTTGCCTTCTTCTTTTTTTTTTGAAACCCCTAACTTTTACCTGGACCGCTCTTTCGAGTTTTCAGTCCACTGGGGTATATTTCCTTTTTTGATGTCCTTAATTTTTGCCTAGACCGCCTTTTCAGGTTTTCGATCTACCAGGACGCTCTCTATTGCCTAAACCGCCCTTTCGGGTTTCCGATTTAGCGAGCTCTTTTTCTTTTTGGCATATATATTTTTTTTGACTGCGCCGGAGTTTATTGATAGGGGGATCTTTGTGGATGGGTAATACCTTTTTTCCAAGCATTAAGTCTCCTTCTCGAAATTCTCGAGAATAAACTTTCTTGTTGAACTATCCATGCCCCAATGCTGTGAGGTGTTTCTCTTTTATGGGGTTTAGTTGGTCGAACCTTGTTTGTGTTCGTGGATGCCAATGAAAATTGGGCCTTGGTAGTGATTGGATGCCGAGCGAGGCCGGTTTTTTTGTTTTTTGGTTGCCGAGCAAGGTCGGGCTTTTTGTTTTTGGTTGCCGAGCGAGGTCGGGCTTTTTGTGATTGGAGTGGAGATGCCAATGAAAATTGGGCTTTTATTGGAAATGGTATTTGGGAATATGTTTGTGAGTGCCAATGAAAATTGGGCTTTTAGGTGTTTGGATGCCGATCAAAGTCGGGCTTTTATTGTGATTGGATGCCGAGCAAGGTCGGGCTTTTATGATGGGATGCCGAGCAAGGTCGGGCTTTTGTTTTTTTTGCCGAGCGAGGTCGGGCTTTTGTTGTTTTTTTTTGGATGGGAATGCCAATGACAATTGGGCTTTTATTGGAAGTGGGGTTTGTGATTGCCAATGGAAATTGGGCTTTTTGTTTGGAAATTGTGTGTGCCAATGAAAATTGGTCTTTTGTTGGAGATGTGAGGAATGCCAATGATGACTTGGCTTTTTGTGGGAAATTGTGGGGAGTGCCGTAACGGCTTGGCTTCTTTTTTGATGAATTGGGCGACCACTTGTTTGGTCATGTTTGCATAGGAAGCTGCTTTGACCCATTTGGTGAAACAGTTGATGGCAGCTAGTATGAACTGGTGCCCTTTTTTTTGAAGCCTTTGGCTCAATCATTCCGAACATATCTATGCCCCACATAGAGAAAGGTTAGGGTGATGTCATGACATTCAGAGGTGTTGGTGGTATGTGCCCCTTGTTGGCATAAATTTGTCACTTGTGACATATCTTGGCATGGGTTTGGAAGGACTCCTCATGGATTTCTTTGGTGAGCATGACTGCTTCATGTTTATCCACATATATGAGTAAGACCATAACTTCTCTTATAGAGTGTGCCCCGGCAGAGGGAAAATTGTAGTGCCATTTTTGAGGGCTCTCTTGGTGAGGTTGTATTACCCTATCCTCTTGATCCCCAAGTCTGGACAATCCTTCAGGAGGTTCAAAATCATCCTTATTATCATCTTCCGTTTGGTTAATTTGAAGATTGAAGTCAAAAGGGATCGTAGCAGTGTTATTTTTTGGTGATGATGATTTTTTTGTAGGGTTGCACAAATTTATTTAAGAACGAAAGAAAAACGAACTCTTTTGAAAATAAACTGCAAACTTATTAATGACGGAAATGATTTGAAATATGGGGGTCCCATAAAATTAATCATTTGCCTTGGGAAGAGCATAATGATTTGATTTTTTTTGAAAAACAAGATAAATTACTTGGACAAAAAAAAAAAAAAAATGATTTCCAGAATTTCGATGGCCTTCCGGTTTGCTCGGATCTCTTCCGAAACGCTACTGTACACCGGGTCGGGTACTTCTTTTTTTTTTTGGTGAGGGAATGATGTGGGTTTCTCTTTGAAATGTATGAAAATGCATGTGACTGTATGAATGCAGTGAGTATGCAAAAATATGCCCCTCTTTTTTTTGTTTATGCAAAAAGTTTTATGAATGCAAATGTTATGACATGCAGGGGTTTGGTATATGAAGGTTCGGAACTTCCCCCCATCCTCACATGTAGGCTCTAAAAGGTGAAATTTCCTAAGAAGAGGTCCTTAGAATCATAGACCTCACATGGAATTAGGGTTGTCTATGGACATACGTCGACATGACTTCAATTAATTCCACATGAAAATCTCATCCAAGCGGGGTTGGACATCCTACCTCACGGACATACGTCAACGCGGGCTTCCGCACACAACCTCCTTCTAACTTAGTTTTTTTCTCAAGCTCGGGTAGAGAGCCTCACACGTCCGGCATTAACCCGAACAATGTGGAGTAACATCACTCAAGTAACCCCCACATTTGATATATATAATATGAATATAAAGCAGATAAAGCAAATATAAACATAAAGCATAAATATAACATGTATGAATAAAATAAATAAACATGGCACGCAAAGAAAATAAAACAATTGGCTTTAAACCAAATAGGTTAGGCTTGACTCACTAGTGGGAACAGGGTCCCCAGTGAAGTCGCCAGCTGTGCGCACCTCGTTTTTTTCCTCGGGAAAAAGACGCGCAAATCCTCCGAGGACGTCCTCGAACGCTCGGAGGGCCTTTGTGAAGCCGCCACCAAAGTTTTTGTGTAAAGGGAACGTTGATAAACCCTTAAGTTTTTTTTTATTTGTAAAGGAAAACGATAATAAAACCCTTTTGACGATGAGGATAAGGATTAGGTCATCGCAACCATTGTCGGGTTCGGGAGTCGGTTACGTGAGGGGAAGGTATTAGCACCCCTTACGTCCGTTGTACTCAACGGGAACCTTCTATTTGGTTAAAGCTTGAATTGTTTTTTAATACTTTGCGTGCATGTTCATTTATGTTAAAAATATAATAAAGGGGGGGAAAGAGATAAAAACAAACGAAGAAAAAGTTTTTATTATTATTGTGCTTGACAAGATGTCGATCTTGCTCCTACGTATCTCCCGGTAGTCGGAGAATTCAAAGCATACGTAGTTCTTTGGTAGAAAAACGTATGTGTGTTGGTTGATTTTAATTGGACGATGTTTTAACCGAATTCTTGCGATTAAACGTAGCTTGTATGCTCGCACTTGGAGACTTATTAAGCGTTCGTTCGCGAATCACATTAGAATTGTTAAAAGGTACGTCCGTTAGGGTAGAGGGTTGAATTGGTCGCTATGGGACCAAGAGAGGTACAATGGACTCATACAAGTCAAACATTGACCGAGTGGACTCCGAAGAGTCGGGCGATTGTTCGATTGATCCACTGAGATCAAGAACGGGTACAATGGACTCGGATGAGTCGAACATTGACCGAGTGGACTCTAACGAGTCGAGGGGTTGAGTCTAATGGCCAACGGGGGACCAAAAGGTTTGGATTGACCACAAAGGGCCAAGATTTGGTTTGGTTAGGGTTGTACATATTAAAAAAGGGGAATGACGATTGTCCGAGCGACGAGACATACGTCACGCATTCGTACAATCGGGGCGATGGAGAGACATACGTCACACCATCCCTTTTTCATTCATATTTTTGGATTGAATTCTTTAGAAATCCCAAGGTATGTCAAAACATTTGGTTTGAAAATCCAAAAATGGGAAGGGTTAGCAAATTTGCTAGAAAACGCGCAAGTTCGTCTCATTTTGCGAAAATGCGAACGTAAACGGTGTATGTTCATCTTTGAGTTTTGAACATCATGAACAATATTTATTGTTCAAGTTTGGATTGAAAAGATGAACATAGCTTGTTTGTTCATGCTTGTTTGAGAATTTGGGAACATAACTTGCTTTGCAAGTTACCCACAAAATGGTTATACGAACTTGTGATTTTGCCAAAATTATGCAAAAACCTTGTTGTGGTTTGAAGAACATGGATTTAAAAACTCTTAGGTTCTGAGCTCTGGGGCTAGAACCTCAAAAATTGGTTGTTTTGATACAAAAACTCAGGTTCTGAGTTCTGTCATGGTCGCACTGCGACCATGACTTCGCACTGCGAAGCATGCGAAATTTTGGGTTCAGAAGCTGTTTCTGAACTTTTGTTCAGAAACAACTTCTGAACACACTCAAGACCTTATAGATGGGTGAAAAACTTTGAGTTTTTGGGGTGAAAAAGGTTGGACAAACCAGTTTTGATGTTTTGAAAACCTTGGGATTTCTTTGGAATTCAAAAGGGGTTTTTTAGGATCAAAAGGTTTTGAGCCAAAATGGCTATGCAAACACAATTAAAAATGCAAGATAAAGAGCTTAGTAACTTACAGAACTCCTTAGCAAAGCTCCAACTGCACTTGGTTTGATTTGGTTGAAGGCTTTCACAAGAGGTTTGAATATTGGTGAAGGTTTTTGGAACTTTGGAAAGCTTTGTGTTGGATGGATTGTCTCTGGTTATTTTGTGGAGTTTGTAGGCTAAAATGAGTAGAGTTTCTGCTCTTTGAATGCTGTGTTAACTGTGTTTTTTCAAGTCTTTGTAACCTTGGGCATTGCCTCCTATTTATAGGCCAAGATCAAATCTTTGTCATCATTACACAATCCCAAAATTCAGCTGATTTGTGGCCAAGATCAAGCTGAATCCCTTTGCATTAAATGCTAATGGATAGAGGCAACCCTGCCTTGTACCAAGGGGCAAGATCCAGCTTGATTTCAGCCACAAATTCAACTAATTCTAGAAGGTAATGATGAAGAACAAAGCTGATTTGTAATTGGCTAATGCTTGGGGATCAATCCTTGCAATCTCAATGGTTGGTCAATAAAAACGTGCACTGTATTGTGCAGAGATTGAGGGATGAAAAGGCTACTTATGGCTGGTGTAAGAGGGTGAAAAGTTGCTGCAAAACAGAGTAGGCAATCATGGTTTTTCAAGCGAAAAAACCCAGCTGGTTTGACTGGTTTTAGGGGCAGCAAGCAGGAGGAAAGTCCTCAAGCAGGTGGCTGGCAACCTTGTGGTGGTTAGCAGGTCACCTGGGAGGTACTAGAGCTGCCCAAGGGCAAGCCCACTTGCTTGTCACATGCTAGGTTGGAAGAAAAAGCTTCCAACCTTGGCATTAATGGCAAGTCCTTCAACTCTGGCTTTGCTTGGCCCAATTAGCCATGAATGCTACTTAAAATAATTATGGAAATGATATGCAACAAATTCTGGAATTAAATCCAAGAAACCAAAAATCTGCAGAAAAATCGCAGACTTCGCAGTGCGAAGTGAGCTTCGCATTGCGAAGTCCTCAATTTTGAAATGTTGACTTTTCTGTTGACTTTTGTTGACTTTTGACTTTTTCCCCTCTTTGATTTTTTTTGATTTTTTTGGTTTTAAAATGCGTAGGACAAAATTAGGGTACTACATAGACCACAAAGGAATAAGACTCCCTGCTCAGGCCACAAAGGAATGGGACTCTAATTGCTCAGACCACAAAGGAATGAGGCTTACAATGCTTAGTACGCAGACTAAGACTTTAAACCAAACTGAATTACAAAGAAAGTTAGTTTGGGTTGAACACTTGATAAAATATCAGAGGTGTTCACTTAATACAACTCAGGGTAAGACTCTTAACCTTAAGAAATTCTAAGATACAAAGATTACAAGAATTTCTAAGTGTTTGGTGAACTGCAATTTCTGGACAGAAAACAGAGTAAGTTTCAGATAGTTTTTGTTCCAAGAGTCTTAGCATTTTTCTTCTTCAATTCTTCTTCCTTTTATAGAGGAAATTAGAGTTGTTGAAGACTTGCAGAAATTAAGCAAAGAGCCGTTACAAATTGAGAGCTAGGATAGCTGCAATTGTGTGCTGAATTGTGCAGAAAACCAGAGCCCAGCAGCCATTTTTTAATTTGCTTTCCTTAAAACTTGGGGAATGTTTGAGTCAGGGAGACAATTGTTCCATTGGAGTTGTTCTGACATATGCAGGCATTAAATGTGCACAGTAACAGTTGCTTTTCTTGCCACATCAGACTTCAGAAGCTTTTGCGTGAACAGTACTTCAGAAGCTCTCTTCAGAAGCACTTCTTCAGAAGCACTGTTCATCAGATGCACTTCTTCAGACGTTGACTTTCGTTGACCCTCAGACTCAGACTTCAGGAGCTGCCTTCAGACGCAAGCTTCAGACCCAGTTTTCTCTCAAACTTGTAACTTGGCTTCTAAGCTTTCCTTTCTTGCTCTAAGCTTGTTCTTTCATAACCATTATCAAATACTGATCATTAAGCACGTGGTTCTGAAATCACTTGAACAAAGCATTAGCAAATCCAATTTTCATTTCAACACTTTGTTATCATCAAAACCTTAAGGAGGGATGTTCATAAAAATTGTTCCAACAATCTCCCCCTTAATTCAGAAGAGAGTTTTTTAACACATTTTGTTCCAACAATCTCCCCCTTTTTGATGATGACAAACATAAGTATTAATCAGAAAATTGTTGTTAACTTAATTAACAAGTTAACTGCAGGGTGTGAGGTTTGTAAGCTCCCCCTGAGTCTGATCTATGTTAATTAAGTTCAGCTTAAATCACAAATGTGAAAATTTCAGAATTGTTGTTAAGTTTAATTAACAAGCTGACTTCAGGAGAGGTTTGTAAGCTCCCCCTAGGTCTGATAATCCTCAAGGTTAGGTTTGTAAGCTCCCCTTAATTCTTATCCAAGTTAATTAAACTCAACTTAAAACAATCAAGTGAAATTAACACTCAGAATTTTAAATAACTTGCTGACTTTAGGTTCTTAGGTTTGTAAGCTCTTTGAGTCTTATCCAAGTTATTTTAAATTCATTTTACTCACTAAGAGTAATGTATATCTCACAAAATTAAATTTAGAGGCTAAGAGTTAAAAACAGTTCTCATAAGTTAAATTCAATCAGAACTTAACTTATGTTTAGAGCCTCAGGTCTTAATGCCTTTTACTCCCTTTTCATAAGCTAATTACTGACAGAATTTAACTTATATTTTGAGCTCAGGAGCTTTAATACTTGTTTACCTCTACTCCCCCTTTTGTCATCAACAAAAAGTTTCAGAAAAATGTGAGATAACCATGCAATCATATAAGTAATCAAGCAGCAAAGATGAGAATCAGAGCAGTCTTGATTTTACATGAAGTATATGATATTGCATTTTTGAAAAATGAATGATGTTCAGAAGCAAAAAAAGATAGTTCAGAGCTTCTGATCAAAGCATTCTTTGTTCAGACATAGCTGTTCAGTATATCTTATTCAGTATTACTGAACTATTTTGGACAAAATGGTTCATATCATATACCTACTTGAAGGTTTAAGCACTGTTGGATTTATATCAGAACCTGATACCAACATATGGTTCAGTGTTGATACCAAGATATAGCATTTGGTTCAGTGTTGACTCAAAAATTCAAGTGCTGCTGAATTCTTTCAGACCAACTGATACCAATTTTAAAATAAGTTCTACAAGCCTGAACATGTCTGATACACTTTGAACATTTTGAGAAATGTGTCTGCGGTTGTTAAACATTTAAAAACAGACTGATACCAACTGAAATTGTTTGTTAAGCAATTTGAGCATTTGATACCAACATAGAAAAACACATTTTTATATTGATGACATTGGGAGGGACAAAGTATAACTTTCAAAGCTTTAAATCATCATTGCCCAGGGTTATACTTATCAGATTCTGACCAAACATTAGATAACTATCAGATTCAGAAGTCAGAAAATCCAGGTTCTGAACCTTCAGACTCTGAAGTTTTTCAGGCTTAACTTTCTTCAGACTCTCAGAAAATGAGTGTCTGATAAGTCTTAGCTTCTGATAAACTCAGAATCTTAGATTACATTCAGATTCAAGCATATTTTCAAGAGATAAAATGCATGTTCAGATTCTTTTTAATAAAATTGAACCTTTCTTCTGTTAGGGGTTGTGTGAATATGTCAGCCCATTGATGATCAGTATCAATGAACTGAATATCCAGAACTCCCTTCTGAACATAATCTCTTATAAAATGATGTTTTATTTCTATGTGCTTGGCTCTTGAAATTTCTGGCTTACCAACTGGTAAGGAGGTTAAACTGGTTCTGATTAAAAACTGGTTCTGAACCTAACAGGTTCTGAACTTGAAACTTAGCACAATTTAAATCACAGTTATGCAGCAGAATTAAAAAGTGCATAAATAAAAGAACACAAGGTTTGTTAACCCAGTTCGGAATAAACACCTTCTACTCTGGGGGATACCAATCCAGGAAGGAAATCCACTATTGGAATTAATCCTTAGGACTCAGACACTGACCCCCAGTTCCTATCCTAAGCAATCAACTTCCACCTAGTCAGACTTCTACCCACGCATGAGTATTAAAGTCCACTAACTTCCTATTTAAGCAACAGCCCAGTTACTTGAACAACTTGAACTAAACCCAGTTCTTAAACAAAACTACCCAGTTTGTGAAGAACACTCTTCAATACATGACCTGCACTCGTACCTACAGGCTTAGAGTGATTACAACTCTATTAAACCTAAACCAACTCAACAGAGTGGTGCACAAACAAAGCTAAAAAGCTTACACAACCTAAGACTCAATTTTCTGAATTATACTCTGTTTTTCATATCACTTGAATAGCAGCAAAGCACTCTTTATATAGCCTTCAGTCCAGCATAAAACCCAATCCAATCTTCTAAATTGATCTGTTTCTGAATTATGATTGCTCCAATAAGGAAACAAATAAACCAGGAAAGAATCTTAATAAGATTGTAACAGAAAAATACGAAGTTCATAAAACTGAACCAAATCTTTATTAAATCTTCTCCAAAACAACCAGCATTCTAGAAGCAATATGCGAAGATATATTCTTGTTAAATCTCGCCAAGATTCGCGCAAGAATAACTTGAAAATAACAAGCTTCTGATGAAGTCAACAAAAGTCAACGCGGGCATCAGACTCACATTTCAGCTTCTGAAGTGCTACAGTGCGTCTGACCCAACTTTCAGCTTCTGATGAAATTTTCAGCTTCTGAACAGCTTCAAATGGAAAAACTTGCAACTGAAGATTTGTTCTAGACATGGAGATGCTACTATTCAACACAATGGTTTTGCCAAAATATGCAGCCAACACCAAAATACTCAACAATCTCCCCCTTTGGCAAATTTTTGGCTAAAACCAATGTTCACACACCCAAGTTCTTCAATCTCCCATAAAATTAACTCAGTAATGAAGAACTCCACAAAAATGTAACATAGCAATCAGATTAGTAGCGGATTCAAGCTATGTTCACATTAAAAACCAATCAGTTTCAGCTTCTGAACACTGATACACACATTGCAGCTTCTGATCAACTTGAAGCACCCAAAACACAGTCACTGATCAACTCCTGATCATCACAAACACTCCTGAAGCTTCACAACACTCCCCCTGCAACTCAGCATTCAATATTAAAGACTCCCCCTTAATTCTGAACTGCAGTAACACTTCAGGATCACAAACACTCAGGATTTTAATAACCATATACTCCCCCTGAGACACACACTCCCCAATAATCACAACTGCACAGCTCATGTTGCATTGCATCTGAATTCTGACCAACAGCCACAAAACTGCACAAAGTACAATCTAACAGCTCACCCTATACACAACACATGTTTGATCTTAAACATAGGTTTTTCTCCCCCTTTTTAGCCACAAAATTATGACAAACCACAGGTTTAACATAGGGTTTAAAAACTAAACATACATCATCTGAATCAGTCCCAGCATTAACTTCAGACCCAGGATCAGACACACATTCAGCATTAGCAAAACTGGCAGGTACTCTATCTTCCTCACATCCAGTTTGCAATAATTGCTATAAATCCTTATGCTGACTAACATTTGAAGAACCACAACCAAAACCATTCCTCCCAGCAATTTGTTTCTCAAAATCAGCCACTCTTTTCAGATCACAAGTCCTAGCAACTTCAGACTTACAAGAAAATAGTACCTTCTGAGCAGGAACATGAACTTTGCTCTAGACTTTGGATGGTCCAGCACCATAATTCTTCTGTGCTATAGGAATTGGCTTGCTGTCATCAGCAACAGCCATTCCCTTTCCTTTGTTCAGATTCTGAGCAATACCTTCACTCTTAGGTCTCCAAACTTTCTTGATTTTGCTCTTGTTCACAGCTGGTTCAACTTTTCTGTGTTGCAAATGTTTGGGATAACCATGCAATCTGTAACAAAAAGGTTTAATGTGACCCATTTTACCACAATGATGACAGACCCAAGGTTGATTCTTTCTTTTGTTTCTGTTAAACTTCTGGGAATGCATCTGAGCATGCTTCTGAGGCAGCATCTGAACTTGCTTATGAGGTATCATTTTTGATGTTCCAACCATAGAATCATGAGTTTGAGTAGCAGGAACAAACTGACTAACAGGATTTTTCTCCTTGAGCTTCAGACTCTGATCAACATAATCTAACCCAGTTTTTCCTTGCTTCTGGACATCTAGAATCTCCTCCAACTTATCAGTAGCAGAGTTCATCATCCTAACTTGCTTTTTCATCTGATCAAGTTGGGAATTCAAAAGTGTTACTTCTTCATTAAGATCAGCAATCTGTCCTATATGAGCACATCTTTCAGACTGCAGCTGGCACACAGTTTCCTTCTCAGTCTCTAATAACTTGATCAAATCTTGATTTCTGAGATACAATTCTTCATAAGAAATAGCTAGTTCCTCAAAAATCAATTCTTCATCATAGGCTTCAGATTCTGATGAAGTTTCAATTGATGAAGTTTCAAACTCTGAATAGACAACAGATTTTGAACAAGCTTCTGAAACTGAAAGAGCAGCAACATGTTTAGCTGACTTACTTTCAATCTCTCCTTCTGAGCTATCCTCATCAGACCAAGATACAGCAAGGCTTTTCTTCTGCTTCTTGAGAAAATTAGGACATTCAGCCTTGATATGTCCAAAGCCTTCACACTCAAGGCACTGCACAGCCTTTGATTGTTTGCTATTTTCTTCAGATTGTTGCTTGTTATTGTTGAGTCTGAGATTCTGACCTATGGTTCTGGACTTTCTGTCAATATTCTTCAGAATCTTATTGAACTGTTTTCCCATTAACACTACAGCTTCTGATAACTCATCTTCATCTTCATCAAGCTATTGTTGATCATCAACTTCAGACTTATCAGCAAAAGCTATTTCTTTCCCTTTCTTATCTAGCTGTTTACAAAAGGCAGTTTCAAAATTGAGCAATGACCTAATCAGCTCCTCAAGCTTCATAGTGGTAATATCATGAGCCTCCTCTATGGCTGTAACCTTCATATCAAATCTTCTGGGCAGGGACCTGAGGATTTTTCTCACTAACTTCTCATCTGACATCTTCTCCCCAAGAGAATCAAATGAATTTGCCATATCCAGCACATTCATGTAAAAATCCTGAATGGATTCATCTTCCATCATCTTCAAGTTTTCAAATTTTGTTGTGAGCAACTGAAGTCTGGATAGTTTAACCTTAGAGGTTCCTTCATGAGTGGTTTTCAGAATTTCCCAAGCATCCTTTGCCACAGTACATTGCTTGATGAGTCTGAACATGTTTCTATCCACACCATTGAAAATAGCATTCAAAGCCTTTGAGTTTCCATGTGACAGATCATCCTCAGCTTTGGTCCATTCTTCTTCCGGTTTCAAAACTCCAGTTTTATTACCATCTTTGTCTATAACCACAGGATGATCCCAGCCTTTAATCACAGCCTTCCAAGTTCTGCTGTCAATGGATTTCAGGAATGCACACATCCTGGATTTCCAGTACTCATAATTGCTGCCATCAAGTAGGGGTGGTCTGTTGACAGGGCCTCCTTCTCTCTCCATAAAGCCAGACATAAATACCTCTGGATCTCACCCAAATTACAGGCAGGGTGCCTGCTCTGATGCCAATTGAAATTTCTGGCTTAGGAATGTGCGCACCTCGTTTTTTTCCTAAGAAAAAGACGCGCAAATCCTCCGAGGACGTCCTCGAACGCTCGGAGGGCCTTTGTGAAGTCGCCACCAAAGTTTTTGTGTAAAGGGAACGTTGATAAACCCTTAAGTTTTTTTTTGTTTAAAGGGAAACGATAATAAAACCCTTTGACGATGAGGAAAAGAATTGGTCATCGCAACCATTGTCGGGTTCGGGAGTCGATTACGCAAGGGGAAGGTATTAGCACCCCTCACGTCCGTTGTACTCAACGGGAACCTTCTATTTGGCTAAAGCTTAAATTGTTTTTAAATGTTTCGCGCGCATGCTTATCTATGTCAAAAGAAAATATTCTAAAAGGGGGGAAAGAGATAAAAACAAACGAAAGAGAAAAAAAAATTTTATTATTGCGCTTGACAAGATGTCGATCTTGCTCCTACGTATCTCCCGGTAGTCGGAGAATTCAAAGCGTACGTAGTTCTTTGGTAGAAAAAACGTACATGTGTTGGTTAATTTTAAATGGACGATGTTTTAACCGAATTCTTGCGATTAAAACGTAGCTTGTATGCTCGCGCTCGGGAGACTTATTAAGCGTATAGCTTGTATGCTCGCGCTTGGGAGACTTATTAAGCGTTTGTTCACGAATCGCACTAGAATTGTTAAAAGGTACGTCCGTTAGGGTAAAAGGGTTCGAATTGGTCGCTATGGGACCAAGAGAGGTGCAATGGACTCAAACGAGTCAATCATTGACCGAGAGGACTCCAACGAGTCGGGCGATTGTTCGATTGATCCATTGGGATCAAGAACAGGTACAATGGACTCGGATGAGTCGAACATTGACCGAGTGACTTAAACAAGTCGAGGGATCGAATCTAATGGCCACGGGGGACCAAAAGGTTCGGATTGACCACAAGGGGCCAAGATTTGGTTTGGTTATGGTTGGATACATTGAAAAAAGGGAATGACGATTGTCCGAACGACGAGACATACGTCACGCATTCGTACAATCGGGGCAATGGAGAGACATACGTCACACCATCCCTTTTTCATTCAAGTTTTTGGGTAGAATTCTTTTAGAAATCCCAAGGTATATCAAATCATTTGGTTTGGAACCCAAAGTGAAAAGATTTTAGCAAATTGTTAGAAAAACGCACAAGTTCGGCTCATTTCGCGAACAATTTTGAAAAGCGAACAAATTTGGCGTATGTTCACGCTTGAGTTTTGAAAATCATGAACAATATTCATTGTTCAAGTTTAATTTGAAATGATGAACATAGCTTGTTTGTTCATGCTGTTTTGAAAGATTGGGAACATAACTTGTTTTACAAGTTATCCACAAAAGGTCATACGAACTTGTGAATTTGTCAAAATTGTGCAAAATCCTTGTTATGGTTTGAAAAACATGGGTTTAAAAACTCTTAGGTTCTGAGCTCCTGGGCTAGAACCTCAAAAATTGGCCATTTGGACACCTAAACTCAGATTCTGAGTTCTGTCATGGTCGCTCTGCGACCATGACTTCGCACTGCGAAGTATGCGAATTTTTGAGTTCAGAAGCTGTTTCTGAACTTTTGTTCAGAAACAGCTTCTGAACACACTCAGGACCTTTTAGGTGAGTGAAAAGCTTTGAGTTTTTAGGATGAAAAAGACTGGACAAACCAGTTTTGATGTTTTGAAAACCTTGGGATTTCTTTGAAATTCAAAAGGGGTTTTTTAGAACCAAAAGGTTTTGGACCAAAATTAAGATGCAAACACAATTGTAAATGCAAGATAAAAGCTTGGAATACTTACAGAAATCCTTAGCAAAGCTCCAGCTGCAATGGATTTGAATTGGTTGGATGTTCTTGCAAAAGGTTTGAATGTTGGTGATGGTTTTGAACTTTGTGAGGCTTTGTGTTTGGATTGCTTTTTTCTGGCTGTTTGCAAGTGTTTGTAAGATGGAATGAGTAGTGTTTCTTTGTGTGTATAATGCTCTTGAATGCTGTTATGAGAAGTGCTTGTAAGCTTGGGCATTGCCTTCTATTTATAGGCCAAAACCAAATCAATTTCATCATTAGAAATCCCCAAAATCCAGCTGATTTGTGGGCTAGGATCAGGCTGAATCCCTTTGCATTAAATGCTAATGGATAGAGGCAACCTTGCCTTGTGCCAAGGGTCAAGACTCAGCCTGATTTCAGCCACAAATTCAAAGGTTTTTGGATAGCAATGATGATGAAATAGGGCTGAATTGCAATTGGCCAAGCTTGGGGATCAATCCTTGCAATCTCAATGGTTGATCAATGAAAACGTGCACTGTGATGTGCAGAGATTGGGGGATGCAAAAGGCTATAATTGGCTGGTGTGAGAGGGTGAAAAGCTGTTGCAAAACAGGGTAGGCACTCATGGCTTTTTCAAGTGAAAAATCCAGCTGGTTTGACTGGTTTTAGGGGAGCAAGCAGGAGGAAAGTCATCAAGCAGGTGGCTGGCAACCTTGGGGTGGTTAACAGGTCAGTTGGGAGGGACAAGAGCTGCCCAAGGGCAAGCCCACTTGCTTGTCACATGCTAGGTTGGAAGAAAAAGCTTCCAACCTTGGCATTAATGGCAAGTCTCTCATTTCAGGTTTTGCTTGGCCCAAATAGCCATGAATGCTGATTAAAATAAATGTGGAAATGATATGCAACAAAATCTGGAATTAAATCAAAAACACCAGAAATCTGCAGAAAAATCGCAGACTTCGCAGTGCGAAGTGAGCTTCGCAGTGCGAAGTCATCATTTTTGAAATGTTGACTTTTTTGTTGACTTCTGTTGACTTTGACTTTTTCTCCCTCTTTGATTTTTTTTGATTTTTTTTGTTTTAAAAGGCTTAGGACAAAATTGGGGTACTACAAGGAACTGGTAAGGAGGTTAAACTGGTTCTGATTAAACACTGGTTCTGAACCTAACAGGTTCTGAACTTGAAACTTAGCACAATTTAAATCACAGTTATGCAACAGAATTAAAAAGTGCAGAAATAAAAGAACACAAGGTTTGTTAACCCAGTTAGGAGTAAACACCTCCTACTCTGGGGGATACCAATCCAGGAAGGAAATCCACTATTGGAATTAATCCTTAAGACTCAGACACTGACCCCCAGTTCCTATCCTAAGCAATAAACTTCCACCTAGTCAGACTTCTACCCATGCATGAGTATTAGAGTCCACTAACTTTCTATTTAAGCAACAGCCCGGTTACTTGAACAACTTGAACTAAACCCAGTTCTTAAACAAAACTACCCAGTTTGTGAAGAACACTCTTCAATACATGACCTGCACTCGTACCTACAGGCTTAGAGTGATTACAACTCTATTAATCCTAAACCAACTCAACAGAGTGGTGCACAAACAAAGCTAAAAAGCTTACACAACCTAAGACTCAATTTTCTGAATTATACTCTGTTTTTCATATCACTTGAATAGCAGCAAAGCACTCTTTATATAGCCTTCAGTCCAGCATAAAACCCAATCCAATCTTCTAAATTGATCTGTTTCTGAATTATGATTGGTCCAATAAGGAAACAAATAAACCAGGAAAGAATCTTAATAAGATTGTAACAGAAAAATACGAAGTTCATAAAACTGAACCAAATCTTTATTAAATCTTCTCCAAAACAACCAGCATTCTAGAAGCAATATGCGAAGATATATTCTTGTTAAATCTCGCCAAGATTCGCGCAAGAATAACTTGAAAATAACAAGCTTCTGATGAAGTCAACAAAAGTCAACGCGGGCATCAGACTCACATTTCAGCTTCTGAAGTGCTACAGTGCGTCTGACCCAACTTTCAGCTTCTGAACAGCTTCAAATGGAAAAACTTGCAACTGAAGATTTGTTCTAGACATGGAGATGCTACTATTCAACACATTGGTTTTGCCAAAATATGCAGCCAACACCAAAATACTCAACAGCTCTAGAATGCAGAATTGGATTTTTAGACAGACATATAGCAGCAGTATTATCACAATAAATAGGGATGTTATCTGCATGAATCTGATAATCCTCTAATTGATGTTTCATCCAGAGCAGTTGTGTGCTACAACTTGCAGCTGAGATGTATTCTGCTTCAGATGTTGACAAAGCAATGGTTGCTTGTCTTTTGCTAGCCCAGGAAATCAGATTTTCACCAAGAAACTGAAAGTTTCCACTGGTGGACTTTCTTTCAATCCTGTCCCCAGCATAATCAGCATCACAGAATCCAACTAGCTTATAATTCAAGGATTTCTTATACAGAAGTCCCAAATTAGTTGTTCCTTTCAGATACCTAAAGATTCTCTTGACAGTAGTCATATGAGATTCTCTAGGATCTGACTGGAATCTAGCACACAGACAGACACTAAACAAAATATCTGGCCTAGAAGCAGTTAAGTATAAAAGAGAACCTATCATACCTCTATACAGCTTCTGATCTACTTTTGAGCCATTGTCCTCTTTGCTTAAGGTGCAGGTAGGATGCATTGGTGTTGTCATCAGCTTGCAATCATCCAGCTGGAACTTCTTCAGAAGCTCCTTAGTGTATTTGGACTGATGAACATAGACACCATCTTTGCATTAGTTGATTTGAATTCCCAAAAAGAATTTCAACTCTGCCATCATGCTCATTTCAAATTCATCCTGCATTAACTTTGAAAACTCTTTGCAAAGGGAGGCATTAGTAGAACCAAATATGATATCATCTACATATATTTGCACAATTAAGATTTCTTTCTTAACAGTTTTCCTAAAGAGTGTATTATCAACTTGACCTCTTACAAAATCATTTTTAATCAAGAAATTGCTTAGTCTTTCATACCAAGCTCTAGGAGCTTGTTTCAGACCATACAAAGATTTTTTAAGTTTAAACACAAAATCTGGATTTTTAATGTCTTCAAAACCAGGAGGTTGTTTAACATACATTTCTTCAGAAATTACACCATTTAAGAAGGCACTCTTAACATACATTTGGTATAAGATGATATCATGATTAACAGCATAAGAAAGAAGTAACCTGATTGCTTCCAGTCTTGCAACTGGAGCAAAAGTCCCAGTGTAATCAATTCCTTCTTGCTGGATGTACCCTTGAGCTACCAATCTAGCTTTGTTTCTGATCACTTCTCCTTGTTCATTGAGCTTTTTCCTGAACACCCATTTCGCTCCAATGATGTTCTTATGATCAGGTCTTGCAACAAGATCCCAGACATCATTCCTTTGAAACTGGTTCAGTTCTTCCTGCATTGCTACAATACAGCCATCATCTGCAAGTGCTTCATCAGCTTTTGTGGACTCAATCATGGATAGCAGGCCAAGCATAGAATCATTCTGACTTAATGATGATCTTGTCTTCCTTGGACTGTTCTTGTTCCCAATGATCAGCTCCTCAGAATGTGAAGACTTATACTTGAATGAGGTTCTGGGTGGATTAGCTTCTAAAGAACCATCAGGGATTTGTTCAGAACCATGCTGGTCTTGATTTGCTTCAGGAGTAGTGTCATTATCAGAGAGTTTCTCAGACTCTTCATCATTTCCAGCTTCTGAACCTTCTTCAGACTCTGAACTGGGTTCAGCTTCTGAAGGTTCTTCTGAGAGTCTGAAATCTGCAAAACTCTCAACCAGCTCTGGTATTTCATTACCAGGCTTCTTATCATTAAATCTAATATGTATAGCTTCTTCAACAACATGTGTTTCAGAATTATACACCCTGTATGCTTTAGATCTCTCTGAGTAACCTAAAAAGGTACCCTTTTGAGCCTTAGCATCAAATTTCTTTAGGTAGATTTTATTGTTTAGTATATAACAAGTACAACCAAACTGATGAAAATAAGAAATACTTGGTTTTCCTCCTTTAAACAGTTCATATGATGTTTTATTCAGGATAGGTCTTATATAGATCATGTTCTGAATATAACATGATGTGTTTACAGCTTCTGCCCAAAAGTACTTAGCAATTTTGGATTCATGGATCATGGTTCTGGCCATTTCCTGTAAAGATCGGTTCTTTCTCTCTACAACTCCATTTTGTTGTGGAGTTCTAGGAGATGAGAACTCATGGAGAATTCCATGATCTTCACAAAAAATTTCAAAAGGTTCATTTTCAAATTCCCCACCATGATCACTTCTGATTTTTAAAATTTTCAAATCAGTTTCATTTTGTACTTGTTTGCAGAATTTGAAAAACACATCATATGTTTCATGTTTAGTTCTAAGGAACTTAACCCAAGTCCACCTACTATAATCATCAACAATTACAAGTCCATACTTCTTCCCATTGATTGAACCTGTTCCAACAGGACCAAACAAATCAATGTGAAGGAGTTCTAAAGGTTTAGAGGTGGAAACAATGTTTTTAGATTTAAAAGAAGTTTTTGAAAACTTTCCAATTTGGCATGCACTGCACAGTGCATCTGAGTGATAATCAATTTTAGGTTGGCCTCTAACCAGCTGTAACTTGCTAAACTTAGAGATGAGTCTCCAGTTAGCATGTCCCAGCCTTTTGTGCCAAACCCATTTCTCATCACTCACAGACAGAAGGCAAACTACCTTCTGCTGAACCAATTCAGAAAAATTGATTTTGTACACATTGTTTTTCCTGTTTCCTTTGAACACTACAGACTTATCATTGTTGTTAATTACAGTACAGGTGTTCTTATTGAACAAGACTTCATAATTACTATCACATAATTGACTTATGCTAAGTAAATTATGTCTAAGTCCATCTACCAGCCAAACATTATCAATGTACAGGGAAGAATTACTTATCTTACCAGTACCAATGATCTTTCCTTTCTGACTTCCTCCAAACCCCACAGTTCCTCCCTCTTTTTGAGTCAGGGTTTGGAACATAGAGTTGTCTCCTGTCATATGATGCGAGCATCCACTGTCCAGGTACCAGGACCTTTCCTTTTCTCTGGATGACAAGCATATCTGCAATAGAAATGATCTCAGACTTAGGTACCCATATTTTCATGGGTCCTTTGGGGTTAGTCCTGAAAGGTTTTGGCTTTTTCATCTTGTGTCTGAAGTTATGATATTCAGACTTGTTCTGATACTTTGGATATGAATCCTTGTATCTTGAATAAGTCTGAGTTCTAGAACCTGAGTTCTCAAAGGTCTGAACTCAGATTTCTTCAGAACCTGAGACTTGAAAGTCTTTGGTTCTGATTTGTTTAGAGTCTGAACCATTGAGCACTTTGGTTCTAATCTCTTCAGAATTCTAGCTTTGTTTGCTTCAGGCACAAGGCAAGCTTCAGTTTTACCTTTCTTAAAACAATCAGAAGCACAAGACAGATTAGCTTTCTTTTGCTTGCTTTGCTTGACATTCTGAGATTGAAAATGTTTTGTATTGAATGGTTTAGTAGTTTTTGAAGTTTTCATAAACTCAATCTTAGAAAAATTTGAATTTGAATTTTTCAGACTCTGAGACTTACTAGTTTCAGGTTCTGAACTCTTCAGACTCTGAACATTTTCAGGTTTAGAGTCTGATTTTCTCTTACTCTTAGGCTTAGGACCATTTGGCTTAGATTTAGGCAAGGTTTTAACATCTGCCTTCATCTTACCCTTAGGTTCAGAAGCTTTAGAGTCTGAGCAGTTCAGAACTTCAGACTCAGTCTCAGTTTCTGGTATTTTCAATTTCTCAGAATTATCAGGAGCAGGCACGAAGCATATCTCATTGCCATTCAAAGTATTTTCAGAACAAGGTGATGTTTTTAATTCATTTGAAGAACTGAATGAATCATTTTTAAATCCAATGCCTTCACCTTTGTTTCTGTAAATACTATAAATCATAGAAGCAACTTTACTTCTATTGATTCCAGTTAAAATGAAGTCCTGAAGAGCAATTTCATGTTCATTAGGAATTGCTTCAGGTTTCTTATGAGCCTCATCTCTGAGTTCTTGAACTTCTTCATCTAACTCAATTATTTGATTCTGAAGTTTAAGATTTTCCTCAGACAGCAAGTTAGTTTTGTTTTTCAAAGATTTTATTTCTCCTAACTTGCTTTTGAGGTGACTCATAAGATCTTTAACTGTTTCAATTAATTCAGATCTAGTGAGTTCAGAATATACCTCATCTTCTTCATCTGAATCTGAACAGGATTCTGCATCTGAAAATGCAGTTGCCATCAAGGCTAGGTTTACTTCCTCTTCATCAGATTCAGACTCATAGTCCAGATCATCCCATGTTGCCATGAGACTCTTTTTAAGCTTGTTTCTGAAACTACTAAACTTTGAGCTGGACTTCTTTGCTTTTTCCTTTGATTTGTCCTTCTGAAGATCAGGACATTCAATAATGAAGTGGCCAGGTTTCTTTCAATTGTAGCATTCCTTCTGGTTTTCCCTCTTTGAACCAAATCCTCTAAAGTAACTGCTTCTGTTAGAGAATTTTTTTCTTTCTATTCATTAGATACTGAATTCTTTTAGAAAGCATTGCAAGCTCATCAGCATCTGAATCTTCTTCAGAATTTCCCTCAGGAAATTCTTCATCAGACTCAATAGCTTTCAAAGCTTTAACAGGCTTTCTTTTAGATTTCAGTGCTATTGATTTTGGTTCTCTAACAGACTCATCCTCATTGAGTCCCAGTTCATGCACCTTGAGGGAGCTTATAAGATCCTCAATACTTAAAGTATTCAGATCCTTAGCTTCCTCAATAGCAGTCACTTTAGGTCTCCATTTAGATGGCAGACTTCTAAGGATTTTGTTCACATGATTAGCTGTGGTATAACTCTTCTTCAGGATCTAAAGTCCAGAAACCAGAGTCTGAAATCTTGAGAACATTGTCTCAATATTTTCATCATCTTTCATTCTGAACAATTCATATTGCTGAACAAGAATGTTTGCCTTAGCTTCTCTGACTTTTTTATTACCTTCATAGTTAGAGCAGAGGGATGTGAAGATGGCCTTTGTTGTAGACTTGTCACTCAGCTTCTGGTACTCAGTGTGAGGTAGTGAATCCACAATGATACCTCTAACATTGTGGTGCTTTCTATATATCTTCCTCTCAGCATCACTTAAAGCTCTTCTGTTGACAGCAACACCTTCTTCATCAACTGGAATTGTGATTCCATCTTCTATTATGTCCCATAATGAATCATCAATCCCAATTATATGACTGTACATTTTACTCTTCCACCAAGAGAACTTTTCTGGATCACCAGTAAACATTGGGGGTTTATTGTGTGACATGGATTTTCTATCATCAGTACCATAGTCATATTGTACAGAAGTATGTCTACCACCAGGAGGAGGAGGTGGAGGTGGAGGGGAACCACTAGATGACATGATTTTCTCAAGATCAAGACTGACACACTGTTAAGTGTTAATATCAGAACCGGAGCTCTGATACCAACTGAAGGTGAGAAAAACACACAAGAAGGGGGTGTTGAATTGTGTGGACTCAAAAACATGGTTTCTTTTCTTCTCAAAACTTAAGACATGTTCAGACTCAGGTTCTGAACTATTATCAAAGAGTATATGCAGCGGATTAAAAACAAAGAGAGAAGGAAAGAGAGGACACACAATGTTTTTATACTGGTTCCTTCCACAAGTTGGAAGTAGTCCAGTCCCCTTGTTACTAACAAGAGATTTCCATTATAATCAATCTGATTACAATTACTCAGACCACAAGAATGAGATTTCCCTGCTCAGACCGCAAAGGAATGAGACTTCTAATGTTCAGACCACAAAGGAATGAGACTCTAATTGCTCAGACCACAAAGGAATGAGGCTTACAATGCTTAGTACGCAGACTAAGACTTTAAACCAAACTGAATTACAAAGAAAGTTAGTTTGGGTTGAACACTTGATAAAATATCAGAGGTGTTCACTTAATACAACTCAGGGTAAGACTCTTAACCTTAAGAAATTCTAAGATACAAAGATTACAAGAATTTCTAAGTGTTTGGTGAACTGCAATTTCTGGACAGAAAACAGAGTAAGTTTCAGACAGTTTTTGTTCCAAGAGTCTTAGCATTTTTCTTCTTCAATTCTTCTTCCTTTTATAGAGGAAATTAGAGCTGTTGAAGACTTGCAGAAATTAAGCAAAGAGCCGTTGCAAATTGAGAGCTAGGATAGCTGCAATTGTGTGCTGAATTGTGCAGAAAACCAGAGCCCAGCCGCCATTTTTGAATTTGCTTTCCTTAAAAGCTGGGGAATGTTTGAGTCATGGAGACAACTGTTCCATTGGAGTTGTTCTGACATATGCAGGCATTAAATGCGCACAGTAACAGTTGCTTTTCTTGCCACATCAGACTTCAGAAGCTTCTGCGTGAACAGTACTTCAGAAGCTCTCTTCAGAAGCACTGTTCATCAAATGCACTTCTTCAGACGTTGACTTTCGTTGACCCTCAGACTCAGACTTCAGGAGCTGCCTTCAGACGCAAGCTTCAGACCCAGTTTTCTCTCAAACTTGTAACTTGGCTTCTAAGCTTTCCTTTCTTGCTCTAAGCTTGTTCTTTCATAACCATTATCAAATACTGATCATTAAGCATGTGGTTCTGAAATCACTTGAACAAAGCATTAGCAAATCCAATTTTCTTTTCAACACTTTGTTATCATCAAAACCTTAAGGAGGGATGTTCATACAAATTGTTCCAACAATCTCCCCCTTAATTCAGAAGAGAGTTGTTTAACACATTTTGTTCCAACACATTGAATGGCCAAGAAGCCACTCTAGCTATTACCTAATGTGCCCTAAACATGTGTAATGCGCCCCGTGCATTCCCTTCGTGCAGAATTAGGTTTTTGCTTGTTTTCCAAGTTGGATCGTAGGAAAATTAAAAGCCCAAAATTCTTAACTTAATCTAGAAATTTTGATGATACCCTTGCACACACTTATATTCATTAAAAAACTTGGTGGTTTAAAGCAAGGGTCAAGCATCGGAAGCATTAAAGAGGGTTTTTCTCCTTCCAACTGTTCTCAAATATGCTTATCTTTTCTTGGTTTATGTATTCAGTTACCATGTGTAACTAAACCTCTAAAGATTAGGGTTCCAAGATGAACCTCTATTTATTTGTTGGATTCAATTAATGCAATTTCTTTATTCATTCATGATCTATATTTTCTATGTTTTGGGTGTTATAATGTTATATAATCCTAGGTCTGGCAAACCTAGATTATTAAACTGGTCTTAGGTTAAGAGATTAACAACCTCAAATTTACCAGAATAATTACATATAAACAAGAACCCTTAATTTATTAGGGATTGTTAGGTCTAACGTAACAAGGAAGATAGAGGGGATTCGAAGAATCATAATCGTTGCTAAACCTATGAATCAAACCCTTTTATTTTCAGCAATCAACAACAACTCTTATTGTGCAATCACTTCAAACTTTCAAAACCATGACCTCTTTTATTACTTTTAGTCAAATAATGTTAGTTGCTTAGTTGAACGATAATCCTTATGGAGATGATAACTTATCACTTTATTACTTGTTACAATTTAGTGAACTTACCAATTTATCCATCATAAATAGTAAGAACAAAATAGTGGATAAAAAATCAATGTCGCGGTGATTTTTGGATATCAAGCTATTAGTTAGCGTTGACTCGCAATTTTAAGTTCATCACCGATCTTTTATTTTTCCGAGGAAAAGGGAGAAAGTTCGAACAAAAAACCCTATTTTTTGAGAGATCAAGGTTCGGGGGTTGGTTACGCAAAGGGAAGGTATTAGCACCCTAAACGTCTATAGTACTCTATAGGAACCTCTTGTTTTTAATTATCTTTATGCTAAATTAATTACTTGTTTGTAAATAAATGCCTAAGTGTAAAAGGATTAAAAGGATGAGTTTAAAAGGAAGGAAAATGTTTTTGTTATTTTGTTGATTTGGAAAGACAAAGTCTTTTTCCTACGTACCCAAGCGGGATCAAAATCACGTAGTTCGGGGTAAAAAAGCCGAGTGATTTGTTTTGATTGATTTTAAAGTTTGAAAAAAGTTTGAGAAAGATAAGAGGCCGAAAAGGCATAGAATAATAAAAAAGTGAGTTTGATTGATTTTAATTGAAGAAAAAGTTTGATTGATTAAAGATTTGATTAAGGAAGAAAAGGCACTTGGTTTGAAATTCAAGATTGAATGTTTGAGATTTTTTATGAAATGTTTTTGACTTTTTTTTTTAGAAAGTTTTGATTAATTCCTAGGGTCCAAGACTAGAGTAAGCTAAGCTGAGATAATCTAAAGTGCGCCGGATCCCTCAAAATGACGTTGGATCAAGTGAGGGTCCTTTTCCTCGGATACAGTCATTATTACATTTTTATCGTTTTAGACATAAAGCGGAATAAATAAATGTGAGTGTCGGTGCATATTCTCATTTATTATTTTACATTGTCCCTAAATACATTCTAATAGAATAAAAATGACAAAATAATAAATAAAAATAAAATTCCAAATGCATTAAAATAAATACGCGAAAAAATAAATAAAGAAATAAAAAAAATGCATGAAATGCAAGGCAGTAAATAAATATATTGCATAAAATAAATATGTTGCATAAAATAAATAAAGAAAATAAAAAAATGCATGAAATGCAAGACATAAAATAAATATGTTGCATAAAATAAATAAATAAAATAAAAAAATGCATGAAATGCAAGACATAAAATAAATATGTTGCATAAAATAAATAAAGAAAATAAATAAAATGCATGAAATGCAAGACATAAAATAAATATGTTGCATAAAATAAATAAAGAAAATAAAAAATGCATGAAGTGCTGGAAAATAAATGAAAGTGCAAGAAAATAAATAAATAAAATAAACTAAACTAAAAGGAAAGGAAAAAATGCATAAAAATAAACTAATGCTAAAAATAAAAAGAGCAAAAATAAATAAATAAATGAAATAAAATAAAATGGCAGAAAATAATACAAGAAAAAAATGGAAATAAAGATGTAAAGAAAGATAAATAAAAAAGATGCAAGAAATAAGCAAAAAACAATGAAAATTAAAATAAAAAAAGAGAAGGGGGTGCAGGAAGCAAGAAAGGGGGTGTGGGAAGAAGCCAGAAATGAAGAGAGGTGAAGGAGGGAGATGGGCCACGCTGCTGTTGGGCCTTGGTTTGGGCATATAAACTTAAAAACTCAGATTTCCCCTTCATTTTCCCCCTTCCTTCTCTCTCTCTACTTCCTCTTCTTCTCTCTTCCTCTCTAAACCGTCCGACCAAGAACTTTTCCGGCGCGGCGGCCGCCGGCGGCGCCACCATGCCGGAAACAAAACTTAGTTTTTTTTAAAACTTTTAATATTTTTGAAGATCCTTTTTCTTCCCCTTTTCGGAAATCCACTTATTTTTTAAGAAAACCTTCACATGAACCCTAGATCTAAACTTGAAGTTTTTCGGAAATTTTACTTAGTTCTTGGGTTTTTGGTTCGGTTTCAGTTGATTGTGGCTTGTTTTTTGGATTTGAGATGGTACGGTTTTTGATTTGCTGGATTGTGTTTGTTTGCGGATTTAAGATGATTATGGTTCGGATTTGTTGGATTGTGTTTGTTTGGGGATTTGAGATGATTATGGTTCGGATTTGTGGATTGTGTTTGTGATGTTGTTGATTTTGATTTTCTGTAAAAAGGGAATTTAGGGTTTCTAGAATGTGTTGGTTGTTTGTGGTGGTTGAGATGGTGGTTGAGGTGGTGGTTGTACTGTGATTGGTACTGACTCTGACTGCTTTGGTACCCGTGAACAGTACAATAAATGTACTATTTATAGGCCAAAAATAGGGTTGGTAAAAAAACTTGGACAAAAATGCCCCCGGGACAAATATTGGAGCCAAAATGACTGAAAAATAAAAAAACAGTAAAATAAAAATAATAAAAAACGAAAATAAAAAGAAAATACTAATAAAAAATAATTTAAAAAAAGGAAATAAATAATAATAAAATAATAAAATAAAAAACGGACGCCTTCGGAACAAAAAATGAGGTATTTTAAAATACCTCCCTGCCGAAATTTCGTCTGAAACGACGAAAATTTCCGGCTTAAAAAGACGAGAAAGACGAATTGAAAATGGGTCGAAAATGGGGTATGAGAGATGCCCCTATTTAAGTTTCTTCGTTACGGAGGTTTTAATTCGACGGGTCGAAGAGACTTAAATACAGAGTACTCCATTTTTTACCAAATTCGACTGTAAAATGCTATGGATGCAATGTCATGTATGCAATGTTATGAATGCTCGCGATGCAGGTATGAATGCAAGACGGCGAAGATGACTCGACCGGGGATAACAAAACAAAAGGATACCCGAGTCTGTTAAAGAACGGGGTCCGACTCCACTAGGGATAACATGGTTTCACTTGGGATAAATGTCAGCTGTTCTAGTTATTGCCGAACTAGCCACAAGAAACAAAGATAAATGTCAGTTGTTCGGGTTATTGCCGAACTAGCCACTGACGACAAGAAACAAAGGTAAATGTCAACTGTTCGGGTTATTGCCGAACTGCCACTGACGACAAGAGACAAAGATAAATGTCAGATGTCAGGTTATTGCCGAACTAGCCACAAGAAACAAAGATAAATGTCAGTTGTTCGGGTTATTGCCGAACTAGCCACTGACGACAAGAAACAAAGGTAAATGTCAGCTGTTCGGGTTATTGTCGAACTGCCACTGACGACAAGAAACAAAAATAAATGTCAGTTGTTCAGGTTATTGCCGAACTGCCACTGACGACAAGAAACAAAGATAAATGTCAGTTGTTCGGGTTATTGCCGAACTGCCACTGACGACAAGAAACAAAAATAAATGTCAGCTGTTCGGGTTATTGCCGAACTGCCACTGACGACAAGAAACAAAGGTAAATGTCAGCTGTTCGGGTTATTGCCGAACTGCCACTGATGACAAGAAACAAAAATAAATGTCAGTTGTTCGGGTTATTGCCGAACTGCCACTGACGACAAGAAACAAAGATAAAAGATATGCACAAGCTGTTCGTTAAAGAACTGCCACTTGGCGACAAGACAAGATAAAAGATGCACAAGCTGTTCGTTAAAGAACTGCCACTTGGCATAAAAAGGGTGACATCTCTAGATAAGACACACTGGGAATGACAACTGGGGAAAAAGGGGGTTACAAATTATTCATGATTGATTAATAAGAAAAGATATTTAAAGCAAGACTCATGGTGGTTAATGCAGCCATGTATGAATGATATTGTCTTTATTGTATATGCATGAATGTGTATATGCATGAATGTATGAATGCATGAATGACGATACAACTTGTATGACTGGTATGACTGATTTAACTTGTATGACTGTATAACTGATGAACTTGATGAGACAAGACTGGACAGGTGAGATGGAAAGTGACCCGACGTCGCATCACAAACACTCGGCAATCTTCAATGGGAATGATGCCATTGGGGACATATCAAAACATTGACGGGGTAAAGCCTGGCATATGCAACAACTGATGGGGATTAAACACTTCCTGGGGAGAGCGTGCTAATCCAAAATCTGGTAGAAGAGCTGGTGCTTCTGTGGTCGTGCTTATCTTTTGTTTTTTCTTTTTCTTGAATCCATAACTTTTTCCTGGACCGCCTTTTCAGGCTTTCAGTCCACCGGGAATATATTCTTCTGTATGCCCCTAATTTTTGCCTGGACCGCCCTTTCGAGTTTTCGATCCACGGGGACGCTCATTTTTTAAAAAGCCGCCCTTTCGGGTTTTCAACTTACCGAGCTCTTTCCTTTTTCTCTTTTTCTTTTTTTTCTCTTTTTTTTACATAAATTTTTTTATTTAAGGAACTGACCAAGTTCAAAACCGCAGAGTTTATTCGTTCTCAGGATAGCTGTTGACACCCCCTTCACTTATTCATGAGTTCAGAGAAAATGTGTTTGTTGTTTGTGCTTTCCAAAAGACATGAAAATATTTATGATTTTGAAAAAAAAAATATTTTGTTTCAAGTACTACCATCAAAAATAGAAGAAGTTTTTATAAACTGAATAAATGGGAATTCCAAATGAAAGGCCACAGGCTCAAATTTATTTAAAAGAGTGGTGACCCGCCAATGGCATGGCTCCACGGATCTTACAAAGTTTGGAAAATGGTAAATAAGGGGAAGGTACATTGAACACAATAACCGCTATTCTCCCTGACAACTTTGAATTTCACTATTTGGATGCTCAGATTCAGAGTCTTTTTTTATAGCTAAGGTGCCCCAAGTGAGTAAAGGTCAACCCGATGCAGTTACTTTGTCTTTTGATCCTTAATTTTTGCATAGATCGCCCTTTCGGGTTTTCAACCTATCAGGATGGTTATTTTTCTGTTTTATGTCTCTAATTTTTGCCTGGACCGCCCTTTCGGGTTTTCGATCCACCGACACGCTCATTTTTGCCTTAGCCGCCCTTTCGGGTTTTCGACTTACCGAGCTGTTCTTTTATTTTTTAGACAAAGTATTTCTTGACTGCATCGACATTCATAGGACGAGGAAGCTCGTCACCATCCATAGTCGTAAGAGTCAATGCGCCACCGGAGAAAGCTCTCTTGACGACATATGGACCTTCATAGCTAGGCGTCCACTTGCCCCTGGAATCGGGTTGGAACGATAAAACCTTCCTGAGCACAAGATCTCCTTCTTGAAACACACAGGGACGAACCCTCTTGTCAAAATCTTGTTTCATCCTTTTTTTGATATAGATGTCCATGACACAAGGCAGTCATGCGTTTCTCTTCAATTAAGTTCAACTGATCATATCTGTTTTGGCACCATACAGCCTCGGACAAATTGGCTTCCATTAGAACTCTCATTGACGGAATCTCAACTTCTACGGGGAGAACAACTTCCATACCATATACCAAAGAGAAAATGGGGTTGCCCCTGTTGAGGTACGCACTGAAGTACGATATCCATGTAAAGCATATGGTAATATCTCATGTCAGTCCTTGTAGGTGGCTACCATCTTCTGCACTATCTTCTTGATGTATTTTTTCCTTTTTTTTTGTTTTTCTTTTCTTTCCTTTTTTTTCGCTTTTTTTTGTTTTTTTTTTTTTTTTGCAGCTTCAATGGCACCATTCATCTGGGATTTGACCAGGAATACTGTAATGGCAGTTCTTCGGAACCCAAGTTAATCATTTCAAGTGTTTTTTCATGAGGCTGAATGACATCTCTTTCATACTCTAGTTACCGGGAGATCTTTTCAAGAATCCTTTCATCCTCCTCCTCTTCAGCTTCGTAGACAGGGAACTCAAAGTTGGGAGAGAGCATAAGGTTACAGTGTTCAATGGGTTTATTGGTGTTTAAGCTTTTTATATGATTCATGATTAGTTTTAGTAAACAAGTAAATGCAAATATTTGGAAATTAATTAAAGAAAAATAAGTTCTTTTGGTTTTTTTTGTTACCATTTTCCAGAAAAAACAAAATATAAAAGACAAAGTCGAGGACAAAACGACTTTTTATTTAATGATGGGAATGCATGAAGCAAAAAGCCCTAAAAAGTTGACTTTCGTCTCGAACGGAACGAAATGATTTTTTTTAGAAAAACAAAAAGCGTAAACAACAAACTGTTATTTGGAAATAGCAATAGCGAAAGGAACGTCAACAGCGAGCCAATTGCGGTAAACTCTGCCATGTGTCACAAAATTAGCTACCACCTTTTCAAGATTGTCTTCAACAGGGTGAGCTTCTGAACAATCTTGCACCAAATTAACGAATGAGGTCCCGTGATCCGGTAGTGGATTAGCTTGCACATTAGGGTTCGAATCTCTGAAGGAGAGGATATTAGCCTGGATCAACTTCTGGACTTCAGCTTTCAAGGTGTAACAGTGCTCAATGTCATGATCGGGTGCCCCTTGATGGAAAGCGCAAGATAGATCAGGTCTATACCACCTTGGCAACCTTTCAGGTACCTGAGGAGGTGCCTTAGTTTGAACAAGATTTTTATCAAGCAAAGAGGGGAGCAACTCTGCATACGCCATCGGGATTGGATCAAACTGTAATATCCACTAGACCCGATTCTGTTGGGTGAACTGTTGGGGAGCCTGTTGTCGAGGCCGTTGTTGATACTGTTGCTGAGGCTGCCTATGGGCCACCATACTTACCTCTTGCTCTTTCTTTTCTGAGGAGCCATTCCCAAACTTCTTTGTACTACTGGAAGCAAAAGCACTTTCCATAACTAAACGCCCTTCTCGACCTCCTTCCTCCAAACGTACTCCCATGTTAACCATCTCAGTAAAGTCTGTCGGCGTACTCGCGACCATCTTCTCATAGTAGAACTGGCCAAGAGTCTTCAAGAAGATTTTGGTTATCTCTTTCTCTTCTAAAGGCGGGACAATTTGAGCAGCCACTTCCCTCCAGCGTTGGGCATACTCTTTGAATGTTTCTTTGTCCTTCTGAGTCATAGCACGAAGCTGGTCCCGATCTGGGGCCATGTCCAGGTTATACTTGTATTGGTGGATAAAAGCCTCGCCAAGATCGTTGAAAGTGCGGATGCTAGCACTATCAAGATTCATGTGCCATTTCAAGGCAACACCAGTCAGACTGTCCTGAAAGAAGTGGGTGAGAAGCTTGTGATTATCAGTGTGCATAGACATCTTTCTCACGTACATCACCAGATGGCTACGTGGACACGAATTCCCATTGTACTTTTCAAAGTCAGGGACCTTGAATTTGGGTGGTATTGCGACATTAGGAACCAAGCAGAGTTCGCGGGTATCTCTCCCAAACAAGCCTTTTCCCCGGAGAGCTTCAACTTCCCGTTGCTTCCCGTCAAATTTCTCCTGAATTTCATCCATCTTGTCAAAAGTTCGAACACTTTCAGCATGAAAGATAGGCTCGGCCTCTTGTTGAACGGTGTGGATAAGAGGTGCTGGATATGTTGTGACCGCTTGAGTGAATGACGGACCAGGTTGAGGAAACAGTACCGACCGTTGGGCGAACAGAGCTGGAGTTTCAAAAAGAGTGGGGTGAAAACCTTCAATAGATGGAAATGGCGTTCCCCATGGGTGAGCTCTAGACGTATCAGGCGGTGGAGTAAGCACGGTAGAAGTTGGCAAAGCAATCGAGATTGGTTGCTCAAGAGCAGTGACAGCAGGCTGAGGAATTGACGTCTGAGCTTGAGAAGCTAGCAAAGCGTTCATCATGGAGGTCAGCTTCTCCGTTCCTTCCCGGAGATTGGCCACCTCTTCCCGGAGGTTTTGGCTTTCTTGCTCTAACAGATCCATTCTTTTTCTCTGATGTGCTCGAGTGTTGTGAATGCGAGTAGGCTTGCGAAGAATTCGTCGGGCCACTTTCTTTGACGACAGCAGATTAACCTTTTTATTGGTGAACAAAGTGTGAGACTCGATTTGGAAACTATGAATGCAGTATGATGCATGATCATGCTTATGCAAACAAAGAGAAAGATTTGTTATCGAAGGACTTGTCGAAGTAATTGTAAATATCATAATTTGAACATTTCACTTAAGCATTGAAACAATACAAAATAGTTTTTTTGACAAGTCAAAAGATTTTGGAAGCTAAAATCTAAACATAAGGTCCTAAAAACTTCAACTAAAACTCCTGGAGTAGATGGATACTCGAAATCTAGATGTGCACTAGAGAACGAATCCATAAACCTCTTCTTCCTCTTGGAATCCTGGTGGAGCAGTGCATCCTTTTGTCGAAGCAAGTCATCCTTCTCAATCAACCGCTGATTTTGGATGATAAGCTCATGATCCTTCTGTGCTAGCTTTCCTTTCAAGGTCTCATGTTCACACGCAAGCTCTTGGTATCTCCTCTTCCAAGTCTCCTTTTCTTGCCTTTCCTTGGTTAATTGCTCATGAAATTCTCCCTTGGTGTCAAAGGGTATGGGCAAAGATGATGGTGGGATGGTGGAGGACAAGTATCTGGGTAAATGGTAAGGTAGGCCAAAGCTCATGGTTCTATCAATAACCCACTGAGTGTAAGATTTGTGCACATAATCTGATTTCTTCCCCAACTGGCTTCTGCTGAGTCTGCGGATGGCGCTCCAAGCTTGTGCGAACCTTTCACTTTTGTTTGAGTGATCTTCATGGTTAAGATAGAACTCATTAGTTAAGGCAAGGTTGTTTGGTTTAGTTTTCATTGGGTAACCAAATTGTCGTCAGGCAAGAAATGGGTTTCCACCACGCATACCTAGAAGAGGTACGATGGGGTATTCACCACAACTAACAATAATCTTTCCCACGTCACTAGCTGCCTGGTACCAAACAATGTCAGATGGGTCGAGGGTCATGATTCTGTGAGGCCAAGAGAGTCTTTCAACATTGGCTTTGAAGGCATGGGATTGAGGTAGATGGAAGATAAACCATTGGTAGAGCAAGGGTGCACAACAAAAGATGGTTCCACGGCCAACCTGGGTTCGGTCATGGATGGAGTGGTAGGTATCGGCTAGTAGTGTAGGTACGGGGTTTTTGGTGAGGAAGATTTTGATGGCATTAATGTCGACGAAGTTATCAACATTTGGGAAAAGTAAGAGGCCATATATAAGTAGGGCTAGGACGGAATGGAATGCACGAGTACTGGCTACTTTGGCAAATATAGAGGCTTGTTGGTAGAGGAAATGGGTGGGTAGACCCTGAAGTCCTCCTTTGAAGGTGAGGTTTGCTTGGATGGGGGAGGTTTCGAGGTGAAGGGCAGCGGCAATATCGGAGGGTCTAGGGACAGGTTCAAGGTCGTGGAACGGTATCTTGTCAGGCACGGGTAAACCAACCAGGTATGAATATTCCTCAAGTGTTGGGACAAGCTGGTAGTCGGGAAATGTGAAGCAATGATAGAGAGGGTCATAGAATTGGACCAAGGTTTCCAGATATCCTTCCTCAACATCTACTCTAAGGATATTAAGCAACTTTCCTTGATGAGCTTGAAAATCAATTGGATCGCTTACTAAAGATGCTAGCTCCCTTAATCTTGACAAGTCTGGTTTTTTGAAAAGATACTTCTTAGTGCTTCTTCGTGGAATGTCCATATCTACGATGTTCACAAAAAGTTTGTTTAAGTCCTTCGATAATTTGGATTAAAAAGAAAAGAGTTTATGCATGGATGCATGTATGCATGATTATGCTAAAGAGCGGAGAAAACATGGTGAGGTTAAATTCCCAATGTTGGAGTCGAGGGTAAATACGCCATTTGGTAAGGACTATGGTTTCACATGTACCTGTATCACGGGTTCTACCATGTTCCCAAAGTCATTGACCACTTTCGAACATTGTCGGGTTACGGGACTACTCCCGGTCCAACAACGTCCGTAGGAAAGTCTCGTTTGAGTGTAGTATCGCGTATCAACCAATTCAAGACTACTCTTGATTAGTCACCGCACTACGTCCTAAAAGGCCAAGATGGGTTAAAGGTAACTAAAGGTCCTCAACTTAATAGGTCACCTAAAAATAACGATGCCGAACACGACTACTCATGCCAACATAGTAATACTTCCAAGATTCCTCCATTGAGCGGGGTTATCACATGTGCCACATCCGAAACTCACTCTCGGAAAGATATTTTGATTATACCACCATCCTATCTTATGTTTCCCTCAAGTCCGGGTGTAGGACTTATCTCACCACTCACGTAAAAAGATAAACACTTAAGCACGTATTTACAATTACAAATAATAATAAAGCATAAAGATGAAGAAAAGCAAGATAGGTTTAACCCACTTAGGATTTTGGTCCCCAGTGAAGTCGCCATTTTTCTGTCGCGGTGATTTTTGGATATCAAGCTATTAGTTAGTGTTGACTCGCAATTTTAAGTTCACCACCAATCTTTTATTTTTCCGAGGAAAAGGGAGAAAGTTCGAAAAAAAAAAACCTATTTTTTGAGAGATCAAGGTCCGGGGGTTGGTTAGGCAAAGGGAAGGTATTAGCACCCTAAACGTCTATAGTACTCTATAAGAACCTCTTGTTTTTAATTATCTTTATGCTAAATTAATTACTTGTTTGTAAATAAATGCCTAAGTGTAAAAGGATTAAAATGATGAGTTTAAAAGGAAGGAAAATGTTTTTGTTATTTTGTTGATTTGGAAAGACAAAGTCTTTTGCCTACGTACCCGAGCGGGATCAAAATCACGTAGTTCGGGGTAAAAAAAGCCGAGTGATTTGTTTTGATTGATTTTAAAGTTTGAAAAAAAGTTTGAGAAAGATAAGAGGCTGAAAAGGCATAGAATAATAAAAAAGTGAGTTTGATTGATTTTAATTGAAGAAAAAGTTTGATTGATTAAAGATTGATTAAGATTTGATTAAGGAAGAAAAGGCACTTGGTTTAAAATCCAAGATTAAATGTTTGAGATTTTTTATGAAATGTTTTTGACTTTGACTATTTGACTTTTTTTTGAGAAAGTTTTGATTAATTCCTAGGATCTAAGACTAAAGTAAGCTAAGCTGAGATAATCTAAAGCGCGCCGGATCCCTCAAAATGATGTTGGATCAAGTGAGGGTCCTTTTCCTCGAATACGGTCATTATTACATTTTTATCGTTTTACACATAAAGCGGAATAAATAAATGTGAGTGTCGGTGCATATTCTCATTTATTATTTTATATTGTCCCTAAATACATTCTAATAGAATAAAAATTACAAAATAATAAATAAAAATAAAATTGCAAATGCATTAAAATAAATAGGCTAAAAAATAAATAAAGAAATAAAAAAAATTCATGAAATGCAAGGAAGTAAATAAATATATTGCATACATAAAATAAATAAAGAAAATAAAAAAATGCATGAAATGCAAGACATAAAATAAATATGTTGCATAAAATAATAAAGAAAATAAAAAACATGCATGAAATGCAAGACATAAAATAAATATGTTGCATAAAATAAATAAAGAAAATAAAAAAAATGCATGAAATGCAAGACATAAAATAAATATGTTGCATAAAATAAATAAAAAAAATAAAAAATACATGAAGTGATGGAAAATAAATGAAATTGCAAGAAAATAAATAAATAAAATAAACTAAACTAAAAGGAAAGGAAAAAATGCATAAAAATAAACTAATGCTAAAAATAAAAAGAGCAAAAATAAATAAATAAATGAAATAAAATAAAATGGCAGAAAATAATAAAAGAAAAAAATGGAAATAAAGATGTAAAGAAAGATAAATAAAAAAGATGCAAGAAATAAGCAAAACACAATGAAAATTAAAATAAAAAAAGAGAAGAGGGTGCAGGAAGCAAGAAGGGGGTGTTGGAGTAAGCCCTAATAGCCAATCTATTTTGATTGGATTTGGCTTTGTATCATGACTTTTATATATATATATATATATATATATATATATATATATATATATATAAGGCTTTTATTTATTCTTTTGTTTAGTTTCAAAATAATAAATTCCCTAGAATAATTAGTCTGTTTAATAGAGCATTAAGTGTGACTTAATCGTGAGACTCATTAAACGAAAGGACATTATTCTTAAAGTATCTGTAGTCAAGCTTTATTGTGAAATGGGATAACATTAAAGCATAGAGATTATTATGTGGGTAGACTGATGATCACAGATCATAGATAAAGAGTTATCAAGTCTTCACATAGGTATAAATATTAGGAGTAATATTTATGCTGGATTGACCCGCCATGAGAATACTACATAGTAAAAGTTATGAAAAGTGTCATAAGATATTCTCATAGCGATAGTGGTGTATTCCACCCTTTGACCTGAACCACTATGTACCCTAGATGTAGGAGTCGAGTGCTTTATCACCATTCAAACGTTGTCTGTAATAGGATGACTATAAAGTTGGTTGATGGGTACTCCATGAATCATGCTGAGGGACATGAGTGACCTAGATGGAATTTGCCCCTCCTACATAACAGGAGAAATGTCTATGGGCCCAATATTGAACTAGACAAGGATGACACGGTCTATGTCATGTGTTCAATATAGACATGAGGGCAAAAGGGTAATTATACACATGATCATTATCACGGAAAGGTTTCGTCAGATCACATGACATTCTCGTCACTTGGGTAGCAGTGATGTGTTGCTAGATACCGCTCACTGTTTATAATATTAAATAGGTGATTTAATATTATTGTCAACGTTACGGGAACCTATAGGGGTCACACACAAAGGACAGATAGATGAGAGAAATAAATAAGTAAGACTTATTTATAAAATAATAAGTAGGACTTATTAGTAATTAAATAATTAAGTATGACTTATTATTTAATTTATGAAATAGAGAAACGCGGTCCATCGTAAGGTACGGTGTGTTTAAGTGAAATATGGTGCACCGTAAGGTACGGTGTATTTAAGTGCTTGACTTGTTGACCACACAAGTGGTTCTATAAATAGAACCCTTGTGGTGAAGCATTACGGACTTTTGTTGAAACACTTAACCTAATTCACAAAAGGCGTGAAACCTAGCCGCCGCTCTCTAAACCCTATTCTCTCTGAATCTCCGTTGAAATTGGCTAGCACCGGTCATCGGAGAAGGTCTGTTCGTGTGGACTGAATAGAGGCATCACTACGTTGCTTTGCTCGTGATCAGAAACAATTCTGCCACAAAGGTTCTGCTCTTCAAGAGGTAAACACATGAATCCTTAAAGTGTTTAAGTATGTGTTTGATTTGTGATTAATGATTTAATCAGGATCCGTTTCAATGGGATTTATTCCGCTAAGAGGATTAAATTTTTTGAAAAACCTCTCTTAAATCCCTTCAGTGGTATCAGAGCTTTTAGTTCTGATTAAATCATTGAATTCAAATATGTTGGTTTTGTATCATGATTTGATGCTTTATCGGTTTTAATATGATTGAAATTGATTAGCATATAGTTTCGTTTTTGAAAGGAAACGTGATATTGGATATCACTAAATCCAGCGCATGAGTCAAACTAATTAAAATCGATAAGGGTTATTGATTTAATTTTGAAATAAAATCAGAACATATTTTGTATATATGTGATATGTATAAATAAATGTTTCATATTTATTTTGAAATTAATCTTGTAAAATTATTTTACTAAATATTAATTAAAATTGATTGATCGATATCATATATGTGATATATGATTCTGATACGACATCAGTATATGTGATATATTGATTGTGTCATTCGTTCAATAGGTTTTATATGATTGATTGTGAATTTGTAGACAATTCATGAGATTGAGCTTCGATATCCGATTCTAGTGAAGCATCAAAGATCCGGTTGTCCATACTGAGCAAACAATTGTTAAAACTATTGATGTTTGATCGTCGTATTAGGTTACCTAACTATACAAGAGTTGTATTATTATGGTTGTATCATTTGATCAATTATTTTCGAAAGATTGTTGTGAATTTGAACAATTCGTGAGATTGAGCTTCGATATCCGAATCTGGTGAAGCATCAAAGATCTGATTGTTCATGCTAAACAAACAATCCTTGAAACTATTGATGTAGTATGATCTGCGTAGTGTGATCGATCATAATGTTTAATTAATTAATTCAATTGGAGAAAGGTAGATTTAAAAGATCATGATTTTGAAAGGGTTTCCATATCAGGTATGGTCTTTTGAATTTGGTAATTAAAGATTTTCATATATTTAGTTTAATTCATTTCCAATTTAAAAGGATCATGATTTTGAAAAGTTTCAATATCACATATGATCTTTTGAATTTGGTAGTAAAATATTTGCATAATTTTAGCACCATAATTTGTTTTGGAAACAGATTGATTGCCTAAATAAAGCAGATTTAATTATAATAATTATTGAGTGTCAATATTACTATAATTAAATAAATAAAAATTCTACCTTTTTGGATTTTTTTTCAAAAGTTGTTTGAAATGGTAGTAAACGATCCTTATTTGATAGTAAATTTAAAATGTCATGATTTGAAATAGTTTCAATGTCTTGTATGATTTTGAATTTATTTAAAAGATTTGCACGATGTTAACATAATTGTTTCTAATTTAAAAGAATCATGATATTGAAAGAGTTTCAATATCGGATAAGATCTTTTAGATTTGGTCATAATATTTGCATATTTTATTTTTATTTATGACCCGATTGACTTTGAAAATAGTTTCAAAGTATATGTATATATATATATATATATATATATATATATATATATATATATATATATATGAATCAATTTTATATGGCATATATCTCGGTCAAAATATTATTTCCAAATCTTGATTGACTCTAAAATTGTTTAATGATAATAATAAATAGTTATTATTATTTATCATTAAGTTTAAGGTATATGGTTATGACCTTAGTTTACTTTGGTGTTTATTCATTTAAATAAAATATGACTTGCGTGTCATGATTTATTTTATTTAAATACGGCCTGCGTGTCGTGATTTATTTTATTTAAATACGGCATGCGTGTCGTGATTTATTTTATTTAAATACGACATGCGTGTCGTTTCATTTATTATTTTATTTTTTAAGAGTTAAATATTGTAATTGTTTCAAGAGTTGAAGAGAAGATGTAATATCCCGCTCATAAGTATCAGTTATCAGTGTTAGAAACTTGAGAAGCAAGCATGGCAAATAAGTAATTAAGTGGGAATGGCAATTTTGTAAATAATGGCAAAGGGGAGATTATTTAAAAATGAACCATGATATTTTCATTTGCCATTCTCTACTTCTCATCCTTTACTAGAAAATCAGTTCTCCCTCCCCCTCATCCTCTAGTCACACGCCTTCAACCCTCCATCCCTCACTCATCAAAATTCATTCACAATACTTGTGAGAAGTTCTTGCTAGAAAGCTTGGCTTGGAAGCTAGAACAAGAGAAAGGAAAGAAGAACAAGGAAGAACCAAGGGAAGAGTTAGACTTGGAGAGACATAGGGTTTTGGAATTCAAGCTTAACCGGCACCAATTGAGAACTAAGGTGAGCTCCACAGGGTTTTTAGAACCCGTCTGAGTAAGTCTGAAAGTTTATAGTTTCATGACCTAGTTTAAGGTTTTAGTGCCTAATTACCTTTCCATGTTAATTCTTGATTATTCATGATGTAAACTAGCTATATGCCTTAGAAATTGACCCATTAAGCTGTTATGATGTCTGGGTATGTTAGATAAGCTGAAATGGTGAAAAATCATGTTTAAAACTTGCCAAATGCTGTCTAACTGCAGGTAAAATCGTGTCACGATTTTCCAATCGTGTCACGATTTCACAGGCAGAACCAAACACATTTTCTGGGTAGAAAATCGTGTCACGATTTCCAAATCGTGACACGATGGGACAGTGGGCAGAACATGTTGTTTTTTCATCACTTCTCGCACCATTCCGGCTATCCAATGCTACCTCGGACTCAACAACAATATGTAGTGACTAAGTGTCGCTAATAAGCATAGAAAGACCCAACCTTTAGGGAATGTATGGGTGAATTAAAGATGAGGAAAGGTACCATGATAAGAGAGGATTATCTTAATCCATAACTAGTCATAGTGATGTTAAGGAACTAGATTAGGGTTTAACCCTTACGAAGCAATGTTATGAACTTGATTCAAACCCAAGAATGAGATAATGATGTAGCTTAGAACCTTTATAGGTTAAGCACTTATGAATGATTACTTAAGAATAAGAACAAGATACGAATATGTTATACGAAATATGATCACGTGTTCATCAGACTCCGGGTTACGCCGGATGGGATTTCTCCGAAAGGGCTATCCACACGTAAGTTAAAAGATTTAAGCATGTCCATCAGGCTCCGGATTATGCCGGATGGGACTTCACCGAGAGGGTTGTCCACATGTAAAGATAAGATGTGTCCAGCAGGCTCCGGATTATGCCGGATGGGGCTTCACCGAAAGGGTTGCCTACACAAAGATAAGAGGAGTCCGGTGTTAGCCTGATATGATAGGAATTTCACCGGTATGATGGGAGATGTACTTCGGGGTTACTCCACCCGGATGCACTCCGTAAAATGAACCAAGATAATGTTATGTTTGTTCAACCCTAACTTCTAACTTAAGATATGAAAGATGATTAAGTATATTTTATATGTAATACGAGATATGATGATTAGTTCCTAGTGAACGAGATGTGATCATAGGATGTCCCCAAGATCACTATGTATATGTCTAAGATTAAGATTGGAACATGATATACATGAGATAAGACAATGAAGCGATCCTAGGTTTTCCCCTTGATCGCGATAAATGTAAAGAATGACGGCGATCGTAGGAATCCCCAAGGTTGCCAGAAGTAGGCACGGCGACCCTAGGTTACCCCCGTGGTTGCCAACAGTTGGTAGGGTAGGAGCTCACTGAGACGTTATGTCTCATCCCTTTCCTTCTGGTGCAGGTTCTTCGCAGGTAGCACGTCGTAAAGGGAAAGAGAAAGCTACGGATTGATCGTGCTGCTTATGTTTTATTATATGGACATTGTATATGAATGATGTATTATGATGTATATTATGGAGAATGTTTGTATCGGATATTGAGTTGTATCACAAACTTATGCATTGTATATTCAATAAGCAATTTTCTGTATTGTATTTAATGTATCCGGTACGAAATTTTAATACTCGTAAGAGATCCTAGGCTATCTCTATATGGGTGTTACAATTTGGTATCAGAGCAGGTCGATTCAGACCGTGCCTTGGGTCATTAAAGTACAATCCAAGTTTGTGGACCTCTTGGATCCAGGACATTATTCTAACTGTTATATTCGGTTAAAACTGATCACTTTGACTTGCATATGACAGCTAGGATAAGATGTCCGAGAGAAGAAGAGGACCCGGTAGACCTCGTGCCAATCAAGCTAGTGATGAAAGTGGGGGACCCAGTATGAATTCATGGGAACAGATGATGCAGCAACAGCAGGCCTGGCAGCAGCAGTACCAAGAGCAACAAGCTCAGAATGCGTTACAGTATCAGCAAATGATGCTGATGATGCAACAGCAATCTCAGCAACAGGCCCAATCTCAGCAGCAATGGATGGAAATGATGCAGCAAGGGCAGGGTTTCCATCCACAGCCGCCACCCCCTCCAGCAATTGGTAATCCTGTGTTCCGGGAATATAACAGACATCACCCTCCAGAGTTCAATGGAGAAGGTGAACCCCAAGAAGCAAGAAAGTGGATTAAACAAATGGAAAAGATCTTTAGAATGGCTGAATGTTCAGAAGAGGAGAAAGTGGTCTATGCCACAAACCAACTCAGAGGCGCAGCAGAAGATTGGTGGGAATCTGCTCAGCGTCGGATGGAAGCGAATGGTGTAGAAGTGAACTGGGTAAATTTTAAAGGAGTGATGTTGGAAAAATATTTACCTTTCTCTTACAAGGTAAAGAAGGAACAAGAATACCTAGAATTGAAACAAGGTAGTATGTCAGTGGCTGAATTTACCAAGAAGTTTGAAGAGCTGTCTTACTATTCTACACACAACGAGTATGCCGAGAATGAAGTGTGGAAGATGAATCAGTACAAACGAGGTTTGAGAGGCGAGATCGACACTGCAGTAAGTCTCCAAAGAACTGCAAGTTACGATGAATTGGTGCATGATAGCTTAGTGGTCGAAGCAGGATTAGCAAAGACCTCGAAAGAAAGATCAGTGGCTTTTGAAAGAAGGAAGAGTAGGATGCAGGATAAGTATCATGACAAGTTGAAACCGAAGGGGTCACCTCAAAGGGGTAAACAGACGTATTCACCGAAGGCTGGTGCTACTTGTAACAATTGTGGGAAATCACATTATGGCGAATGTATGAAGGGTGCAGGTATTTGTTATGGATGTAAGAAGTCGGGGCATATTATTGCAAATTGTCCAGAACGGAGGAATAGAAGTGGAGCTGAAGGAACTACCACTAGCAAAGGAAGGGTGTACTCCCTTGATGGTGCAAAGGCCTTGGCAAATGAAGATTTGATTGCCGGTATGTGTTATCTTGGCTCATACCCAGTAAAAGTTCTCTTTGATTGTGGTGCTTCTTGCTCTTTTATTTCATATAAATGTGTGGAGACGCTTCAATTATCTCTGTCTCCGTTGAATCCTCCAATGTTAGTATCCACCGCTACTGAAGGCGGAATTGAGGCAAGCTATGTCTGTGAAAACTGTCCTATCACTGTGTCTAGTAAAACTTATTATGTTGATCTAGTGTGTCTCCCAATGGAGCAACTTGACGTGATTTTAGGCATGGATTGGCTCTCTGCTAACCATGTGTATATTGGATGTTCTGAAAAGAGTATTTATATGCCGACCAGTGATACGGCGGAAGGTGTGGCGCTATCTGAATTGATTAACCGCACCCATCGGTTAATCCAATTTATTTGTGCACAAGATAAAGGATTTTATGTCATGCTCACTGTGGCTTCAGAATCAGAGTTAAGCCCAGTGATATTCCTATTGTGAATGAGTACCTAGATGTCTTCCCTTCGGAAGTAACTAGTTTGCCTCCAGAGCGTGAGGTGGAGTTCTCAATTGACTTAATTCCAGGAGCGGAGCCGGTATCTGTGGCACCGTATAGAATGTCGCCTACGGAACTTAAAGAGCTGAAATCTCAGCTAGAAGAATTGATCCAGAAGCATTTCATCCGACCCAGTGTATCACCTTGGGGTGCTCCCGTTCTGTTGGTTAAGAAGAAAGATGGAAGCATGAGACTGTGTATAGACTACCGCCAACTTAATAAAGTGACTATCAAGAACAAATATCCTCTTCCAAGGATTGATGATCTTCTAGATCAGCTAAAAGGAGCAACGGTATTTTCCAAAATTGATCTTCGGTCAGGTTACCATCAAATTCGCATTAAATCTTCTGATGTGTCTAAGACGGCGTTTCGAACGCGTTATGGGCACTATGAATTTCTGGTTATGCCTTTCGGTGTAACTAATGCTCCAGCAGTATTTATGGATTACATGAATAGAATATTTCTGCCTTACCTTGATCAATTTGTGGCGATTTTCATAGACGATATTTTAATCTATTCTAAAGATCCTCAGGAACATGCTCAGCACTTGAAAATTGCCTTGGATGTCCTCAGAGACAAACAGTTATATGCTAAATTCAGCAAGTGTGAGTTCTGGCTATCTGAGATTAAGTTTTTGGGTCACGTTATTTCTCAAGGAGGAGTAGCCGTTGATCCATCTAAAGTTTAAGTTGTTCTCAGTTGGGAACGACCTAAGAATGTAGCAGAAGTCAGGAGCTTTTTAGGCTTGGCAGGTTATTATCGAAGGTTTATCATGAAGTTTTCTCAGATTGCCTTACCTTTGTCACGCCTTACCAGAAAGGATGTACCCTTTATTTGGGACGAAGAATGTGAAGAGAGCTTCAGAGTTCTGAAAAGAAAATTGACTAAGGCGCCAGTGTTGGCAATACCAGATCCTGAAAGAAGATACACCGTTTTCTGCGATGCATCCTCCAAGGGACTGGGAAGTGTTCTTATGCAAGGAGAGAATGTGATAGCTTATGCGTCCAGACAGCTCAAGACTCATGAGGAGAATTACCCCACCCATGACCTCGAGCTAGCAGCCTTAGTTTTTGTATTGAAGATATGGAGACATCATTTGTATGGTGCACAGTTTGATTTATTCAGTGACCATAAAAGTTTGAAGTATTTGTTTGATCAACGAGATTTAAATATGAGGCAAAGGCGATGGATGGAATACTTGAAGGATTTTGATTTTGATCTGAAATACCATCCAGGAAAAGCAAATGTGGTAGCAGATGCCTTGAGTCGAAAGGCTTTAGTTAAAGCTGAGGTGATGATGCATACATGTGGACTGTATGAAAAGTTTAGAGACCTTAATCTACATGTTACAGAGTTAGAAGGTGGCATCTTGCTGAATAAGTTAGATATTTTGTGCGACCTACGGTTTAGGATTGCACAAGCTCAATCTGTGGATATGGACCTTCAGAGGAAAGTTGGCCAAACAGGGTTTTCATGGGCACCAGATGGTATATTACTGTTTGAAGGAAGGATTTACGTTCCGAATGATGAGAAATTAAAAAGGTTGATTTTAGAAGAGGCGCACAAGAGCAGTTTCAGCATTCATCCCGGTACCACCAAGATGTATCAAGATTTAAAGAGAGATTATTGGTGGCCTAGTATGAAAAGAGATATTGCGGAATTTGTGTCGCGATGCATTGTATGTCAGCAGGTGAAGATTGAACATCAAAGGCCTGCAGGAATGTTAGTACCTTTGGAGATTCCACTATGGAAATGGGAAGATATAACCATGGATTTTGTGAGTGGATTACCTCGAACACAGCGAGGACATGACTCCATTTGGGTAATAGTAGACCGGTTAACCAAGTCAGCTCATTTATTGCCGGTTAAGACTACTTACCGAGCCTCTCAGTATGCCGAGTTGTTTATTTCGGAGATTGTGAAACTCCATGGTGTGCCAGCTAGTATTGTGTCTGATAGAGATCCCATTTTCACATCCCACTTTTGGAAAGCTTTTCAGAAGGCTTTGAGGACAAGATTAAAGATGAGCACGTCCCATCATCCTCAAACAGACGGACAATCCGAGAGGACTATTCAGATGTTAGAGGATATGTTACGTGCATGTATCCTAGAAGATGGGGGAAGTTGGAACGATCACCTACCATTGATTGAATTTTCTTACAATAACAGTTACCATTCAAGCATTGGAATGGCACCATATGAAGCTTTGTATGGTAGGAAATGTAGAACCTCACTTTGCTGGGCTGAGGTTGGAGATAAGAGTATATTGGGACCTGAGATAATACAGGAGACGACCTTAAAAATTAAATCCATCCAGGATAAGATGAGAACAGCCCAAAGTTGTCAGAAAAGTTATGCTGATAAGCGACGAAGACCCTTAGAGTTTGAAGAAGGAGACCATGTATTCCTTAAAGTTACACCCAAGTTGGGCCTAAGAGGAGCATTCAGAACTAAGAAACTTTGCCCAAGGTATGTTGGACCGTTTCAGATACTTCGGCGTGTCGGTCCAGCAGCTTATCAGTTAGCGCTGCCACCGGCCATGTCAGGTTTACATGATGTGTTCCACGTCTCTCAGCTGAGGAAGTTTATTCCCGATCCTTTCCAACCAGTGTAACTGGACAGTATTGATTTGAGATCGGACTTGACTTTTCAACCTGAACCAGATCGAATAATTGATCGTGATGTTAAGTCTTTGCGGAACAAGGAAATTCCTATTGTTAAAGTTGTTTGGAAAGGTTCTCCCGACGGTGAAGCGACGTGGGAGCTAGAGTCAGAAATGCAAGAGCACAATCCACATCTACTTTCAGGTAAATTCTAAATTTCGAGGACGAAATTTCTTTAAGGGGGGTAGATTGTAATATCCCGCTCATAACTATCAGTTATCAGTGTTAGAAACTTGAGAAGCAAGCATGGCAAATAAGTAATTAAGTGGGAATGGCAATTTTGTAAATAATGGCAAAGGGGAGATTATTTAAAAATGAACCATGATATTTTCATTTGCCAGTCTCTACTTCTCATCCTTTACTAGAAAATCAGTTCTCCCTCCCCCTCATCCTCTAGTCACACGCCTTCAACCCTCCATCCCTCACTCATCAAAATTCATTCACAATACTTGTGAGAAGTTCATGCTAGAAAGCTTGGCTGGAAGCTAGAACAAGAGAAAGGAAAGAAGAACAAGGAAGAACCAAGGGAAGAGTTAGACTTGGAGAGACATAGGGTTTTGGAATTCAAGCTTAACCAGCACCAATTGAGAACTAAGGTGAGCTCCACAGGGTTTTTAGAACCCGTCTGAGTAAGTCTGAAAGTTTATAGTTTCATGACCTAGTTTAAGGTTTTAGTGCCTAATTACCTTTCCATGTTAATTCTTGATTATTCATGATGTAAAATAGCTATATGCCTTAGAAATTGACCCATTAAGCTGTTATGATGTCTGGGTATGTTAGATAAGCTGAAATGGTGAAAAATCACGTTTAAAACTTGCCAAATGCTGTCTAACTGCAGGTAAAATCGTGTCACGATTTTCCAATCGTGTCACGATTTCACAGGCAGAACCAAACACATTTTCTGGGTAGAAAATCGTGTCACGATTTCCAAATCGTGACACGATGGGACAGTGGGCAGAACATGTTGTTTTTTCATCACTTCTCGCACCATTCCGGCTATCCAATGCTACCTCGGACTCAACAACAATATGTAGTGACTAAGTGTCGCTAATAAGCATAGAAAGACCCAACCTTTAGGGAATGTATGGGTGAATTAAAGATGAGGAAAGGTACCATGATAAGAGAGGATTATCTTAATCCATAAGTAGTCATAGTGATGTTAAGGAACTAGATTAGGGTTTAACCCTTACGAAGCAATGTTATGAACTTGATTCAAACCCAAGAATGAGATAATGATGTAGCTTAGAACCTTTATAGGTTAAGCACTTATGAATGATTACTTAAGAATAAGAACAAGATACGAATATGTTATACGAAATATGATCACGTGTTCATCAGACTCCGGGTTACGCCGGATGGGATTTCTCCAAAAGGGCTATCCACACGTAAGTTAAAAGATTTAAGCATGTCCATCAGGCTCCGGATTATGCCGGATGGGACTTCACCGAGAGGGTTGTCCACATGTAAAGATAAGATGTGTCCAGCAGGCTCCGGATTATGCCGGATGGGGCTTCACTGAGAGGGTTGCCTACACAAAGATAAGAGGAGTCCGGTGTTAGCCTGATATGATAGGAATTTCACCGGTATGATGGGAGATGTACTTCGGGGTTACTCCACCCGGATGCACTCCGTAAAACGAACCAAGATAATGTTATGTTTGTTCAACCCTAACTTCTAACTTAAGATATGAAAGATGATTAAGTATATTTTATATGTAATACGAGATATGATGATTAGTTCCTAGTGAACGAGATGTGATCATAGGATGTCCCCAAGATCACTATGTATATGTCTAAGATTAAGATTGGAACATGATATACATGAGATAAGACAATGTAGCGATCCTTGGTTTTCCCCTTGATCGCGATAAATGTAAAGAATGATGGCGATCGTAGGAATCCCCAAGGTTGCCAGAAGTAGGCACGGCGACCCTAGGTTACCCCTGTTGTTGCCAACAGTTGGTAGGGTTGGAGCTCACTAAGACGTTATGTCTCATCCCTTTCCTTCTGGTGCAGGTTCTTCGCAGGTAGCACGTCGTAAAGGGAAAGAGAAAGCTACGGATTGATCGTGCTGCTTATGTTTTATTATATGGACATTGTATATGAATGATGTATTATGATGTATATTATGGAGAATGTTTGTATCGGATATTGAGTTGTATCACAAACTTATGCATTGTATATTCAATAAGCAATTTTCTGTATTGTATTTAATGTATTCGGTACGAAATTTTAATACTCATAAGAGATCCTAGGCTATCTCTATATGGGTGTTACAGAAGACGACGCCAAAAGATGATTCTGATGGAGAAACTTTTGAAGCTTGCTCGTGGGTCAAAGAATTGTAATAAAGTAGTTTATTTAATTCTTACGTGTTAGGAGGTCATAACTATACTACCTAATTTATTTTATGTATGTGATGCATGAAATGTATGTCTAGTTAGCGCATGTATGAGATGTATGCTTAACATGTTTTAGATAAATGTTAGCATGTATGTTTTAAATGTTTTTATATATTTGCTATCCATGAGCATGAATGTCATGCATCTTAAGAGACATGTGTATGAGATACACATGTCGATGAGATCAAACTTAATAAAAATCCTTCAAATAGAATTGAAGTTAATTGATTTCCAAAGTATAACACCCTTCAAGACTAATATCGAAATGTGTGGGTTCGCCTCTGCGAAGTGCACTTTCTATACTAGTAAGTTGAGGTTCGGTAATTCTATTTACCCGACTGTTATTCTTTGGGTCTAACTTAACTAAGTTATTTTAATAAGATTAAAAATATATTAACTTCAAATAAAATATTAATTTAGTTGCTTTCCAAAGGATAGCACCCTTCAAGACTAGTCTCGAATAGTGTGGGTTCGCCCTAGCGAAGTGCACTTTCTATACTAGTAAGTTGCGGTGAGGTAATTCCATTTACCCGACTGTTATTCTTTGGGCCTAACTTACCTAAATTATTTTAATAAGATTAAAATATATTTAGAAGCAATGTTTGGGAACATCTATATGATAGATTATAGTAAGGAGTTACTCACCCAAATGATTTGAAAGTTGTATGAGATACAATTGGAAGGAGTTCCTACCTAAATAGCTAAGTTTTGGGGGATCAGCCCTCGCTGACTCAAAACAAAGTGAAATATGGATTTCAACCCACTAGAAAATCTTCCAATGAAATTTTCCAAATCAAATGTTGAAGGTCATTTGTTTTGAGTAAAATAGTGGGAGCATATTAATTAAACACCTAATTAAATATGTTTTAAATTGTGATACATTTATTTTATTTATTTTTGTATTTAGAATTTCTTTGGCATATACATTTTATTATACTGTTAAATGTTCTTATAAGGAACAAAATCTTCAGAAAGGAGTTTCTGAATTGGTGCAAGAATTGAGAATTGTTCTCAAGTACGAGAAAAATTGCTATGTTTTGAAAAGAGTCAAAATATAAGAAAGAGGTAAGACTTCTTCTTTGCCCATATAGTTATAGAAAGTTAAATTTCTACTTCTGCATCATAAGTATATGATACTTGATGATTGATCTCATATTTGTTGAAATATAGAGAGTTTTAAGAAGCAGAACATTAACTATAAGTGAAGTCCACCTATGTCTGGAATGAAACAAATTGTTTCATTGACTATAAGAGCTTATGCTTGGACTTAAATTTAACTTGATATGGAACCAAATAATTGTTATTAAATTCCATATAAAATAGAAGCATTAAATCCTGAATCTTGTATTGACAAGATAAAGATTGTGTAGTTGAATAAAAGACAAACGTTGTCCTATTATCCAAATAATGTTTGCTATACAAGTGTGCTAATCAAGTAATGGATTTGAGTTCCATGATCTTGATAAGCTGGTCTATAACATATGAGAAAAGGATCAAATGAGATTTGAACCTTTTGTATATCATCGGCATTATTGTTGCAAAGAAGTGTGATTCACAATTCCAGATTCCATGAGTATGGACTATTGGACTCCTTTGATATTATATCATTTGAAGGATGTGATTTCCACCTTTAAAATATTTCAGTGTTAGAGAACATCTAATTTATTCGAATCAATATACATATGATGTATATGGATCACCAAACACATTTGCTAGAGATATTTATTTCTCTTACTTCATTTACACTACTGATTAGATTAGTAAATGTAAATGTGTGTTTGACACGAGTTAGAAATCTTTGAATTGGTTCAAAGAGTTCAACGATGGAGTAAAGGAATAATTTTGAAAAGTATAAAGACCATACGAGTATGTCGTGATGGTTAATACTTAATTAAGGAGTATATTGATAATTTATATCGCTTCATGTTTGACATGACTCGATCTGAAATAGTTTGATTATAACTCCATGACTCTTGAAATTGATTAAATTACAGTTATTTTTCACCCACAATAAGTTCCAATCGAGGTAATCATAGAGACACCATATTAGATATGGAGGAAGAGTACCTAGTTTGACTTTGTGATAATTTGGGGTTATGATGTTTATTAGATAAACAAAGTTCCAAACTTGATGAATGTATACTTGTGGAGGTATCCTTGGGAAGCTAAAGGATATTAATTCTACATCACATGACAAAAGTTGTATGTCGCTAGAACTGGAGTATTCCTCTTGAAGGAGTATATATCTGCAGGAGCCAGTGGGAGTGATGTAGAACTTGAATTAAGTCAAGTACCACAAAATACATGTTTCTCTAAGAATGGAACATGAACTGATTCAACAAAGGGTTGTTGTTAAATCATCAGCTCGAGTAGCACAAGATCTAGATGAGTCTGACATGTCATATCACTAGGATGAGAAACATGATTTTGTCATGGCTCAACAAGGTGATATGATGCTAATGGAAGATGAGCGCCTGACTTACTAGAAGGCAGCAAATGGCCTGAATTCTGAGAAGTGGCTAGATGCCATGTGATCTTATATAGAGTCCATGTACATAAACCATATATGGATATTGGTTATATCATCCAATGAGTACGACTCATAAGATGAATGTGGGTTTTCTTATATAAAACTAACATGGATGGTATTATGAATACCTTTAAGATATGATTGATCGTAGATGGTTTCGTGCAAAATCATGATGCAAATTGTGAAACCATTACATCATGATAATTCTTAAATCTAACGATTCCATTTGCCATTGTTTTATAATACACATTCTGGAGGATGGATAACGAGGTTGCATTCCTTAATTGGAATGACCTTATATATGTATTTGACATATATGTAGGGTTTCGTTAATCGGATACTAGAAAGGTACATATATTACAAAATTCATGTATGGAATGGAGCAAGCTTCTCGAAGTTGAATTGTTTATTTTATTAATAGAGTTTTATGAAAACTTAGATTAATAAAAGAACAAGTTTAAATCTTGTGCACACAAGGAGATTAGTGGGAGCATTGATATTAGTTTGGTGGAGTATGTGGATCACATACTAGTCACCAAAACAATTTATCTACACATGTGAGACATGGTTAGAAAATTATTTCTAATTTGTACCAAAATTTATTCTAATGTTCGACACTAGAATACTTTCAAGAACATCCTTGGATGTCTTAAAGGACTTAGGATTGTTTCTTGAACACGGATGAAAAGGAACATCGTAAAAGAGTTACAATGATGACTTTCATATTAGTGTCCAGTATATCCAGATCGCAATCTGGAATAAATGTTATGCTTGGATATCAACTATGAAATATGTAAAAGTACAAGCTTCAGATAGTTGTTGTTTCGATTACAGATGTTAAATATATAATTTGGATTGTTTAGCTCATAGCTGAGCGAAAACATGTGTTTCTTGCGTTGTGGATTCCATTGATCCCGTCTGAGGTGAAATTGGTTTAATCTTGCGAGCAATGAAAACTAGATCTCACCAATGATTCAAATGTATATGTTGACACTTCAATTTCCTTTTGATAGAAGATCAAAAGTGGAAATTGAAAGAAAACCTACCAACATAGGAAAGGTTCCTTATCTACTAGTAGAGTATCTTGCCCATAATGTGCTTGATGCTAACATTTGACAAATAGATATTGAGTTAATATTTGATTGGCTTTTAGTGCTAGTGGGAGATTGTTGGAGTAAGCCCTAATAGCCAATCTATTTTGATTGGATTTGGCTTTGTATCATGACTTATATATATATATATATATATATATATATATATATATATATATATATAAAGCATTTATTTATTCTTTTGTTTAGTTTCAAAATAATAAATTCCCTAGAATAATTAGTCTGTTTAATGGAGCATTAAGTGTGACTTAATCGTGAGACTCATTAAACGAAAGGACATTATTCTTAAAGTATCCGTAGACAAGCTTTATTGTGAAATGGGATAACATTAAAGCATAGAGACTATTATGTGGGTAGACTGATGATCACAGATCATAGATAAAGAGTTATCAAGTCTTCACATAGGTATAAATATTAGGAGTAATATTTATACTGGATTGACCCGCCATGAGAATACTACATAGTAAAAGTTATGAAAAGTGTCATAAGATATTCTCATAGTGATAGTGGTGTATTCCACCCTTTGACCTGAAACCACTATGTACCCTAGATGTAGGAGTCGAGTGCTTTATCACCATTCAAACGTTGTCTGTAATAGGATGAGTATAAAGTTGGTTGATGGGTACTCCATGAATCATGCTGAGGGACATGAGTGACCTAGATGGAATTTGCCCCTCCTACATAACAGGAGAAATGTCTATGGGCCCAATATTGAACTAGACAAGGATGACACGGTCTATGCCTTGTGTTCAATATAGACATGAGGGCAAAAGGGTAATTATACACATGATCATTATCATGGAAAGGTTTCGTCAGATCACATGACATTCTCGTCACTTGGGTAGCAGTGATGTGTTGCTAGATACCGCTCACTGTTTATAATATTAAATAGGTGATTTAATATTATTGCCAACGTTACGGGAACCTATAGGGGTCACACACAAAGGACAGATAGATGAGAGAAATAAATAAGTAAGACTTATTTATAAAATAATAAGTAGGACTTATTAGTAATTAAATAATTAAGTATGACTTATTATTTAATTTATGAAATAGAGAAACGCGGTCCAACGTAAGGTACGGTGTGTTTAAGTGAAATATGGTGCACCGTAAGGTACGGTGTATTTAAGTGCTTGACTTGTTGACCACACAAGTGGTTCTATAAATAGAACCCTTGTGGTGAAGCATTACGGACTTTTGTTGAAACACTTAACCTAATTCACAAAAGGCGTGAAACCTAGCCGCCGCTCTCTAAACCCTATTCTCTCTGAATCTCCGTTGAAATTGGCTAGCACCGGTCATCGGAGAAGGTATGTTCGTGTGGACTGAATAGAGGCATCGCTACGTTGCTTTGCTCGTGATCAGAAACAATTCTGCCACAAAGGTTCTGCTCTTCAAGAGGTAAACACATGAATCCTTAAAGTGTTTAAGTATGTGTTTGATTTGTGATTAATGATTTAATCAAGATCCGTTTCAATGGGATTTATTCCGCTAAGAGGATTAAATTTTTTGAAAAACCCCTCTTAAACCCCTTCAGGGGGGTGTGGGAAGAAGCCAGAAATGAAGAGAGGTGAAGGAGGGAGATGGGCCACGCTGCTGCTGGGCCTGGGTTTAGGCATATAAACTTGAAAACTCAGATTTCCCCTTCATTTTCCCCCTTCCTTCTCTCTCTCTACTTCCTCTTCTTCTCTCTTCCTCTCTAAACCGTCCGACCAAGAACTTTTCCGGCGCGGCGGCCGCCGGCGGCGCCACCGTGCCGGAAACAAAACTTAGTTTTTTTTTAAACTTTTTATATTTTTGAAGATCCTTTTTCTTCCCCTTTTCGGAAATCCACTTATTTTTTAAGAAAACCTTCACATGAACCCTAGATCTAAACTTGAAGTTTTTTGGAAATTTTACCTAGTTCTTGGGTTTTTGGTTCGGTTTCAGTTGATTGTGGCTTGTTTTTTGGATTTGAGATGGTACGTTTTTTGATTTGCTGGATTGTCTTTGTTTGCGGATTTGAGATGATTATGGTTCGGATTTGCTGGATTGTGTTTGTTTGGGGATTTGAGATGATTATGGTTCGGATTTGTGGATTGTGTTTGTGATGTGGGATTTGAGATGATTATGGTTTGGATTTGTGGATTGTGTTTGTGATGTTGTTGATTTTGATTTTCTGTAAAAAGGGAATTTAGGGTTTCTGGAATGTGTTGGTTGTTTGTGGTGGTTGAGGTGGTGGTTGTACTGTGATTGGTACTGACTCTGATTGATTTTTCTGACTGCTTTGGTACCCATGAACAGTACAATAAATGTACTATTTATAGGCCAAAAATAGGGTTGGTGAAAAAACTTGGACAAAGCCCCTGGACAAATATTGGACCCAAAATGACTGAAAAATAAAAAAACAGTAAAATAAAAATAAAAAAATACTAATAAAAAAGAATTTAAAAAAAGGAAATAAATAATAATAAATAATAATAATAATAATAAAATAAAAAAATAAAAAACGGTCGCCTTCGGAACAAAAAATGAGGTATTTTAAAATACCTCCCTGCCGAAATTTCGTCTGAAAGGACGAAAATTTCCGGCTTAAAAAGACGAGAAAGACAAACTGAAAATGGGTTGAAAATAGGGTATGACAAACAAGATAAAAATTTATGTCTTGTGTCGTAGAAAGTATCGCAAAAATCACAACCAAGATAATGATACAGTGTTAAGAATCAAACGATATGGAAACACTTAGGCAAAAGAGCTTTGAAAGTATGAAGAAGAGTAAAATTTAGAGTTAGTCTGATTTGGTCACAAGACCATATGTATAGTGTTTTGGCAGACATACAAAGTGACATTATTTCTAATAACAAAAAAAAAATTATTTAACATTTTAGAGATAGGTGTCTCATTGTTGTGTGTCTAAACACTATACATTTGATATTGTGACAAAATAAATATTTCTCGTAAAATTTATAGGGAATTATTTTTTTACAAAAGATGCAAAAAAAGAATATATATTGACTCAAACTAACCAACTAATAGAATAACAAATTTCTCAAACAACTAACATATTTTTATTCTAGATTTAATTGGTCTTTTGGTCCCCTAATTAATTTCCAGTTTTCATTTTGGTCCCATAACTTGTAAAATCAACATTTCGGTCCCTCTTCTTTCTCTCCGTTATTCAAAAAAGTCCTTGGCTGTTAAATTTAACCACAAATGTCTATGGTGGACCAACCTTAAGAGTGGTCCACCATAGATCCTATTAATTAATTTAATTTAAACTGTTTGATCTTTTTCTTAAAGGAGGACCATTGGATTACGCAGGTGTATTTTATCCTACGGTAAGTCAACATAAACTAATAAATTCTCCCTTTCTACATCTGCTTCCTCACTATTCTTTGCAACAACCCGATTTTTCGTATTTTATTTATTTAATTATTTTGTGTGTGCTTAATTGTTTATTTTGGTGATTAATTGAATTTTGGGAGTTGAAGGGTATTTTTGTAATTTTGGAGGCGAGTGGCATAATTGTAATATGTTAGAAATTCAAAATTTGAAAATAATGGTGTATAAGTAATTTAGAGGGGGTGTGAGCTTAGTAAAAGTGTAGTGTTATTTTTAGTGTCATGAGAATTGGCTAAACCTGTTAAGGTGAGTTAACCTAACCCATTAATATATAAGAGAATAGTGTAGTGTTATGTCATTAGGTTTTCTCATTTGTCACAAAACAAGAGAGAGGTTGAGAGAGAAAACAAGAGAGAAACTTGGAGAAGAGGAAGAAGAGGAATCTAGAAGAACTAAAGGGGAGATTGTTGATTTCAAGTGGGTTAACAAGAGAAGTCAAGAAACTAAGGTAAGAGGGAAGATTATCTTCATTAATTAGTTTTAATAAGCTTGGGGTATGTTTGGGAATTGTAGCTTATGATTAATTGTTGCTGAATTGTTGTGACTTTCGTGTTCATTTTTATTGATTAAATTAAGCATGTCAAAACTTGATAATTTCATGCTTTCGTCATCTTAAACTTCATTTTTCATTATGTTAAGTTGACACTTTGATGAATTTTGATGTTTGTGATGATTAATATGATGATCAAGTGTTGTTTGGTGATTATGTAATTGATTATGAGTATGGGTATGTACTTTGTTTGAGAAATCATGAAGTTATGTGGGATAAGTTGTGACTTAAGTGATTTTGTGAAAAGTGCTTATTTGACTGAATCTGCTTAATTTGCTATTGTTACTATGTGTTACTGTTAAGGTTATGATTGTGAGCAAGAAACTATGTTTATTGTGCGGTTTGTTGTGAAATAAGTTGTTATTGTTGGTGTTTAGGTGAAAATGACTTAATTAAGTGAAAAATGAATAAGTTGTTGATAAACTGAGAAAGTTGCTATTGGAATAATTATATTAGGTGTTTGTAGTGATGTTAAACATGTTGGAATGAAGTTATTTAAGCTAGGTGTGTTTGTTTGTTAAACATTGGTGAAAATGGGGTTTTGAGACCAACTTTGAAAATTTACCGGAAAACCTTTGGAATTAAGGTTTCCTTGAGTACCCATTGTTCAATTTAAGTATATTGATCATGGGTATAACTTATAAAACGATTTGGGTGTGTTAGGATTGAATTAAGTGATTTAAAAGTGATTTTTTGGGTGAAAAAAGTGTTTTAAAAACTGATTTCTGGTGGCTGACAATGTTATTATCAAGCCACGAGGTAGGCCATCGTGCCACGATGTGAGCTCAGAATTTCGTGTTCTGGTGCTGGAAATTTCGTGCCATTTGGGGGACCATCGTGCCACGATGTGAGCTCAGAATTTGGTGTTCTGCACTGGAAATATCGTGCCACGAGAGGATGCCATCGTGCCACGATATGGGTCAGGTCAGAAACTCAAATTCCGATGTCATTTGCTTTTTTTACCATTTTCTGTTGTGAACTGGGTTTTGATGTAAACATTAAAGTTGTAGATATGGATGTTAGCTTTCATATGATATTGGTTGGGCTTCATTTAGATTTCTAGAACTTGAGTTATGAGTAATATACTACTCATAGGTCATGACACATTTTTCGTGAAAACTTCCGCATACTTTTCCAATGAAACCTGAAGCATCCTTATAATTAATAATGAATCTAAGGGAGTTTTTAGAAGTGATATTTAATTTGATATTGGTGATGCTATTGACGATGATATTGATGATACTATTAATGTTATTGATGATGTTTGAGTAAATGATGATGATACATGTTATGTATTAAGTGACGATGTTTGAGTACTTGACTTGATGTGTGGCCTTAGTGATTTGATAATGCCTTAAGTGGAGTTTTGGTGATGTTACGTTATATGATGGTGTGAATCGTATAACAAATGATGAGTATATTTGGTGAGCATTGTCGAGTCTCTATGTGGGTCCATGCATTCATAAGTCAGTCCAGAGATGGTATGGCGGGGTCATTGTGGGGTTTTAGATCTCGGGGAGTTCATCGGTGGCGGTACCGTTAAACATATAGAGTCGTCTAGGAGCATTGCATAAGTTGAGTCTTATGTATTGATGTGTTGGTGAGAATTTGTGCATCTAAGTGGCAATTGTGCATTGAAGTTGTGATGTGATGAATTGTTATAATTAACTTGTTAATTGTTTATCGATGATGGTATGAATTGGATGTTTATAAATGATGAGTTGATATGATGGAGTAGTTAGACTTGTATGAGAATATGATTATGAGTTACATGTTCTTGAATTTCGGATAACCCAATTTTCTATGTTTGAGTAATGTGACGAGATGAATGTTGTCTGAACTACACTTGTTTATTATTTCTTATTAATGAATGTATATCTTACCCTTTGGTGGCTTTGTTCTCGCCTCATCCCTTATGGATGTAGATTTGCAGGATTGAGTACCTTGCTTTCGGTGAGTCGTTATGGGTTGTGGCTTGACGCCTAGCCCATGTATTTATGCTTGCTTGGAGACGTCTAGAGATAAGATGCTCTGATTAGGATGTCGTTTGGGATTTTATTTTCGTACTCTGTTGGATTTATTTTGAGTGATTTTTACAATCCAGATACTTATGTATTTATTTTGAGATGTTTTGAGACGGCCCGAGATGATTATATGTATTTTGAGATATTCCGCTGCGATATGTTTATTTATATTGATGAGATTTTCATATTATATCTTTATTATGAGTTTTATGAAGAAATGTAAGGTTCCAATTGCATGCTAGTTGTTTATTATCATTGATTAGTAGTCTCGGGGATTGGGTCCTTATAATTTGGTATCAGAGCAGGTCGGTCTAGTCTGGGCTATCACTTGGTGATTATCATGTTGTGTGCGACATGTATGTGTATATATTGTCGATGTTTTTCTTGTCTAACTAGGTGGTGCTTGTTGTTGTGTAGAGGAGAGATGGCCGGTAGAAACGATGCTGCGATTGCCGAGGCGATGACCGCGATGGCACAGGCACTAGCTCAAGCTAATGTTGCTGCTCACGTTCATCAGAATCAGCAGGGAGGAGCTGATGAGTTGCATTTAGACCGTTTCTTGAGGAACCAGCCGCCGTAGTTCAAGGGGAGGCACGACCCTGAGGGAGCTCAGTCTTGGATGATGGAGATCGAGAGGATTTTTAGAGTAATGGTCACTGATGATGCTACGAAGGTGTGGTTGGCTGCGCATATGCTTGCGGAGGAAGCTGAGTTCTGGTGGTTGAACACTCAGCAGAGGGTGGAGGCTAGAGGAGTTGAGATTTCATGGGAAGTCTTCAAGGAAGAGTTTCTTGGGAAGTATTTTCCGGAGGATGTTTGAAGCAAGAATGAATTTGAATTTCTAGAGCTGAAGCAAGGGAATTTGTCGGGAGCAGATTATGCGGCAAAATTTGAGAGCCTTTCTCGTTTTTGCCCGCATTACAATGCGTTTGGAGCGAAGGCATCTAAATGCATTAAGTTTGAAAGTGGTCTTCGTCCGGAGATTAAGATGCTTATCGGTTACCAGGAGATTCGGGTGTTTTCCACTTTGGTGAACAAGTGTCGTATACTTGACGAGGATAGCAAGGCTAAGTCAAGTTATTACAAAAGCTTGAATGAGATGAAGGGGAAAGGAAGTGATCGTTGGAAGCCTTATGGTGAAGACAAAGGGAAGAAGAATGCTAGTGGTGGAGCTACTCAGAGTGGAGGTAGTTTGAAGTGCTACAAGTGTGGTAGTATGGGATATCGTGCTGCGGAGTGCACTATTGTTGCGATAACTTGATTCAAGTGTGGGAAGGTGGGGCATAGAGCTTTCGAGTGCAAAGGCAAAGAGGTGGTATGCTACAATTATAGTGAAGCTGGTCACATTAGTACCAAGTGTACTAAGCCGAAGAAGGAGAAGGCGAGCGGAAAGGTTTTTGCATTGAGTGTCGAGGAAGGAGTTGAGCCAGATAGTTTGATCAGAGGTATATGTTTTATTAACAACACTCATTTGCTTGCTATTATTGATACTGGTGCAACTTATTCGTTCATTTCGCTTGATTGTGCTAAGAGGTTGAATTTAGTTTTGTCCCCTATGTCGAAACGAATGGTCATCGATACCCCAGCTAATGGCTCGGTGACTACTTCCTTGGTTTGTGTTGGTTGTCTTGTTAATTTTGGTGATGTGGATTTTAAGCTGAATCTAGTTTGTTTGCCTTTGGAGCATATGGATGTGATTTTTGGAATGGATTGGTTGCTAACTTTTGTTGTTAACATTAACTGTTTAACCAAAAGTGTGACTTTTCCTAAGCCGGAGGAGCGGGAGGTAGAAGAGTTTTTGTCTGCGAGGCAAGTAGGAGCGTCGTTGGGTGGAGAGTCTCAAGTGTTTGTGATGTTGACTTCGTTGAAGGTTGAGAATGAAGTTCAAGTTGGTGATTTGCCGGTAGTGAATGAGTTTGCAGATGTTTTTCAAGATGACATTACCGACTTACCGTCGGAGAGGGAAGTAGAGTTTGTGATTGATGTTGTACATGGAACTAGTCCTATATCAGCGCCGCCGTATCGGAGTCTGCTTCTAAGTTGGGTGAGCTGAAGAAACAGTTGGAGGAATTGTTAGAGAAGAGGTTCATCAGGCCTAGTATTTCGCAGTGGGGAGCGCCAGTGTTGTTGGTCAAGAAGAAGGATGGTAGTATGAGACTGTGTGTGGATTATCGGCAGTGGGGAGCGCCAGTGTTGTTGGTCATTCGAGTATTGGTATGGCACCTTTTGAAGTGTTGAACGATAGGAGATGTAGAACGCCGTTGTGTTGGTTTGAGTCGGGTGAGAGTGCTTTGATTGGACCGGAGGTAGTTCAGCAGACTACAGAGAGAGTTAAGATGATTCAGGAGAAGATGAAGGCATCTCAGAGTAGGCAGAAGAGTTATCATGATAAGAGGAGGAAGTATATTGAGTTTCAAGCCGGAGATAAGTTATCATGAAGTTATGTGGTATAAGTTATGACTTAAGTGATTTTGTGAAAAGTGCTTATTTGACTAAATCTGCTAAATTTGTTGTTGTTACTATGTGTTACTGTTAAGGTTATGATTGTGAGCAAGAAACTATGTTTATTGTGTGGTTTGTTGTGAAATAAGTTGTTGTTGTTGGTGTTTTGGTCAAAATGACTTAATTAAGTGAAAAATGAATAAACTGTTCATATTCTGAGAAAGTTGCTATTGGAATAGTTATAGTAGGTGTATGTTGTGATGTTAAACATGTTGGAATGAAGTTATTTAAGCTGGGTGTGTTTGTTTGTTTAAACATTGGTGAAAATGGGGTTTTGAGACGAACTTTGAAAATTTACCGGAAAACCTTTGGAATTGAGGTTTCCTTGAGTAGCCATTGTTCAATTTAAGTATATTGATCATGGGTATAACTTATAAAACGATTTGGGTGTGTTGGGATTGAATTAAGCAATTTAAAAGTGATTTTTGGGTGAAAAACATGTTTTAAAAACTGATTTCTGGTGGCTGACACTGTTATTATCGTGCCACGAGGTAGGCCATCGTGCCACGATGTGAGCCCAGAATTTCGTGTTTTGGTGCTGGATATATCGTGCCACGAGGGGGACCATCGTGCCACGATGTGAGCTCAGAATTTGGTGTTCTGCATTGGAAATATCGTGCCACAAGGGGATGCCATCGTGCCACGATATGGGTCAGATCAGAAACCCAAATTCCGCTTTCATTTGGTCTTTTTACCATTTTCTGTTGTGAACTGGGTTTTGGTATAAACATGAAAGTTGTAGATATGGATGTTAGCTTTCATATGGCATTTTTTGACTTCATTTAGATTTCTAGAACTTGAGTTATGAGTAATATACTACTCATAGGTCATGACACATTTTTCGTGAAAACTTCCGCATACTTTTCCAATGAAACCTGAAGCATCCTTATAATTAATAATGAATCTAAGGGAGTTTTTAGAGCAAATAAATGAGTATTTATTGATTGTGATATTTAATTTGATATTGATGATGCTATTGATGATATTATTAATGATGTTATTGACGATGTTTGAGTAAATGATGATGATACATGTTATGTATTAAGTGACGATGTTTGAGTACTTGACTTGATGTGTGGTCTTAGTGATTTGATAATGTGTTAAGTGGAGTTTTGGTGATGATATGTTATATGACGATGTGAATCGTATAACAAATGATGAGTATATTTGGTGAGCATTGTCGAGTCTTTATGTGGGTCCATGCATTCATAAGTCAGTCCGGAGATGGTATGGTGATTTCATGGCGGGGTTTAAGCCTCGGGGATTTCATCAGAGATTGTGTGGTGAATTCATTGCGGGGTTTTAGATCTCGGGGAGTTCATCGGTGGCGGTACCGTAAAACATATAGAGTCGTCTAGGAGCATTGCATAAGTTGAGTCTTATGTATTGATGTGTTGATGAGAATTTGTGCATCTAAGTGGTAATTGTGCATTGAAGATGTGATGAATTGATATAATTAACTTGTTAATTGTTTATCGATGATGGT